>CM066911.1:18996455-19596455 GCA_033964015.1 Scolanthus callimorphus
GATTATGAATTCATTTAGATTTCATTATTCAGTACAATAATGCATTCATGAATTATTGTACTGTGTTTAAAATTTAGCAATTTCAAATAAAGATGCCTTGCATGAACAGAGGCCTTATTAGAGTTAAATTAAAATAAGTTTAAGTACATTAAAATATTGTATTACTGGATGCATTGTTAGAATGAATAATAAAATCAATTATGCAAATGAATAATCAACTATAGGGGACACATTTGACCTAGTTTGATGGTATTTATTTGGTTGACATGGGGCTAAATAACGTGTTTAGTAAAATGTAACTCATACCTACTGAAATAGGTACCATCTACATACCTGGTGCAGACCCTTGCGAAGGTTCTTGGACTTGTGCCAAATCGAATGAGTGGAAAAATTCTGAACATGATTTCCTTAAAACAGAAACAGATATTGTAAATACAATGAACCATGGTATTGGTTCATGGAATTGGTTGCCAGCTGGTTGATTTGTAAAACTGCACATTTAAATGTATTTCATGTTGGAATGTGCATCTCCCAAAACTGCAGAAACAAATGTGAAAACAATGTATGGGTGTACACGGTTCATGTGATGAGGATTAAAATGGTCCATGAGGCATCAGTCACTAGTTCTCCAAGATTTATCTCCTTCATTAGTCTTTCCATCAGCCTCCGAAGCCCTTGTTTCTACATTACATTGCAGGTCGACAACAACTTTTGCCACATGCTCCATGATAGTATAGACACAGTAATGAGCATTGTGTCCTGGAGAATAATTACGGCCATCCCCTGCAATACACACATCCTTGATAACTGGTTTTTCTGAAAATCATAGGATTTGCTTCTCTAAACCTTTAGGTTGAACACTTTGCACAAAAGCAGAAACTTGGCATTATTGTTTCCAGATATAATTATGGCAATGGCTTTTCCAATGAGCACCTCTGAGGATTCATATTTTCCTTTGCTGCAGTGCCACTTAATCTCTGCACAGCTGCTATGGGGATGGGAGGTATACTCACGGGGGCAATCACATAGTAGACTACTATTCTGCGATTATGCTATCTGCCACTGTGCTATTCTGCGATTGTGCTCTTCTGCGATTGTGCTATTCTGCGATTGTGCTATTCTGCGATTGTGCTATTCTGCGATTGTGCTATTCTGCGATTGTGCTATTCTGCGATTGTGCTATTCTGCGATTGTGCTATTCTGCGATTGTGCTACTCTGCGATTGTGCTACTCTGCAATTGTGTGCTATTCTGCAATTGTGTGCTATTCTGCAATTGTGTGCTATTCTGCGATTTTGCTAATCTGCAATTGTGTGCTATTCTGCGATTGTGCTATTCTGGAATTGTGTGCTATTCTGCGATTGTGCTATTCTGCAAATGTGTGCTATTCTGCGATTGTGCTATTTTGCAACTGTTTTACTCTGTGAGTGTGCTAGCGCGCACGAATGTGATACAAAATGTATATTATCTCGGGATACGGGAAATAACGCGGAATACTGCATGCCCTGGAAATGTTAAATATAGAACTGCAGGATTACGAATCGAACGATGCGTTTGTGCTCATCACGCTGGCTGAGTGTTATTACGGTTATTCTAGTGCGGGATGATCAGGACACATATCAGCGTGGGATACAGGATAGGAATAATATATAGATTTAGCCACAGGCTAAAAGCGGAGCTCCCGGTTATAAAATTTTCTGTGCGAATGAAAGGGATTCCCATGTGCACATGGTTTATACTATAGGCTTTTTAAGAAAAAAATGTCCCTTGATATGTATACAACAGTGTTTTCTTCGGTATGTTGCTGCATTGACACAATACAAATACGGGACGAAAAAAGCATCCTGTCAAGTGAGATGACCTCCTTCCGAAAAATTAAGGTATTAATTCCTCCAAATGGAATGATTCAAAAGTGCAATAAATGAAAGAGAATATTTTTTCATGCATAGATTGCGTCGTCGATGACGTCATATCACCTGACCACTTCATTTTGCTCATCTGGTGACGTAGACTACACTATCCAAGTTTCGTTGTTTTAGAGTTTTCCCTTCACGAAATATTAATTTTTCAAGCATAGATGACGTCATCGATGACGTCATATCACGTGACCACTTTATTTCGCTCACCTGGTGATCTAGACTACACTACAAAAAATTGGTTGTTTTAGAGTCTTCCCTTCACAAGATATTAATTTTTCAAGCATAGATGACGTCATCGATGACGTCACATCACGTGATCACTTGATTTCGCTCATCTGATGATCTAGACTACACTACCAAAATTTGGTTGTTTTAGAGTCTTCCCTTCACGAAATTTTAATTTTTCAAGCATAGATGACGTCATCGATGACGTCACATCACGTGACCAATACATTTCGTTCATCTGATGATCTAGACTACACTACCAAAGTTTGGTTGTTTTAGCGTCTTCCCTTCACGAGATATTAATTTTTCAAGCATAGATGACGTCATCGCTGACGTCATATCACGTGACCAACTCACTTCGCTCATCTGGTGACCTAGACTACACTACCAAAGTTTGGTTGTTTTAGAGTCTTCCCTTCACGAGATATTAATTTTTCAAGAATAGATGACGTCATCGCTGACGTCATATCACGTGACCAACTCATTTCGCTCTCCTGGTGACCTAGACTACACTACCCAAGTTTGGTTGTTTTAGAGTCTTCCCTTCACGAGATTTTAATTTTTCAAGCATAGATGACGTCATCGATGACGTCACATCACGTGACCACTTCATTTCGCTCATCTGGTGACCTTGACTACACTACCCAAGTTTGGTTGCTTTAGAGTCTTCTCTTCACGAGATATTCATTTTTCAAGCATAGATGACGTCATCGATGACGTCACATCACGTGACCGTGCTACAGCACCCCCCTTGTGGCATAGACAAAATATCCCAAGTATGGCTGTCTTAGCATGTTCCCTTGAGGAGATATAATTTTTTCTTTGCATACCACAGGGTTCCCATGTGTACACGGACGGCGGACGGCGGACGGCGGACGGCGGACGCTATAGGTTTAATACCAGAAAAATAAAGAAAAAATCATATCTCCCGAAGGGAAGCTTCTATAGAAGCCAAACTTGGACAAACTTTCAAAGACCATAAGAGGAACTCTACACCAAAGTCACGTTCCCTCACGCCATCAATGACGTCATCAAAATGATCCATAATGCCCGTGACGTTCAAAAATCAACTCGATGGTATACGTTTTTCCCTTAGGTATGGTGCTCCGCTATAATTGCAGGCTGCGATATGCTATTCTGGGATGAGATTGTGCTATGCTGCAAAGCGGGATACGGGGAGCTCGGATTTCTTTATCTCTTTCTCTTTGGTTAAATAACAAATATTCATATTTCATACAGTCGTCCTTCATGTGTTTTTTATTTTACATTAAAGTTTGTTGCTTCAACTAAATACAGTGCATGTCTTTTTATCTTCTTATAAAACTAGCAGAAAACTGAAGTCATTCCTTTCAAACGATATTTCACATACTTCAATTACATCTTTGCTTGTGCCTTCAATTTATCTTCCACGACCTCATTGCGTGTTTGCGCTATATACCAAAGAAAGGATTTATACTTGAACTCACTCATTCTGTTGGTCATATGTTTGAACTTATTCAAAAAGCGGTTGCTTTGTTCTGCTGATTCGGTATTTGTACCTCTTATGCGCTCGAAGATGGCAAGACTTGGGTGTTATTTACATTGCGGATTCTGTGGAGGCATGCATCACTCTTCCTTATGCTTCATAACATGAAATATGTCAACCAAAAACTTCACGAATTCTAAAAGAATACTTGCTCCTACATTTCCCTTCTTTGAAAGGTTCTTTAAGAATGGGCGGAAGTCTAGCTAAGTCGGTATTTTTACCGAAAGTTAATAACAAAAAAGCATTCACCTGACTACATGACTCGCAAGTGTACATTTCCTTGGTAGCAACTATCACGCCGCATGGCCTGACAGCAGTAAGAATACCGGCAGTTCTGTCAAAGTACTTAGAAATCTTCTCCTTCGATTTGCATCCTTCTTTCTAGGTCATCATGGGCTGGCATGTTGCCTGCTTGCAGTAGTTGTTCAGATGGCGGATCGCTCTGCACAACTGACGCTTCTAGTGCTGGTGGTCTGCACCGTATTTTGACGCTTTTTGGAACCTCCCTCCACGCAATGGTGTATTTGTGCAGCATGTGACAAACGTAGCCTCGTCCTTCCTCGCTTTCACTTTCTCTTTCGGGGCGGCGCACATCATTCTGTACATTTTCTCAAGGCCATCTACGCTCACGTAGCCATCAGAACAACCTTTCGTGACGCATGAATGGTGAATCCATTTGTTGTCCAAATTGCTTATTAAGTTCCACGCATCGATGCAAATGTACTCCATACACCTCCGCTTCCCTGTTATGTCTCTCTGTTTCATGTCCAAAAGACTCAATGAGCCCTCACGCCTGAATAAGTCGATGGTTTTCCATAGAAAATAGCATTCCCCTACTCTGTCTGCGTTCAGTCCCCATATATGTTTACCAATGCCCTTCCTTCGTGCAAAGTTCTCTAGCGCCTTCAGCTTCTCCATATCTTTTCCTTTGTTCAGGCAATTATAAACATCGGCTCTTGCCTCGAAAGAAGTAGCACACATCTCTACATTTAAAACAATATCCAACACCATCCTTTTTTCAAAAAAAAGTTTGATTGGAAGTTTGAAAGTATGGTTGTTCTAAAGCGCAATCATAGTATATTCTCCGATTTCATTTGCTTTCCTCGTTTTCATAATAACTGTAGTGATAGACTTTGGAGCACTTCTTGCACTTTCCGTAGAACGAGGCAGCAATTCATCATCATCAGGTCGAGTCTCCTCGGGGACAGATGGTGGCTTGCCACAACGGCCTATCCAACATTAGCGTCCGTAGCTCGCTAGCAGACTGCAGGCCAGTGTCACGCTTAAGGCTGTCTATGTAGGTCGACCGTTGACCACCCCGAGAAGCTCGACCCTGTGTGGGTTCCCAAAGAACCAAACCAGGCAGCAATTACTGTCCCTTGTAAGGAATAAACAATCGGGAAACACGGGTTGTTCCTTATGGTGATAGGACCTGCGCAACATTCAAAGATACAAAGCATGAGAACCAATGGTTTGAAAGCGTCTCTTTCACTGCTGTTGTAAAAAAAACTTACAGTTTTATATTGAACATAGATGTGCATGATAGCAGAATAGCACAATCGCAGAGTGGCACAGTAGCAAGCGATACTTTCAGTTTCATATTAAACATAGATGTGCACAGTACAAAGCGAAATATAACAATGAGAGTTTTCATGTGCTAAATCGCAGAATCCCACCCCAAAATAGCATAGTGCTATTCTGCTATTTATCGCACTGTTCTCCGGCTCTTCAAATCAGTTATAATATATTCGTGACAATGAATATAAAGTACGCCATACAGCTACGATAAAGCGCCTTTTAATACTTTAGGCCAAACGGCCCTCTTCAATAGTACAAAGGGACTACCAAGTAGCAACGATTACACAGTTATAAATAATATAATAGAGAAACATAGGAACGAGGCTAAGGAACGTAACGAAGCCAAAACTGCTTCATCAGTTACTTTTCCTATGTTTTCCACGATGGCTCGGATTGTTGGGTCAGGTATGTCCTGTTGTTACAGCCTGTGCCGCAGTTTCGGTACAGCCAGTAGACAGATAGATTTTCACCGGCTTAGCAAGTCCAACACATCAGATTTTCCCATATATCATAGAATGTGCCATGATTTTACCTGCCATTTTCAGCATTCCATTTAGGGCTAGTTGCTGAGAATGAAGAGGCAACTTATGATTAGTGTCACTGAGGTGGGGAGCTGTTGATGTGAATACTGTTTTAATCGCTCAACGGTCCACCAGCATCCCCTGCTTCTTCTTCATACTCATCACCCCCAGCATCCGACACAAAATATGCCACCGGAAGTTTATGCAGTGTTACAGAGGCATTCTTGTATTTTCTACAGACCTACGATTTTCTTCTTTGAGCAGTTGTATTTGATTGGCATGCTTGGTCCGTTTCTTTTATAGTGCTCTCTTTAAAAGCTTCAAAGATCTATTCAGCTGTCAAGCCAGGAAGGCAAAAAGAACGGTTATAAGCATTGCTCCGGTAATAGGTTTTTCGTCATTTGATGTATTTTGAAATCCTGAATACGTGGTTTCTGTTAGCCTTTGTTTGTGACAACATTTAAACGTTAAGATGAAGTAACGCAGGCAACACATGCTAGCAACGTAGGCGACACATCAATTCAACATGCGTTACTTTTCTTGATTAAAGTTGTCACATCCAAAATAAAGTCAAAACCTTATATTTCTGTGTTTTCGATAACACAAATCGAAATATCATATCCTCCCGCGCTGGCCATTTAAAGCTGTACGTTTGGAGGGTGCTCCCGCTCCGTGTCATGAATGTCACCAGCAGTGGTCGGCCCCCTTCACCCTTCCCATGTTCCATTCGCCTTCGTATGAGGCAGCCACGTAATCATCAACTTTAACGGCCAGAAGGGACTGGTTGATGTTCGGGGGTGAGGGTCGATCAAGCAGTCTGCACAATAGCACGAGGTGGTCCTTCATATGACGGTGGAAGTTTCGATAAAACAGACCTGAAACGGGTTGGATATCAGCAAAGCGGGATTTTAGCCGACCCTTTGCCTCACATACATCCTCCCTGGTGTAAAAAGTGTATTGTACGCTAGATGTCAGCTGTGATCGGGTAGCCAAGGCAAAAAAGGCTTGGGCATCCTCAATCACCACCTTTCCAGAGCGCACGGCTTCATCCGCCATTCCCTTTGCTGTTCCACCGACACCATCGCACAGGCCTTTTCCATGACCAGCCTCGAAGTAGTTCCACCTACTAGGCACACCAAACTCGTCCTCATGGTTCGCTATTAGGGCAAACATGGACTTGTTCCGGTACTGAAGCTATCCGTCCAGTAATGAACAAAGACCAGGTCCGACACAAGTTTTAAGTTCCGTGTGCAGGCTACACAAAATGGCGTACACCGATGAGGCATTGTGCACGAACATTGTGCTGCAACTCGTCGTTGCAACTCTACAATGGGTTGCAAAGACACCATGGTAGGGCCATTCCAGTGAGCACTCTAGACTTCTTCGCACAACTGGCAGTTATAGTTATCGGCGAAGTCCATCTGCACAATAACATTGCCAACAGGAAGGTTCTGCTTTAGGCGTCTGAGTTGATTGTAATGATTGTACTTGCGCTGGTTGTGTTCTCGGAATCGTTCGGTCGATTCGAGAACTTTTGCAGTGAACTCCTGCTTGGTTGTTGTTGTGCTGACAAGCTTCATCCGGAACTTCCCATCATCGTCCTTTTACACGTTTCCACTGCTCAAAGGAAACTGGGACAGTAGAATCGAACTTTTCGAGGATCTCCGGTGTTTTCTCGTCAGAGTTCTCCTTTACTAAGGTGTCCGGGTTTCCTGTGGTTGTTAACTTTCATGGTAGGGACGAGAAGGGCCCTGTTTTGGTGCTTGTGGCACAAACAAGTGCTCCTGTGAAGCAAACCAAAATGAGTGCGAAGCACGAAAGGAATACCTGCGTCACTTGCCATGCGCTATATTTAGGAATATGTTTAACAGATTATATAATGTAATATATAAATTACACCTTTCTTTTGTTACGGGCACACTTAATTTGGAGCCTCGCTCAATTGTGTGTACCTTGCCATTTTACTCATTTTCTTTTATTTTAATATCGTTTTAATAATTTATTTTTAGTAATTTATTGTCTTTATATATTTTTAATGGTGAAAGTTATTAAATAAATAGATCCCACTGCCTTTTCGTAAAAATCGTTAGTCCTCTAGACTTCTTTCGAACTGAAATGTATAGGGTTGGTTGTTCGCTCCAGAAAAAGCAGAAAGTATTGACCATTCTGAACAGGGCATGGAGGACACCAATGCTAAGCACACACTATTTTAAGACTTTTAATTTCCTTTTTAGGTCTACAAATGGTTCCAAAACCAACTAGAGCGGCCACTAACAGCCAGGGGACTATAGGGCTTAAATAGTTCAATCATCTTTGGAAACCAGGAGTTCTTGATTTATTTCTGTTCATCGTAAAAGTAATTGAATTGGGTGTGACACGTTCATTTTCATTACACCTTATCTATCAAGAAGCAGACAATAACACACCTCTTTATATGAGTTTTCCTTCATGAGTTTTCCTTCTTTATTCATTGTAAAAGCTCATATATTTGAACTAGTTGAAGACATTGTCATGAGCCAGTGTAATACCCCTCCTGATGTGGGGAAATTGCTGCAATTACAACCATCAGTAAGTCCAAATATGGTGATGCTAAATCTTCTTTTACAATGAAGGGGGTAGTGACGGTAAAAAAGACAATAAAAGAATATATCAAGTTAAATAATAGTAGCCCAATAACATCACTAGTTCCTTACCAGGATATGATGACTTATGTAAATAATGTTAAAATCGGGGTTTTGTATTATATAAGGGAAACTTTATGTATCGGTACTAATGAATACTAGCTGATGCCCGTGAAAAATTCACGGAGTGTAAGGGGGAAATTTATTTTACTTAAAGTGTTCTCTGTTTAAAAAAAACGAAAAAAAAATCACAATGGCCATATGGATGTGGGGAGGGGTTCATGATTTCCCCCTTCCATAAACTGCTGGATTTACGTTACTAATAACCTCCCATCAGCATGAGTACCCCGTCCCACGGGCCATGCCGAAATAAATGAAGTGAGCCCAAAATGATTTTTTTTGCAGTGGTCTCCCTGATTGGTGCGAGAAAATCACACGCGTGTGTCCGTCTCTCAAATCGGTCAAAGAACCCGTGAAAATCGAAAGCGCAATTTGACTTCGGAATTGTTTGTATGTTTATCATATCTCAGTGAGGGGAGAGAAGAAACAGGTCAAGTAAAAATGGTCTAAGGACTAATAATTTTTTTTAGTTTATATTATTTATATTTTTTCGGCTTTATCCCTCGCTTAAAAAATAGCTTGAATTAGAAGTTAGCCCAAAGTGAATCTTTTCCAACAAAAACATGCCCACTGGAGGGATTTCCTCCTTCACTTCGGGATTGTGTCCTTCGTTTTGCGATAGAGCCGTCAGGATTTATATTTATAGAATATTATTCATGGCTTTAACGGACTTTGTTTTGTAAATGTGTCATTTCGACTTAGCATGACTTAGCGCGTGCTCCGAGGGAAGCAAGGTAGTGTGTACGTTTGTTGAAACTTGAATGAAAATTTTTCTCAGCTCAAATCTTTCGAGTTAGAATTATCCCTGCACATTCCTGTATGTAATCTGCAAGAGAACCATTTACGTTTCAATGTCTTTGGTGCTTTCGGCTGCGCGAACTGAGTTCTTTTTTAGTTTCTGTGGGAGATTTTCAACATGGCGGCAGTGGCGGCTTTGTCCCTCGCTTAAGAAATCGCTTGAATTAGAACTTTGCCCAGGGTGAATCTTTTCCAACAAAAACACGCCAACGGTCCAGATTTCCAGCTTTTCTTCAGGTTTGCGAACTTTTTTTGGCGGCACAGCTTCAGGGCTAAGCGGAGTGAGTGCAGACACGATTTCCCTTGCGGTATTAATATATAGATGTTAATGGTAAACACAGGGATTTGACAGACTTTTTATTGAGGATGGCAAAGATATACCTGTATGCTAATCCTTTTGACTCTTCAAATAGCTAGTTGATACAAAAAGAGTCATTTTGACTCTTTTACCTGCCTTCACTTTGGACAAGTTTTTGAGGCAAGCCTCTGATATTTTAGCCCTACTCCCTCGGAAAACCTGTTTTGATAAGGTATTTCCTCAGTTAAACCTTCAGAATCACCCTGTAGGAAAATCTTGCACCTTAAATAAAGCAATTTTAAATAACAGTTATAGATACCAGAAAAAAGGGGGCGGCAACAGATTAAAAAAACGCAGTGCCATTTATTTTTTTGACCCTTTGAAGAATCATTTCGACTACAATAATATGTCATTTTGGCCTCTCAAAGAGTCGTTTTAACACCTCCAAGAGTCATTTCGACTCTTCCTGGGGTCAAAATAAGTAATGGGAAGTGTAGTTTTGATACAAAATTAGTCATTTTGGTTTTGTTCTGGACACGCTTTACCATAAACTTATTGCTTATTCATATATACACATTACAAATTGTATTACGACAAGAGTGAGGATTCAATGCACATTGTGTAATCCAATTGTATATAAAGTCAACGCAAATTAAATAAATCTACATTATACTTAACATTTTACATATGAGCCATAAGAGCCCACAGGCCTGGAAATATGTAGGGGCAAAAATTTGTAAGAATGGTAATGTTCCTCAAGCCCCATAGTATCTAGCTTATGAAGTATAAAACACAGTCTGTTCAGGTCACCGTTAACAATGACTATGCGGTGTATTTCTGAAAATTCTGGTAGAAGATGAAAAAACCAGAGTGAACCACTGCCCCGGTTTTGTATTTCGTTCCAAACAGAGACACCCAGGATGGCCTGAAAAGAAAAGAGAAACAAAAAGAACAGTTATTTTGGCATTGGCTAACAAGTGCACATTTGGTCCTGCTTTGCAGACAAATTAAATTGGGGCACCTTTAAAGTTGCTATAGGTGGGGATGGTGCAACCTTTGGCAAGATGACTAGGCTTTGGCCTGGCTGTTAAATTTTTCCTTGTGCGGATTTAGAGTTTGCAGCCCCAATGAGAACTTCCTTTTATTGGGAGCAAACTGCTCAAAAGACTGTGAGCCAATCAGGAAATATGCAGCTAAAATAGCCCAAGAGATAGCAGAAATAGAAAAAAGTCCTATGAGGTAACAGTAAATGACAAACAAATGAGTGTTTCTTTTGAATTTGTATTGTTACCTAATGACATGAAATACCTTTGATAAGTATTATGCTGCACTGGGAGATGATGTAGGTGCAACTAACAAAGAAGGGCTAGCAAAGAAAGTTGGTAATTGGTTTGGCGAGGAACGTTTGAACCACAAGGTCCTTGAATACAGATTTACTGGTATGGAATCAAGACTCCTGTGCCAAAATTATGTGAAATTGATCCTTTCTTGTTCTGGTCATAATAAGAGTAGCTTCCATCAGTTCCAGTTGCATGTTTTTGCGCTTATTGCTCTCAAGCTTAGATATTCTGTTTCCCTTTTCAACATAACTAATATCACTACTGAACAAATCAGGAGAATGAAACTGCTATGCTGAGAATATTTGGTAGCATGCATCTTGTTTCTAAAAGTAAACCCATCAGATTGGGCGATTGGTCACATAAATCAAGTCCACATTGAACAGGTCTTCAATGGGTTATGGCCTAGGTATTGACACAAAGGCAGGGAAGCCAAACACATTGCCTTGAGAAAGTTTGCTGAGAAGACACAGCTTAGGAACAGGTGTGCTCATGTTTAAAAAAATGAGGTCGAAGACGAACAAGGGGGTGACGATAGAAAGTACAAAGCTACAAAGGGAATCTACATTCCAAGTAGATGCTATACCCCTGGAAACTGCCGCTGTGGGGAGCAAAAACAGATAGTGATTTGGCATGTAACTTTTGTAGAAGCCACAGATTTTATGCAATCATTGAAGAATGTGTTGCAAAAGGTAAGTTAACAAATGAAGCTAAAATGTTTGCCAAATAAACCTAGCAGACCTCATTCCCATGAACTAGCTATATAAGGAACGGACCATTAGAAATGTGATGGGGGATAAGATATTGATGCTTATATCCATGCTTGAAAACCCTCTCATTAAGACGCCCGGACAGGAGGAAAATGTGTAATACTGTAAACAACTTTCGTTCTTGTTTCAACTGTTTTGATGCCATAATTAGTCTTGTTTACTGCCATTTTGAAAACATTTAATAATTCTCTGTGAAGTTTGTCCTCTAGGCATACTCTCCAAAGGTGTCTAGCCACACATTGGGTACTCATTCGACGGTTAAACTTCTTATACCAATGCAGTGTGAGTCTTCTCACCATAGGAAAATACTCCCCATCAACATGTTTGAAAGAAGCCAACTCATTTCCAAAATGTTTCTTGCAAACAGTGTTCAGTAGCACTTTCAGGTCGTCCATAGATTCTCTTACACTTAACCCGTACATTTCTTGTTCTCTTAACTCAGCTTGATCAATAATTAAAGCGCCAATAACAGTAGTTTCGATCAATCCTCTGTCAGATGCCATGTTTATTTTTCCCCGCAGGTAGGTACTTCATTAATAGTACATCGCAGTGGATTTTTGCATGAATCTCTCAATAATTTTATAGTATCCCACCATTCTGTAATTCATATCCTTAAAATGCTCTTTGCAGGCGAGCTTAATGTTTTCGAGCGTAATGCTCTCATAAGGAAAGGCACGATCACCAAAGCACCGATTCTGCCGTACTTCCCTTGCTCCTTCTAATTCACTCGTTGAACCGTTAGGTAGTCTACTTCTTTCTTTGCGCCGACTTTTTACCCTTATTCGCGTTCGTCATGCTTGAGTTGACGCCACGCACTTGGGAACCTCGGAGGAGGAACTGGTACCGAATTATGGCATGTGGCATGCCTAAGCCGCTACAAAAAAAATTTCTAATTGATTTTTTCCTTTTCTTTTTGTCAAATATATTTTTTTAATTTGATTATTTTTTTATTTCTTTAAAGTTATTTTTATTAAAATAAAAACCGAAAAAAATACGAAAGAAAAGAAAAAAAAACAGAAGAAAAAATATTTTAAAAAGGAATTATAGAAGAAAATGAAAAAACTCATAGGCCACCATACCCCTCTAATCGGAAACATTTCCGACAAATTCTGCACGATTTCTTGCAGTGACAACGTAGAATATTCCCAATTCTTCTAGTTTGTCTGTATCATAATATTCACACCATTTTCCATAAAATAGTGCTAAAATTAAACAAAATCCGTAATGTTTGTTTTGTTGTGAAAAGGAAAACCGCAATCTCGTACCCAGAGCCCGGGAGGTCAAAACAAAGGTACTCGAATGGTTGTTGTACAGTGTAGGTTTTAAAATTACTAAAAAAGTAACGTTTTTAAAGCAACCACTATTTTGCGGATGCATTGTTAACGTCATTGGTAGCGCGCCTCAAACTTACCCAAGCTGGCATCCCTTTATCCAGTAGTTTTTTTCTTGTAGAAAAGAAAGTCCGCTGAAATGGCCCATTACCCTTGGTCTTGTCTGAATGCGTGTTTTGTAGCAACTTTTGCATTTCGTCTTCCGGCAAACTGAGACAGAAAGCCGTGTATTATACGCAGCTCGAGTTGTTGTTTGCCCACATGGTTCCTTCGCTGAAGCCTGATTTCCTCCCGGGTTCACTTGTTTAGCCCGAAAAAAAACCGAACCTGGAAAAAATTGCAACATGGGAAATTTTTGGTACTAATTGTTAAAAACATATGTAGGAATAACATATCCAAATTTCGTGGACATCCGACCGGGGGAAGTTGGTTAAATTTTTGGTTTTACCGGCGACGTCAAGGGCGCCTTTTGTTTTCGGTTGCACTTAGACACTGAAAACACAGAAACTGGGAGAATGTTTATAGACTGTACAGATGAAACCGGGGAAGATTTAACAAGGTTTTTCGGTTGAAAGAAATAATTTCTGAGCGATGAGTTACGGCTGTGAACAGTTTATTTCTTTTAGCGTATAATATTCGAACTTTAGTGTATCACCACGCGGGAAATACAAGGATCATATGGGATTTGTCAAAACGCACGATTATTTAGTTATTATTTTGCAGAATTGGTTATAAACAAACACACAATTCACATCTATGCAATCACATTATGCAGTAGAAATACATTGCTCGATACATCGTTCAATATCACACCGAGTTACGGCCCTACAGTCTATAGCCCTCAATTCGAATTGTTTGCTTTCAAGTGCCACCGAAAACAACGGGCTTTCCTTCGTGCAGACAGAAAACCCCAAATTTAACCAACTTCCCCCGAACGGATTTTCACAAAATTTGGACACGTATTTCTCACATATGTTCCTGAGATTTTGCTGTATAAAAATCCCATGTTGCAATTTTTTCCAGGTTAAGCGCTAAATTGACCGGACTAAACTGACATATTTTGCTTTTGCTTAACTGTAATGTAGATAGACATAATGCCAGGAAATAGATTCCCGAATACAACATGACGACATGTTGCCGCTAACCTGGTAAGAAAACACAAACAGGAAAGTATAGGATAGGATACTCACAAGGTGTGGCTGGAGCGGCAACGGGTGCAATGAGACCTATACATGAGCCATAAGGACCAAAATGTCTGGCAGGTGGTTGCGGCGATGAAGGCGGTGCAGATGCACTGAAGCGATTAAATTTCCCGTTTGATCCGTCGAAAGGACTTAAAGGGGAGAGAATGGTTGGATCGAGCAATATGTTACGAGACATGCTTTATAATATACAGGGCAAAATTACTCGATGCTGATTGGCTAAGAGCGAGGGCATTTTTTCTTTATTGAGGGCAAAATTACTTTGTACACGTCTGAATACGTGCAGTCCACACGCGCGCTGAATTTTGCCCTTTTATATCATAAACATGTAATCACATGGTTTCCTCGTAAAATTAGAGGATTAATTTCACTTGTGTTTTCAATTTTTTCAAATTGCCCTCGCCGCAGACGGCTCGGGCAATTTAGGAAAACAATTCAAAACACTCGTGAAATTAATTCCTGATTTAACTCGCCCCCATGCGATTACCTATACTAAATAGGTTATTATTTGCAGGAATTACAGGTGAGAATAGCTGATTGAGTAATATACAAACATGTAGTGGATAAAAAAGTACATATTAATGTTATTGATTTACAAGATTGCCGTGTGGGAGTCGAATAGTATGTTATAGGTATTCCTCAATTTTTGTTTGAACTGCCCAAGAGAAGATGCGGTACGAATATCGCAGATCAGGGAATTCCAGAGCCCAGCCCCGTCATAACTGATCGCCCTTTTAAGATAATTTGTTCGAGGCTTGGGCAGATTTAATTTGGTTGTATGGTCTCTTAGTGTATACGGTGTGTTTTGGTTAATGAAGAGATTTCTTAAGTAAGATGGGGCAAGGTTATTTAGTATTTTGAAAATTAGGATGGATTTGTGTTTTTTCCTTCTTTTCGATAATTTGTCCCAGTGTAGGCTCTCAAGGAGTGCAGTTGCGCTACAGTCAAAACTGGATTTGGTGATTACTCTAGCCGCCCTATTTTGGAGTTTTTGCATTTTTAGACAAGTTAATTTCGTTGCGCTTCTAGTGAATCGTCGCACAAGCGCCTCCACAAACACTTATCAAACACTTCATCAAAGTCGTCTTGTCGGCACAATTGTTTGGAAACAAAACTTCTCCAGATCCTCCAAAGTTTCGGGTGTTTCTGCCCGTACACTTTTATTTTGAAGGAGCTGATTCAGGTCTCATTCAGTGTTCATAAAAAAAAAACTCTCTAAAATGGTGCTGTTTTCATACCCATAAGTGATGCTGATTGAGTTTACATATTGTTTGGTCTGTTTTAGACCATTAAATGTGGTACTGATTCAGACCTTATTATAAATGTAAAAGCTTCCCAACGAACCAAGAATAGCATCTATAAGTCTCGCAGGAGATTTCACTTCGATATCATAGAGCTATTCCCATTATTTATACTTCGGGCTCCTCCTTTCTGAAGTTCCGTGACCGTCCCCTAGTAAAGCTGATCAATAGTTTCCCTCCAAATATTTCCTTCCAGAGAAAACTGATAATGTGCACTTTCTAGCGCTTTTGATAAGGTATTAATGAAAGATGAGGTTGAAACTAATGTCTTTCCTCTCCCAAGCCCTCACAAAGACTGTTCCAGAAAAGAAAATATTGCTGTGGCTTTGGTGTAGGACATATTATCAATGTGAAAGCTTGCCAACGAAGCAAATAGTATCTATGATTCTATCGCTCAAGATTTCACTTTCACAAAGGATGTACAGCTGATCAATATCGTAGAGGATTCCCCCAGAGCTACAATTTGGGGTTGTATGAACTTGACTTTCATGCTGTCCATGTTTGCAGCATTCTATAAGAAATACAAGAAATCAATTTTGAACTACATTAACCAAATAAACTTACATGGACAGATTTGATCTCGCAGTGAAATATTAAATTATGCGGCCAGTTGCTTGGTGCAGCAAGTTTAGGCACTCGGATGATAAGAATATTGACTGGACTTTGCCACCTAAATTACAATTAAATGCCTTTCCTGCATCCTGATTGTCAACAGTTTTTTTTTTTGCTCATACATAGGCCATGTGTGTACATTTTAACACTCTAGTGTATTTGCAGGGAATATCGAAATGACCTCATATTTCCCACCCTTTTCCTTGCCAGTTATCTGCGTGAGTAGTTTATTGAGAGCCAAAAAGGCTCCCCTGTTCTTTATTCCGTCCAAACCAATATATATATTTTTTCTAACACAAATGTGGTTCAGCAAAGATAAAGTATTCATTTCAGAAAAATTTTGAAATCAAAAAACAAATAACCACTGGCCTGAAGATAACAATTACTAGACTACAGTAGCATAAGAGAATATACAGTTTTACCGTACATTCTTGGGCATTTTCTTGTGCTAAGGCTGCATCCATAGCATACATGTCTTGAAGGGCCTTCAATGGGGGCCAAAAATAAGTAAACACTTGCTATCCAGGCTGTTCCCCGCTCCCCTGTTCAATGTTGTTTGGTGCGCGCAGCGTTCAATTCAAATTGGCATACTCCAACATTGGAAGGGGGAACGGGGTGTTTACGATACTTTTGTCCGCCGCTGTCTGAGTGAAGTAACGCATGCGCACTAGCCTACTTTAGGCACTTGGAAAAATAATACGTGACTGTCTGAAATCACACGCAAATGAGGGCTTATTTGTTGCCCCTAAAGTTTCCCAAAAAAATGTTGTTTAGGAGAAAATTTATTCCTAAACCAGTGCTTTCATATTATTCAGAACATACAGAACAGTTTTTCAAACGCTTCTGCTCGATTCTTAAAATATTTCGCTTGATGTTTTCTGTCGATGTCATCGTTTTGCACGGGGTGTTTGAGCTGATAGTTTGCGCCAACTGCGAAGTTATTAAAGGCAAAAAATCTTACAGCTAGTTTTAACCACGAGATTCTAGATAAAAGGGAGAGCTTACGATTCTCAATCCGCAGCACGGGGGAAGTTTACTTGTTTGTTTCTTTGCTTCTTAACGAGATACAGCACTCTGTCTGGTACAGGGCCATGTGCCATCGGTAAATGGTTAAGTTGCCGCCATTTGACTTAACCATTAGAAAAACCTTGGTTCTCCGGGATAATTGATTTCAAACTAGGATAAAAATATCACTATATCTTCACTAACACTACATTATTTGTTCTCAACCAAAAAGGCGACAGAAAAATACAGTTTTAATGAAGTAAAAAGCGATGTAAACCATTAGCGACAATATAATATAAAGAGTAATACTTGTCTTCTTATCATTATAAGCAGCTTAACCATTCAACTTAACCGTAATATTTTTCTTACATGCTCAAAGGTAAACAAAGTTCTAACCCTGTATGTCGAATATAGCGCTAGATTGCTAGCCATTTCAAAAGCTTAAACTTTAAAATGTGGATAAAACGAAGACATTTTGGCGAGTTTAAATGAACGGTTAAGTCGGTTAAGTGTAATGTGGTGGTGCTTGTTTAACCATATGTATTTTTTTTTTTTTTTAATTTTTTTTATTATTCACAATGTTTATTTCGTTTTATCGATACACAACATATATATACTAATACATGATAAAAGGACAAAAAAAAAAAAATACTAATACAAGCTACAACCCTATCACATAATACTATACTAACGGTCAAAATACAGTCTACTCTTAGTAGAAAAAAAAAAAGCGAAACAGAGAAACAGCTACAAAAAAACAATTAAAGTCTAAATTTAATCTAATAATAGACTTATTTTTTCCCATTTCTTTAAATATATGTCGATATTATTATTTTCCCTCGCAATTAAGAGCTCCATGCTATGCACCCATTTTAATTCCTTCTTGAAAACTTTCAAGTCCGGTTTCATTCTTTTGTACCTACAAAAATAAATTACTTTTTTTGCAAGCAATATCAGGAAATTCAGAGTTAAAAAAACACCTTGTTGTTCAATGATCCCGAAAATAATTTTTTCATAGGATAAATTATTAAACACAAAATCATCACAATTAAACCAAACCGTTAACTCTGACCAGAAGGCCTGAACATATGGACAATCAAAAAAGAGGTGTCTAACTGTTTCAGGTTGTTCCTCACAAAACGTACAACAATTGCTGGAAACTAATTTCATTTTAAATAAACGATCATTTGTAAATAAAATGCGCGTCAATATTTTGTACTGAAACTCTCTCATTTTAGTGCTCATCGTGATTATGCGAGGAAGCAAAAAAATGTTTTCCCAGCTGCGTCCATTGTGCGACAAGTCACGTTCAAATTTTTGAATTGATACTGGGGGTTTAGAAATCCTATTAATGAATATGGTAGTGATTACTTTCGCACTAATTTTATCTAAATTGCTAAACTTCAAACAAATATCATCAACTTGAAACTGATCGGGCGTAACCACATATCTACAAAGAGGGTAGACACTTTCGACTTTCATAGCTTTTCTCCATGTTTCCGGCACTGCATCGTAAATTCGTATGCAGTTAAAATAATCTAAATCAGTAAGTTCAGGAGCCTTCTGCTTCATCTTCTCGTAAGAGAGTAGAGAGCCATATTGGTCTACTAAATCCGCTACTTTAAGAATATTCTGCCTATGAAGTCTATGGTCCAATATACTATTTTTACCAACACGAATATACTTATTATTCCAGAGATTCTCATTGTAAAAATCGTTCGCGCTCTTTAGATCTTTATTTCTAAAAAGCTCAGACCACACGGATAACGATTCTCTATAGAATAACGAGATATGCGGAAGCTGCAATAAGTCAACATCGAAATTAGAATACAGAAGAAGCGAAGCCCCCACACTATGTAAGTATTGATCCAAAATATATTTCCATGTCGTTTCCTCGCCAAACAAATATTTAACTAGACAAATGATCCTTTGTGCTTTGACCATAGACTCTAGATGGGGCATCCTGAGCCCCCCAAATTTGTAATCTCTGATGAGGGTCAAGCGCTTAATTTTATCTTTCTTTCCATTCCAAACAAAATCGTATAGCAATTTGTTTACATCATTAATAACCTGTGCTGATGCCCAGATTTGAGCCGTTTTATAGACGACTTTTGGCAGAACAAAGGATTTTAAAACTTGGATACGCCCCAATAAAGTAAGATTCCTCCATTTCCAGAAATTGAGTTTTTTTTTTAGCGAATGTAGAATCAAGTCGTAATTTAATTCCTTTCTCTTTCTCTCATCGTAGGAATAATAAATTCCCAGAATTTTGATGGGTTCATCGACTTTCTTGATGTCTAGCTCCTCACTAATCGCCTTTCTCGCTCGGGAACTACCTAACCACATAGCTTCGGTCTTGTCGTTATTAACGTTTAAACCAGAGACCGACGCAAATTCGAATAATGCCTTCTTGAGCTCAAGATATGATCGCTTATTCTGCAGAAAAACAGTGAGATCGTCAGCAAATATACTAAGTTTCACTTCTTTTTTACCAATCAGTAGACCCTTTACGTTGTTATTTTCTCTTATCGAAATAGCTAACACCTCAAGAGCAATAATGAAAAGAAAAGCGGACAGAGGATCGCCTTGGCGGACGCCTTTGTAACAGCAAAAAACCCGTCTGATGACCATTGTTCATCACAGAACTACTAATATTAGTATACATGGTTACTATCCAACGGACAAAAGAGTCGCCAAAATTAAATTGTTTCAGAGCTCTTACAAGGAAATTTCGATTAAGAGAATCAAACGCTTTCTCGAAATCGATTGTTACAAGAAGACCAGGAATTTCACAGAGATTTGCATAATCGATTACGTCATCGATATTTCGAGCAGCATCCGAAATTGTTCGGCCTTTTACGTACGCATTCTGGTTGTGGTGTATAATCGAAGGTAGTATTGGTTCCAGTCTCAAAGCCAAAGCCTTAGACGCCATTTTTGCATCAACATTAATAAGTGAGATGGGTCTCCAATTTTTTAGATATCTTCTATCCTTATCTTTTTTTCAAGTAATTTAATTATCGCCTGACGCTGTGAAATCGATAATTCGCCATGAATGTAAGAATAATTCAATGCATCGACTAAGTCCTGCCCTAGCTCAGACCAAAAAGCCAAATAAAATTCAGCAGTCAAACCATCGTTACCTGGTGATTTATTAAGCTTGAATTTTTTTAATGCATTATAACACTCGCCAATTGTAAGATGGCCCTCGCAGCTTTCTTTTTGCTTAGTAGATATTTTTGGAATATTTAACTTTTCCATAAATTCGTTAATAGATGGATGGTCAATGTTAATGCTATCAAAAGACAGATCTTTTTCAGTATATAGCTCAGAAAAGAAATATTCTAACTCACTGGAAATTCCTTTGGGATCAAATACCTGTTTTCCATTCCGATCGATCACTTTTCTGACACAAGATTGCTTAGTCCTTTTTTTCTCGAGACTCAGGAAAAATTTATTGTTCTTTTCTCCTTTCTCGTACCATTCAGCACGGGATCGTATAATTGATCCTTGAACAACATATTCATATAACGATTCGTATTCAAATTTAGATGATTCAAGATTAGCAATGTTTATATCTGATGCGTCATCAGCACACTGCATTTCTGCTTCTTTCAAACGTGACTCAGCTTCCTGCAACCTATCTCTTCTCTGTCTAGCTTTCATTTTGCTAAATTTCATTGATACTTGTCTTATTCTATACTTCACCAAGTCCCATAGGACACGCTGATCATTAACTTCACAAAACTCATTCTTCCAAACAGGAATGCTAGTCTTTATAAGAGTAACGTAGTCGGGATCATCAGTTAAACTTGAGTTAAACTTCCAGTAAGAAGGACCTCCGTTCAGCTCAGGAAAACTTTTTGCTTGGAGAACGATGCATGAATGGTCCGATTTAATTGACGGTGTTATGTCTGTTTTTGAAATTTCTTCCTGAAAAGTACTATCAATCAACCAAAAATCAAGTCGTCTCTGAACAAAAGGCTTCCTTTGTCTCCACGTGAAAGCCTTTTTATCCGGATTTCTAATCCTCCAAATATCGATTAGGTCAAAAGTTAGCATCAAATCCTTGACTGCTTTAGTGCCCTTTTTAGGCTTAGAGTTACTACTACTGTCTAAATCTGATGATAAAAAAACATTAAAATCTCCGCCAAAAATTAACTTAGCCTCTGTGTTTTCCACTACAGCAGACACTTCCTCCTTCAAATTTTGAAAAAAATGTTAATTGCTCGACTTCTTTGTCAGGTGCATAAACATTAACAATCACAAAGAGCACATCTTGAAAGACTGCGTGCAAAAAGATGTAACGACCGTTCTCATCATATTTTACAGATCTTACATCCAAGTCAACACCAGGCTTTGTTAAAATCAAAACACCTCTCGATTGATTAGTACCATGGTTGAAAAATATCTCGCCCTTCCACTCAGTTTTCCAGATTGATTCAATTTCGGGCGTACTATGAGACTCTTGAGCAAAAATTATATCTGCATTGCTCTTTTCAAAATAATTAAACACTGCCGCGCGTTTTTTGAAATCTCTGATTCCCCTGACATTTAATGAAATCAATTTAAAATCAACATTGCAGCCTGCCATCAAGCGATAATACTACGCATATTATTCCGAAATTGGTGGATAGCAAAAAAGCTCGTGAGAAAAACAATGGTTATTGTCTAAAGGGAAAATGTTTTCATTCCTCTCAATTGAAGCTAAAACATTTGCATACACGGGAAAATTAGTATTCAAAAAACTCAACACATAAACAGAGAAAAAATAAGTCAAGAACTTTACCATAATTTTCTTATCTTATAAAAAAAAATTTTTTCAGCAGACTGGAGGGGTGAGATGAGCGAATGGAGAAAAAAAAAATGTAAGCTTATATCTCATCCAACTGTGAAAGGCCTTCAAAAATTATAAGTTACATAATTCAATCTATTTATTACTATATAGGCGAAAAAGATCGATCAAGAAAACATACTCAAGAATCAATTGAAACGGTGCTATTTGTCGATGTTATCTGTTCGGTTGGATCTTTATAGAGTACACCGTCTATATAAAGTTTATCGAATACTACCTTTGCGGCTTTGCCTTCGAGCTTGGCAGCTTTTATCTTTGCGACGAGCCGCTTCCTAACCTGTAGAACTTCGGGTGGAAAATCTTCTGATAGCGAAAGAGTAGACCCCTTCAACTTGTTTGCTTGTCTCAACACAAACTCCTTCTCTTTGAAGAAACTAAACTTAGCGATGATTTGTCGCGGGTTTCCATCCGTGCTCTTGCTACCAGTGCGATGCACTCGCTCAAGGCTCAACTCATCCACATCTTTCGCCGCCATCATGAGATTGGTCTCCAAGAAATCCCTAAGAATATTCTCTGTATCCCTCGGAGTTTCTTTCACTTTTTCAGGAATCATATAAAAGCGTAGGTTGTTACGTCTACTGTGACCCTCTAATTTGATACCCCTGGTAGTTTCACGCTGTAGGTCGTCTCGTAGATTTTGAAGAGTTGACTCTTGGTCGTGAAGCTGCTTCTTTAACGTATCTATTTCATGATAAGCAAACTCCAGACTGCCTTCTAGCTCCCTGTTCCTTTCCTCTAGTGCATCTTGTCTCTCCTTCAAAGCTCCTATCTCGTCAAGCCTTTGCAAAGCTATATCGAGTTTCCTGTTAATTTCACTCATCTGCTCGGCACATTGACAATGGCCGCATGACTCGCTATTTGCGAGCGAGTCATCATTTGTATCAGGCGTATCGGTTTGAGAGCCTCTACTGCGTTTCCTTTTCTTTTTATCGTTTTCTTGCTTTTCAGCCATTAAAACAAAGATACTTTGAACTGAAAAAATATAATCAAAGCCTCTCACATCATGGAAAAGCCGGAGCTCTCGTTAGCCACGTCCGTACTCCATGACAGTCTGCTACGCACTTGTATTTGCATATTTGGCGTCCGTAGAAGGCCCGAGGTAGTTGCGCATGGAAAAAGCATCGAGTTAATTTCTTGTCATTGCTTTTGACATCTCAGAAACCTCGCTTTTGAACATTATTCTTGCTTTCGTGAGATGTTTCCATTACAATAACTAAACTGATAGCCTTTGATTTTTTTGTAACTGAACTTCCAGAAAACTTCGCTGGTAACTCGCTAGTAATTTTGAGTCTGATTGGCTTTCCTTTCGTCCTATTATTTGTACAATTTGTCCTAAGACTTTAACAATACTTTATAGATTTCAGTTTCGAATATTACTACATTCTCTTAAAGAATTAAATCGGCCAAATCTTCAAAACACACACCGATGCTCAGCCTATATTGCGCTCCTTTGTCAAGTACCGTTAACTTTGCTTGATCCTTCTATCGTGAATTATAGTACAGAGCTCGTTCTTCAGATAATCTGTTTTATTTTTCTCCTCTATAAGTCGCCTAAATTTATTGTGCTTTCATTATGAGACTCAAATCCGTAACTTTTGCCTATGTTAGCGAAATTTTGAGCAAAAATGTATCGCGTAATGACGAAAAACCCGGCTCTTGCGCGACACTATTAGGTCACGTTATCCTTGACTAAACTGTCATTTTGACGAATGCCAGGTATCGATTTCAGCTCAGACAATGGGGGCCAAAAATAAGTAAACACTTGCTATCCAGGCTGTTCCCCGCTCCCCTGTTCAATGTTGTTTGGTGCGCGCAGCGTTCAATTCAAACTGGCATACTCCAACATTGGAAGGGGGAACGGGGTGTTTACGATACTTTTGTCCGCCGCTGTTGGCTCGAGCATACCGCAGGAACTTTGGCTGCAACTGGGTAAACTTGCTGGCCACTTCGTGTGGCAGGGTGTCATCCCAAAAAATATTTAAGCGCATCAAGTGAATAAGGAAAGACATTTTTTTAATAATTAGTTTTCAAAACTATTTCGCTGCATCATATCCAGTATTTGGGACCAGTCATTATTTATCTAGAGGAGTGAGGGGTTGGAGAAAAAGTGTGTGTGATTGTTGCAGGGCAATTTTAAGTTAGCAAAGAGGGGGGCATTGTATTTTAGGGTACAAGAATGGGGGGTCATGGTTGTTTAGCATGGTTTTCCAATAAATGATTCATGGTTCGAAGGAAATGAAAGTTTTGGTAAACTTTGAGCTTTTCAACTGGAATGCTGCTATATCATGAAAACACGTATTTATATTAAACCAATACCTTGAAGAAAGCCTGAAAATTATTGTTTTTTAGTACTATACTGCCAAAGAAAAATGGTAAACTTAGAGCATTAACTTTAACAATAAAACAAATTAACAAATTCATCGCCGGACTCATGTCGCACGAAAATCACTGGGAGACCAGTGCCGAAAAAAAAAACTGTTATGGCGTTTAAAAAAAGAGACTATGATATAAGAAAATTAAATTTCCCCTTTTATATACTCCGTGAATTTTTTCCCGGGCATCAGCTAGTTGTTTATAATAGTCTACAGAATAATGCACGGAGGCTTTGAGATATGAAATTTATTTTCTTTTGTTCACACTTGATATCTCAATTGTTCGCTGCACTTATTGTTTGAAATCAGACTACGACTGCGGTCCCTCCCATTGGAGGTTTTGCCGAAAAAAGAAACTCTTGATCTAGGATGTACTCTTGATGTACTTTTGATCTAGGCAACAGAGGGAAGGGTTTTGGGATAAAATCGTAGCCTGATTGCTTGATGCCCTATCGATCTTAATAAAAGGTTACTGTTTCGTTTCTTCTCATCATTATAGTGTTCTCTTACCCTTTCTGCCAAAAGAAGAGAGACCACATTATTATTAAAAAATGCGACTTTCAACTTCGCCACCTAATATTTTCGTAAATATGCTGTAGTTAATTTCTCCGAGACTAATATCCGAGAAATTGTGAAATTGTACAACAAACCGCTAGTGGTCTGGAGCTTCTCTAGTAAACAAGGTAGTTTTTAGTTCGGGGACTTAAAAATACAAGAAAAATTTAAACTTCGATAAACTAAACAACTTCATAAGATAGAGCAATCTTTTAGCTTCAAAATGATAGATAACTGATTATCATAGCATAAATTGCGACGCGACGAGAATTATTTTTTTCCGAAGACACGCCTCACCCCTTAACCCGAGGCTTACGTACCTTTGCTGTAATAGTCCTAAAGTGATGACGTCACAAAAACAAAATTTTCAATTCAGCATGATTTCGAAAGGGCATATCGATTAAAAGCTACACACCAAAAATGAGGTGAATCGGTTGAAACGCGACCGAGATACGGCCCGCTGAATACATAATTTTCTTTAACAAATCACTGTATTTTTGGTTCAGTTCATGAACCAAAAGTTATGAACTGAGTCCAAAATACAGTGATTTCAAAAATTCAACCGATTCACCTCATTTTTTGCATGCAACGTTCTTCGAAGTTGGTCTTTCATTATCCGTGGACTAAAATCTGGAATTCAAAATTTTTCAAATTTGTGACGTCACACTTTAGGACTCTATTGGGGCAGACAATATGTCCACACATTCAGTGATCATGTTTCGTTGTAGGGGCCTCATAGTGTATTATGCATAGGTAGTGCTGCCAGCCATTTATTTCAACATTTATTTCAAACACAAATGTAGATTTTAAGTCGCCGAAGACCGAAGTGCATTAACGTTATAGTGTTGTAGACGGCTTACCTGAATGGCAGGTTCCTAATTGGGTTTAGTTCTTTTACAGCTGGAAAGTGCGACAGCTGGAGCTTGAAGGTGTTAGCTGTAAAGGTCCAGTGTTTATAAGTGCTGCTCTAACATCTTCACGTTGTTGCTTGATAATGTCAGATATCCGTTCGCAAAAGTCGGACATCTCACTTTCCACAAAGTTCACTTCCCTTTTAATGGGGCATAGTCGCCTAGAAGACGCGAAATAATTTGTCTCACAAAAAAATATTCTCTGAAATTAAAATAGTTTAAAGGAAACAGCATGGAAGATTACATGGGATTCCGATGAAGGATTGCTAAGATTTAAGAAAAAAGATGGTAAATTTTCGTATGATTTAAAAACGATTGAAGTAAACCACAATCCGTGAATATCTTTGCAATCCTACGTCGACAATACCTCAAATTTTCACCATATCAAATTAAAACATTCTTTGCTAATTTGAGCTGTTTTGTATAATTTGCGCCAGCAAATAGATAGAGCCAGATTCCAACGCCACATAAGTTTGTATAAAGCAGGTTTAATGAGGACAAAGTAATGTCAACTATCGAGAGAACGAGATGGCGAACCAAGAGACCGAGTGCCACAAGGTTCCCAACCATGGGCGAATTCCATCGCGGTCCCAACCGCGAATTCAATCGCGGTCAGCCATTGCCACATGGAGATCCTCCCTATCCACCCCTGCGTCCCTCGCGATGCTTTCTGTATAAGTTAGGCCTCTATACCGGACCGGGCCACGAGGCTTCCACAGTAGCAAGGGTTGGACAATCTGCTCTGTGGCTCGATGGCAGTGTCCGGCGAACGAGAGCCTCCGCGTGGCGATCTTTAGCAAGAGGGGCGGGATATCCCCATATATCCGCCGCAGAGTGGTGTGCTCTGCCCAATGGATGTTCTGAACGCGTCGGAGCATATTTGTGAAAGTTCCATCCAGGCGTTTCTGTTGGCGTGTGGTGAGAGTCCACGTTTCTGCACCGTAGAGGAGAATGGGCTCAATCAGCGTTTTAAAGACATATATTTTCGTTTCATTAGGCAGGGTTGAATGCCATATCTTGTTCAGCTTGTTACAGGCTGACCATGCGAAGGCTTTTCGAGACTTGATGTCCTTTTAAGAATCCATTACGAAAGAGCCAAGGTATTTTAAGTCTTCAACTTGGTTGATACTGTTGCCAGCAGATGATACAAAGCTGCAGTTTGGAGTCGAGGAGATCACTTCCGTTTTGCTTTCGTTGCAAAACTAGGCGTGCTGCGTTTTCCAACGAGTGTAGAAGGGATTCTGCATTTGCCACAAGATCGGAGACCAGAGCGATATCGTCGGCGAAATCCAGAGCAGTGATGTGTATGGCTGGCTGTCTTCTGCTCCATCGTGGGTTGAGTTGCAAGCCCTTGTCGTTGATTGTGTCCAGGGAGAGGCGCAGAACATAGTCCAATACGATAACAAACAGAAATAGAGCTAGGGTTTCCCCTTGTAGCACTCCCGCTTCAATATTGAAGAACGCAGTTTCGCCATCAGGTGTAATAACTATAGCCTGGGTGTCAGTGTAGAGTGCTTGAATGGCCGCAACAATTGGTTGTGGGATGCCTTATTACCTTTCAGGGACTTAATTGCGTCGTCAAGGTCGTGCGTAAGGTGAACGGTGACGTGCTGATGTCTAACAGATTGGCAATCTGGATAAGAGGCAGAGCTCTGTTCCCTTGGGTGTTGGCCGATTGCCCCCCTAGCAAGTTTCGGAAGTGGGAAAACCGGCTTTTTTCCGTTTTTCGGAGGAATCTCCCTTGATGCGGATCGATGGTTTGCCTTTCCGTCCCGCAAGTTCGTTGATAATAGGCCAGGCTGCTGCATGTTTGTTCGAGGTCAAGTTTTCGACTTTTTCGAGTTTCTTTTCAATGCGTTCTGCTTCTGCGTTGATATATGCCTCATCAACTTGGGCCTGGGCCCGTTTCTCAAAACGCCCGGTAATTAACGGGCCCGTAAAACTTAACGGGAGAGTTTACGGGGAAGTTTATCGGGTACGAGCGAGCGTTTCTCAAAGCTCCCGGTAACCTCCCGATAAATAACTTACCCCCAAAATCCACGAATTAGTGAAAAACCAGGAATTTTTCGACACTAGATTACAAAGTGTACCGCTAAGTTTGTATTTCCAAAAAAGTAAAGAAAGATTGAACATTTGTTTACATTCTTGCAATCAACACGTCAAACTGATTTACAGCTAAGCTGTCAAACGAATCGTTTTGATTGGTTGAGAAGCGAGATGGTCGCATCTGATTGGCTAAAACTCTCCTGGTTTATCGGAATGGCGGGAAAAATCCCGGTAAGTTTACGGGAAACCTTGGAACTGCAAAGCGAGAACTTTTCGAGGTAAAACGAGACAGGCCAGAAAATGGTTAGTTTTCAAGGAAAAAGAGGTGAGTTTTCGGTAATTGGTAATTCGGTAACTTGGCAGAGTCTAGTTGAATAACTAAGCTTTACCTAGAGTGAAAAATTTCAGGAAAACAAAGCAATCTTCGACCTTATTTTAAGACTTCAAAATGCTTCCCGTTAATTAACGGGAGGTCAAGAGCTTGCGTAAAAAATCGGCCGATTTAAGGGGAACTTTTACGATTTCGCAAATAACGGGAGTTTTGAGAAACAGTCAAAATATATCGGGAGGTGTTAACGGGTAGGTTTACGGGTCCGATAAGTTACCGGGCGTTTTGAGAAACGGGCCCCTGGGCTTTCGTCAACTTCTTGAGAGATGTCCGAGTTGGATTGTGCTCGTGTTTGGAAGCGGCTTCGCGCAATTCCTTTCGAGCTGCGTTGACTAGGACATGGCTACTGAGCTGCTTTTCTTTCTCCTTCTTCTTTTAGGCAGTTTTGCGAGAGCAACTTCTTGCGTGACCGAGATGAGGTTGTTGTATGATATTTCAATGTCATCATCGGGCTGGGAGAGTGCGTCATAGTGGTTTCGAACTTCCAGTGTGAATGCTGAAGAGATCTCTTAGTTGTTTTCTCTCGAGACTTCTAATCCAAATTCTGCAAGATGTTCCACAACGGGAAGAGTTATTGTACCAAAAATGGACGAAACAACGCATGAACGCATGAGAGTGCAAGTTAAAGCTTAGTCATGTGAAAGACGAAACGATTGAACACGATGAAAACAGATCTTGAAACACTACTTACAGAGTACTTTTGGACGCGATTGTGGAAAGTGTGAGAGCTTTTTCAAGCCCGCAAGAACAATAGCCAGCGTTTCGCTCCCTAGTGACCACGCCTGCCTCAAGGAAACGCCGTTTTATTTTCTCTAATAACTAGACGCAGAAACTGCGTGACCTCGGGCTTCTCTGGGGTAATAATGAGTTTGTGCCCGCGTTAACTTAGATGATCAGATTTGTTGAAAAACATTTTTTAATATGTTTTTGCTCCTTTTTGTCAAATTGGATTTATAAGAAAACAAAACATATTTGGTCTCTTGTAACCCCTATCTTATCTGGCTTATCTTTGGTTATTTATAAAGCAACATCAATATTGCTAAGGTTTACTTCAGAACATATTAATTCACCAGAAGTACTACTATAGAAGTATGAATGCAATTCCCTTGGATAGCTATATTGGCGAGAATGGTTACCAGAAATGCACCAATCAATTCCAGCAGTGACTGTAACGGCTGTTAGCTTCGGCTTAAAAGCGAAGTTGCTAGGATCTTCATTAAAGCGGTAAACTGAACAGTCGTCGGGGTGGGGCGAACTTTATTGGTCGAAAAATACTCCAAACCACGGGAAACCAAATGCGACGGTTAACGGTGATTTATTGTATGAACGATCGTAAACTGAAATACAAGTTTAGCGAATTTCTAATTAAAAAGACATAAGGATTCGAACTTCCGGCGTGCATAAAAACATAATATCATAACATAGCCTACGTTGCCTTTACGGCCCTAATGTAGAATTCTTACAATCTTTCCAAGCTAATCAATAAAGTAATTAAACGTAAGATCATGTATATAGCACACTTAAGCAAGTTACAAATATTCAAGGCATAAGGCCAGATTGTAGAGCCTGGTGCTCTCTAAACCTAAGTGGGCGTTTACTCAGACCAGCGATTGTTGAACCATCCACATGGTAGATAAATCATGAACACATATTTGTACATTGCCCACACACAAGCATCTAGCCTAATAGTAATAACAAAGGATGTACTTACATATCGTTCCCGCTTGTCTCTATTTAGACCAAAGATTATCCTTGTAAAAACCCGAACGAATATACCAGTAGAACTGGGTTAAAGGGACGCGAAACTCCTTATATATGTGCGTCCTGACGCTAATGTATCCAATTTCAAAGTATACAAACAAACATAAACATTTCTATATCTAGCATTGTAGCTAGGGATATGTCGAGATTAACCTATTAGTAATCTAATTTAGGAGCGCTAAATCAACGTTCATTACATGGCTCCCCTGAAATATCTTTATTTCACTAACTAATCAATGTTCATCAAAAATCGTCTTTCAGAGTACGTCATGAGAATCAACTCACAGTTCGTTATGACTTGTTGGCTCCTCGGCCGGGACTTCCCCGGTCTTCGCGCTTAGTCATCTGCTGTCATCAGTAGGACGAGCTTCTGGACTGGACGGTCTAGAAACCGCAGTTGTCCAGTCCGCTTTCCCTTCTTGTCCAGGCAGTTGTCCGCAAGAGCTACCTGGACCTTGCGCGCTTGGCCATCGCTACTGGGGAATACGTTAGACACTCGCGCCAGCTCCCATGCATTTCGAGGGTGGTGGTCGTCCTTAACTATCACCACATCGCCGATCTGGAGATTCCTGCGAGGGCGCGTCCATCGTTGACGTTGTTGAAGACTCAGTAAGAAGTCCTTTCTCCAGTGGCTCCAGAACTCGTTGGCCAAGTGTTGAACCCGTCTCCACCGCTTTCTACTGTACACATCTGCTGGCTCGAAGGCACCTGGCGGGGATAGAGTAACCTTCCACTTCATGGTCAGCAGATGGTTTGGCGTCAAAGGGCGTGGTGAATCCGCGTCTGCTAGGGTGTTGACTGTGAGGGGTCGGCTGTTCACAATCGCCTCTGCCTCACATTAGAGTCCTCAAGGACTCGTCATCGAGTTGTCCTGCGTTGTCTTGAAGTAGGGACGAGAGCACACTCCGCACTGTGCGGATTTGGCGCTCCCATACGCCACCCATGTGCCTAGCTGATGGAACATTCATCTTGAAAGTTATCCAGTCACATTGGTCCTCCAAGAGCTTGGACTTGATTTTTTCGTGGTCCATTTCAGCTAAGGCTTGCTTGAGCTTATTTCGAGCTCCTACTAAGTTGGTGCCTTGATCGCTTCGCAGTTGGCGAACTTGTCCCCGTCGGCACGTGAATCGTCTAACGGCGTTGAGGAAAGTATCAGTTTCGAGGGAGGTTGCAACTTCGAGATGAATGGCTCTAGACGCCATACATGTGAAAAGCACGCCGTACCGTTTTAGCTCCTTCTTCCTTTCCTTTACGATGAAGGGACCAAAATAGTCTACCGCAGAACACGTGAAGGGCGTGGCACTCTCCAGTCGGTCTTCAGGAAGGTCTGACATTACTTGTTGTTGCACTGCTCCACGCAGTCTTTGGCACTTGACGCATGAGTTTACGACACTCGCGACGGCTGACGAACCTCCAATGATCCAATATCCACTTGAGCGTAGTTCATTTAGCGTCATGCCTTTGCCCTGGTGACTTGTCTTCTCGTGGCAATGTCTGGCGACTAATGTGGTAACGTGACTCTTTCTTGGAAGGATGATAGGGAACTTAACGTTGTCACTCAGGTAGGCTCTTCTAAGGAGTCCGCCTACTCTAAGGATACCGTCAGAGTCCAGAAAGGGGTCGAGCTTGTAAAGCGAACTGTGCGTCTTTAGGACGGAGTTTCTCTGGCGAGCAAATTTCCTGTCGTCGGGGTCCTCGGGAAGCTTTCTTAGCGCTGCTATTTCTTCCTTGAAAGCGCTGGCTTGTAAAGAGCGTATGATAGCGTGTTCTGCCGAGACAAGGTCTTGAACTTCTATTTTACGGGGGTCTGGCTTCGTCTCTAGTTTCTCTCGCACGCGGTCGCGGAGGCGCTGGATGTAGCGCTGACATAGGGCCACTGCGTGCTTCGCGCGAAACCAGCTTGAAAAGTAGCAAACCCTTTCGTCCAGTGATGGTAACGGTCTAGATTCGGAACTGGTTACCATGGCGATTGCCTTCTTAACCTCCGGGTCTTCTTTTTGTAGGCCTAGAGCTGGCTGTTCTTCGTCACTTGTTGGCCACCCAATGTCTTGTTTCCAGAGGAATTCTGGTCCAGCGGGCCATCTCGAGTTTCTCAAGTCATTCGCGTTCATCCCTCGAGAGGCTTCATCTGCGGGGTTATGTTCAGTTGCGACGTATCTCCATTGCTTAATTGACGTGTTTTTCTGGATTTCTTGCACGCGGTTAGCAACGAAGACATGAAATCTTCTGGTCTCGTTTGCGATGTAGCCGAGCTTCGTCTATCTTGTATTCTAGCTCACGCTTAATTTGGCTGGCGACCTTCACAGAGCACACTGCGGCGGTGAGTTCTAGCCTCGGGATAGTAACTGTCTTGAGGGGAGCTACTCGCGACTTGCCCATGACGAGAGAACAGTGGATGTTGTTGTTGCTATCAATCAATCTGAGGTAGCTACACTGGCCGTAGCCTCTTGTGCTTGCGTCGGAAAAGTGGTGTAGCTCTGTCTTTATAACGGGCCCAAAGTCTAAAGGCTTATAGCATCTTGGAATCGCGATTTTTTCCAGTGCTCGGAGCTCTTCTTTCCACCCTTGCCACTTGCACTTGATGTTTTCGGGTACCGGCTCGTCCCAGTCCACTTCGAGGCGGCATAGTTCCTGCAGTATAGACTTGCCTTCGAGCATTAGAGGGGCAACAAATCCAAGCGGGTCGTAGACGGAGCTGACCGTCGAAAGAATCCCGCGCCTTGTACAAGGTTTGTCCTGGAGAGCTACGGTAAATTCAAAACTGTCGGATTCTGTGCACCACTGAATTCCTAAGGTGCGCTCCACCGGAGGCTCTCTAGGTCGAGGTCAACTTGTTTGACTCCCTCGGCTCTCTGTGCTTCCGGGATGCTCTTAATATTTTCTTTGCTATTTGACGAGAACTTGTGTATGTTGAATCCGCCTTGACTACACATTCCCTTTACGTCTTTCATCAGTTTCACTGCGGCGTCGACTGAAGGAACCGACTTAAGGCCGTCATCTACGTAGAAATTGTTGCGGATGAAATTTGCAGCTTTCGCGCCATACGCCGACTCAAAATCGTCGGCGGTCGTTTTGAGCGCGAAATTTGAGCAGCTTGGCGAGGAAGGTGCTCCGAAAAGGTGTACTGTCATACGGTAGTCGATGGGGTCTCTTTCTAGGTCACCTCCTTCCCACCAGAGAAAGCGCAACAGGTCCCGGTTGTCTGGGTTCACTCTAACCTGGTGAAACATGGCTTCGATATCGCAGGTTATGGCGATCTTCTCCTCTCGGAATCGCATCAAGACGCCGGCCAGGTTGTTGGTGAGGAGGGGTCCTTGGAGGAGGTGCTTGTTGAGCCACTCGTTCATGTATTCTTGGCTGCAGTTAAATACCACTCTCAATTTCTTCTTTTTTGGGTGCATTGTGCCGTGGTGGTTTATATACCAAGTGGCGTTAGAACTTCTAGGGACCTCAGTACTAGGCACTTTCTCCGCGAATCCCTTCGCGATCATGTCGGACATGAACTTCGTGTATTCTTCTCTATATGCCTGATTGCTTGGCGCTTGGAACCGCTTCTTAAGTTGGCGCATGCGTCGTGCGGCGGTTTCTCTGTTGCTCGGGAGACCTTCAAAGTTCTCCTTTAAAGGCAAAGGAAGCTCGTAGTGACCATCTTCGCATCTGTGTATACCCTTGGTAGCAATGCTTATGAAGTCTCTGTCTTCCTTGGACAAGCCTTGTTGTGCCGCGCCTTTATCTTCTGCGAAGTCGAGCTCGAACATCTGCCTGATTGCTGTCGGGTTTGTGATCTCCTTGATGGTCTCTTGAGCTATGAAATCTATGCTCTGCGATGTCTCTGGAACGTTTTCTTTAGCTATAATGCGGTTACAGGACGCGACGTAAGGAAGTGCTTGTTCGGCGTTGGGGGACTGGGTACTAACGGGTCCTACGATGCACCAGCCCAAAAGTGTTCTCACTGCATACGGGTCTCCGCTTTTCCCTGTTATTATTTCTTTCGGTTTGATGGCCTTGGGGCAGACATCCAATTAGGACGCCGATTTAGAGGTTCTCGAGCTTGGGAATCTTGTCCTTTATCTTCAGAAGGTGTGGCCACTTCTCGGCTACGCTCGGCGTTGGAATCTGGTCTTGTCTGGACGGGATGCTTTCTCGAGTATAGGCCTTTGGTAGTTCGACTCTAGCGCGCCTGTCTGCCCGCTCGGCTACTAGTCCCTCGATCTTCGAAACAGCAATGACTTCTTGTCCCGACATCGTGCTTAGACTCAGGCTGGTTTCTACTCCTGCTATCCCGAGATCTCGTTGTACCTTGTTAGTGACGAAGGTTGTGTCGCTAGCATCGTCTAAGAGGGCATAGACCTTTACTTGTTTCTCGGGACAATCGCGATGAGACATGTACACGGGCACGATTTTCGAGTTTGTGATAAGGGCTTGGTTGCCAACTGAAGAAAGGGATACACTAGAGGCATTCGTGGTTGCTTGTGCGGGTGTCGATGCTGGTGCGCTGCTGCTTTCTTGTGCATTATGCGTTGCCTGATCTCCTCGCGACTGTGGTCTTGGAGCCCTTTTGAGCGGTCTGACTCCGTGTAACAGGGTGTGGTGCCTTTTCCCACACTCTCCACAGGACACGTCTGCGCGACATTCGGCTGAGAGATGTGAGCTCTTAAAACATTGATTATTTCGGTGTGCTCTACTGCTGTCTTCTTTAGGAATTCTTCACAATTCTCGAGGGTGTGCCGTCCAGTGCAGAGTGAACAGGGCGGGCGATCGGAGGGCGCTGCGGCTTGCGCTCTGGGTACTGGAGGGCTAGGGGTTGAGGCGGCAGTTGAGGTTTGGAAAGACTGGGCGCTATGTTCTCGCTTGTTCGGGCGGTTAGGTTTTCGTTAGTTTGTGCTTGGGTTCTTCCTTTTCTCTCGCTTGAGGGCGTCGGGGGAGAAAATGGGATCGTTTGCTAACTCTGCTTCTTCTTGCACAAACTTGACAAAGTCTTCGAACTTCATGTTCCTTCCTTTCTTGTTCTGAGCTTCGTGCGCTTGGCGACACCATTTCACGCCGGAATACGTGGGCAGCTTGGTGCTTGCTTGGATGAGGGTCTGAGGGGAGTCTAAGTCTGTCGTGGAGTGGATTGCTTTCATCGCCTCCTCGCAGCGAATAAGGAAGTCGGAAAACTTCTGGAGACCTTCGCTGTCTCCGTCTAAAATCTCTGGCCATTCCTTGAGCCTTGTCTTGAAAGTTTCTCCCACCTTCACTGGGTTTCCATACCGGCGATCTAGCAATTTTCTCGCTTCCTTGTACGCCGTGTCAGACTTAGTAGAGAGAAATCCTTTCACTACCTCGTTAGCCTTTCCGCTTGTGTACTTGTCCAGAAAGAAAAGTCGGTCGCTAGGCGACGGTACGTTTGTTTCGATAATTGAATCGAACATGGTCACGAACGCTGGATAATCAAATGCATCTCAGGAAAACATGGGGGTTCTTTAACCGGAAGTTGGCTGATTCTTTGCTGATTGACAACTAATGAGTTAAGCTCCGTCTGTTTGGTTTGCAGGAAACTATTGCTTGCAAAGCTGCGCATAAATTTGGCTCGCTGCTAATGTTGGAACTAGAAGGCTCTAGTCTAGAAGGAAGGTTGGGCGAAAACTTAGGCTCAGCGGGCAGAGGGATTTCGGCCTTGCGCGGTTTGATATCTGACTCAGTCTCCTGCTTGACCTTTCTAATCTCTCCCAGGTTTTCTTCCACCATCACGTTTTGAAATGCCCTTTCTTCGGCCTTAGCTAACTCAAATTCCTTTTGTATTGCAATCGCCTTAGCTCGTTTTCGCGTTCGAAAAAATCCATTTCGACCTTTAACTTAGCGGCCTTTGCCGCGGCGTCTGCTATAGCTAGTGACAATGAATGCCTAGAAGACACAGAGGTCGAGGATTTAGAGCTAACGCTAGACTTAACGCTTGTCGATTTTCGGGAGTAGCTGGTTTTGTTATCCTCAAAAAGCAGTTTCTGAAGAGTGTGAATTCGCTCAGAGAGCCTAATCCTACAGTCAGTATAATTTCTGTCACGAAGATCAAAATACTGATAGGAAGCTTCCTTTTCAGAGCTCTCGAGTGGTAAAAGACTGTCAAAGGCTTGATGCGTCTGGTCAAATTGATCCTTTAACTTATCCAAGCGATCTCGAGTAGCCTCTAATTGCACAAGCCCGGTTTCCGATGTGTCACATGAAGAACATGACTGTTTTGCTCGTTCTATTTCCCTTATGAGAAGGTCCGAAGCCAAATCGCGATTACCACTTCTAATTTCGAGAAAGTACGCCTGTCCCCTTTCGTTAAGCTTGGGCCTTCGACGCGAGGATCTCTTTCTGCGTGTTGTGGATTCGTGTTGACTTGAGTCATCTCCGCGTAGTAATTCCAAATCGTCTGGTGCGGTGACAACGCTCATGTTATTGTTCTTAAGTTAGGGGACGTGGAACGACGACTATAATCTACTGGCCTCTTTAGAGATGGCGATATTTTACTGTAACGGCTGTTAGCTTCGGCTTAAAAGCGAAGTTGCTAGGATCTTCATTAAAGCGGAAAACTGAACAGTCGTCGGGGGTGGGGCGAACTTTACTGGTCGAAAAATACTCCAAACCACGGGAAACCAAATGCGACGGTTAACGGTGATTTATTGTATGAAGGATCGTAAACTGAAATACAAGTTTAGCGAATTTCTAATTAGAAAGACATAAGGATTCGAACTTTCGGCGTGCATAAAAACATAATATCATAACATAGCCTACGTTGCCTTTACGGCCCTAATGTAGAATTCTTACAATCTTTCCAAGCTAATCAATAAAGTAATTAAACGTAAGATCATGTATATAGCACACTTAAGCAAGTTACAAATATTCAAGGCATAAGCCAGATTGTAGAGCCTGGTGCTCTCTAAACCTAAGTGGGCGTTACTCAGAACAGCGATTGTTGAACCATCCACATGGTAGATAAATCATGAACACATATTTGTACATTGCCCACACACAAACATCTAGCCTAATAGTAATAACAAGGATGTACTTACATATCGTTCCCGCTTGTCTCTATTTAGACCAAAGATAATCCTTGTAAAAACCCGAACGAATATACCAGTAGAACTGGGTTAAAGGACGCGAAATGCCTTATATATGTGCGTCCTGACGCTAATGTATCCAATTTCAAAGTATACAAACAAACATAAACATTTCTATATCTAGCATTGTAGCTAGGGATATGTCGAGATTAACCTATTAGTAATCTAATTTAGGAGCGCTAAATCAACGTTCATTACAGTGATCATGCCCTCCCCCCCCCCCCCCCCCCCCCCCCGGCCAACCCCCCCCCCCCCGGCCAACCCCCGGGACTTTGCATTTTTTATTTTTTAATGGGCAAAATTCACCACGGTGGGGATGATGTAGGGGTGCAATTTCCCGGGGTGGGGCAAAAAAGTGGTGCAAAGTGCCCGGCCCTGGGCCACATTCACGACTATGAAATAAAGAAAATAGAGTGGCAGTGTATATTTATTGTTACAATAACTTGCAAAAGTGTGTAGAAGCGTGGTTTCTCAACAATCGCAATAGCTTTACATGGGCAAGAACAACAACGTATCTACCTTATGCATATCCGAGCCTTTCATTTGGTTTTCTGTCCATGCACAATCTATTTTCGGTGGTTATCATTGGAAAAGTAAGACACAGACCGAATATAGACAGCAATCTCTGCTATCACCACTGTAATGAGAACTGGGGCTGATTGAGATACAATATTCTCAACTTAAAGTTGGTCAAGGAAATTGAAACGAACCAGTTCCTATCGCCTCGCCAAACACGAATCGTTTAAAAAATTGGAGTGCAATCTGAATTCACGGTACCTTCGAATACCTCAGCTAAACCCTGTACACGAAGCTACTCGGCCGCAAGCCCAATTTATTTCCCGCGATAAGCATCCATAGCATCATCATGAACCTGACTTTACAAAACCTTTTTGGGAAATTTACTACGGCCCAGCCCCCCTTCCCCCAAAAGAAAACAATGCCTGGCCCCCGGGTCAAAAGATACTACACAATATACTTCCCACCACTGGGAAAGGTGCCTTGCGCAAATGCCAGGCGGTTGCCGGGGGGGGGGGGATGGTCACTGCTGGAATTGATTGCTGATGCTGATGATGGCGGCGTGTGCGATGCGAGCACTGTAAAGCTAGCATTTTACCCAAACCACTAAGTGAAATGGCAACCAAATCCTACTATGTATGGAGCTCGAAGACCCAAGCAGGGATTACTAGAAGCTACGACGATATTAAGAAACTTGGAAAAGGAAAAGGAATTAGCTGTTGTGGAAAGTTTGAAGACGAAGAAGAAGCGAAATCGAAGCTAGAAGAAAAACTTGAGGAAATAAATAACAACAAAGCACAGGAGAGCAAGAAAAAGAAACAAAACCCTAATGAGATAGACGAAAACCTAGGCGTGGAAAAAGAAGTGGAAAAGGCAGAGAAAGAAAGTTCAATAGGTCACGATGACCGTTATGAAGAATTTGAAACTCCGTTAAAATGCAAAGAGAATTCAACGATAAACTAGAGTCGGAGTTGCGAAAGCAAATTATCGAGATTGGAGAATTGCATATTGAATTGAAAGATTTAGAGCAAAAAACCAAGGTATGGATCAACGAAGTTAAACTACATATAACTGCGATCATGGAAGAGAAAATGTCGGAGCTGGGCGAAAAGGTCAATCGACAGGAGATCTTATCAACAACCTACAAAGTAGGTTGACCAGAGAAAACAGAAGACTCAACAACAGAATGGGAAAGCTAGATCTGTCAATTGTGAATCTTTCTGAGCGTCAAAATACAGCTCTTAATACAACCAACACTGATGCGATCGCAGTTCCGAGTATTACCAATCACGAATCGACTCGAATCCTTGAGAGTAATCAGACTAATAGCCAACAGAGTCAAAACGAGAAGAGCCGTATCGCCTCCTATTCCTCCAGGACAGTACGAGACCGTGAGTATAGCAAGCGTATCAAGTGTACAACAGTCTGCAGCGAGAACGGATGAGAGGCCAACAAGACGGATTCATCGACAAGAGGAGCCAGCCAGAATTACGAGAGTACAAAAGTCGCAAGGCTCAATACTTATGCTCAGTGACTCGATGTTGGTGGAATTAAGGAGAACAGATTTGATCCACAGAGGGTCGTTCACAAGTCCTATATCGCGGGAGGAACAAGAGAACTCTTGGATTATTTGCAATCTTGGAAGCCAGAAGACGAGGAAATGTACGATTTCGTTATAATTCATACCGGCACAAACGACATCAGGAAGCTGCATGATAATGAGATCAGTAAGAATTTGGTTACAGCGGCAAATCTGGCTCGCACGCGATGGCCTAGCGCAACAATTGGAATAAGCGGGATGGTTTATACCCCAAGGGATACCAATAAAAACAGAGCTATTGAGCATATCAATAATGTGCTAGGGAGGAATGTAAGGCGCTCAACAACACAATCTTCATTGACAACACTTACGTCGCGTGTGACAGAAGCGGCGCTATTAACGAGGAGGTTTTTTACGATCACATCCACCTGAATAATCGCGTGGGCACCAAGAAGCTGGTCACCAACATTAAAATCCAGCTAGGTCTGAGAGGAAATACTTCACAGCGGGAACAATTTAGATTTCGAGACGCGGTAGGTAGCCAAAGTCCACGAGGATATCACGGCAGATATCAAGCACAGGAAGACCGCAGGAGAGCAGCAGGTAGAGGTGTACCAGAGGAATTACGTCACGCGGTATTGGCCATTTCAATCAATCAATCTTTATTGTTATTTTGACATGAGTTAAAAACGCACACTACCTGCAAATAGCGGAGCTAATCAAGGCAGGCAGTGTGTGGACGCTAAATACAATTACTTTTTTACATTAGAATACCAAAATTACAGAATAACACAGAACACGATAACAATAAACTAATAACATGTATTCTTATCAAAGGAAATAAATAAATATGGCCAAACCCTTTTCTTTTACTTTGTAATTTTGCTAATACTGTTCATGATGCTTTGTATGTCAGCATAACTGTCCTGAACACAAAGAGTTTCGAATAAAATCGTTGTCATTTGTTTCTTAAATATATGTTTTGGTAGTTTTCTTAATTTTTCTGGAACACTATTCCAGATCCTTGGGCCCATTCTAGAAAATGAGGTTTTTAAAAGGTTAAGTCGAGAATGGTCAATGTAGTAGTTACCAGCTGTGAGGATCGTGTATTGTAATTATGGATTTGGTGAGTGGGCGTGAACAGGTCTGAGAGATTAGAAGGTATTACATTATTATAGTTGTCGTGCATCAGAAGAGATGAAAGCTTAAAATAGAGCATATTTATTGGGAGAATATTGCACGAGATGAAGTAAGGTACGGCATGTGAATTGAATGGGGCAAAGTTCATTAGTCGCAATACTCTTTTCTGAAGTATTAATATTTTTTCGATATGCGATTTTGCGGCCTGACCCCAGGAGACAAGACCATACGTCAAATAAGGAAGAATAAGTGTGTTATATATGTTCAAAAGAGTTGCAAAGGGTACAAAGTGCCTTAGTTTACAAATAATCCCTACACTTTTGCTTATTTTAGAAGCAACATGACTGATGTGGTGTTTCCATGTAAGATTACTATCTATCAGAACGCCTAAATACTTCACATATTCTCTTCTCTCCAAAGAAATATGTTTTTTCATACTATTATCAAATATTTTTAAATTAATATCATAATTAAGTCGTTTTGATAAGGATGAAAAATCACAAAATAAGTTTTTTTACTATTCAAGGAAAGTTTATTTGAGTTGAGCCATTATGAATGTTGACAAGCTCATCGTTTACAATTTTCTCAAGTGTCTTTAAGCTTTTATGAGCGCATAACAAATTTGTATCGTCGGCAAATAGATAAAATAGCAATTTTTCTGAGGCATTGTAGATATCGTTGATGTATATAAGGAACAGTAATGGTCCTAGGACCGATCCTTGAGGTACACCACACAGTGTTCTTTCTTTCTCGGAAATTGAAGATCCAATTTGCGTGGTCTGAATTCTTGAAGACAAGTAAGAAGAAAACCAATTATTTATAACGCCGCGAATTCCATAATGATGAAGTTTTTGGAGGAGGATGGAATGATCGACTGTATCGAATGCCTTTTGTAAGTCTATGAAGACCCCACATGAAAACATTCCCTTATCCATATTTAGTTGAATTTTGTTTACAATGTCTAAGATTGCATGTTCAGTTGATCGTTTTTCGCGGAATCCATACTGTGAGCGGTAAAACACATTGTACTTGTTTAAAATAATTTAAGACGGTTATACATAAGTTTTTCAAAAATGCGATGAAATATTGAAAGGAGGGATATGGGTCGATAATTGCAGGGCTCCGTTTCATCTCCATCTTTAAAGACAGGAACAATCTTGGCCTGTTTAAGTCTGGAGGGAAATCGACCCTCTTGAACCGAAACATTAATTAGTTGCGTTAGAGGTTTGGCTAAAATATGTCTTGCGCACTTAAGTAAACGGGTGGGGCAGGAATATATGCCGTGAGCTTTGTTCAAAGGTGCTACCATAATTTCGACCTCGATTTCTGTTGGAAGTACGGGTTCAAAAATAAAGGAACCACTAAACCTGTTATCGGTAGATAACAGGTTTCACACTGGTTTGGGGTAAACTAGTTAAAATTAACTCTTGTTCGTGTTTCTACGCATAAAATAGTATCGATACATATATACAGTAACAGATTTTCTTTCTTTTTTTTCGCGTTAGTGTCGTTTTGCTGTGTTTTCTTGTTTGTATAACATATAGTCATTGTTAATTATGCCTGGGCAGAGCTCAGGGGCACCTAAATATCTTCAGATAGGGTTTTGGAACCTGCACGGGCACGTTAGTAAAACTTTGGGCAATAAACTAAAACTAAAGGAGGTAACAAATGAAATAAAAAAGCACCAGATTTTTGGAATTGCTGAAACCCATGCTAGCTTAGACTCAGATCTTCTAATTGATGGGTATAGACACTACATCAAATGTCGCGCGAAAACGGGAAACCGCTTCTCGGGGGGTTTGGCAGTATATTTTAGCCATGACATAGAAAAAGGTATCAAATATGAACCAACTAAAAATGAACATGTTGTGTGGCTGAAGTTGAGGAAAGAATTTTTTAATTTACAAAGAGATATCTATTTAGGTACAGTTTACCTGAGTCCAAGCGAGCAAGGAAAAAACGATGACGTCATAGACGAATTAGAAATTGATATCTTTAACTTTTGTTCTAAAGGGATATATTAATACAAGGGGATTTCAATGCGCGAACAGGGGAGTTGCAGGAATTTGTTTTGTCTGATACTGCTAGCCACCTGGAACTCCCTGATGATTATATAATAGATGAACAAAACAATAGGTACTCACAAGATAAGGAAGCCGTGAATGTAAGAGGGAGAGCTCTTATTGATACCTGCACTGCGTTTAACTTGCGAATATTTAATGGTCGAGTACACAGTGGGCACAAATAACCTCAAAATCGCCAATGGTTCGCGTGACGCGCGCCATATTGGACGCGAGCCTTATTTTTGGAGACTGGGACCTAATTAACGAAAGTCAAACGAACTCTCATTTGACCCTTTGTTGTCTGATCGTCATAACTCCGATCGAAAATCGATTGATTGGATGGAGTAGAGCTTTGACAGAGCTTCGCTTTGACACCAAGCTTTGAGGGGAAGCTCAGCGAGAGATGTGTCTTTTGGTGCACTTAATTTCGTGAAAATCGCTAAAATGTAACGTTATTGCCAATATGGCATTTTATATGCCTGTTTTATTTTCTCGACGAGCAATTTCTCGCTCGTGAATTTCTTTTGAGAAGACAGATGAAGAGTTAAATGTGATTGCTATGTTTTTGTTTTCGCCAATTTCGCTTTGATTCGCGCGTGAAAAAAATTACCAAAATGAGCCGCTTCAGCGTTGGAAGCTTCATGAAAAGGAAGAAAGAGCTCAGACAACAAGGCCTAGAGAAACAGTGTTCCATTGAGGAGCAAGTTAGGGAGGCTGAGGCGCTCGAAGAAGAACTGGAGGTGAAGCGGAATGAAGTGAGGGCGAAAGCGGCAAAACTGAAAAGACTGGATGATAAGGTACAGTATGAAGACAATCTTTTAAAATCCTTCTTCCGATTTTGAGGTATTCTTAGGAAATATTTCATGGGGACTTTCTTTCTCGGAAACAATTTAGATTTTTTTATTTTCGCGCGCTTTCTAGGTTTCTATCTGGCTGAGCTTCGACAAAGCTGCCAGTGCAAGTGCCATTTCATGGTGATTATATTTCTTTCTTGACTAATTGTTATGAGCTAGACTGTACTATTATTTAATATCGTGTATTTCGAGGTCAGCGTGTTTTCTAGATCAATCGAATCAATCAGGGCAGTTAATTACCGAAATCTAATGCACAAAAAACAAACAACCATGGGCTTAAAATTCCCGGGAAAATTCAATGACGTAACTTAAGTTAAGTTAAGTTTAGTGAAATAAATAATGTTCATAGTTGGGCTAACATAAAATAAAGTAGAAAGGGAGGTTTATTTGTTATTCCATGTATGGACACTTAAAGCTAAACAAAATTTTCAAAACAACTTTTCAATTTTAAATTCAGGTTCAAATATTGGTGCATGAAATAGAGGAAAGGGAAGAGATAGTCGGAGATTTGGAAGGTGATAGTTCACGGAAAGGGGGGACATTCTTGTCAGAAAAAGCAGTTAAAGCAAGGCAGAAGTGTCCAACAGGGAGTTTACAGAGCTCAGCAGCAGGGAGAAAGAGAAGGCAGGAGACATACACAGCAGCACAGGAAATTCATGGAGGCAAAGAGGGAGCAGATATTGGATTAATTGAAACTGTAGATAAAAAAGTGAAGTTGAGCACTATAGTAGATGGCATAACAAAAAGCAAGAACCTAAAGAAAGCACTTCCTATTGTCTATAGAGCCAGCTTAGATAGATACGAGAGATCTGCCAAGAATATGGAAAGAACAATAGCATCTTATTATAGTAATGGGATAATGGGAAAGAAAAAACATAAGTCTAACTATAAGTCTACTTCTTATGAGCGCTGTCCTGGTAAAGGCAATAAGCATAAGCGCATAACAATAGAAAACTGTCCTGTTCCTAGACTTGTCCCTTATCACAGGATGAGACACTTTATTAACTCAATAGACATAGGTGAGTTGCATAGTGTATATGATATGCTTTGTTGTGGTCTACAAGAGGAGGAGAAAGTTAATGGTTGCTATAGAGACTTGGAGCAACTTCTTTTAAGACTTGCCAAGTTTTACATTAGCAACCGCAATCTCTATGATATTTTGGATTTTGATCACTCTTCTGATGTTGACTTTGTTTTTCGAATAGCTTTAGGTGGAGATGGAGCTCCATTTGGTAAAGAGGACACAGCATGTGCTTGGCTGGTAAGTTTTTTGAATATTGGGTCAGGTGTTTTAAGTAGTACAGAGAATTATCTTCTTTTTGGGGCTAACTGCAGTGAAAGTTGCCAACCTGTGACAAGATTCATTGAGAAGCTTACCACCGATGTAAGTCACATTGAGAAGACAATTTATCCTGTCACTTGCTCTAGTACTACTTACAATGTTAAGTTCATTATTTCAGAGCTGCCTAATGATATGAAGATGCTGGCTTATTTAGGAGGAGAGTTAAGTAATAGTGCCACTTTTTTTTCAACTTTCGGAAATGTGTCATTGAGTACTGCCAGAACAGCTCATGGCACATTTGGAACACAATCCTCCAACACATGGCACCCTTGGAAATATGATGACAGGATAAAGGTGGCTAAGGCTGTTGAGAAGTTCAAGAAAACAGAGCTGAAACCAAAACCAGGAGGCCAGCCCCTTGCAGATTCTACAAAAAGATCTAAGATAACTTCTTTTATTTCTCAACAGAAAAGCAGACAAGAATTTGTTCCATTGGTAGGAAAGATGATTGACAGAGCTCATGTGGATCCACTGCACTTAAAGAATAATGCCTGTGCTTTGGCCCATCGAGAGCTTTTGAATATAGCTTGTATTGACATTTCTGTTACTCCTGTTTCTTCATTTTCACAGCTTCCACATAGATGTGCATTGGTTAGGTTTGTGGCTACCCTTAGATCGAAATGCGATTTGACTCGACTTGCAAAGAAAGTTGTAAGATGGTTCAATGACACCAAGGGGGTTGGCAAGGCTTTTGAGTACAGGTTCACAGGCCAAGACTCTCGTAGATTCGTCCAGAGTTTTATGTATCTAGTTGATGTTCTCGAAACAGGCACATCAGGAACTAAGCAGAAAAAGTGTCATGTTCAGGCATTTATTTGTCTTTGTTTACGTGATATTGTTTCTCTTTTCAGCAGATTGACCATATCCGATGAAGAGGTAAGTCGTCTGAAACAACTTTGTGGTGACTATTTTAGAGTAAACTGTGTTTACCAGCCTTCAGTCAATCCAACAGTATGGACCATTGGACAAATTGTTCCAGCCCATACTGTTGCCATGAAACAGAAATATGGAATGGGCCTTGGTTTAAATTCTATGGAAGGCCGTGAGGCAAAACACATCTCTATTGCCACCTACAGCAGGAACACTTCCTATAATAATCGATGGAATCAGATTTTTGTTCATGAATATGTGAGCTTGATCTGGCTGAGGGATAGAGGATACAACTTGAGCACTACTAAAGCTAAAACTCAGACCTATATCCCTAAACACTGTCTTCTGAATGAGAAATTCTGTTATTGTGGGTTTGAGAAAAGTGTATCAGATGTAGAGTGCAGATTTTGTAGTCACAGCCTCCGGCAGCAGATCAAAGTGAGAATTCAGTCTGTTCGACATTAGATGACGGTAAGGTACCATTCTCAAAGACTCAATTTATTTAGAAACTGTGAAAACCTAAATCAAAGTCTTGGAATGTTTTTTCTTTTATTCATTATATACCAGCCTACTGGAGAATACTGAGCACTTTTAAAATAAAAAAGTGTAAAGCAGTATTATGAATACAGTTTAGGTGTTTCACAGTTTTAATGTTGTTTGAGCATCAAGAATAATTAATAAATGATTATTTTTTCTTGGTTGGTGACATTTGTTAGTCACCAAAAAAATCTGCACCCCCTGTCAAGGAACACTGTTTGTGAGCTACACACCCTGGAAATTTTAAGTCTGCCATGCCTATCATGGAAGCCAAGTCAAGTTCTGCATGACCACTCTGGAAATTTCTGTGTACCTCGAATTCCATTTTGGGAAAAGCTGCCCTGGAATTACAGTTTTCCTCAAAAGGGGTGTGGATTTTTTTTTGTGAAACTGCTTTTTTCAAACTGTTAACCCATACAATAATAATTAAGTTTCTCTGGCATTCTAAGTTACTGTTTGTTAGTTACTTCTTGTAAGTCACTGGCATGGGTTCTTATTAGCCAAATGCCTTTTGCTTCATCAAAATAATTATAGCAACCATTTCCTAAGTAATGCCACACCATTCTTGAATATTTAATCACCAGACATGAATATATGCTATAATGACATAACAGCCAGCAAGTTGTGTTGTTCCTGTATCTAGAGTACAGTTCATGTATCTTGCATCTTAGACTTATCATTTTACAAGCAAAATCTTTCAAATTGTTAGAGGCTCACTTCCCAGACTTGTAGCTCATAAGCTGAATTACATGTATACTGGGTCTCAATGGCGCCACTGGCAGCCAAGTGGCCATAAGCACAGACACTGAGCGTGGTGACTGCCAGAGGGATTATTACAATCCTGTGATTCTTTAATGACACCCCCCCCCCCCCCCCCCCTGTAACCGGGTTCAGTAGTTAAGGCAAGACAGGATCTTGGTTTATTGTCTCATCTGAAAGATGTGAAACACAGTAGAACAAAGTTTGACTCTCAATGTGAACCAGTTTTGACCACGACCAGAAATAAAATCATATACAAGTTTAACAAGCAACTTACTGTCTATTGTGTTTTGAAGTAGAGATGTCCTGTGATATGCAAAAGCAGAATATAAGCTCCATTTACATGACAAGGATAAAAATGGTTCTGGGTCTACCTCGCCACATAGTCCCGGCACGGCTGAAATTTCAGTCCGGCTCTGGCAAAATTTTGTACGGCAAAGCCATTTACACAGCGCAAATATACCAAAGCCGTGCCATAAATTTGGTACCCATACTGCTTTTTATCCGAGCCGTGCCGAAAAATCCCTGTCTTGACGTAAATGAGTCGATAGTTTGTCTTTTTTTGTAAGTATGCTCAAGTACATCAGTTCTATTGTGAATACATGTACATAAACAGTTTACGAATAACGTGGAAACATTCAAATTGAGGGACAAGTCTGGGACATAATAAGCAGTTTGCTAGTGTTATGGCCATGCATGATTCTCTACTCAGGGTTCACACAGGAAAGCTCCAATGACATTCCAGTATTATTCAATGAATAATTTTCCAGGATTAAAAAATCAAGAAATTTTAACAAGAAACAATAATATTAACTGGAAGTATGATTTATTCATGTCAGCTGGCTAAAATCTGCCAAAAATGATGATGAGTGTCGAAATTTAATTAAGTCATTCTAAAAGTCCATGTTAATTCCAGGACTTTTAAATATTTCTTTTAAATTCCATGATTTTCCAGGACTGTGGTGAGCCCTGGGTATTGTCTTATATAACAATGAAACTTTAGCTGATGCATGGTGTTAAATGAGCAAGCAGGGACTTTCAGAGTCAGAATACAAAATATTATTTTGAATTACATAAATACAAATTTGGGGTTCAAATTTTGGAAAAAAGTAAGATCATAATGTGGTTCCCTATCTTTTTTTTCATTTTGTCACTATTTTGTTTCTTGTTGCAAATTTTCTGGAAAGAACATAAAATTATTTATTAATGAAATTCATCTTGTAAAGCACAAAAGAAACTGTAAATATAATTATCTTGTATCTTGTAAAGAAAGAAAATTATTTATTAATGAAATTCATCTTGTAAAGCACAAAAGAAACTGTAAATATATATTGTATCTTGTAAAGAAAGGAAAACAAAACAAATAATTCTTATGTATGAAAAGTACAATTGTGTAAAACATTCTGGAATGTAAAAATATATTCTGTTATCATTCTTATATATATTATTCTATATTATCATTCTATATTCTTTATCAAGTTTCCTTTTTATCTTGATATTAAAATAAATATTTATTATCAGTCATGTTAAGTGTTTTGTACTTTTCTAATAAATTATTTCTGTCCTTAGTGGGGTTCAGGTGGAAATGTTCTTGATCTGTGTTCCAAGACTTTGAGCTAGCAAACCTTACAGTCCATGAATTCAGCATTGCGAAGCAGACAAAGAACAACATTGATGATTTTGGTGTTAAAGTGCCAGTGTCCAGTGGGTAGTTTTCATGAGGAACCAATGTTCAGCTACCACCCTTAGCAACAACCCTTACCAATGCTTAAATTCAAACCCAAAATGACTTTTGCTGCAGTACTACATAGGTCATCCACTCTAAGTAGCTCCATTCCAGCTGTCTAGATTTGATACAGTAATGCAATGAGTCAGATAAAAGGGTTCATTTTGTATATTTTGGTTTGAGCAAGTCCAGTAAAGGACTTCATTCTTATTGTTTGCTAAGAATGTTTCTAGTAACAGTAGAATAATGTCTTCCAGACCAACTTCAAGACCATCTCTACCACCCAGATTGGCTTTTCTCTCTCCAAATAGCTCACACAATCATAGTGTTTATAATGAACTTCCACTCCACTGGACCTCTCGTTCTAATAGTATGAGTTACACTTTTGTGATTAAGTCTCATATAAGCCAACTTTACAGACTTTCTCTGTTTCAAGCAGCTTGCATACAGCTTTGAATTCCATTCACCTAGAGCTCTGTAAGCTCTAACAAGGAGTTGCTTTTACTGCACTCATAAAAATCTCTGAGAAAACAGACACCAAGTGACCATGTAGTAATGATAATGGCTGTCACATTGTTGGAGTACCACCCTGAAGCCAACTCCAAACCAGACCAACCAACTGTAACGACTACTCTCTGTTGCTTATAGCTTTGAATTCCATTAACCTGGATCTCTGAAGAGTGTCAACTTTTCTCTGTTCCAAGTAGCTTGCTTATAGTTTTGAATTCCTTTCACTTGGAGCTCTGAAGAGTCAACTTGTCACTGTTCCAAGTAGCATGCTTATAGCTTTGAATTCCATTCACCTAGAGCTCTGTAAGCTCTAACAAGGAGTTGCTTTTACCACTCATAAAAATCTCTGAGAAAACAGACACCAAGTGACCATGTAGTAATGATAATGGCTGTCACATTGTTGGAGTACCACCCTGAAGCCAACTCCAAACCAGATCAACCAACTGTAACGACTACTCTGTTGCTTATAGCTTTGAATTCCATTAACCTGGATCTCTGAAGAGTGTCAACTTTTCTCTGTTCCAAGTAGCTTGCTTATAGTTTTGAATTCCATTCACTTGGAGCTCTGAAGAGTCAACTTGTCACTGTTCCAAGTAGCATGCTTATAGTTTTGAATTCCATTCACCTGGAGCTCTGATAAGAGTGTGTCAGTCCTCTCTGCTACTATGCAAAAATCTTGAAAGTGAAGGCCATAGTAAATGTAAATATTCAGCTGAAAATGTAATGTGTGGCTCCAGAAAATATCCCCTCCACACACACACACAAAAGAGTGTGATCCCAACCCCCCTTGAATCTCCAAAGGAAAATACAGTATTTGTATGGAAGAAATCAGGTAAATTGACCTCCACCGAATTTCGAATTTCTAATTTCTTCTGTTTGGGGGGAGGGTATTTTCTGGAACCACACAATGTGTAGAGACCAACCACTCCAAACAACTCCACACCAACCACTGCCAAGCAGTCGTATAAGCACAGTCACTGAGGATGTAGTTCTTTAACGTCCCTCTGGTTCAGGTTAATATAGTGCACATGAGAGACAGGGTCTGTGGTTTATCGTCTTTATCCAAGAAGAAGCAAAGGTCTAACCATTTGTAGATCTTGGGAGGACAAATGGGACTTACGGGAACTCAGGGTGTCCATTGCAAAGCTATTTTTTCAATTGATATACTGGCTTATTTTTTTTCTGTACAGAAATATTTTTAAAACTTTTATAGGCATGGTTATTTTTTCCCTCCTGTAATTTTATGCCAACAATGGTTGAATTGTAAGCTCATATATAGCAGTCATCTTTCAATAGGACACCCTGGGCTCTCACAACACAAATGAATATTTTTTAATATCAATGAACATTTATGTATGTTGTGGCTCACCGTAAGTGTTCCATTCTCCGAAGTGGAACGAAATTTTCAGCTGCCCTCTTGATGTTTTGTATATCAAGGCCAGATCCTTCTCCTCTGACACCAAAACTTTGGCCTTGTTTCCCACACGTGCCCCACTTAGCGTTCTCTTCATGTAAAACATGACATCCTTCTTTGCAAGGCCAGTCAGCAGAGAGAAGAAAAAGATGACATGAGGGAACGAAGTAAATGAGATGACCTCTGCCTTTCTGTTTTTTGCATAGTAACAGCGAGGCTCAAAAAACCCTGGCACACTCTTAACAACTCGAACAATAAAAGAGAAAATCTCTTGTGGAATATCGCGAGTCACCTCCGCGTAATAGGGGTTGGCAATCCTTCTCCTCCCTGCTAGTCGTCGACAAATAGCCTTTAGCCAAAGTTTCGACTCATTTCGAAACAGAGCACCAGTAGATATTGTGGAGCTGGCGATCAGGCGAGATACCTCTGTCGAAGAAGGCGCGCAAGGTGTCGAATTCTCAGAGATATTCACGAGTGGCAAAAGCAAATCTGCACCCGATTCTTGAAAATACGCAGAATTAAAATTCGGGCCGCCGTCAAAAGCCCCCAAACACTTCACCAACTTCTCTCTCGTCGTTTCATCCTCCCCGTCTGCTTCATCAACGTCTTCCTCGCTGTCAGATGACCTTTGAATCTCGTCAATGACCTGACTCAGGCTCAAAGACGCCGCCATTTTGAATGACAGCTTTTAAGGGAAACCGCTGGATAGTATGACTGGCGAACCTTGGCGATTGCGCGGGAATTTTTGACCGCTGTGGTAATTGGGGATTTGACTGGAAAGAAAACATGTTTTAAATATAACGGTAGTAGTCTTGTGGATTACGTTATAGGTCAGTCTGAATTTTTAGAGAAAATGCGATTTTTATCGGTTAACTCCTTACAACCACACTTATCTGACCATTGTGTCCTTACATATAGCATCAGAATACCAATCAGTCATCAATCAAAAGAAAAATATCAAGCTAAAAATATCACCATGACCAAACATAGCCAAGTTATTTGGAGCGATAAAGCGAAAGTAAAAATACAAGAAATGTTACGTTCAGAGCATGTACAAAACAAGATAAATGACATCTTGGAAAACAGTGATGTAGAAATCATGACAAGGAAATTTTCTCAGTGTCTAACTGAAATAGGAGAGCTGTCAGGTTTAAAAGTAAAAAAGAAGTGTCAAACCGGGGACACAAAAATGACCGGCCATGGTTTGACAAAGACTGTACGATCGAGAAGTGCGCCTTAAAATCCCTCGGAAAGGAGGTTTGCGATGACCCTAACAACTCTGTTTTACGACTAAACTTGCACAACAAGAAAAAGGCATTCAAAAAGCTATGTAGACGAAAGAAAAGAAAGCAATTCCAAAAACAAATTTCCGACCTTGACTTCGGTGACGCAAAATCCTTATGGAAAAACATTAAAAAAGTATTTAAGTTGGGCAAAAATAAAGAAACGTCGAGCACATGCAGAGTAACTGGAGAGGAATTTTATGACCATTTTAAAAATCTGAACGAAGGTAGCAATGCACAAACGATTAATTTGGAAGGAAATGTTGATGCCGAGGAAGGCCCTTTAGATTATCCGATAACATTGGAAGAGGTAGAAAACGCATTTGGGAAACTAAAGAAACGCAAGGCGCCGGGGCCAGACAATATCTCCAACGAATTTCTACAAGCAGGCAAAGATTCATTAAAAATCACTTAAGGTATGAGTATACCTTTGCGCGAGGGATGTCACTTTTTCGCGAAAAAAAATCACTGTCGTGTCATTATTTACACTACAAGGGCCAATTATATATCGTTTTAAAGCTTGTGGAACGGCCTTACTTACTAAGTGGTATATTTCTATGCAACGGTAATTAGATGGATCATTTTCGTCGTTTTGTGCTTCAAAGGAAAAGTACCAAGTTTTGCTTTTTAAGAGTTCCTGCCACTTCCAGTTGATGTTAAAAGCTCCAGATTTCCGCAAAATGTATTCCTTAGAGTGCGATCTGAAAAAAGGTGTGCGGGATTATTGATATTTTACGTATTTGCGGAAATATCACGTAAAAAAGGTTGAAATCAGATATTTTTGGCAATGCTAACACAAAAATTAGCATAAAATTTGTTTTAAAAGGAAAATCAAAAATCCCGCACACCCTTTTTTAGATCGCCCTCTAAAGAATAGATTTTGCTTATATTTGGAACTGTGCAATTTAATTGGAAGAAGATGGAACTTTTTAAAGAAAGTCGGTCCTTTTTTCTTTAGAGCTAAAAAAATGTATGTTCATGTACAATATAATGAAAACAAAAGTATTCATCGGATAGAACAATCTTTTAGCTTTAAAATGATATATGAACGACGTTTGTGGTGTAAATTGTGACGTGATACGAATTTTTTCCCCGCGAGACCCCTCAAAGGTATACTCATACCTTAAAGACACTTTTTAACAACATTCTAACTAGTGAACAGTATCCTGAATCATGGAATGTTGGTCATATAGTTCCTATTTTTAAAAAATCGGACCCATCCAAGGCGGAAAACTATAGAGGTATTACTTTACTTTCAGCCTTAGGGAAAATTTTCACTTCGATACTCAACTCGAGGCTATACGAACACCTAGTCTCACAGTGGTTGTTGAAAAAGGAGCAAGGCGGTTTTAGAAAGAATCACGGCACTGTAGATAGCATTTCGGTTCTGAAGTCGGTAATAGACAAATATGTTAAAAGCAAACCAAATAAAAAGAAAAACCTGCTGTTTTCTTGCTTCATTGATTTTCAAAAAGCCTTCGACTGTATCCCCCGTCAAAAACTGTTAAAGAAATTACAAAGCGTTGGGGTATCCGGAAAATTCCTTTAATTAGTAATGTATACAACCGATAAATCAGCAGTAAAACTAGGTGACACCGTAACCCCAGCTTTCGAGTGTAAAACCGGCGTGAAGCAGGGATGTATGATCAGCCCCACCCTATTTAATCTTTACTTACATGATTTACCCGACTTACTCAATCAACAGAATAATGAGGATGTAAAATTAGACGAGAGCCCATTGAGTTGCCTCATATATGCCGATGATCTAGTGATATTCTCAAAATCGGAACGTGGCTTACAAAGATATTTGCATGTAGTCGAAACTTTTTGTGAGGAATCAGGCCTGAAAGTGAATATAGAAAAAACAAAAATACTTATTTTCAATAACAATGGTAAAACAATGAATAATTATAGTTTCTCTCTCGATGGAAGGAGACTTGAAAATGTTAAATCGTATAAGTATTTAGGCTTTCAGATGTCAGCATTTGGAAATTTCACACTCGCCAAGCACGAACTCAAGAAGACAGCTCTCAAAGCTCTTTTAAGTTCAAAAAAGAAATGGGCGATTTTTTCCGATCGAAACCAAAATTAACGCTTAGACTTTTTGATGCACTGATATTACCCATACTCCTTTACGGCAGCGAAATATGGGGAATAGAAACCGCTACCTCAAATGATAAAGAACCAATGGAACAAGTACATACTAAATTCTGCAAAATGTTGCTAGGAGTTAACAAATATGCAAGTAACAACGCATGCAGAAGCGAACTTGGAAGATTTCCGTTAAGGACACAAGCACAGATAAGGTCCCTAAACTTCTGGCTTAAACTTGCCAGCCCTAGTACTTCCCCAAAATTATCTAAAATTGCTTACCATGACTGTCAGAACTCAGAAAACAAAGCATTTTGGAGCACGAAAGTAAAAAATCGACTGAACCAGATAGGATTCGCAGAAATCAGGCTCAACCAAGACAGACTCGGAGAAAACACCAACTTAATTGGGCAAACTATTAAACAACGAATCAAAGATATTGAAATTCAGACATGGCTAGGCGAGATCCACAATGACTGCAGAAAAGAGAGCAACCAACAAAATAAGTTAAGAACGTTTAGGAAATTTAAGATCTCTTACGATTTGGAACCCTATCTTAATCAAGTCCCCAATATTAAACACAGAACTGCATTAACAAAATTACGAATAAGTAGCCATAAACTAGAAATCGAAGTCGGGCGACACAAGAAGCCATATCAAAAAGTAGAGGAAAGACTTTGCCGTTTATGTTGCAATGGAGAAATAGAAGATGAAAAACACTTCCTATTAAATTGTAGTTATTTTAAAATTGAACGGAATAAACTTTTCAAACAGATAGAGCAGTCATGGAAAATTAAGACAAGCAGAATATCAGACAATGAGCTCTTCCTCTTACTGATAAATCCACCTGAAAACTTAAGCAAAATTATTTCAAAGTATATTTTTAATGCATTTACTGCAAGACAGAATTTTCTTTCCTTTTAATGGACAATAACAGCATAATCTACTGATAAGATATATATCCTAAATGTTTGTTTTTGCTTTAATTATTTTATTAATTTATTGGAATTACACCGATGTAAATTTAGTCATTTACAAAGTGCCAATAAAACATGTCTATGTCTATGTCTATGTCTATGTCTATTGGTGCATAAAGTGGATTAAAGTCAGGAAAAAAGGATGATACGATTTGACTTTGTTTTGGTAGGGTAGCAAATAACCCACAGCATCTTCTTATGGGACACCTAATCATGATAGTGCTAGCCGATAAAACTGAAATAAGAATTAAGATGAAGACGGAAAATCTAAAAACAAAAAAATTTAAGGCTCTGGTGAGTTGTCCAGATATTGATCTCCATTCCCAACCTAGGAATTTTCATTGGTACCATTGATTCATGCCTGCAAACCTCAGAGTAGTCAAAAGAGAGAGATTGTATTATTTAACAATTAGTCGCAACATGAATATCGTCAGATATTCATGAGGCGACTTATCTTTTTAGTATAATTACACATGTAATTGTCCAAAAAACATCCATAAAACTGCCAATGTTGGCAGGTTACTATTGAAATTTAGTGTGAGATTCTAAGCCAATCAGAACTATCCATTTTCCAGAACGCTCCATTTCGATAGTCACCTGTGTATTTTACTAAAAAGAGATAATCACAGAAATTTACCGCGAGATATACTGTAAATGTATAAGATATTTTCATTTTTTTTTACTGGGAGGCGAGGTTGAAACTGTGAGTAAACCGGGAGAGTTGGCAGGCATGTTGATCTGTCCCATCATCTATAGGGCCTCTTATGCTGTAGAGGTGTAAGCCAGAGTGGGAAACTCCACTGCATGTCTCACACCTGGGTTTGCTTGCAGAGTTTACCTCTCCAACTTGAGCATGGTGAGGTTATCTTTAAGTCTAGGAAGCACAGTTGATGTAGTGGCTAAGCACTTGCCTCTTACTTCTGCCACCCGGGTTCAATTCCCTGTTGGGACACAGAGACATTTTTTCTGTTTCTTAACTGTGGATTGAGTTTGGTCAGTTCGTTGTCTTGTTACAAGCTTGTGTTCCCTTGGATTTTTTTGGCATACTGCGTGCTGAATAGTCAAAGGTAGTATTTTGTGTCTGAAACCAGGAAGAAAAAGAACATTGCAAGAAACAAATAAATAGGCCATGGAGTAAAATACATTATAAAGGCATTTGGAGTTGAAAAAGCTCCTTTGCTCCCACCCAGATAATAAATAATTAATTAGGGGCATGTACTTTAGCAAGCTAAAATGTAGGTTTTTGATTGAGTTTTTTTGGCCCTCAGCAACAAGCCAGACAGTCATCAGAAGATCAAAAATATGAACCCATGGAGTTAACTCTCTATTAATTTTCAAAATAAATTGCTCTCAATTATCTTTTAAAGATTTCCGATCATATTTCAAGATTCATGTTTGTATCGAATCAAGATCGCTTCTTATTTTTGAGTAGAGAAACTCGATTTTTACTTTGTTTAGCAACAGGAATCACAGATTTATACCGAATCTCCGCTAAATATACAAACTAGACACATCAGAGATAGATGTTTCTGTCGTAATGGGGAGACAGGAACATTGGTAAGTTTGTTATAATATATGGGTGAAGTCGCCACACTGTCCCCGAACTGAGGCAGACGAGCGACATACAGAAATATTGAAAAAAATACCTGGTTTGCGGCATCGGAAGACTTTTACATCCCATCAGCATCAACAAATCGACCCTCTGCAGAGTTCCTTGTCAAATCATGGTTCATAAGATTGATTTTAAGTTCTTATCTTAGCCTATTTATACTCTGACTCGTGTAATCCAAGATGGCGGCTCAAGATCCAAAAGCATTCATATATGTCACGCAAGTGTGTGAACTTCCGATTGGCTATATTTTTGCCGGCTGTAAACTTTGACGAATAGGCTATAGCCGAATCTGAGTATCGTGTACTGCTGATTGGCTAAATACACACTGATTGGCAGCTGTCAAAGGTGCGTTTTGCGACTGAAAGCAGGAGAAGAAAAACACGACGAAAGCCCATTTTCTACCTCGGGCCTTCCACCGGAAGCCAGAGGAATAATTGCTTGAGCTTCTTGTGGTTTCTTGTTGAAACAAGGTACCAAGGCCATTGGTCGATGGAAAAAAAGCTTTTAACACTAATTGTTTTCGGTCGTCAGTCCGCATGTCCAGCACCTCGTTCTATTTTCACTTTAAACCTTCATCAAGATGTATCAATTTATTAACAAAATCATCTGATTTTAACTTACCAGCAGCGTATTGCTTTCCTTTTGCTTTGCAATTTCTGTTTCAATTTTTATGAGCTTACAAAAGATGCTCGGTACCGTGTGCAAATCTTCTATCTTGACTTCTTAGTTCCCATTTGTACACTGTACTGCAATGAACACGTACTTTTCTATCCTTGTTACCAGGTCTTGTTTCACTGCAGTAAATGGTTGAAATGCTAAGAATACTAATGCTAAGTATTTATCCTTGAAAATGCCCAATGGTCTATTACCTTCTCCTGGTGCAAAGCAATGCACGTTTTCAACATTTTCAGTCATGGGTTCTTGTAATAAAGCATCAGTGACACCTGATTGTCGTTCTTCTACTCACCACCATCCATCCTTATCATTGTTGTCACTACTGATTGGCAGACACTGATTGGCAGCTGTCAAAGGTGCGTTTTGCGACTGAAAGCAGGAGAAGAAAAACACGACGAAAGCCCATTTTCTACCTCGGGCCTTCCACCGGAAGCCCGAGGAATAATTGCTTGAGCTTCTTGTGGTTTCTTGTTGAAACAAGGTACCAAGGCCATTGGTCGATGGAAAAAAAGCTTTTAACACTAATTGTTTTCGGTCGTCAGTCCGCATGTCCAGCACCTCGTTCTATTTTCACTTTAAACCTTCATCAAGATGTATCAATTTATTAACAAAATCATCTGATTTTAACTTACCAGCAGCGTATTGCTTTCCTTTTGCTTTGCAATTTCTGTTTCAATTTTTATGAGCTTACAAAAGATGCTCGGTACCGTGTGCAAATCTTCTATCTTGACTTCTTAGTTCCCATTTGTACACTGTACTGCAATGAACACGTACTTTTCTATCCTTGTTACCAGGTCTTGTTTCACTGCAGTAAATGGTTGAAATGCTAAGAATACTAATGCTAAGTATTTATCCTTGAAAATGCCCAATGGTCTATTACCTTCTCCTGGTGCAAAGCAATGCACGTTTTCAACATTTTCAGTCATGGGTTCTTGTAATAAAGCATCAGTGACACCTGATTGTCGTTCTTCTACTCACCACCATCCATCCTTATCATTGTTGTCACTACTGCAATATCATCAGAGTCTGATGTTGCCCTTTCATGAACGGTTTGTTTTGAATGACTTTTATCATTTTTTTCATATACAATTTCAGATGAATTTATTTCAGCACAATTGCCAACATCAGTATCATGCAAATCTTCTTCCCATTCATGACCAATATTTGCTTCTGCAGGAGCAGTAATCTGTTGCCAGTTTTCCAACAATTTACTTGTCTGTACTAGATACAAGATGCTGCTTCTAACACCTTAGTTGGTCTAACATTTTGATATTGATAATGATGCTTGTAATTTAGCCTTCTCTTCAGTTTAATAGTGATGGTTTGGGATTCGTTGATAGGCCGTGGCAGGTATTGACTGTTGAACTGACATTCGCTGGTACATTAACAACATTGTCATGGATAGAAAGTTGACCACCTCTAGGATGTTCCCGTATTTGCATGAATGGGATACGTGGATAAATTAATCGTTCTTCTAGAAGTGTTTTAGGAAATTGCAATTTGTTTGCTATTGAACAGGCTGGCAATTTTCCTTCAGTTTAGTTTGAATGGCAAGTAAAACAGATACATTCAGTATTATCAACACTTTTTGTGCCAGTTTAACATTTATCAAGCATACTTTTTTACAATAAAGAAAGAAAAATTAACCCCAAACCCAAGGAAAAATATATAGACATAAAGGTGTGAAAGTAAAAGTGAAATGGTGAAGAGACTGTATAGGGATGTTGCATAGGATCTCATGATAGGGAAAAACCTAATTTGAAAGAGATGCAGTCCTGACATTGAGAATTATGGCAAGCGTTGCTCTTCCAGTCTCCCTGCCTCTTTATGAATTCAGTGGGAGGACCACAATTGAAGGCAAATGTAGCACCTCCTTTACGAAAGCTACGGGATGAATATTGCGTTGCGCTAAAGCCTAAGGCCAAACTGTGCAACGAGGGAAGTCGTTAAATTGCCTCGGTAATAAAGGTGTGATGCCATTGTGACGCGGTAAAATGAAAGCGGGCGCGTAAGCCGGTGCCGGCGCAATGGAGAAATAATATTCGAGAGCCGACACTAGGCACAGAGGCGAACATTTTTTTTAATACTCTTTATTAAGTTTTTCAACATACTATTTTAACAATTAACAAATTATTCCCTAACAACCTTACACTACCCTGCTACGCTACACATTTAAAACAGACAAAAAATAATATACAACAACAACAACACAACACACCAACAAAAAAATGTTATGTTATGGAGTTCTTCCTGTATCCCTTGCTTTGTATAAAGCAAGTTTATAAATCAAAATGACAAAATTATTAGTTACATCTGGTACTTCCAGTACAACGTCAACTAAATCAAGCTTGGGGAGAAAACTACCGTTCAATTCCAGCCACGCCCTAATTTCAAAGTAAAAGTTTTTTGACACAATACATTAAAAAAATTAATGATCTATTGTTTCTTTTTGAATATGGCAGAACGAACAACTAGGTGAATTATTTAGCCGGAATTTCCATAGATCAAAATCGAGGAATAAGCAGTTATTTAAAATTCTATATTGAAAATATCTTAGATATGTATCAATTGCTGTGGTATAAATACGGGCATATATTACAGCCCGATCTAAGTCTTCTTCTATATTTATTCTGGTCGTAATATTCTTTTGAGTTGTTGGTGGTGTACGCTTTTCTTGAATTAAACTCTTATATATAATTTTAGACTTTTTTACATTTTCAATATCCAACTCGTTGTCCGCGATTTTGAACTTACAGCTCGCCCCATCATATTGTCTCACAACGTAATTTGATGCTTTCAATAATTCTTTCCACTTTTTGGGGATGGCGTTAACTAGTCCAGCCCATTGAAGAAATTTCGCGTCTTCAACCCCTTTATCCTGAACGTATTTCCAATCGAATCCCTGTTGATCACAAATTAGATCTCCAATTCTGCAAATCCCACAATCCGAAAAACTTGATAGGAAGAACGAGCTGTTATTTATTTTAATAAATCTATTATTCCATAGCGGTTGTCGCAAGACAGTGGATGCCTGATCAATGATATTCTTATTAAACACATTTCCCCACTCTTTCAAAACGCTCTGATAAAAAGGCGCTAAAGAATTCGGAATTCTATTTATATCAAAATTTTCTCGGATTGCATTTAAACCGCCTATTTCCTGCAAGATATATGATGGAAGTAATTTCCATCTACTAGACTCAGAATTGAGCAGTGCTACCGCCCATTTGATTCTGTTAGCTTTTATCATTGAATCAAAGTCTGGTGCATTTAATCCACCCTGCGAATAATCCCCTATCAACGAGGAGTGCTTGATTTTTGGTTTCTTTCCGTTCCATATAAAGTTCTTTATTTCGTCTTCCACCAACCTCACGAATTCCTTTGAAACATCTAATTTGAACATACATACATCAATTTGGGAAGTGCTAGTGCCCGCACCACCTGAATCCTACCATATAGAGTAAGCGACCTAATACGACCTAATAAGCGACCTAATACACAGACAATACGCTGCGTAAGTTAGTTAGAATGCGATTAAAGTTATTTTTAAAATGTAATGATGTGTTGTGGGAGAAAAATATTCCAATAATTTTTATTCCATCTTTATTCAAATCTACCCACTTAAAATTTTCATATCTACCTGACATACCGCAATATACCCCTACCTGAGCAATTTCGGATTTCTTTATGTTTAATTTCAATGAAGAATAATAGCTAAACAGGGATAACTTCTCTAATACTTTATCTAAAGCCTCCAAATCGTGTAAAAAAACGGAGACAGAAAGAAACTAGTATTCTTTTCGCCTAAATCGTACCATGTAGCCTTAGATCTTATAATTGTATTGCTGACTCCAACATCTTACTAACGGTTTCAAACGGTTTTATTACGAGTTGTTTACAATCCGGTAATAATAGCGTAAGTAGTGGTAGTAGTAGTAGTAGTTCGAAATCTGAAATATTTGCAATACATGTGTCAATAATGAGATGTTACAGGTAAAATGATTGAAATCAAAGCGAAATAGTTACCCGGTAGTGTCTCTGTTGCTTGCTAGTAGAGTCAACAAAACGGCTTTGTGCGAAGATTAGTTAATTAGAGCTTATGACGTAACATATTATTCAATTATCGATTCTGATCGATACAATAATTATGCCTTCTGTAACATAATTACTAATCCTTTCTAATTCTTTCAGAAGTCGGTCGTGTTCTACAATTTTTTCGCTATCGGATTGCCAGCCGTCCTCGTTTTCAATACGTTTTAAATCTTCCTCTATACTACTGTAATTATCCCTCTTGGGTGTCTTATATATCTCCATATATCACATAGATCTAATTCCATTAGATTTGTTTCCATACATTCTATAGAGTCGACTTTAAGTGTTGGATTCCCGCCTACGGTTTCCAATTCAATGTCAAAATAGAAGTTGAAATCCCCTCCCCATATTATCTTAGTGTCGAGAATTGGGAATTCTATTTGACCTACTTCTCTCATCACCTCGTTTAAAAAACGCACTTGTTCTTTCTCTGTATTCGGCGCATATGAATTAATTAGAAGAAACGAAGAATCTTGGATCTTACAAGCTACTATAACAAATCTTCCTTTAGAATCTATTATTTCTTGTGTAATTTTATAGTTTAATTTATCACCAAACAAAATTGCGCAGCCTCTGCTATCATTCGACCCGTGTGAAAACAACATTTTACCTTATGTATTATTTGACCATTTCGTTTCAATGTCTTTTATACTGTGCGTTTCTTGAAGAAATGTAATTCCCTGATCTCCCTTATGTTGTAATATCCAATTTAAAAGTTTTGTACGTTTCTTAAAATCCCGTAAACCTTTGACATTTAACGAAATTAAGTTGAAACTAAAATTATCCATTTTTCCACTGTTCGAAAAACGTGCTTTGGATGCATTGGGCTGGACTATGAAACGCACCGTTAAGCAAACATGCACAATAAAACAAAATCAAAATATAAAACACGGAAGACAGAAGCTTCCATGTTGGTTAACAACTTGAACTGGGACATTGAGAGCGTCAAAAAAAACTATAAATGTGATGAGAAAAAAAGAGTAAACCACCACTGAGACGTATAAATGCTTCCCTGGCATGACGTCTAATCAAGGAAAAACGAAGCAGAGCTCGTTGATTTTTCCGAATTCCAAGCTTTGTATTGTTTAAACAAAAGAAAAGAAATCTAATTATGTAAGACAAAAGAAAAATTTAGTGTTTGATTGACACCTTTAGACTTCTTCATTGCATAAATAATTTCTAATTCAGGGAAACAAATATATTAAATATGTTTTTTGATAGTTTCACAGCGCAGTTCAAACCTCTATTTTAGACTCTATTTTGGCGTCTTCTTCTTGTATTTTTCTAGATCTTCTACGGAGTTAATTCTTATTGGGATCCCACTTTCTTCCTTTCTAATGAAGACTTTTCCATCTTTTGTCCAGCACCCCTGGAATTTCCGATTCGACTTTATTTTCCTTGCTTCTGCAAAAAGCCATTTCCTCCTTTGTGTAAGGTTTTCGTTTACAAATATCGGGCCGCCCCAGCGAATAACTCTTCTGACTCGACATCTTTCAATTCCTTTCTCGCTCTGTAAAAACGAGCTTTACTTTCGTAACTCCTAAACCTCACAATAATAGGTCTCGGCTTTGCCCGTTCATTCGGCGGGATATTTCTGATACTGCTTGAGGGTGGCCCATACATCCGGTGTGCTATGTCTATATCCTCTTCGCTCATTTCGATGTCTAAGGCCTCAGCGACTTTGAGTACGTGTTGTTTGGGGTCTTCTCTGAAACTTTCTGGAACTCCGGGTACTTCGAGGTTCCACTTTCTTGTGTATTGTTCCAAGTCGTCTATCCTGGCGTCAACATCTTCTAGGTCCTCTCCCAGCTCCTCGACATTACTATTCTGGGCGTGGAGTTCTCGAGCTCAGCGACTCGACCCTTCAAAGAAGTATTTTCCTTCTCCAGTACCGACACACGAGAAGCGTGACTCTCTAGTGTCGCCTTCAAAAATTCATTATCCTTCAACAGTTTATCGGTGTTAATTTTGATACATTTAATCATTTCCCACATATCGTCCGGCATTGCAAGGGAATTAATAAACACCTCTTCGTCCTTATAGACTGACATTTTTTTGAGCTTTTACAGTTGGCGACGAAGTAGAGGAACAGGAACTCATGTCTTTCCTCTTCCTTCTAGCTTGATTTGTTGCTTCCAATACCGTTTTTCCTTTAGGAGGAATTACAGACTTTGCTGTAATTTTAACGCTAATGACTTATTATGAATTTAGACTTCTGTAAAGTATTATTCGTGAATTCAAGTGGTTCACTCCACGGGAGCTCTCTCACACACGTCCGCTCTCCATAAGAGTAGAACCCAGAACAGAGGCGAACATTGAATTACAGGCAAAGGAATTTCCAATACACGCTGGCGAAATTGAATTGTTTTGGTGGAACGGATATGCAAGATGGTCCCCGCGGCAGTGAATTGAATATCCCGACACCTGAGAAAGTGACCCCGTTGTGCTTCCACGTCAGATACCCGATGGGACAGCAAATTATTAATTCGTAAAAGGAGAAAAAGGCAACCAAAAAAATAGCGCGCATGCACATATGAAGTATACACCGCGAATCAAGAGGACGCGCGGTATGCGTTAGCAATGACATAGTTATGGGCCGAGTGTGAAATTTCGTTCGCCCATCAAACGACGCAAAGCGCGCTTTGTTAATAAACAATTATAGTTGTCCGTGATAAAGGAAATATCGGCACCTACAGCCTTGTTTACATGTTACGAAATGTTGGTGTAATTGACTACTGAGCGATAAGTGGAAAGCGATCTTGACAAGAGACTAAGTACACAAGGAAAATGTTCTTCGTGACAGGAAACGCCAGAAGCGCATAATGCCGACAGAAAAGAAGATGCGCGTTCAATTGACTTCGCATATTGCGTTTAGTAGACTCTTGATAAGCATACCGCTGAAGACGATAAGCGAGCTTGAGCATCGGAGCCAATCGCCAAGCGCTACCGGAATCAAGAAAGAAAATTAAAATAATGGTCCGGAACGTGAACCTCTACTAAGGGAGACAATTTCCCACGGGCGGAGGGTGAGTCCGCGAAACGGTTTCAGGTATGTCAGCGGTGTACACTGTCGAACAACACGGGCTGAAATTACGCACAACAACCACTACGGAAATTTTTGTCCATTCGAATATCGACGAAAGATTGCAACAGAGGCTCCTTTAGAAAACCAACATGGAATTCAAGGCTGCTCTCAGGGGTACACGCCCTGGAATTCTAGAGGTCCTCAATAGAGGGTGGGGGTCGGGGGAGGGGGTACCGCCCAATACCGTTTTTTTTTTCTCTATCGGGCTTTCATTCATTAAAAAGTAATTGTTATATTTAAGACGCACCTCTACAGAGCTATCATCATGTGAACTGGTAAGGTTTGACAAAGTCTTCTTCTTCTTCTTCTTTTTCTTCCTTTTTGGAAGTGGCTTCCGCAGGACTTTGTGATATTCCATAGATGTTATCTTCAATCGTTTCTTCACGGGGCTAAGGCAAAGTGGGAGGCCGCTGGTATCGTCAGTGCAACTTTTCGTCGCCAGATTTTCTTGAAGTTCTTTTATCTTCTCCACGGCGTCGAGCAGCGACGTTTCATAGTCAACCCTATAGACAACGTTCCTCAACAGGGTAACTTCATGCAGGAGTTTGCCTTGTATGGTACATTAGTAGACTTGTTGTTAGAGGGGGTAGGATCGAGGGGCTGGTTCGGGATGTCGTTGTCATCGAGGTCTTCACCTTCATCAGGGCCTTCCTCGTTTCTATTTTCATCATCGCTCCCGACAGCATTTGTTGGAAGTCCCAAAGCATCAGTATCCAGTGTTATAAATGGACTGTTTTGGTAACTATGTGGTAGACGATCGAAACTCCACTCCCCGTAAACGTTAAAGACAGCGTACATATGCGTGCACGGGAAATAAGTTTTATACCATGCCTCGCATGTACAGGAGGGAGTGGATAGGTCAATAGTGTAGAACCGCTGTGCGTCCTTTGAGGCCTTGACTCTAAATTCGCCTTTTGCGATATCCACGCGTTGAATATCTTGCGCTGTAAACTCTCCTGCAGCAAAGCGACTCTTCAGACATTGCTTTATAAAGTGAGCAGGACGGTTTTGGAGGTGGATTGGTACATGTGCAAATCGCCGGTAATGACTGCTCTGCCTCAGATTGAGATCACAGTAGCTCTGATACGAGTCAGGGAGAAAACTCTCAACAAGCACCACAACAATTCCATAATATATAGATTTAGGCACTGCCTAAAAGCGGAGCTCCTAGTGATTATAATAAATGAAAAAGGTATCAAGGGGGGGTGGGGGGGACTCTTAGGTTAAAATGCTAGGGGTGACCGTCGGGAAACTCGAATTTTGACCCTAAAAAATACCTGGTCGGAAAAAATTTCCACCCTAAAAAATACCCCTCAGTGAATTATTCCATATACTTGGCCATTCTACTCTCAAATCCAATCAGTCTGCTGATCATTTCCTAAATCCATGAACATGTTGCCAAAACCCAGAAATGAAATCCGGGACCTTGAGAAAAGAGCACTGAATCTGATTGTTGTTTTGTGTGTGTGTTTTGGGGGTGACCCCCACAAGATTGTCAAATTCCCTTTTCCATTCACTTTCATTGTAGGTCCATAAAGCCTACCATCATGATCTCTTTGTAGTTAAAGGGCTATTTCTCAAACCTAGACTGGTATTTTGCAGGAGTTGATACAGGAATTTAAAAAAAGAGGGGGGCGGGACATGGGACTTCTAGCAGGTGACTTTTAATCCCAATAAGAATTAAATTAGAACCATTCTTAATCTTTGAAGGCTTCAGAGGAAAAACAATTCCCCAAACCCATGCAGGTTACCATTAATGGGGAAAATAAGATTTCTCATGTCAGACTTTGGAGTGAACACAATTATAGACTAATTATATCCAAACTAAATTCAATATAACCTATTTTAATTGTTGTCATTCCAAGTCTCTATCATCTATAATTTTTGCTTTACCCATTCAATGTAAATATCTAAAAACAGAAATTTGAACACTTCCAGTACCTTAAGAGCGAATGCACACAAAAATCGAGCAATGGGCGGCCAGAGCTCAAAATTGTTTTACCCTCATTTTAAGTTTGTAGCAAGATTTTAGTGAGATTAAGACCGTTATAGGGTTTTTTTCGCAGTCCGGGGGAATTTTTTCGATTTTTTTCGAGATTTACGTTTTCGCCCGTCTGAGGCCAGTTATTTAAGCGAAATTCAAGGGGCCCACAAATTGCCTCGCGTAGTTTTTATAACGATATTTGCAGTGGATTTAGCACTTAATTTTCGATCAGCAGATAATAAACAATTGATCAGTGGTGAATTTCCGGATTAAGATCATATTTATGTCCTCGATTAACACCATTCTTTCGAAGCCACTTGACAACACAGTATTTTACTGGCTAAAGTAAATGCCGAATTTAGGTACGGGGCCATTCTTCAAATCAGCCCAAATTCAAGAATTAGAACAAGGAGAGGTAGTATTTTAAGAATATATAAACATTTCTTTGGCTTTTTCCTTGAGCGCCCTAAAACTGAAGGACGAATTCGGTAGATTTACGCTTATAGCGTGTTATTTGACCCGCCGACCTGTGCGTATCAAGTTGCCGGGAATGAAATCAAACTAGAAAACAGCCTCTATTTCCCAGTTAATAGAATTAAGATTGTGAGACTTACGTTTTGGTGGAGTTATTTCAAGGGATCCAGTGTGGTCTTTGCAGCAAAACAATCGGTTTCGGCGTGGTATTAAAATAGGGAACTCCTGAACGCGGTGCGCGGTAGGCATGTCCTCCCAGTCCAAAGTAAATAACAACATAACTGCTTGAACTTTAGTTCAGCTAGTTCAGTTCAAGGATAAATCCTTGTAGAGAAATATCAGCACTCTAATGGAAACAGACGAACATCTATAGATCTTGCTCGGTTGTGTAGGATGTCAGGGACGACGTGAGAATTCACAATGGTTTGGAACAGAATTCATGATTCTCGTGTACTGATTTCTCAAATCACCACACTTCAGGCCTTATCCTTACAAATGTTCGCATCCTCAAATTAATGTACTGTATGTGGTCGATAACTGCTCATGTGCCTGCAGTAAAAACTGAAGAGTGCTTGCTGCTCATAGTTAGCAAAATCATCTGTGCTTGAATCTCGCCTGTCGCCTATGCTCGCACTAATAACCATACCCCTTGTGTGTATTACTGGCGTGACAGGCACGTGCGTGGCGTCTACACAAATCCATGCACGTAACACAATTATTAATTATTATCTTTTCATCGAAACGCTCAGAATTCCTGTGCTCCTTCAAACCCAATAATAATGGGAAAGGCGCGGGAATTTGAAGGAAATTCAGGTGGAATTGGGGGGGGGGGGGGGGGGGGGGGGGGGGGGAAGAGGGGGCTGCTCGATCAATTCATTCATTTATTCATTGGGATTATTTTTATTGCCTGGGTGTGGTGGGGGGGGGGGGGGGGGGGGGGTGGCGGTTGGAGGATCGCTCTCTATTATTGGGAAAGCGATCATTTTCGGAAGTCTAGTCTACTCAACTTCCTACGTTAAATTGCGCGAAGTCTCCAGTCACTGCAGGTCAAAAGAAATAACTGTTATCGAGGTATTCGAGGGCTCGGCGGAAGCCCCTATATAGGGACCGACCTAAAGCTGGTAAATATATATATATATATTCCCCTATATTCCCCTAGTGCTCGCGGGAACTTTCGATTTTACTCACCCCTAATATAAAAGGTACCAAAACGGCGTCGCTTTGATAAAAGGTAAAAACAAGACGTATTTTTTAAGAGAATATCCAGTTTCTCGACCCCTTACCCTTCGTTATACCTATTTTAGAGCAGAAAAGGTACCCCTTCTTATACCAAAGCCGAGAAAGGTACCCCTTTGACTTTGAATCGGCTTTGTGTGTGGTGTGTGTGTGTGTTTTTAAAGAAACAGGATTGCTCCCGCGTTGCGCGGTTGAAAAACCGGTGAAATACAGGCCCTTCTTTATTCCAAAATTGCAATTTTCCCTACCCTTCTTTATGACCCAGTCCAGCCTGAAAATCCTACCCCTTTCGGGCCGTTTAGTCCAATATAGGGAATACCCCCCCCCCCATCTTTGCGCGCCCAGGGTCCTCTCACCTCCCCCCAGGGGAAAGAGGAAATAGGAAGTACCCCCAGCCCTATCCTCGCGCGCCCCCACCTCCCCCCAGGGGAAACATGAAATAGGGAGTACCCCCCCTCCCCAGCCCCATCCTCGCGCGCGCCAGGGTCCTCCCCTCACCTCCCACCTTTTCCTCTTTCCCCTGGGGGAGGCAAGGGAGGACCTTGGCGCGCGAGGACTATGCCCCAGCCCATGGCCACTAACAGAGGTACCCTGGAAAAAAGGAAGTTTTTCGAATTTTACACCCTAAAAGGTACAGCGAGCGCCCCCGCCCCAAAAATAGCGGAGTCACCCCGGAGGGAATCGAAAACGGTATGAAGAAGAAAATCGTGGTATTTTCTTGGGGGGGTTCATGAATTAGGGACGGACCATTTGATACTTGATGGGGAGGGTGGCTAATTCCCCAAAAAAATTTCGAGCAAGCCTCTGACCTAGAAAAAAAGTATCGCGCAAGCAAAGGTGTTGGTGAAAAAAAATCGAGCAAGCTCTACCATTTTTTTTAGGGAAGCTAGTCCAGTACTCAGTCGCAGTCCAGTACTGATTCACCAAGAAGGGCATTTAGATAAGAAAGAGCTAAATCCGCTAACCGAACGTTAGTAGTGAACATGTAGGAAATCTATGACCAAAACTTGAACTGATCCTGTTGCTAAGCATGCTAATTTCTCTAACCATAAAAAAAAAATCAGGAAAAAAATATCGAGCACAGCCACGTACTAGGTAAAAAAAACGAACAGCAAAACTGGACGCGAAAAAAACATCGAGCAAAAAAAATTAGCCACTCCCCCCATCAAATATCAAATGGTCCGTCCCTTAGCTACGCTGAACCGGAGGATGTATTTGATGAATATCAAAATAAAAGGCTAGAATTAAAATCAATTGTCAATACATTTTATTACACCGAGGTTTTTTTAGAGTAGAAACTGTTCATTTTCTGGCCGGTTGTGTTTTAGGGATACAGCGACACACGAGGAACAAATCACATTGACACGTGACTAGTCACGCAACCACATGAAATAACAATACCAGTACCGGTAGCTGTATTTCAATCTTTCCCACTATACAGGACAGCAAGGCTTGCCAGCCGAAACGATCCCGTTGCTACGCATATTTGCAAAACATCAAGAGAAAGTGGTTCATACATGCGCCTTTTCATTCGAATTTGGATGCAAACAACATATTTCGGGAATGTTTTAATGTATGCGGCCCGGGCTCATGTCTACCGCGTTCACAAAGGGAGTTCTCTATTTACCACGCCGAAACCGATTATTTTGCTGCAAAGACCACTGGATCCCTTGAAATAACTCCACCAAAACGTAAGTTTCAAAATCTTAATTCTATAACTGGGAAATAGAGGCTGTTTTCTAGTTTGATTTCACTCCCGGCAACTTGATACGCACAGGTCGGCGGGTCAAATAACCCGCTATTAGCGTGAAATCTACCGAATTCGTCCTTCAGTTTTAGGGCGCTCAAGGAAAAAGCCAAAGAAATGTTTATATATTCTTAAAATACTACCTCTCCTTGTTCTAATTCTTGAATTTGGGCTGATTTGAAGAATGGCCCCGTACCTAAATTCGGCATTTACTTTAGCCAGTAAAATACTGTGTTGTCAAGTGGCTTCGAAAGAATGGTGTTAATCGAGGACATAAATATGATCTTAATCCGGAAATTCACCACTGATCAATTGTTTATTATCTGCTGATCGAAAATTAAGTGCTAAATCCACTGCAAATATCGTTATAAAAACTACGCGAGGCAATTTGTGGGCCCCTTGAATTTCGCTTAAATAACTGGCCTCAGACGGGCGAAAACGTAAATCTCGAAAAAATCGAAAAACACCCCCCGGACTGCGAAAAAAAACCCTATAACGGTCTTAATCTCACTAAAATCTTGCTACAAACTTAAAATGAGGATAAAACAATTTTGAGCTCTGGCCGCATTTTCACGAATTTGCTCGATTTTTGTGTGCATTCGCTCTTAAATTGTAGAATTCAGTTGTGTTGCTCATGCTTTCCACACCAGTTTAAGCTTATGTAAATCCAGGAGGAGCTTTTCAGTGATTCATGCCCAGTCAGTTTCTCCTCCCATTGCTGTCGTAAAATGGCTTCAAAATCAAAAGCGTTTCTACTGTACTCTACGTCTTATAGACGGGGAAGTATAAAAGTCTTATTTATTAAATCAAAATGAGTTTCTGTTACGCCGATTGAACTTCTCACTCGTTCATGAGAAAAGGCCAAATCTTGCACGAGGTCCGCATTGGATTTCACAAAAACATATTCCATTTCAACGTTCCTCCTTGAACTTCAAATCCCAAAGACGAACTTCAAATCCAAACATTGAGGTATAGTGGATTTCGTTGTATCAGCAATTCATACTAGTAAGGCATAAAATCAACAGCACTTCTTCTTCTAGCAACCAAAGTTTAAAAAAGTTCATGCCTAAAAAGTCGGCAAGACAGCCACGAGTCCCTCATTTAGTCTTTTCTACAACCTTGTCCTTTGCCATTAATATCCATACCGACATCTGGAAATATTGATATACTTAATTTAAGCTTTGTTGAATCTATTTCTGTGACACGGCCCAGAAAACTGACGAGCGATAAAATATGCTTTCAACTTGTCAAAATTCGCCGTATTTCTTTCACGTCATTTTCCTTCCGAGTTAATCCCGCTTGACTGCATCTCCCTTTGATTGTAAAATGCACACGAAAAAGCTCAGAATTCTAACCTCCGCACAGGTAAATGGTAAAATATACTAGCAAAGAGAAATAATGTCGCTTCTGTTCTGATAGTGATCTGCCGAAGAAAAATGTTTTTCAAAATGAAAGTCCCCAGTCCCCCAGATGAGCAGGCGCGCGCGACGGATCTCGAGATTTCCGCCAAAAGTAGTTTGACTGCATTGGTAGTGACGTCATGTCACGTCAGCCAGGCATTATGAGCCCCTTGCTCTCTATATAATTCTCTCCAAGAATGGCTTTCTCACGTTTTACCCTTTTCGAGATATTAAATTCTAAAGGAATAACACTGTGATCCCATGTGTTCACGGACGGCGGACACTAAACAGGGGACTTTTTTGTTTATGCCATGCGCAATAACCGCTGCTCTCCAAGTTTACATTGCAGACTCAACTCAGGGAAAAGCACTATTGAGTATCACGAATTTGTAATCAAATAGCGCTCTATTTCTATTTCTCGTTTGTTTTGTTTTTATTCTGAAAGCGGGAAGGATAAAATAAAACGTTTATTCAGCTGCCTGTATATTGCAAATAAAAATTGTTTGATTTTAGGATCTGTGGACCTTCATCTGTGACTGTTTAAACTGGGTCAGACTGAAATTCAGACTGCAAGTGCAAGAAAAATGACGTTGTTTTTGTTTAGCAATCTTAACGATTTCCTTTTTTATCCCATCAGTTTACCCTGATATTTCGGGGCCTTCCAGTGGAATTAGATCAAGTGGAAAGATGTCATAGTTTTGGGTTGAGAAATAAAAGTTCTGCACCATGCAGATACATAAATTTTGCTTGAAAAACCTGGTCACACTGTTTTAGTATAATGAAAAAAAAAATGTCATGGTGACCAAACAAACATGTTGATTAGTTTGTGTGATAACCTTATTAGAAAATGTCTGGACAAGTTTCACCATAACCTATCCTGGAATTCAATTGATTTGACTACTGATGATTTACAACCCACAATGAAGACATATAGAATGTAGTTTTGTTTTCGAGAGATACTTCAGTGGCACAACGAGCAGTATTCGAAAAATGTTCAATTAATTAATATTCATGAGACAACATTTTCAAGCAGATTTTAGAACTCGAGTGAAGACCCGATTTTGCTGCCGATCTCAAGGAAATCAAATGGTTTCACTTAAACTGGGTCCTAGAAACTGCGTGTGACTTATTTCCAGGTCTAATATTCCCCGTGAGGAAAGTGGGAGTCCAAGAACAACAGAAAATGGGGGAAGTTATGTGTTTTGGTTCGACAGTTACGCACATGAGTTTCAGTTTCATCCCCGTTAGACAAACGAATTTCAAAATGATAGTACTTCCATTTTTCACTGACAACTCTGTGGCACAACGACTAGATTTTGAAAGCACATTCTGGCAAGACGATAAGAAATCGGCTTTTTGCATTACAGCAAGGAAGCTCAACGAAAGATTCCACAAAACCCCTTGGTGCGATTTCTCAAAGAGAGACCTACATAAGCCAACAGTAATTAAAAAAATCAAAGCACCGCTACGGTGAACTCGTGCGATAACCGTGAACTAAAGCGATAACCATTGCTCTTTCTTTGGCAACCTGCAAAAGCAGTTTGAATTTTATTTAACTGATTATTTTGCATTCACTGTTGCATTAGGTTTGCTTAAAATGCAAAAGTACCAAACAAATGCCATGTGTTGGTGCCAAAGGTTACATCAGGGCACAGAAGGGGTAAAATGGGTGTTGGAAAAATATAGGATTTGAGTGGCTAGGGTTGGGTGCAGCAGTCCTTAAAATAGAAAATGGGAATGGGATTGAAATTTTCAACAAATAAACTCGGATTTTCAGTAAATAGGACTAAGATTCTCAGAAGTTTTTGACTGGAAAAATAGATTGAGAACCCACCTACCATTTCACCACAACCCGTGAAGCATGGGATCAATAACATGGGAACCTTTTACATATTTAGGTGTTTAAGTCCTCAATGATAGCTTTGACCAATCAACAAGACCATCTGTATTATTTTCATGTATTAGTCAATTGGAAACCAAATGAGAAAGTAGGCAATGTCTGGAATGGGAGGTCAATAGTTGCTGGATATTAAATTGCGTATCACACATACCATGAAAATACACATACCATGAAAATACCGTGATATACAATTAGATGACAACAGGTCAGCCAAAATCATCTAAGCTTTTTGATCACTGCTTTCGATGATTCGAAGCACTCTCAAGATCCTTGTCTTGATCTTTGCTTATGGAGGATGTGCCTTACCTGACATCATCATGAACCTAATTAGCATAAATCTCATGCTTGAAAAAAAGGTTAAGACAGAATCAGTGGTGTCTTTAAGTTTAATGCCCAGAATACTGCAAATTCACTGGTGATATGGACTTTAAGAGCTAGTGGTGGTGCAAGATGAAATCTTTGTTTTGAAAATTCCTCTATCCATGTGGAATTTTCAGGTTTCTGCACAACCCCTGTAAAAATCTGAAGCCCCTAATACCAATGTAAAATATAGAGCAAAATTCACTGTGTGAATCCAATCGCAAAGTAATTACACCAATTCTGAATAAAACAAAGCAATTTCGAATTACTCACGACAGTCATCTGAAATCTGCTCTATAATTCTGTGGAAATTCTAGTGTAAAGTAACCTTAGGCCCTGCTGACACAAAGATTAAATGGAGCAGCACATGCATGGCATGCCTATGCCTTAGGCAGTTTTCATAACATGAGGTACATTGTAAGACAGAAACAAAATTACCAAGATCTTTCAACAAAAACTTGCCTTGATTTGCTGTATTCCGTAATTGTTGTCATCCAAAATGGCGAATCAGCAGAATGCTTTGCACATTTACTCCTCTCACAACAGGCTCACCATTGCTCACATGAGCGTGGAATTACAGTATGAATGGTCACGTTCTCAAAAAAATATTCCAGCACTTTAAATCATATTAAAAGGTCATTAGTACTAGTTTGGCGAGTGTCTTGCCTTCTTTCCCAAGTTTTATGAGCCCTTTTCGAGCGTGGAATCGAATCCCGTTTTTTTTTCTCTCGTAACCGAACTACACTTTTACGACGCTGCTACGAGAGATTGAGTCGGTAAATAATAACGCTATAATTCACGCTGGAAAAGGGCTCTCAAACCCCATGATCCACAGGTAACCCAAATTACTCTACGATTGGTAAATAACTACCTTGAGAAATGTTGTTGTTTACTTCTTGTTGCTTATTTCGTCTGGTAGAAGGAATCTTGTGGAAAGTTTTGACTTTAATGTACAACGCAGAAAGACAAAGAGAAATAGCGGAGCATAATGGAACTTGCGAGGCTTCGGATACCCAAGTATTATCCTGTTGCCCGGGTTGAACTAACGACAACAACGACAACGACACAGGAAATTCGCCCTCCCACAATAACTCGTTTGATATGCTTTCAGCATATCGCACGAGTTAAAAAAGGATAATTTGACACTTCACCTTTCAGCTGCTGGCAGAAAGTTAACTTGGGAATTCCACCACAGATCACAGACATCCGTCATATTAAATCGAAATCCTTGAATAGAGCTGCTTTGCCGAAGCGAATAGCGTAGCAATCTCAAGCTCAAACTGCTCAAATTTCATTCCCCAAGTACAAGTATTGTTTCTGTTGAACTCCGTTTGTGGTTTACATTACTTATTCCCGCATAAAAATGGAGAAATTAACTCGGTCGACACGACAACAAACCAGCATTTGCTCAGCTGAAGACAAATCAGGCCGTGCATCTGCGCATGCGCATGCGTCCCCTGCTCGGACACTATAGGTTTTTATACAGAAAAAAAGAAAACAAATTATATCTCGCGAAAGGAACCACCTACGGCAACCAAACTTTGACACAAGTATCTCTGGGGTAATTGCTTTTCAACGCACTAATCAGTTGGGCATGGCGTCATCAATAAAATGAAAAAATGAATTTAATTACTCGTGACGTTTCAATATCAACTCGATAGTATACTGTTTTTCCTTAGCAATTGACCGTGGCAAGTAGTTATACTTGAAATGCTTGTTTTGTGCTTCTACTCCGTTATTTGTGTTCACGATGTTGAATACTTGCTGTTGTCTGAACACCTTCGCCCATCTCTTAACGCATGACATCCACGTTCTTTCAACGTATTCCTGACGATTGGATTCGAGTGAACATGGGGGAGCTCCGAAGATCTGCAACAGCCTTTTCATATTGACGTTTTTGGCGAGCATCAGCAACTCGCTTTAGTAACGCAAGCAGAGCAGCTTGCTCGGTGGCATTGAGACCACATTTTGACATCCAACGCTTCCAGGCTTGTATGCGATGAAAATCACAAATGTATACAAGTGAAGTAGGGAAAACCCTCTCGATGGCGTTTATTTCAGCTATGGAGAAATCCACCATGAAATATCGTGGGTCCCACCACTCGTTCCAGCTTTTCAGGATATACAGAGCCTCCGCGATCGAATCGGCGTCTTCATTCTCGCAGATAAATTCAGCGACGACTCGGTATCTAACATTTGTGTGGACGCACACAAAAAAGAGTGGTAGTGAGTACTTGGTAGTTTTGTAGGTTGCATCCATCAAGATCAGGTCGGATCCATACTTTCTCATCAGTCTCTGCTGCCACTCTTCTGGTGTACGTATAGGAACTTGACGTCCCCTTCTGTTGACGCCTCGGAAGAGACCTCTGACTTCGCTCTATAAAAGAACTTAGCGTCGCTGGAATTTCTTTGCCACTCCTCTATTTAGCCTTCAGAGACTCTTGATCGTCGTTGGAGTAGCGGCTTGCAGAAATTGCCTTTGCAATGTGATTCCGTAAGTCCTGCTTGGTAGGATAGTACCTCCGATTTGTCTTCCTTGGTCGTGCTGACTCATTTGGAAACAGATCTCGCTCCACTCTTCTCTCTCTTCCAAGCAACGTTTAACGTCATTTGGCTTTGTTATTCCTTTTTGCACAAGGTGGTGTATCTTCTGGATTACGCGCTTGTCTACCAGCTGGTTGATGGAGGCTGTTGCTCCCAATGGATGAGTGCGGTGTTCCGAGCCAGTGGTATCCTAACATAGTACTTCATGTGGGACATTGGAGGAGGCTGTACTAGTAAGGCCTTTTTAAGTCGGTCTACTGCATCCTTTTTAGCGGTTTTAAGGCTGTTTGGCAAAAAAAGCTGTAATACGAAAACCTAATTTTGAAGGCCGGGATAAATATCATGTGTTGGATATGACCAGAAGTCACTGTATCCGTTTTATCCAAATCTTCAAAAGTAGGCTGCCTAATTACAATTGAATCCTTGTGGCATAAAAAAAAAAACACTCCACATGCATAGACTGGAGGCTTTTGTAACGAGCAAAGGTTAATCGTGAGGGGTTTGCTCTACAAAAACTAGCTTCACAACTGTAACAATATAATATAGTCTTGAATTAGATATGTTTATCTAAATAAACTCAAATGTAATTAAATAAACATCTAAAGACACTCAAATAAAAATATCATCTACAGTACATTTCATTTCTGGGTAAATCTTTTAAAAAATGTGTTGGGCAGCCCAATTCATAATTGCAAACTAAGCTGTTTGTTACAAGTTAGTAAACAATATATTAATTTGGTTCCCTTTCTATAAAATATTTTTTTACTCAAATTCGTGGTTTAAAATCTCACAGCTGATTTGTAGAATAACTGTTAAAGAGGCTGGCTACCATTTTCCCAGCACTTGACTTCATGACTCCGGATGACTGCAGCTCTGAGCTACTACCTCTACTGCAATCGAAATTTTGTTGAAATTTTGCAATCGAAATTTTGTCCACTTGCTGGAGAAAGATTGAAGTTTGTAATGATGTATATTTCAGTGCAATCGGAGTTAGCAACGAAAAAGGGTGTCCTCTTACTTTGACTGGTGGGCATTTTATTCGTTATTGACAGCTTTGAGTGAGATGGTGCCTCTGACAGTAAACCTTGGACAACTGTCTAAGTCTGTACTACGTTTGGAGACAATCGTTCAAGTCGATTATCTAGATATAAGCTGAGCAAAATCGTAGGAACATTACGACCTCAAATTTGGTAGAAAATTAGTCTTCTATATAGGGACTAAGTCCTTAGATTAATAAAAACAGAATTTAAAAAACAGAGGGTTACAGAAGTATGCTTGTCTAAAATATAATTGGCTTGAACGATTTTCTCCAAACCTCACATTTCACTCAAAGCCGTCAAAAATGAATACAATACCAACCAGTCAACATTAGTGACCCCTTGTTTTGTTGCTATGGTAACTTCGATTGTACTGAAATATACATAAAAAACACTTCGATCTTCTTTCGGCAAGTCGGAGCTGCAGTTGCCAAAGTCATGTGGTCAAGTGAAGAAAAATGGTAGTCAACCTCATTAAGGTGGCCCGCGCCTGTTTCACAGGAAAAATATACTAACATTTAATCGCCGGCTTTTTCCAGTAAAAGCGCTCCGATTGCTAATATTTTTGGCTGCTAGAATAGTGGATTACTACAGATTATACTGCAGGGAAATTATTATAGAAAAGTTACACCGATTACACAAAATAATCAATTTCCTGAAGGTAGACATATAGCAACAAAAGTTTTCCTTAACAGAAAGACGAGAGAAATTTTCTTTTAAGTTGGCTCAATAAAGTACTTAAGTATTCTAGTTTGTATTTGTAGTTGTATATACAATTGACCTCATGGAAATTGTTTGATGAGGTCGACTAAAATTGTTTAGCTTATACGCCTCAAGATACTTAAGACTCGAGTAGCACGACGGCAACTGAATTGCGAGCCTAATCTTACCTGTAATGACAAACATTTGTATCCAAGGAAACTTCAGTGCAAGAACCAAGAAGATAGGACGGACGCTCTCAGAGCTGACTCTAGTATAATTTTGCGATTTATCCTGTGTGTAAAGTTCATAAACAAAGAATTTAACAAATTGGTCATACATAAAACTTCTAACCGATTTTTTACCGTCTTTTTCAAATAATGAAGAAGAACAATGAATGTTTAAGCGACTTACCAAGTGGCAGCAAACGAGAAACAATCGGTTCGGAGTAATTAGGAACCAAATATCGCTGAAGCAGACTCACTGCAAATCGGTCTCATTGCAAACCCACAATGCATGACATTTGTATTACACAACATTACACCTCAGACTTCATGATTTGAATACCTCGAGGGACGTTTCACCTCGTTTGAATGCAGGCGCATGAAGCACCAAAATCAATCAGCCAATCAGATTTCAGGGTTAAAAGGCACTGACCAATCAGATTACAGGAAAATAATGACAGGAAAACCATCTTCCTGCAATTTTTTGGGGAAATTCTCCCCTTTCTTCTTCTGCTTGAAAAAAAAAAAACAAGAAACAAAGACAAAACTATGGATAAAACTTTAAATAATTACAGTACCTTTTATCTGTCGATTTTCCAGAGTATGATATCAGTTTCACGACAATATGTATGATTTTCAAGGGAATAATCCAGCACGTCTGGTGCAAAATTCCGGTCCCAAATCCAGGAATCCGAGTCCACCGAAAACAAACAACAGCAAATTCCACAAAATGAAAAGATGATGATTTTACATGCTTGCCGGTAGACAATGTGGTAGAAGAGCTGAAGTCTAAAGTGATCAATAAGAACACTTCCCAGTTAACACAAAGCTGGATGAAAGTGTTCCGCAGATTCACAGCTGATAGTGAAACGATGCCGCCATCTTGAAAATCACCTCTGCCCATACATATCTATCAAACTCCACTCTCTTCAAACACGAAGAACACTACCATCCACAGCCAGATGCAGCAAGCCGATGAAATTTAGCAATACAGCTCATGGCTTCCAAGCATAATCTGCAGTCAAGTTTTTGCCATCGCAAGTCAGCTTTCACCCAGCAAAGTCAGTTCCATCGCAAAACTTCAATATTTCTACGTCTCCAACTCCACTCTTCCACTCCATCTCCAAGGCCTCAATAAAAGCGACGAGCATTCCTTCCTTGTGTCAGACAATGGCAATTACTTTGTTGAATTTGATTTTAAACATGAGTGATCTCAACTCTGAATGAACTTTGCAGATGAGTGATCGAAATCGTTGTTTGTCACATGACAATTTGTTTGTCACATGACAATAAATGAGTTCGATTTGCATACAATGTTATTGTGAGGCATTTCCGGTTTCGAGAAAATACAATGAAAGAATCCTCTGGGCCTCTAGAATGTGATTTCAAAATGGATATAATAAAGTGGTAATTGAACTTCGTGTCGTGCAATTTTGGTCTGAAATCATACTTGTGATTTCAAATCAAACTCGCGCTACGCGCTCGTTTGATTTGAAATCACGCGTATGATTTCAGACCAAATTGCACTCCACTCAGTTCAATTACCATTATTTATCACACAATTAACAATACAATCTATGAACATCATAAATATCATTATACTCTATGCAGACCTCTTATACTGTAAAGAATGAATGTGAGTGGTGTGTTCTTAAAATCTATCTGATAAAATATTTACTTTTAACTGATTTTCTGTAACATTATAATACAATTAATTTTGAATAAGGTAACTTTAAAATATATTTAAATGATTCGAAATGTAATGTAAAATATAATATACAAGCTGTAGAGTACAATATAATTTCTGACTTAATCTTTTTCTGCAAACGTTAGGCAACCCAATTCATAATAACAATCACAAAACAGTTTGTAACAAGCCAGCAATACAATGTCTATATACATGTACTGTCAAACAGAATCACTGTTCGGTTCACTTTCTACAATATTTTTAATTCAAACTTGTAGAATTACTGTTATTCTAATTCATAAGGTAAGTATACCAAGGAGGAACAAGTTTACCAAGCCTCTCTTGTCAGCATTGTGTCATAAAATAGAGATATTAAAAATGTCACCATTATCATCTAAAAAGCATGGCACATCAACTTTGAGAAATCAGTATTAATGCAAAATCAATGTACATATTGTATTTAGCAGCTCCATGTTTTTTTATGATCATACTGTTACTATTTCACTTCTGTTTTTTTTTTATTCGATTATTTTTTACCTTTTTGTGTCTTGGAAGCCTTATCTTTTTAAGCACTTTGATAAGAGTAAAAGGGAGTATCACATGGTGAGTGTTACCGTGACGACAAACAAATTTTTGTACCCTAATTGTAACCCTTGAATGATCAATGTTTTATTGATCAAAATAATACGCTGTACAAACTTTTGGATGTTGATGTGACCATGGAAAAGCTAGATATTGCTACACTGGGGTGTCAGCAAGTAGACACAAGCAATTTAACTCAATGATGCAGATCTCTTTCCAGATAGGTGTCTAATGCGTCTTCATCAGGATGGCCATTCAACAGTATGCCTACTGTTGCTCCAGTCGGCCTGTTATCTTTTACATTAGACTGCTCTTCATACACTGCCTTTGAAATATTATATTTCACCCATTTAGGTGAAAGGTCGTTGTGGGGCAAGTTCTTATAAAAGCATGAAGACGATTTATATCCTGATGTTTACCAAGACCTTCTGCTGCAAGCGCCCTCATTGCATCTTGAACCAATCCAGCCCTTGGCTTGAAGCGTGAAGAAAAACTTGCTATGACCCTAGGGGCTGTGGTATATGGGCCGCTGATTGTCAAGATCTTCTAAGTATGTCATCTGAATCGCAACAAACTTTAACTGTTGATTTGTTGCTTTTGGTATGAAGTAAACTTGCCTGTAAACAAAAATGAATAAAAAGATGAGAATGTTCTAGCAGTACTCGGCTTAATTAGAGTGAATGACTGAGCGTTTCAAAGTGTGACAAACACCAAATTGTGTAGTTTTGAAATTTTGCAATGGTTCCACTTTCAAAAAGCTTTTAATTTTTCATTCCAAGGCCTCATATAGTATGACTCAGAGTACACTGGGCTCGAGGAATAATTGTTAAACATTGAGCTATGAGAGAAGAAAAGTTAATCGGATCTATTCGTGTGAATCAGTTAAAAATTGCTCCCTGCTTGTGAAGGCTTTTGTCGGGTAGCTAAATTTTTACCAGCTATCAACGTTTTTCAAAACAAGGTGTCATTTTTACAATATCTTCAAATAGAAGATCTCGTGGTCGAACGAATAAGTATGTAAATATCTCAATAGCTTGCAGTATTAACTAGCACTGTACACTACTGAGGGGATTCATGTGAAAAAGTGAAAATTTCACATGGTATTTCACATCATTACCATGTGAAATAATGATGTGAATTAATGTGAAATTGATGTGAACAGGGTGTCCCCCTTTCACATCATGAAACATGTGAAAAGGATGTGAAATTTCTCAGAGCAGAATATCATGGAAGATGTGAAATGGATGTGAAATTTCTCAGAGCTGAAAATAAAGAGCCATGTGAAATGGATGTGAAATACATGCCAATTTTATGTAAAAGGCTGAAGAAATCAGGTGAAATATATGTGAATTTCAGGTAATTCTCCCAGGAGTCATGTGAAATAGATGTGAAAATTAAGGTAAAAATCAAAGGAATTATGGTCCGGATGTCACATCTGAAAACTTGCCAGGTAATTCTTACAAATCATGTGAAACGGGTGTGAAAACACAATTTCCAAAACAAGCCACAAAATAATTGTTTGATGAATTAATTACATTGCTATAAGAAAACGAGACTATATATCATCCAGTAATTATACTGTTGGACGATTAATTAGTGACATAACAAAATCCTGTATTTGACTTTAATCACCTTCATTCAATACTAAATTAATTAGAAACCATTATATATATGTATGTCTCGACATTTTTATTTCTTTGAATATTCAAAACTGTATATTCAGATAACAATCTGCAGTTCTTCAAAATGTTCAAGACACTATTTAACCGTGAACACTCAGATATTCAGAGGTTCTTTATTTCTGCTTTGTTTTTTCATTTGTAAGGTACATACAAACAAATTAACACATTTTTTTGCACATTTGTAGTCTTTTATCGTGCACTTTGAAAAGAAAATTAGTAATCCTTTTAAAATGTCTAAAAAACGTTAAAGCGTTCACAGTTAGAGTGTTTTCACTGTAAAGGCTGCTAATAAATTTGGATGCTATTCAAACTGCATGATGTTAGATGGTTTGTGAAGTTCACATGAATTTCAATTCAACCAAAACACTTAAATCACGTTTTTTTACAAGCAGGTACACAATCTTGATCTGCTTACCTGATAAAGCAAAACATATGTTGCTGATATTTTAGATAGAACTGACACAGAAACAAAAAGAACCTATGATGCAATTTGCTTCCTAAAATAAAGTTTCTAATTAAGGCCTCGTACAAATGTCGATCCTAATTCTAGTCGCACCCATTCCTGTTATTTTGTGTACAAAAATCAATGATTTCGAAGTGTATAGGAGCAACAGTAGTTGTAAACAACATATCGTGTAAAAGAATGGGGTGACAAGTCTGGTTTTACGAAAGAAAGAAGCATTTGAAAGTAGGAATTGTGTGTGACTGTAGTTCAAGTCTAGTTCGAGTTTCTAATGCAAATGAGCCAAAAACAATAGCCTTGACTAACTAAACAATAGGAAATGGGCATTTGATACGACTAGTATTAGGGGTCGACGTATGCTCTAGCCCTAATACTCAAGAAAGTCTCTTTCGATGCATCTCTGCTTCCTGGCCCTCTTTAAGCCAGGTGGCAATATCAAATCCTCCTCTTCTGCCGATGTATCAATTTCTATAGATTCCCATTTTGGGTTCTTTCGTTTCAATGTCCTTTTTGTCGATGTTGCCTCCTTGGTACCCACCAACCCATCACCCCTACCTTCTTTTTCCGTCCCCTTTACAATCTTTCCTCTCCCACTATCCGACTTCTTCTTCTCGTCCTCCACATTACATACCATTGACGCCTCCTCCACACCATCACCATCACCAGAACCCAACAACCCACTACTGCTTCCTTCCGCTTCTACCCCCTCAACATTTACTCTCCCACTATCCTACTTCTTTTTCTTCTTCTTCTATTCCTCCACATTACACGCCACTGACGCCTCCTCCACAACACCACCAGAACCCAACAACCCACTACCACCTCTTCCTTTCTGTTCTATCCCCTCAGCATTTACTCTCCCACTATCCTTCTTCGCTTTCTTCTTCTTTTCCTCCACATTACACACCACTGACGCCTCCTCCAAAACACACCAGAACCCAACAACCCACTACCACCGCTTCCTTTCTCTTCTACCCCCTCAGCATTTACTCTCCCACTATCCTTCTTCTTTTTCTTCTTCTTCTTATTTTCCTCCACATTACCCACCACTTATACCTTCTCCACAACACCACCAGAACCCAACAGCCCACTACCACCGCTTCCTTTCTCTTCTACCCCCTCAGCATTTACTATCCCACTATCTTTCTTCTTTTTCTTCTTCTTCTTCTTTTCCTCCACATTACATACCTCTGACACCACCTCCTCCACAACACCACCAGAACCCAGCAACTCACTACCACCACTTCCTTTCTCTTCTACCCCCTCAACATTTACTCTCCCACTAGCTTTCTTCTTTTTCTTCTTCTTTTCCTCCACATTACACACCACTGACGCCTCCTCCACCACACCACCAGAACCCAACAACCTGCAGCTGCCTGCCTCCACCCCATCAACACGTATCTCAAATACCCTGTCAACAGCATCTAAACCAGCATTTCCATCTTCAAAAAAGCCGCTATCATTCAGATCAACATCTGCAGTTGCACCTTCCAGCCCTTTTTGCCTTTCTTGTACAGCTCCATCCTTTCTGGTTGACTTGATTCTGTGCGCCTTCACCACTTGGTTCTCTTGCCAGTAAAATAAGCTCCCAACCTGTAGATCAAAGTCAGATAACATAAACTACAGACTGCCGTCAACTATTATTTCGTAGGGTACATTACAGGATGTATTAGACGTGTTTTGCCCATTTGCTTTCTTTGATATTTATTTAGATTTGTGTTACCATTTGTCAGGAATTCGAAAATATTCTAGTTAATTATTAAGCTGATATGTTTGGCACCAAAGTCAAAGTTGGATTTTCTTTGACAAAATTAATCGTCAGTACTGTCAAAGGTAATAGCTAACAGTGGACAAAGGTTAAAAGTGTTACTTTAACTGTCAGCGTGAACAGTTTCTCCGAAAAGGCGAAATAAAATTAGCATGAATTTAAGCAGTCATTTCACTCTCGGTCGATCATACCTTACTCTACGAGAGGAGACGTCGGAATTCACCACCAGATTTTCTCATCCATTATGTGCGACCAGAATTGTTCACTTTGCGACTAAAAAATCCGTTAGTCGCAAAATCGACTGGTTTTGTACTGTAATCAAAGCCAAGCAAAAATTATTATAATGTTTACTTTTCACGTTTCCTTGTTCAATGCAGTTGTGGTGCCTTTGGTGTCTTGTTTTGAAGTTTTGACATCCTTTTTTGCTTGACGGAGAGTGCTTTGTCATGGAACTGTTCATCTGCATGTCTTAGGCAGCCAATCACATTCTACTGACCCGCGATTCCTGGTCAGCAATTACATATAATCGATGATAAAATCTTGAGGTGAATTCAAATCCCTTCACTCTCACAAAGTGCGAGCAAAGTGAGATCTAGAGCGAAGAGAAGGCAGAAATTCAAGGTAATCCAAATACAAGGTTTCAAAAAAGGTGAAGACCTATTGCTAGACCCCTAACAAATGCAAATATCCATAAAAAAACCTGAGAAATATGATTTATTATATGGCAACGATAGTACGCGCGCTCTGATTGGCTAACGAGCGGGCGTAACTCTCCGTAATGCCCACGGGCATTATGGAAATTCTTAATGCCCGCTCGCAGTTCAAGACTGACAAGCATTCATCTCCTTGAAATAACACAAATTCAAAAAGATTTTCAGCGAAATTCACAACAAGGAATACTTGACACAGTATAACACAAATCTAACTTCTAGTGACAAGAGGAAAATAAAGGCCTGAATATCAGAAATGACCTGTTTACAAAAACAAAAGCAGAGCCAAAAAGTTACTCTAAGAAATTCGAGTCTATCCGGAGAAAATGATAACTTAAGGGAGTCAAAATAGCAGCAAAAGGTAAAAGCTACATGTAAAGTCAAAATTCATTGGGAATTCAAGAAACTTGAGAGCTAAAAATAATAACAGAAAGCGAGTTCAAACTTTGTGCTTACCGATAACTGATAGTGAAGTCGTTGATTTCTTTTCTCTCTCCATCTCCTCGAGATCAATTCATTCTTACTTTTACGTTTGCTTTTGCACAAATAAAATAACCATTGCAATTTTCTGGAGGATAGCTTCTTCTTCAGGTTTAACTCTTCTTCCGTATTTATTAAAGGCCGTTTCCTAGTGCAAAAGGAGCAATGTTTTCCCCAATGGTGCTAAAAAAAACGTTGAGCTGACGTCGAAGACTTGCTTCCCGGTTGCTTGCCGTTTGAAACTTCTCTAACTCCCTCAAAAGTTTCTCACAAATGACTAAACAACATTATAAAATATCTGTAAAAGAAAGGATTCCGAAGTATTTGATATCCACAAGAGATTGATTACTTTAGAGCAAGTCTGGCGTGGTTTTCACACACGGGTTTGTTCTATCAATTTGACTCAGAAAAAAACTCTGAATAGCGCGACGCGGGCGCGTGTCTGAGTTATTTTGGCGGGAAAATTAACGAGGCGACTTCCGGTTCGTAAAAAGTTTGTAAGAAAAGTGCCATATACTAAACAACTTACTAACCTCGACCATTCGGGCATTACGTGAAATATCAAACCTCGGTTTTGGCGTATCAACCTCGCTATCGCTCGGTCGATACGCCAAAACCTCAGTTTGATATTTCACGTAATGCCCTCACTCTCCGTTAGTAAGTAGTTATTATGGACCTGGTGTAAAATGATTGGAATATTCCATACCAATTGTGATAATATACACGGATCCACAGGTTTTGGATTAACTTTGAAACTCACTTACAGCTTAGAATCACAATTTAAAATTTATTTGTAGCCTTATGCCAACTTTCCAACATGGAAACCTACTAAGAATAAATACCAACATGCACTCAACCTCTTACTTTTTTGAAACCAGATTTTTGGCTGCACCTTTCCAAAAGTTTATCCGAAAATGTTTAATATGTGTACCTTGACATCTTGGAGGTACCTCTCCTTGTTTGGGCCACCAAGTGGAATCTTTGTCGCCCCTGCTACAGCATACAAGGATTGAAGAACAACCTTAATGTAGTCACCTAGACAACAACAGCATAAAAAAAAACTCACTTAGACTCTGTTTAAGAGATGTCACCAGGATTTCAAGCAATTTTGTAAGAAGTGGCCAAAATCCAGTAACTTCAAAGTTTAAAACCTTGGTTTCCTACTTTGAGTAACCAGATTCTTATTATAAATTCGAGCATGCATTCATGGCAAATGTGGCTAAGTTTTGAAGTTTAACTTCTATTCAAGCTTCTGCGTCAAACTGTTTTCTTTGACTTGTAATGTAATGTAATGTATGTACTTGTATACCGCAAATTATCATGGATATGTTTAAATGCGGTTTACAGATGTGGACATGTCTGATCGCTAAGATGCGGACTGCGATTTATACAATGCAGTTTACAATCATGAGTGGTTGTTAGGTATGTCATTTTGTAGTGGGCACTGTGGTTGTTAACGTCCCTCGCATAGTGGTTAAGTGTAGTGGGCTGAGAGACGGGACGTCGGTTTATTGTCTCATCCGAAAGACGTGAAACACAGGAGAAATGACGAATCACTTCAACCCACGATGGACACAAGGTTCGAAACAGCAGAGAAAAATCCCAACTGCCCCGACTGGGATTCGAACCCGGTGCACAGAGGTGAGAGGCAAGCGCTTTACACGCTGCGCCACCCCTGCTTCACAGAAGCGTCACCCGTGCTTCATAGAAGCGCCACCCGTGCTTCACTTGTGAATATGTATCATATAATTCATGTTTTAAATCTATGTAAGAGTTTTTCTGAGAGGGTTAGCAATTTGTCCAGGTTCCAAGGAGTCAAACCTTATAGGAGCAAGGGGTGGTTGACTGAAATGTACTCTCCCATAGGTGTTTCTGAGGGAGTACCAGGTGAAGAAGTCAAAATGAGGGGTTAGAAGTCAAAATGACCTCTTCCGTTGGGGTATAGATGATAATGGGATGGTACAGTGTCCACGTCCACAGCAAAATACATTATTCTCACAGCAACAATAATCTTAAAGCAAAATACAATATTTTCATGACAAAGTACAATATTCCCATGGCAAAATACAATATTCTCACAGCAAAATAGAATAATCTCACAGCAAAATACAATATTTTCACGGCAAGATACAGTCCCGTCTTATACAACGATCTACAGAAGGACTACTGTACTTCATGAATGTATAGTAGTGACCATCAGCATTGCATCAACCACCTGGTTTTTATTATTTTGCTGTGAAGACATTGTATTTTGCCGTGAGATTATTTCATTTGCAGTGAAGGTATTGTGTTTTGCTGTGACATTTTTGTGTTTGGCATGAATTTTTTGTGTTTTGCAGTGAGCTTATTGTATTTGAGATTATTGTGTGTCGGAGATCAGTGTGTTTTACCGTGAGATTATTGTATTTTGCAGACTGGACTGTTTGTTTTGCTGTGACAGGTAGTCAACCATAGGATGACCCTAATTCTAGCAAAACAAAAAGTTTTTATGGAAGCTTGGAAATGGTACGAGCTACACTATTAGAAACTGCTGCCTAAGGATAATGGCAACACTTACTATCAGTTGTTGATTTTCTTACAAAAGTCCCTCTTCCAAGTCGGACATTGCCGACCATGATCAGCAATTCTTCTTTGGAAAATCAAAAATAAATTAAATAGTTAGTGCATGCTCCTTGAGGAGACATTAACTGGATACATGCATGCTAAACAGCAGCTCATTCCTTGCTCTAAAATTAGCCAATCGAAGCCATTTTTGTTGAATCTCCAAGCATTCCAAACAGATTCTAAAAAATATTGCAATTGAGCCTGAAAACTATTCCATCTAGTCAGAAAATCTTGCGTCAAATGAAAACTGCATTTGACTTTGTAAGATGGTAGGAATCTAGTGCTCCCTCGCTGGACCTAGGGATGTTTTGTTTTGATTTTAAACAATCTTTTGCACGCTGTGACCATTTATTAACTAAACATTATTGCAATATCACACTGTACATATTTGACCAACACAATATGCATTCCGACTTACGATGGCTTGCAGATGAATCCTGTGTCCATCCTTTCTTCAATGATATCAGCCACTTTCTTGTTTACCCGCTTTTTTGTTCTCTGGCAGGCCTCATTCTTGTATTTACTTAACTAAGAATCCCCCCCCCCTCCCCCCGGGCAACCCCCGGGATTTCTAAACCCCCGGGATTTCTAAAATTAAAGGTAAAAATTCCCCACCCCAGGGGCTGGAAAAGTGCAAAATATCCCACAGGGAGGAAGACAAAAATTGGACAAATGCCCCTCCCCCGGGACCAGAAAAAGACAAAGATTACATACATTTCCGCTCAGAACTTCAACTGCATTTATTCTGTCTGAGCATTTATAATTTGTTTTTAAACTGTACTTTTAGATTTCTCCTCTCTGAAAACGAGACAAAATATAAGTAAACAAGTGAGACAAATCTGTCAGTCTCTAATACTAAGGTATTGCAATATAGTAGTGACATACAACAAACGTCTCCACTAATTTCTCTCGGCCATTCCCGGTTGTAGCCATTTGGCTACAAAGTATACATACATACATACACGTTTTATTTATACACGGTAAAAATCTTCAGTAGTATACAAACATGTAGTGGATAAAACAAATACATATTAATACTGATTTACAAGATTGCCGTGTGGGAGTCGAATAGTATGTCATAGATATTCCATAATTTTTTAAACTGCCCAAGAGAAGATGCGTCTTTCTTATAAGGGACACGCCATCCTTACGACAATATGCTTCGAAATAGAGGCTCGAAATAGTTTTACTAAATGCGCACCATTTTTGTGGGTATCCTATTTAATTGGTCGAAAGTTTGTCACGTTCAAGGTACGAAATTTCATGTTTCCGGCAACTTGTCAAAAAGGGAAGTAATATGTTAGTATTGGTAGGATTCATTCACAAGCAAACCTTGTATTCAAACGCAACTAACAAATTTCAATGTCTACAGGTTTTAATCATAAATCTTCAGTCTTGAATTCCAATGCCACAATGTTCTATAATAATAAGACTTGATTCTTGAATTGTACGACTACGAATTTCTAGTTGATTTCAAGGCTAATCAGGCGTAGAACTAATGGATTTCGTAGATAAATGATTTCTAAATGATGACTGTGCTGCTGCTGTAGATGCTGAATATGTTGGATATGTTGGTTTGAACTAAGAATTAAACAATAAAGCAGCGTTTTAACCAAATGCGCATGACTTACAATGCGTGTCCAAAAGGCGGAAAATAAGTCAAATCTTTACGCCCTTTGCAGTAGATAATAACTACAATCAATGTTATACAATTATTAATTTGGTCTCCTGGCTTGCTTGTTCGAGATAGAATCGATGGTTGATAGAAGGTAGCGGGTAGCGGATAGATATTCGTTGATTTCTCTAACTCGAAAAGTAACTCAGAAAACATGGCCTAAACTATTTGCGTGCTAAAATTACTCGTGATCCTGATTGTCTTAGCGAAGCAATTGCGATGAAAATATGCGATAATAATAATATTGCGTGACAAATTAAGTAATTGTGTTGGCATTATGAGCTAAGAAATATAACAACCGCAAGTCACGGGACCATGAAAACATTACAGGCAAAAGTCACATGCACGCTTGCAAAACACAATTCCTTTATGAACAAAACTAGTTGTAGCGAGGATCAGAGTGAAAGCCATTTTAGTAAATTGTTAATAGCAATGGTTTTGTTTTGTTCAATTTTACCCTTGATATGATAATAAGGCACCTATTGATCAAAAGTGAACTTACAAGATCTAATTATGCCAACTGTATGGGCTAACTTCATTATCCTCTCCTGTCCCTGTCCCCTCTTTCGGTCCAACTCAAATTCTTTGATTTTTCTACCTCCAACAAAATATTAGAGAAATTAGCTCATTCATTTCCTTGAACACTGATGAAAATGTTTGATAACTCTCTGAGCCATCAACTACTAGAGTTCTAGAAAACAAAAGAAGAATAAAGTTACTTTGTGATGTCATTCTGGCAACACCACCCTTGATCTTGATTTTAATTGTGTCACTGTCTGTTTTGAAAGAGGAATTACACTCAAAATAATATTTGATGTGTTCACCAATAAGAGAAGAAACTGAGCTGCCCTTAGTACCTTTGTTTGCCCCTGCAAGAGACTCTAGATGGGAGAGGTAATTTAAGTTTGACCTGAACTGCTGGACAAGGTAGGACTTGGGCAGACCATCACACACATAGGTGAACTCATGGTAAACATGGACAACACATGGACACTTTGTAGCCTGACGTACAGGATGATCGGAGATAAGCCACTACTCAAAATAATTATTTTTGTTTTCATGGTAAAATCACTGTTGCAGCCCTAGCTGAAAATTTCTCTCAAAAATGTATTGCTAAACATGACTAGAAAATTATTCCTGCTGCTTGTAAGCTGATTAGGGTCTATTTTCTCGGAATCGGTGTTTATTTGGCGGTATTCGAGCTCTTTGTGTTCACGCGAGGAACTTTTTGAGATTAGGTATTTTGGCGTCCTCGAACGGCTATCTTCGGGGCTCCAGGACGCGAAATCGATTTTCTCATGTTATTCCTAAATATCTTCGTATTTCGCCAAATAAACACCAGAACGTTGCTAAACTCATTAATATCTACCTGTAAACCTAAAATAAAGGTAGATTGGTGTTTCGTCACTGGCCAACAATCTTGATTTTGGTCGGTTTTTCCTGACATTGGCTCTTAAGTATCAACACAGTGGCCTCTTTTAGACTGACAGTATTTAATTCATATGGATTATCTGACACTATAGACTAATTTGATCCTTGGGTTCACCTTAGTAGTTTGTGAAAATCAAGAGAATTGTCTTTGAAACTCACGGGGCATCAATGCCACAGAATTAGACTGGAGATTAATTTGAGCCATGGGTTCATCGTAAAGATTTGTTTCCTAACAACTAGCAAGACGTAATTCATATGGATTATCTGAGACTGTTTGATCCATGGGTTCACCTTAGTAGTTTGTGTAAATCAAGAAAATTGTCTTTGGAAATGCAAAAGACAATTAACACAAAAAAAAATCGTCTAGTATATTATAAAATCAAATATATTTTAAATAAATTATTAGTTATTTATATATATATTTTTTTATATTTTTTTAAAACATTATTCAACCCATAAAACATAATAAACAAACCAATAATATAATAAACAGAATCAAAGTAGTAACAATTAAAGTACTTATTATTACTATACAGTGCATTTAAAGCACTTGGGGATCACTTGGCTCTACAAAATTTCAAATAACTAAATGAATAAGTGATCACACAACACCATAAAAAAAAACAATTACATATATACTTGATACAAATATTATATACACAATATATCAAATGATTTGACAAAGAAAAATCAATATAACATCAGACCAACAGAATAAGAGTAATAATTATATGAATATATTCTGCCCGGGTTGTACCATGAGGAGCTACTGTGCACTAATTTTTGGTACATCACTTATGCTATGTTCGACGTACTCCTCACCTTGCTTTTCTGGGGATCGCTGGATGGGGCACCATGTCAAAAGACCAATTTTTGGTTCTATGCCTAAAATCAAAAGACAAAATTGCCCTATTTTATATTACAACAACAGTTGTGCAGCTTTTCACCTTCCCCTTGTTGGAGACCTGGTATTCAAACTGAACCCAGGTCCCGAGGGCCAGGCTATCGAAACCAGAGTCTCTGTGCGCCCAAGTCGAGTTCGCAGCTCCATATCAGCCCCAATACGGAATGTAAACAACTTGACCAAAATCCAGCGGTCACCCTTGACGGTGTTCTACCAGCGCCACTTGGTGTTACCTAATGTACATCCTGGTGAGCTATGCTCTCAACCAGTTGAAGCCACTAATCCTCACCAGCTTGTCAAGGACCATAGCAATGGCGGCAATGGGACTATCCCTGTGTTGATCAGTAATTACAGGCCAAGACAATCGTCTTTGGTACCCACCCGAAATCAAGACAATCTTACCATCATAAAAACTATTCCGCAGTTGAATCATCCCACCTCATCCCTTGGATTCCGTATGTCCTTATTGAATGTAAGATCAACAAGGAAGAAAAAGGCTTTAATTGTGAAGGATTTCACTGTTGATAATGATTTGGATGTGCTAACAATAACTGAAACATGGCTGAGACCAGGGTCAGCTGACTCTGTTTCTGTGGGTACCCTGTGTCCTACTGGCTATCGTTTTCTGCATGTCCCCCGCATCAGCTTCACCTTTGGCGGGGGTATTGGATTCCTATATAAGGAATCCCTTGTGGTTAACTCGAATGTGCGTGAATTGTTTGAAACATTTGAGTTGATGGATATCTCTCTCAGGAGTATTCAAACTGTACGAATCCTGTGTGTCTATCGCCCTCCTGACGAAAGCACTTATGCTCTTTTCTTTGAGGAGTTCACACGGTTATTGGAGCGAACCCTTGCTCAATGGACCGGCAACTTGATCATAGCTGGTGATTTTAACTTTCATATGGATGACCTCCAGAACAGTTATGCAAGGCGTTTTGCTGAAATTTTAGATGCTTTTGGGCTTCAGCAGCATGTCACAGGACCTACTCACAAAAAAGGACACACCCTTGATCTTGTAATAACTAGAGCAGGGGAATCCTTAATCAGGCATATTGAGGTGAGAAATCCAAATATTGCTGACCATTTTGCTGTGCACTGTCAGCTGCAACTTGAAAAACCACATTTTCTTAGAAAGAAAGTAAACTTTCGCAAACTTCGGTCTATCGACATGGAATCTTTTCGTGAGGATATTTGTAACTCCAGCCTTCTTTCTGATGATAAGGGACTCGCGGATCTGGACACACTTGTTGTAGAGTATGAAAACGTTCTCTCTTCCACCCTGACAAACATGCTCCTGTAAAGGAACGGTTAATAATTGCACGCCCAAAAGCACCCTGGTATAACCAAGAGGTGGCGGCTGCTAAGAACGAAAGAAGGAAACTTGAGCGGAAATGGCGCGCGACTAAACTTGAGATTGATCGGGATCGTTTCGTAAACCAATGTTCTGTAGTAAATAACATGATTCATGAAGCAAAAACAGCTTTCTATAAAGAGATCATAAATGAACACTCTGGTGATCAAAAGACACTTTTCTGCACTGTGAATAAGCTGCTACAAAAGAAATCCACTAAGCGCTATCCACCTGCGCCTGACACCGTTTCACTTGCAAATTCTTTTGCTGACTTCTTTGACTCCAAAATTCAGAAGATTCACTCTGAGCTTTATGTTAAAGGAAATGCTACTCCTTCTGATCCAGGTGGCCCTTATGGTTCTACAGATGATTGTATACACGTTTTTTCTAACTTTGAAACGGTCAGTGACGATGAAGTTAAAAATATCTCTCAAAGTCTGCGCTTAAATCATGTAATCTCGATCCTCTTCCGGCTTCAGTGATGAAGAGCTGCACCGATGTTCTTCTGCCAACAATCTCGAAAATGGTCAACCGTTCGCTATTGGATGGCATTATGCCTGACCCTTTCAAATTGGCAGAGCTACAACCATCCCTAAAGAAACATGATGCTGACCATGAACTCTTTAATAACTTTCGACCCATCTCAAACCTCAAAATGGTGTCTAAGGTGACTGAAAAAGCCGCGGCTGTACAACTTACCAACCATGTTGTCACACACCATCTTGATGAATGGTTCCAGTCTGCCTATAAGCTATGCCATTCTACTGAAACAGCATTAACCAGAGTACAGAATGATATTCTTTTGGCGGTTGATGACAATAAGTCTGTTCTACTCCTACTGCTTGATTTATCTGCTGCTTTTGATACTGTGGACCACTCCATACTGACCAAACGTCTTTCGAATCGTTTTGGCGTGAGAGGTAAAGCCCTCGCTTGGTTTGAATCTTACTTGCAGTCTCGCAAGTATTATGTCCAGGTTGAGGGAAGCAAATCATCCCTCCGGACTTTGACTTCTGGGGTACCTCAGGGCTCAGTCCTGGGTCCACTTCTTTATGTACTTTACACTGCACCCATATCTGACATTATCAAGGCCCATGGACTCCAGTATCATTTTTATGCTGACGATACCCAGCTATATGCAGCTTTCAAAACTGATTCTGAGGACGATGCCAATGCCACCAGACTGAGGGTAGAAAATTGTGTTAGAGCCATTGACAACTGGATGGTCAACAACAAATTAAAGCTGAATGATGACAAGACTGAGCTTCTTATTTTCAGTTCCAAATTTCGATCTCGATCTAATCTTAGTCAAGTTCAAGTTGGTACTGAGATCATCCAAGAAGCGCCCGCTGCACGTAATCTTGGGGTGGTATTTGATCGAATGCTCTGCTTCGAAGACCACATCAGCAACGTGTGCAAATCTGCACACTACCACCTCAGGAACATCAGCCAAATACGCAAATACCTTGATGATAGTTCTACTGAAATGCTGATCCATGCATTTGTTTCCTCAAAGATTGATTACTGCAATTCGCTTTTAGTTGGTTTACCGAAATATCAAATTAACAGGCTACAATTTGTCTTAAACACTGCAGCTCGAATCATCACATATACACGTAAATACGAGCATATCACTCCGGCACTTCTCAAGTTGCATTGGCTGCCTGTTTTCTATCGTATCCATTTTAAAATTTACTTCTTACTTACAAAGCCCTCAATGGCCTAGCACCAACATATCTAATGGAGCTACTCCATAAACGCACCTATGCTCGTTCTCTGAGGTCCTCCACTCAAGATCTTTTAAGGGTGCCTAAATCTCGGACGGCTACCTACGGGGATAGGGCTTTTTCGATCGTTGCCCCTAAACTCTGGAATGAGCTCCCTCTTCTCGGATAAGGACGTTAAACCGTAGGCCCCGTCTCTCACATACACTACACTAACCGGAACCAGAGGGACGTTAAAGAACCACTAGGACCGTCGGAAGTTGCCCAACCTCAGTGTCACAGAACTCACAATACTAACACACACTCATGTTTATAAAGCTGGTTCTTATAGGATGAGTTATCCATTAATGTAAAGCGCTTTGAGCCGCGAGGATAAAGCGCTATATAAGCACGTTATTATTATTATTATTATTATTATTATTGATGTGCGGCACACAGTGGGGGTAAATGCCTTTAAAAGAAAACTGAAAACAATACTTTTTCGAAAGGCATATCCCCAACTGTCATATACTATTTAATTTTTTGACACATTTTTAACCCTATTTGTTTTCCTTTCATATTTTATTGATTTTACTGATCTTTTATCCTTTTTAGTTTTTATTTCACATATTATATTTTTATGCCAAGTATTTTGTATTATAAGATAGGTACATTTAAGTATTGTAATCTCACTTTAAGCTTTTTTAGTAATGTGAAGCGCTATGAGCAATTAGTGTAATAGCGCTATATAAATACACACTATTATTACTATTAATGTGAGCCATGGTTTCATTGTAAAAATTTGTTTCAATCCAGCCAAATATCCAAACTACTAGCGAGACATAAATGATATGGATTATCTGAGCCTATAGACTAATATGAGCCATGGGTTCACCTTAGTTCAAAAGTGTCCCTTGTAGACGGAAAGCCTCTATTCAGACTCGCGGAGTGAAACAAACTGAAGGGGCATTTCCATCTTGTAAACAAACAAATTTGCGGCCCAATCTTGACTAAATCAATCCATCAATCTCGCATTGTCGAATTTTTGCACCAAAAGTCCAGAAAGAACACCAATTCTTATAAATATGCTGAGTTTCTTTCACTGATTCCTCCACGAATTGTCAGCCATTGAAGTTTCTGAAACTTTGGATTTTGAAATTCTCCACACAGGTGAAGGTCAAATGGTGTGACAGAAAGCGCGCGTTTGATTGGCTGAGAAACTCTTTTGTTTACTAACCAATCAAATCGCTCCATTCAAGATTAAATTGCACTGGTATTACAAATTTCTGCACTGGTATTTCAAGTTTCTGCACTGTGATTTCACTAAAACTGCACTGCTATCGACCAATCAGAGTTGAGTAATTTTTGTATGTATATTATTACAATTGAAATCGATCGTTCTCGTTGCCTGAGTCATTCCTCTTCTCCCCTTTCAACCTTGAGAAGAGAGAATGCATAGTTTAAGTTTATACTTACAGCGGAAATTGTTTCATCGCGACAACCGCTTATTGCAAACAATTCAATAATTGAGTGAGGAGAGACGGGGCCTACGGTCTTACGTCCTTATCCGAGAAGACAGGAAACACAGTAGAATTAATTCAGCTCACATGATCACCAAGTTCAATTTACGACGAGAAAGGAGAGAAAAAAACTGCACATCCCTGCCACGAACCAACCGTGCTTCCATTGTAAAAAATTTGTTTCAATCCAGCCAAATATCCAAACTACTAGCGAGACATAAATCATATGGACTATCTGAGCCTATAGACTAATTTGATCTATGGGTTCACCTTAGTAATTTGTGCAAATCAGAAAAGAAAAGATTCTTACCTTCCTGTCGAAGCTGTGAAGTCTAACTCGCGCTGTGGCTGACGGGAAGTTGTCAGGCCACCTTACCAACACGGTCACGCATGCGTAGACGTTTTTCAGACCTGCCATTTTCATAGTGCGCCATGGCCTGGAGAAGACCTTCAAAATTTCAAAGTGAATCTGTGGTGCATAATGAGAGCCATTATATTGAAACTCCTCCATTTAAGTTGCTTAAGTCAGAGTTGATACACGCTTGGAAATTAAGGTCGCGATTTGGGCAAACATTTCAACCCGTTGCGTTACCGAGACAAAGCGCAAGACAAACAAAATTAAGCATCATTTCGCGGTTCTTCCATTACTTTTCGGCATTAAAACATATCTAAATAAAAATACCTTGCATTTTGTGAAACCTAACTGCAGTAAACCTTATAATTTTTACGGATGCAAATTATAATTACCAACACGCATCAAGTTGACCTCTGCGTATTAAAATGTCACGTAAGCGTTAACATAGCATAACAATCACGTATAACTAAACACAGGAATTCTTTCAAAATACAAGCTGCTGCTCTTACTTGGTGATAAATTCTTGCCGCAAATATGTTTTCCTTCTCTAAGACTCGATATTCTTCGCTTTGATTCTTGAATCCAGTGAATATTTGTACAATATGCATGCATGATGTACAGAGCTTCGATCGAGACATCGCTAGCGGCTCGAAACACTAATCAAAAATGTCAAATTTTTGTTACAAAAATTCACCGACTAAATCGCTTCTAGTAGGAACCTATTCTTGTGCGATAGAAAAATGAACTATTCTAGTGTGGTTCTATCGTTTCACTTTTTTCAGAATCGAACTAAATTAGGCCATAAATTTATATTTCCAATGCTCAGAAATCAGTTCCCAATCGCTCTGAAAGTTTAAAAATTACTGTTCTTTCAGTGGTGTCCGCACTTGAATAGCTAATGTAGACATATCACATACCAAAAGAAAGCTTAATATCTGTAGAGTTGGAATCCATTGCTATTTTATCAATTCTAGACACCAGTTTCCTTTGAGCCACCCTAAAACAAAGCCTACCCACGACAGCGAAACCCCTTTGCCCGCGACCGCGCAAGAAGTTGAGCCAGAAGACTGGCACTACCGTGACATCTAACTTCGCCCAAATCGCAAAGATAATTTCCAAGCGTGATAAGGGAGCAGCCAAGATGGCGTTTTGTTGGGACCAGATATTTAACAGGTAAGAACTGGTCGGTCGCGAGGTGGTTACTCTTATTTACCACGCTTTATATCATCAACGTGGTCAAAATGTTCTAGACTCACGAGACGCAGGCTTCTTGATATCTAGCCTGCGTAGCCGGCTCTGTGTTGCGAGAGCCTCAATTACTAAACCGGCGTAAGATGCCTCACGATTTTTCAAAACCCAGAGTTGCAATCACTTTGTCAAAAGGGTCTAAAAATTCGCAAGATGGGATAGAAAAGGGTTGAAACTCGACCAAAAAGTACTATTCCTCATACAAAATGCTCTCGCACAATAATACTATTTCCAGTTTTCAGTAGTGTCAGTGTTATCCTGCATGTTTACAAACACTGTGGCCCGCCAGTTGTGATACTGGCTTATACAGGTGATTCACTGGATAATAAGTATATAAAAGGGGTACCTTTTTAAGCAAAAATGTGGGTAAGGGGTCGAGAGCCAGGGCCGAAGGGCACATCTTTTGCCAAACTACAAACAAATGGAGGTCTAGTGACCCCAATTCAGAAGTTTATCCTAAACATTGTCCAAAGCCTAGCCTGATTTATTACAAGATCGTCCGTAGTCTCTCCCGCTCTTTTCACAGACTGATTTCACAGACCAGTCCATGTGTTCTGTGACGTCGCGGCGCCAAAACATAACGCAACACAAACAACAAACACAAAGTTCATTCTCCAGCTGTTTTCTCGCGAATTTTTTGTCCAGCCAAACAACAGAAATAATGTTCAGTGTTACAATGCGTACTTAGTTAAGTCGAGCATTTTGTAAAAATGGTATTTCCGAAGAGGAATTCGCTTTCATCGGTTTGTCTCGCTGCACACAGCCCAATTTCTCATCGATCCGTCAACCAAAAGACATGAAGCCCTGATTTTAACTCTCTGTAATGTATTTCTTGCCAATAAAGCACTCTTCTGTGGCAATCGTGAGCTTGCCTTCCCCTTGCAAACAATTTATTCGTACACAAAATCGGGAGCATGTTCTAAAGCATTTCTATTGGCGCGTCTCATGGTCGAGACGTTAATATCTCAGTTTGAAAATTCTTTTAGCTGCCCTGTGATTCAGGAATCAGGCTGTGAAAAGAACGGGAGAGACTACGGACGATCTTGTAGCAGCTTGATAAATCAGGCTATTCAAAGCACAGAATGACAGAGCTTTGACAAGTCTTTCCGAGAATAATTTAGAATCTCCTGCAGCTTAGGCCCGTTTCAAACGTCGATTTTTTGCCGCGTCGAATTCAATTATCTCTTATCCGCTGGTATTTTTGTCATTTATAATTTATGCGTTGCATTCGGCGCGGCAAAAGATCGACGTTTGAAACAATTAAATCCGGCACATTTGATTTGAGTCGACAGCGAATTTAAATTCGACCTTATCAGTCGCGCGAAACGAATAAAGTTCGACGGAGTTTCAAACGTCGATCTTTTGCCGCGTCGAATGCAACGCATAAATTATAAATGACAAAAATACCAGCGGCTTCCAACTCTACACATGCGCATTAGGCAGGTCGGACCAAGATGTCGGCCAACAAGAAGAGCCTCGCGTGTTCATCTTGCTTTTTAAACACGTTTTATACGTGTATAACGTGTGAACTGCCTTTTTGTAACAAATGTGCAACATTTGAGTCGAACGAAGAGGTTGCAGGCTGGGTTATGGGTCGGAGTGTCGGGTACTGCGGGGTGTGTGCGATAGAAAATACAGAAAATGAGGAGACAAAAACACCTTCACCTACACGTAAAAGGTAAGCTTATGGATTACTATAGTACATGTTGTTATTATTTTAGACTTTTAATTCTGAGAAGGGGAAACTGATTTTCATTTCTGTCTCTGTCTGGGGTTTATGTGTCATGTAAGAGACCATATCCTGCTTGACAATGTAAGCTTATTGGATGGCTTATAAAAAATATTGTGTCCTCTACTCTATTTTTGGTTTTCACGTGTCACGTGAACAAATTAAAACTCCCTAAAATATGCCTTTATTCCACAACAATAAACAAAATAAGGACAGAACCCTTTAGATAGTGAGTCTCAGGTCAACCATTCTCCCCCCATTCATTTCTAATCTACGCCTGCACCGCGACACGCGACACGCGCAATAATCAACAAATAGCAAATGGAGTGTGAAAATGCCTGTGCCTGGAGATGAAGCGCAGACTACCTTTATTAACAAAACAATCAATAAAACTCTACAACTCTATCAGCACCAAAAACACTACAAATAGTTAAACAAATAAACAACCAAAGTAGCTTAAAACTTAAAATATGTACCTCTCACTTATACACCTCTCCCTTATATATATCTATATAATATATAATTTCATAACAACGACGTGTGTATGTTCTAAACTATACAATGAAAAAGCTAAGCTATACAGTGCAAAGCCCGATACGAAAAACCACCTGAAAAACCCAGCCCAGGCAACTGGGGAAAAACAGTGGAAACGTATTCTCCTTGGGACTTGGGACAATGCACAAGGCTTTGGAGATTAAAGTCCTAAGCTATCATGTGTGTAAACTTGGTAGTCTGAAGACTTCAAAACGCGGAGTGAAATTATCACTTACAAAATCACTTTTATACAGCACGCAATTTGCATAAACAACAATACACAATAGAACTAAACAACATACTGGACGTGCAATACTATGAACCGAAATGAAAGAGCTTCTCAATTCCATAAATTCCAATGAGAAGCACTAATTTCTTCGTGTATTAATTAGTAATTTTATGCCTATTAAGTTTATGCTGTCCAATTAAGAAAAAATTGGATGATTCAGAGGAACTCCAAAATTGGACTAGGCCGCAGGCCGAGTCCAATTTGGAGATCCGAGGAATCATCCATTTTTTTCTTAATTGGACAAGCATGGAGTCCTGTTATTTATTAATTATATAACATCCATGTTCAAACCCAAACTGTCCAATTTTAGGGCGAACTGTCCAATTAGAGCGCGCGCGATCCAATTAAAAAATAATTGGACGATTCAAGAAAAATCGATCTGCCGGCACAATGGGATTTCGAGCTGGCTATATAATTAGTATTTTAACATCCTGTATAGTCACATACGACTCAAAGGATTAATAAAATTGAGATGACATGAGACCAAGTATATTTGTGGAGTTCTGGTAAATACGATTTTAGTAAGAAATGATTGTGAATTTTGCGATTCGTTGCCTTGTTTATTTCTCTGATGACATCTTTGAAAAATATCTAATTCACACACAAATACCATGGAATAACAGATTAAGGTCAAGCAGTCCGTTTGACCAACTTTCAGGAAGATGTGTTGTTTTCTGAATGAAATGTGAGTAATGTAATATGCGTCAAGATGTACAGTAAAATGTATGGAGCCGCCAAGTTTGTGCCAAATCACAAAGTCTCTCAAATGCGCACAATAATAATAGGAGCAACATCGAATGACATGTGTAGTTATTCTATAATCATATATTCTCTACTAGTTTTCAAATTAGACCAAAACCTCCTGTTAAAAGTTTCCAATCGACTCTTTGAAGTTCGTGATTGGGTGTTGCGTGACATGAATTATATTTTCTGTGGTTAAGTAATGAATGATATTTGGAATGCTCCCAAGAGGGAGTTTGTAATGGTATCATCACTGAAACATAGTAAAATTAATTCAAGTGAAGTTAATATTTTGGTGATGTCACATGAAAACCAAGAATAGAATAGATAAAAGAATGCATGAAAAGAGCATTATTTAAGAATATCAAGTCTGCAAATTTGAGTGGGCTCAACTGTAAGTTGATCAGGGTCGGAAATCATAAAATATCATAATCCCAATAACTTTTTTTTAACTTGAGAACAATAAGAAGTTTGGGTGTAGTTGGGTATGTATTTTCCCATGTTGTTAAAGCATAAGTTTAGATAAAGATAGAAAATAGTATATATTACAACTGTATCAGCTGTATAGAAAGAGGCATAAGTAGTATAGTAGGGGCCGAATTAGCCGTTTTTTTTTAGGGTGAGCCTGAGGATGAGCATGCGGGTGAGCCTGCGGGTGAGCATGCGGGTGAGCCGGATGACGTCACAGACTATTTTTTGAGGGTGAGCATGAGGGTGAGCCTAGTGGTGAGTAGCCCTATTGTAATTGGAGACAATACTAGGATTAACACTGGAACGCTTTTGTTCAGGAGGGATTAAGAAAAACAAAGGGAGACAATACCAGGATTAACTAACGGAAGTCTTTTGTGTAAGGGATTAGTGTTTGTTGACTGCAACTCGAATATTAATTATAGTGTAAGGTTTTGTTTATGCGGAGATGCAGAGATATGGTTTATTCTCTTTATTATAAAATGAATGAGTATCGATTACATAAAATACTATTACATAAAATACTACCACTAACGGTTAGGTAAATAAACGCTTTATTAAGAAATTGATTACAAGTCTAAAGTCTGTTCACTAGTATTCTTGACTTGAGGTAGAGGTTTCCCTATTAGCTACAATTTTTTTATTTAATTTTATACGGAGAAGAACGGTAAGAACGCAACCGATAGCGTCTCAACGTCGATTTTAGATACGGTCCGTCTTTATCGGCATCATCATCCAAATAATTCTTTAAGATATTTTTTAATTTTGGTTTCTTTGGCTTCTTTGGGGTAATACTCGCTGATGGTGGCGGTGTCAAAGTCGGTTCTGGAAGTGTTGGGGTCGGCGGAACAAAGGATGTCTTGGGAGATTCTGCCACCTTTACCGAATAGGGTATCGTGGCTGGCTCGGGTGATGAAAACGGGATACTTTGGGGAGTAGTGTAGGTAGGTGTTGTTACTGGTGGTTCTACACTCGCTGGAGGGGTGTGACTTGCTTGATGCTTCATTCGCAACAAATCGTTTTGAAGCTGCGTGTATCGTATGACCTTTTCACCTTCACTCATAGTTTGACTGTGAAGGATGTCATCCATTTTGTCGTGTAGTTCTCTCATGCGCCGCTTCTCTGGAGAAACATCCATATTTTGATAACTAAGAAATTTTAGGAGCTCTTTCCCAACGGCGTCTTCCGTTTTCTCATTGGTTGACACTTCCCCAGGAAGGACATTGGCGCGTAGTCTGCAGGTGTCGTTGGTTGCTGGTTTTAAGTCAACAAACAGGTAACCAAAAGGTTTCCTGACAGCTTCTTCATACTTGTCAAGAAAGTAATGCGTGTTGCGTGGATACATTTGTTTGGCCAACGTCATCACTTGCAATTGGTCTCTTGGGTTCTTGAATAGGACTAAGTAGTGGCTATTTAAGGATATGTTTCGATTGTCTTTTCCTTGGTGAAATAGGTTTTGTAGGATATAAATCACTGACAGATTTCTGTGATGGGATCCCTTGGTGAATAAGTTTGCAATCCTGTTATCATTCCCAGTTTCAATCGTCTGATCGTCGATGACAATGAGGTTCCGCACATTGACGTCAAAGTATGAGTCTTGCTCAATGTTGGTTGGGATTCCTTTTACGAATTCTATTTGTGGGGTAGACATGGCTAAGGCGGTGTAGGCGGGTTGCCACTGAGCATAGCACCAGACTATGCGTTGGGGTGGAGGCGAGATTGTCTTTTGCCAATGCTCAAGGAGTTTCTGGACCCAAACAGTCTTCCCGCTTCCGGTCATTCCCGCGACCATACAGGTAAAAGGATGTTGGAGTTGAAAGGGACCACATGTTTCGTGAACACCAAAACGGAAAGGTATGGATGATTCTGGCTCCCTTGTTTCACCTGTAACGATGTTTGGATGATATTTCTTTTTATGTCTCTCCATATCATAATGACGTGAAAATCCTGATCCACACTCTGGACAAACAGCTTTCTTTACCATGATGTTCATACTTCAACCCTTTGTTTGGTAATGGGTAAGGATTCGGGAAACACTCCTATTTATACTTTTCATTGCGGGCGTCCTTGCGGGCGGTGACGGGCGTTGTAGCGGGCGTTGACGGGCGTTGACGGGCGTTGTAGCGGGCGTTGTAGCGGGCGTTGACGGGCGCTACGGGCGTTGACGGGCGCTGTAGCGGGCGCGACGGGCGTTGACGGGCGCTGTAGCGGGCGCAACGGGCGTTGTAGCGGGCGTGACGGGCGCTACGGGCGTTGACGGGCGCTGTAGCGGGCGTGACGGGCGTTCACAGGCACTGTAGTGGGCGTCCTGTCTACGGTCGCTACAAATATATAAATAGTAGCTCCATTGACACTGTTTCATTTGTAACCATGTCTCGAGTAGTGAAGAACAACCTCGGCTTTCTTCAAGCCTTGTGTAGTTGCCCGCCACATCAGCGCCAATACCTTCTCGACACAGCCACCCCAGAACAAGTTCATGCTCTAACTCAGATTGCTCATAATGTTGGAAATGGATATATTCCATTGGGTGATGATGAGTTTAGTAACATAAGACGACACGGGGAGGACCTAGGCGCCTTGGCTAGTGGTTCCACCCCTTTCAAAGAAAAAAAGCAAATCTTATCACAAAAAGGGGATGGGTTTGTCCAAGACCTACTCGTCCCTGTTTTAGCATTACTGCTCTGAGGGTATAAATACACGTCACGTTTGAGGATCAAATCATTTGCCAATGGTATTCGCCATGAAACGTTCACTGGACTCAGATAGCGATATGTCTAGCGATGACAAGGATGAGCAAGAGGAGGAAAATGATGGACCTCGAATCAAAGACGTGTTGAGTCAGATTTCAAATGCTGTTCCCTATCAAAATGCCCGAGACCTTCTGCACAGTATAGCCGCCTCTAAAGATATTTTGTTTTGGTCGCCTAACGGGGAAATGATTCGTCGTAAACGCAGAATACCAAACACAGTTATTGCTGATCTTGTAGAGTTTGTATTACTACCTTTCAGCGAAGATGTTTCACCTCCAAGAGGTTTAAAGTCTTTTCTCGAGGGACTGGCAGAATTAGGAATTGATAAGAGACTGATCCGTAACAAAGCAGCTTTGAACGATGTAGTTACCTATGAAAGTAGGGAGACAAAAAGCGAGCAATCTAGCGATGATGAAACGGACGATAATAATGAAAGTGATGAAGAAATGACCAATCTGTTGGTGACGATGAGGAAGCGGAGCAATCCAGCGATGAGGAAACTGAGCAATCCAGTGACGAAGAAATGAGACAAGAGGGAGATGGAGGCTCGGGTGACATTGAAAAGAAAGCTGATGGATTATGCAGTCATTGTGAAGGGAACAATTCTTATCGCATCGATATTGCTGTGTGTGGAAAATGCTTGTGGCAAGATAAAATGTCCGGACGTTACGAAAAAGACAAACTCTACGAATGTCCAGTTTGTCAAAAGCAATCCCCAATGGGAAAAGCTTGGAAGGGGTCTTTTCTGCGGTGTTTTGGTTGCATGGCGGGCTCGTATTACAACAAGAAAAAAGATGAGTGAAAAACTCTACCTCAAGTCAAGAATACTAGTGAACAAACTTTAGACTTGTAATCAATTTCTTAATAAAGCGTTTATTTACCTAACCGTTAGTGGTAGTTTTTTTATGTAATAGTATTTTATGTAATCGATACTCATTCATTTTATAATAAAGAGAATAAACCATATCTCTGCATCATGTTATATCCGCATAAACAAAACCTTACACTATAATTAATATTCGAGTTGCAGTCAACAAACACTAATCCCTTACACAAAAGACTTCCGTTAGTTAATCCTAGTATTGTCTCCCTTTGTTTTTCTTAATCCCTCCTGAACAAAAGCGTTCCAGTGTTAATCCTAGTATTGTCTCCGATTACAATAGGGCTACTCACCACTAGGCTCACCCGCAGGCTCACCCGCAGGCTCACCCGCATGCTCACCCTCAGGCTCACCCTCAAAAAAAACGGCTAATTCGGCCCCTACTATACTACTGGCATAAAATGTCTGATTTTAGATACAGAAATAAAGACTATTGTTATTATTATTATACAGTAACATGCCAATGCTTCAAAGCTTCACTTAATTAATATGTTGAACATGAAGAGAGTCGGAAAAAAAAGTTTTTTACCAGCACCAGATCAGTCTGTATAGGGAAGAACTGTGACATTGGCCTGGAAAATGTTGATCTTGGCATCTGGCCTCAGTCAATCTTTTCCAGCCCTTGGTCACAGTTTTTCCCTATAAAGACCTTCCAGTCGATAAATGACATATGTATATGCTTGTTTTCATCAAATGCAGAACTTGTCACTCGACATTTTATTTTGACAGCAGTCGAGTTGACTATTTACCGATATTTCAGAGCCTGAGGCAACTAATTGTTTTAGTATACAGTAATTACTCAAGCGACTTTTAAGATTTTTACTAAAAAAATCTGGTTTAGGGGTATGTTTCTCGTAATAAACTGCACACGCGAGCCCCAATGCCCCAAATATTCTGAATGCCTCTCGACCAATCAGCGCACAGAATCGCTTGAGTAATTATACTAAGTTCGATATCATAGAGTCCTAAAGTGTGACGTCACAAATTTGAACAACTCCAACAAACGTTGCATGTTGCGTGACAAGTTGTGGTGCTAGTGAAAAACAATGTTGCGTAAGAAGCTGGGGGATCTTTTGTCTGGTATGTCCCTGGCTTTACGAGTGCTAAACAATGTGAAACTTAAGGTTCCATTGCCTTTAGAGCAAAGATCAACAAGAGTGAGGATGATGATGAAGAAGAGGAAGGGGGTGACCAGAAGAAGGCTGGAAGGAAATCGACATGGTCAAATGCCATTACAAATGACCTGATCGACATAATCGTTAATAGTGAATATCTCAAGAGGAGATTGATATTTATAAATAAAAAAAAACAGTGATTGCTACAAAATTGGTTTGAAAGAGTTGGAAAAGAGAGCCTTGAACAGGAATGAAGAGTTCTCATTCACTATTGCACAAGTCCGTTCAAAGTTCAAGAGATGCATCAGTGAGTGCAAAAAGGTTGCTCTCACCATAAAGACTGCTACTGGGATACAGAGGTTTCAAGATGAGAAAGGGTATGGACGATGGTTTGATAATCTTTATCCTTTGGTTAAATCAAGAGACTCGTGCCAATTGGAAATGGCTTTGGAGCCATCAGCACCCAAAGAACAACAGCAGGGCGATGATGTGGTCCAAGCAGAACCTCAGCAGGGCGATGATGTGGTCCAGGCAACTCCACAATTTGTGCCAGTAAAGAATAAAGGGAAGAAGATTAAGAAGAAAGAAGAAAGTGAAGATTTTAACAACCAAGTGCTTAGCCTTATAAAACAAACAATAGAGAAAGATCCAACCAAAGAAATTGTTGACTTCCTTTAAGTCGAAATGGAAAGGTCACGACAGCATGAAATGCAGCTTGTACAACTCATGATGGCACAGACACCTCCCCAACAAAGATTTGGTTATCCAGCATCCAGTTTTGACACTTATAGTAATGCAGTAGCTCCAGCATATGGCAACACAGCACCAGATACTCCTGGGTTTTCTTTCCAGCCCTCCTATCAAGCACAATACCCTCCCTTACACCAAGGCCAGTCTTCATTTCCTGATTTTCAAAATAAATAGATACCATGTAAATGCTTACAGTGAGGGCACTCGAACCGTGAACGGTCCGGTCTTTTTCAGATGTTTTTTCTGCATTCTTTCTGCATTCTTTTGGGGGCGGCCAATCACAAGCGAGATTGAGTTTGTCGGCTCGACATAATTTTGACATTTTACAGACATTTTTTAGACATTTTTCAGGCATTTGTTATTCTGATTTGTGTCCGCGAAAGAGCTGAAATATTGTGTTCTGTACAAGAATACTTCGAAATGCAGGACTCAACAGTCTTCGCATTGAAAGGACAAAACATAAATTAGACAGTTTGCGCCTGTTTTCAAAGCGCCGGGACTCAATCAAAACAACATCTGGAAATCATATCGTTCGCGCACGACAAGTGTTTCCCAGCGGCTTCGTAAATTCATTCTTTCTTCCTCGAATTTCAGGAAGTTTTTTCTATAACATTTACACAACAAATCGGTAAATGCATTTCTAAGACGGATTCATGTATTATTTTGAGACTTGAGGCTTGAAGCATAGTGCGGCCTTTTGACCTGTCAAAGCGCACACGTCTGTACTATCACACACAAATTGAACTCTAAAATAGGAAAATTGTCAACAGCACTCTTGTTGATAGAGCTTTACTTTTAGTTGCAAAGAACGAAAATAAATCTATAAATTTGCAGAGTGGTCGAAAACTTCAAGTAGCTTTCAGTTGCAAAATTATCGCAAAATGTGCAACATCTCATGTCTGTAAACAGTTAGCTTATCAAAGGCGCGTTTGATAAGCGCTTTATGTGTAAAGACCGAAAAGAAATCTTTACTGTAAATTTGCAGAGTGATCGAGACCTTCAAGCAGCTTTCAGTCGCAAATCATCTCATGACTGAAAACAGTTTCGCGTATGCATAGCGATTTTGAAGCACTAGTGAACTTTCAGAGTTTATTCTTGGAAGCTTGGGTATTTAGACAACTGCCTCGCACAGAGCACATCGGCCAAATATTTACAAAGACGATTCAATAAGGATTTGCTTGTAAGTTTGTAGCTCTTCACGCGCGATGACCTGATACTTATAACTAGTATTGTCAAATTAAATTCACGTTGAATAATTCAATGAACACAGCATCGCTGACCCACTCCCTCGCCTTTCCACCACGAAAATATATTGGAAAAAGAAATACATACCTCGTACTTTCCTTCACTTCGATTTCTTAGGTATTTTCCTTAGGCTGCAAATGTCAAAAGCAAAACCTCTAACAAAAAACAAACAAGTGCAATATAAAACACATAAACGTCATCATTCAACACAACGGAAGTGTTTATTGCTACTCCTGAAAGAGCGATCCTCAACAAATACAAAATGCTTTCAATGGTCTTCAATTCGTTCAATAACAAGTCCCGATCAAGATACTACGAGTAAAGCAACAGTTTCTAAACAAGACTAAACAATTTCCTAGTATAACAGAATGGTTCTTGGAACTTTTTCTTCAAGTGTCCGGCTCAACAGTTTTAGTAATCATAATAACCATATTGCACGTATGGGGCTTGGAGTCTGAAAGTCAGCACTAGCTCAACAGTTTTAGTAATAATAATAACCATATTGTGAACCGTATGGGCTTGGAGTCTGAAAGTCAACACTACCTGGTGGGGCGGGGAAAACAGGCGACGGCAGTCCTTGTTGTGGTTGCGCTTGTGTTTTGACAGCTGAGGGGAGAAGACTTTGCTTCGCCTATATGCTTCGATAATGCCTGGGAATTTCCAGTCAGAATCTTCATTAGGTGGAACCTTGTTGGACAAAGCCCTCTGCAGCGTTTGCAAGTCCTTGTCAAGTTCCACGCGATCTATGTATTTTGGGAGATTCTGTCTTTTCAACCGCGGCCTCATCAGACTGAAGAAACTAGAATGAGCTCGTTGTCGGGAAGCTAGAAAGACATCGTTGTCGCTTTTTGCCTTAGCGTACTTCCCCTCCAAAACTTTTATATCTTTCTGGATTTCACGGATTTCGCTTTGCAACTCCGGGTGCTTTGCAGGATATTTACAAACGCTAACATCCACACATTGGTTCCCGCGACATCTTGATTTGTTATGCCCAGCCACATGGCACACCGTACATACTTTTGCGCGGCGTCCATTTGCGTCCCCGAACTCCTCCATTGCCCTTCGCTTGTCGGCTAGTTGCTGTTTAGCACTTTCTAGTTGCACACCCAGAACTTGTAGATTCTCCGTATGTTCTATTGCTCTACGATGGAGTGAGCTAAGCGGAGTTGAATTCTGCGTGGTTCCCTCTCCGGATTGGGAGACCGGCGGTGTCCAATCTAACTTTCGTGGTTGTAGCGCAGGTTTATTGGTACTATTTCGCTCATTATCTATTTTCGGCCGCTTGATTTTCTCCAGTTCTTCTTCTAGAACTCGTCTCTCAGCTAACAAGAGTTTGTCAGGGGATGGAAAGAACGTGTCGAGATCTTCCGGTTTCATATACTTGAGAGACCTCTTAGAACGAAATCCTCTACTTTCAAAAAATGGAGATAGACGTTCCAATTTCATCCCAGGACTCAAAGAGCGCAACCAGTCATGGATTTCACTGGAAGAACTCCCTTCAAAACCCGCCATGTTTGCAGGATGGCTTCTAGGGGCTTTCTGAAATGTTCCCACGCTCGAGGCGTGCAGCACAAAAGGAGTGTCAATCACTTTTCCTGGGAGGGTTAGAACGAGCTGTCAATCAATATAACCGCAATGCCTAAAATATGCCAAGGAGTTGGCCTCGCTGATTTCACCAACGCCCTCCGCGATTGCTATCTCAGTCTCGTGTATCGTGAGTTGTGTATTGCGTCTAAGGTAGCATTTTACCTGGTGAAAACAAAATTCACATGTATTCAAATGGGGAGAGTACGCAGGCTGAAATAGTAGTCTAACCCCATGCTCCTGGAGAATATCACGCAACAATGGCTCAGCGAAGTGCCCATGGTGAAAACCACAATTATCCATTATTACGACGTCTCCTAATTCTAAAAGCGTTGTTCCATCTGGCCTGTCGATTTCAAGGGCTTCGTCAAAAAAATTGAGCATTTCCAACCCATTGGAAGGTCCGGGTAATATTGAAAAATAGTCCACACCCCTGGCCGAGTGCAGTAAATTGAGCGTATAGTTGGCATTCGACGCATAGCGTTGCATTTCCACGGCCGGCTCGCCTCTATATGAACTACCATAGATACGATTTCCTGATGTCACAATCACACTAGATTCATCAAAGAAATGCATTTTCGTGAAGTCTATTAGCGCAACCTCAGAAAGGTAAAAATTTGTGTAATCAATATTCGCCTGCGTCATAGCTTCTGTCGGAACCTGCGATATTTTTTTCTTGCTCATGAAGCAATCCTGACGAAGGCTTGTTTTTATCGCAGACTCAGATGGTAAGTTACCGGGTGGGCAGACACCATCTAGCAATAACCGATGCTTCAGTTCACTGATATACGTGCTTGGTTTACACAACTTTTCCGATTCAATATACCCCACGACTTCGTCTGTCATCTTCACCCGCTCTGTGCCCCTTCTCGGTTTGGAAGAGAAGTATTGAGTAGTTCGTATTGCTGGACGATCTTATTCACGTAGCCAACACTCGTACGGGCCGTATTGAGATTTCTCGCTGGGACATCCCTTGATGGTGCAAGTCCAAAACTCTTTCCCGGTACATTTGAGGTAGCAGTCGCCCGTCATCATAAATTCCATTCCGCTGATTGATTCTAAGATTACAGTCGCCTGAAACAAGTGATTTTGGAATTTGGACATCAACGAATGAATTCGTATTCGGAAGAAAAGAATAAAACTTACCAGCAATATTTGCGGGAGCATATGCCATTACTCTGAAAATCAAACTTTGTCTCAAACAGCTTTTGGCGGGATAATCACCTCTGCGTGCAATATGAATCGAGAACAAGACGTAAAAATCAACTCAAACACGAACTCAAAAGCCAGATGACAAATAAACGGACTGCTGCAACCGGGCGGAAGAGTTACGATGACCTCTGAAGAGAGCGATAACTGGTTTTCAAGCCGAATTTCAATAAAATGGTGTGCCGCGAACTCGCGGAAAACAGTTACGAGCTCGACTGACTCGACTCTATCCCAGCCGGCCAATTTCCGGCGGCTGGTTTGACATGTAATTGACAGCGGCCACGTGCCGCAACACAGCAAAGTTTCGTACTTGAAACCTGTTTCGCATATTTTTGCAACTGAAATTTATTTACAGGCAATATTTCTTGAGGATTAGAGCATTTTGTTTATTTGACTGTTGTTTATTTACTTCACATTTTCAATGTTTTGCTATGAAGTCAGGTCGCTCACAATAAAAACGTGTTTATTTCTACAATATCAAACTTCCGAGCTACAAACCGTCAAACCCTGCAAATTTACTTCTTTATACGAAAATGTACTGAAGTTGTCGATTACGCTACGAATGTATAGATGTTAGTTCGTTCTTTACAACTCAAAACTCAAAACTATCAAAGAATGCAGTTGATAATTTGTCCTACTTTAGAGTTAGACTTTTGCATACCTGTCAACTCTCCCGGTTAACACGGGAGACTCCCGGTTTTTACCCTCAGTCTCCCGGGAAAAAAATTGAAACTTTCCATATATTACTCTATATCTCCCGGGTAAATTTCTTGCGATTTTCTCATATGTTGTATTTGATACACAATCTCCCGGTTTTGAGTTTTCGGGGTTGACAGGTATGACTTTTCGTGCGCGATGTAACGTGAAATATGTGTGCATTAACAAATCAAAAGACCGCGCGTGATGCTATAAACTCGAAAGCAAATCCTTACAAACGTCTTTGCAAATATTTGGACAATTTACTCTGTGCTACCTAACGGCAGTTCACGGCTGCTTGTAAATCGCAAATTTACATTAGTTGCATACGCGAAACTGTTTACAGACATGTTATTCACAATTTGCGATGATTTTGCAGCTGAAAGCTACTTGAAGTTCTCGATCAGGTCAAAAGGCCGCACTATGATTGAAGTCTCAAGTCTAAAAATAATACATGAAGCCGTCTTAGCAATGCATTTACCGATTTGTTGTGTAAATGTTATAGAGAAAAATCCTGAAATTCGAGGAAGAAAGAATGAATTTACGAAGACGCTGGGAAACACTTGTCGTGCGCGAACGATATGATTTCCAGATGTTGTTTTGATTGAGTCCCGGCGCTTTGAAAACAGGCGCAAACTGTCTAATTTATGTTTGTCCTTTCAATGCGAAGACCGTTGAGTCCTGCATTTCGAAGTATTCTTGTACAGAACACAATATTTCAGCTCTTTCACGGACACAAATCAGAAGAACAAATGCCTGAAAAATGTCTAAAAAATGTCTGAAAAATGTCAAAATTATGTTGAGCCGACAAACTCAATCTCGCTTGTGATTGGCCGCCCCCAAAAGAATGCAGAAAAAACGTCTGAAAAAGACCGGACCGTTCACGGTTCGAGTGCCCTCACTGTAATCCTACTATGTGGTGATTACACTGTATACTGTGCCCACACTAGGGCTGAGACATCAGTTCAGACTAAACATGTTTCTAAATTTATCTTGCTCATTTGCATTTCATGTGAAACAACACAACTTTCCAGCATTGTTTTTCTTCTAGTAATATTGACTGTTGCAACAGATGTACAAAATTGCACTAGTGTGGTTCAAAGTTATTGAGCTCTGATTTGACCAGTTTCTCAAAACTTGACATGCACTTCTGGTCTGTTACTCAAAACATGTAACATTTACTTGAACAGTGTGAACACACTATTACATTATCTGCTTGCTTCAATCAATCCCACCACTAGATGAACATGAGAGGCATAGTAAGGGACTCATTCCTGTGTTGATTGGCAAGCGAAGAGCAAAGATTGGTGATAAAGCAGCATCTAGAATGCATTGAATTTAAGAACTTTTATAAATCATCATGAATATTTACTTTGTTTACAACCTTTTCATGTGTCGAATTTTACAGGGAACTAATCTGTAGATATCCCAAATGTAAACAATAACAAAGGGGTTGCTGAATGAGGCTCTTCAAGAGCTTTATTGTAAAATTCACATCTGAATACAATGTACAATTTATACCATGTACCAGTAAATGAAGAATATATTGTCAAGTTATACATCAGTAATTTTGATGGATGAAAATATTGAACGGAACTTTATGAACCGAGCTGGTAGACTTTTATATGAAAAGTAAGTTTCACATACTAAACTTACTGTGCGGACACTGAAAGCGGGGCATAGTGAAGATTTGTGGTGAAAAAATTCAATAATGACAAAGACATTGTCAGGGTAACCACGATTTCTGAAAAACTCGCTCATTTCGTCCGATTTAGCAATGGAATCGGCCTCCTCGCTGCTCAAGCGGCGGAGTCGGAGAAACTGAGAGAACGGGATAGCTGTCTTGACATGCGCGGGGTGAGATGAAGAGAACAACAGGTGGCCATGAGAATCAGTAGGTTTGTAGTGAACGGAAGTAGCTAAGCGATCTCCGTTAATGGTAAGATTGATATCTAAGAATGTGAGAGAGGTCTCCGAAATTTCCCATGTGAATTCGAGCGCTGGGTGAAAGTTGTTGACAAAAGAAATGAAGCGCTCGAGGTCAGGCTTAGGGCACGATGTAGCGCCAATGCAATCGTCAATGTAGCGTCCGTAGAAATGAGGCGCGGGGCCATCGTACTGCTGAAAAATAAGGTCCTCGATGTAACCAGCGAAGAGGTTGGCGTAACTAGGTCCCATTTTAGTACCCATGGCTACTCCATTGACTTGCTGATAAAAATCGCCTGAAAAAGAAAAGCAGTTAAGAGTGAGGACTAACTCAGCTAGTCTGAGTAGAGTGGCAGTGCTAGGTTCTAAGACACTCCTGCGGTCAAAGAAGTGTTTAAGGGCCTTTAGACCCTCGTCATTGGGAATGACTGTATACAAAGACTTAACGTCCATAGTGAAGATAAACCTATGCGCACTATCGGCAGGAAAAGAAAAGTTGTTGAAAATGTGGAGAGCATTGTTGGTGTCCTTAATATAAGAGGGAAGTGATTTGACGAACGGGGCCATCTGTTTGACTAAATAGCTCGAAATGAGCTCTGTAGGACAATTACATGCAGAAACAATAGGGCGCCCCGGATTGTTGGCCTTGTGGATCTTGGGCAGAAAGTAGATATTAGACGCTCTAGGTGTAGTAACGATAAGATTGGTAGCAGTCTTGGGCAGCTCATGATCTAAGATAAGTTTCTTAATAGTTCTAGATATAGTATTTTGGTTGTTGGTCGTGAGGTCTTTCTTAAGTTTAGAATAGAAGGTAGTGTCGGAGAGTTGGCGCGCGGCTTCCTGTTTGTACAGGTTGGTGCGCCAAACGACCACCGCGCCGCCTTTGTCAGCAGGCTTAATGACAACGTCTTTACGCATGCGGAGAGATCTAAGAGCTGACATCTGTTCCCTAGAAAGGTTGCTGAAATTAAGTTTGCGGTTGAAATGCACGCGCTGTAGGTCCTGACGACATTTTTTAACAAAAAGATCAACGGCAGAAAATTGACCGTCGTTAGGAGTCCAGTGAGATGAGCTTGGTTTAAGAGCTTCAAAGTCGTCTTTCTCAACCGGTTCTGAGTCCCTATCGTGAAAATGAGCTATGAGTTTAACGCGACGGAGAAAAACGCTCTGTATCTTGCCTGGCTGTAAATTCGTCACTTCAATCTTCAATCTTCCCGGTCTCACTAAGGATCATATGACTGTTTGCGGGTTTCTCTTCACAACGGGTCTAATCATTCTCGCTTCCAGAAAGAGAATAGACTTATTCTTTCGGTTGTCGATCACCCCACGGCATTAATGAATTTTTCTCTTATATCTAGTTTTCTACATCTCATCATATTCCCTCTTTCTTTACTTTTATCACTAGTTTGCGATTTCAATGGCCCATGGCATCCTTGTTATTCTTAACCAATTATCACCTTTAGTCATTCCGAATGTTTATCTGTTGCCTAACAACATTACTATATAAACAGCCCCACTCCCTCTGTTTTCTCTCTTTGCTCCGACGAAGGGCTAACGCTCGAAACGTCAGCCTAACACCATTTTTCCACGGCGTTTAACATAAATCTCAACCTTTGGTTGTTGTTGTTCATGTTCAGGTCTCCGCCGACGCAGACCACCTAGTTTCCCGTAAAACTAGTCATACCAATAAAATTGTTGTGCTCTCATTTGTTGCACAAAAATGCAATTGATCTGATAGATCAGTTTTGTTTATCATGCCCTTTTTGCAGTGTCTGCACTGTAAAGAGAATTTGTATTTATTTGCTCGAAGAAAACGTTATTATATATTTGGTTTAAATTCCACCAAATTTGAAAATATTATTATTTGCAGAACTTATGAGATTGTGCACAAATTTATATTATCAGTCATTTTGACACATTTCAGCTAAAAATATTGAACAAACTCCTAGGTAATGGTAACTGAACTGGGAGATTTTTTAATGAAAAGAAAGTTTCACTTTGTAAACTTAACGTCATTTATTTGCATTGTAAACTTTAAGAGAATATATAAGAGAATATATATGTAGAAAAATATTTTATCAGTCATTTAAGACAATAAATAAATTTAACAAGCTCCCACTTGGTGTAATGGGACATTTTATCAAAAGACAATATTTACAAATTGTAAATTTTATGATAATGTATATTTTTATGTACATTATTTAATTAAAATTCCATCGAATTTGGAAGTATGTTGTGTAGATTTATTGATTAATTTGCAGAATAACATTCCATTAGCTTGAAAACATGTTCTTTACAATGCAGCATGTTGCTCACAAGCTTCATGTCACGCTGGGGTGACATCATTGGGAAGAGTGCTAAAAATAATTAATTAAAGTCCGAAACTCACTTATATGTTTCTGATAAAGTGCATTTATTAAGCAAACATTTTGTTCCAAGAAAATATCCATTCCCCCAGGTAAATTGACCCCCCCCACCCCCCTCCCTCCAGAATTCATGGGAAGTGAAGCATTGTGTGACCGACACAAAGAATGGGCTGCTAGGGAGGGGATGGATATTTTCTGAAACCATGGAATAAATTCTTTTCAAAGGGCACCAAGTACCAGTACCAGTATATACAAAACTAATTTAGCATACCAAACCAGTCAGCTTTTCTTGCCACAATTTCTCACTCAGTGCATCTTGAACTTTTTGAGCTGCTGCTGAAGTGTTCTTGACTTTTGGACAGTCTCTCATTTGAAACCGACTACGGATTTCGGGGCGGCTTCTTCTTTCTTGAGTGACAGGGTCCAAACAGAGGTCCAGCTTCCTGGAAATCGAGTCTCCCTGTTCAATACAGACATTGTGTAGAACTATAAAGGCCAATGTTGCCAATCTGACTTCATCCCGGCTGCTTTCGCATTTTCTAAGCAAAACGCGCCATCTGCCAAGCTGACCATATGCACCCTCTGTTACCATTCGTGCTCGACTCAAACGATAATTAAAATAGCTCTGTCTTCTGGTGGGTTCTGGGTTGCCATGTGGCTTCACTAGCCAGGTACAGCAGGGAAAAGCAGAGTCTCCAATAATGAGAGGTGGCACAGATACATTAAACACTTATTTAGCAATTTCAGGTATGTAGCTTTTATGTTCAATTTTATCCCAGAGGTTGGTAGACTGGAAAATAATTGAATCATGGTTGTTGCCAGGATATCCACAGGTAGCCCACACAAACCGGTATTTGGCATCTACCAGTCCCATCAAAACTATGTTGTAGAAATTTTTAAGGTTGTGGTATTCTTTGGCTGCTTGAGTGAAGAAGATAGCTGTGAACTCGGTAGGTCCAGCAAATAACCTTCCGAGTGTTCGTGCGAAGTGATGCTCATTAATATGTATCTAGCTTAAATAGTGCAGAAGACCGCTGAAAATAGAAAATGAAATTGCATTATGCTGACAGCGGAAGAGGGAATAATATATAGATTTTAGGCACTGGCTAAAACCGTAGCTTCTGGTTACAATGAGACAAAAGCTAGGCAGCCTATGAGCATAGCCGATCACCAAAAATACTACGTGACCACGGGCGGTTGCACCCCCCTTGCTACTTTAACAACTTCAACCAAGTTAAGTTGCTCAAGGTTCATAAATTGCCAAGACATATACCTTTGTCGTCTGATGACGTCATATATGACGTCGTACTACGTGACCACACAGTTGCACCCCCTTGCCACGTAGATAATTTTACCCTAAAAATGCCCAAAATACTTGTAAACATCTACTCTATATACAACCCAATCTAAGACCTCTGTGGCTTGAGGAAACTATAGGCATAGGAGAAAAGTTCTGGCAGATGGGGATAACTATGTATATATATTCCCAGCGGAAAATGCAGAGGGTAGCGGAGTGGAAAGGAGGGAGGAAGGTATACTATGGCTAGACCTGCTATTGCGTGACTGACAAAATACCTGATGTGTGAGAGTACAGGCTGTCACTCCTGGGCAAATACTAGGAGATGGAATCCACGACTCGTCTACAAGCGCTACTTATAGTTAAATGTAGGGTAGACCTCCTAATCTAATGTGCGAGACACCTTACAACGTAGGGGAGAAGAACTGGGAAAAGATAGCCAAGAAAATAATAGTAAGAGAGGCCGAAAAGAAAGACAGAAAATATGGATGAAAAAAACCTTGCCCAGGGAGTAGACAGCCTCGGAGTACGGTATTCCGAGAAGACCAGTTTAGAGGTCTTTTCCAAGGCTGACACTCCAAAATTACCTAAGAGGAAAAGGGGTAGGGACCCCCCAACCCTAGTAGTGAGTGTGGACAAAAGAGAACGAAGTGGTATGCAAGAAAAAATAAAACATAGAAAAGCATGGGAAAAGGAAAATGAGATGAACTACGAGAAAATTATAGAGGCCGAAGCTGAAGTAAACAAAGATAAGTCAACATGAAACCCTTAAAAACTCAGTGACTAAATGAGTGTAGACTACACGAGTATAGATTATTAACAGAAGTAATACATTATCAACTCATAGTCTATGCGTCCAGGTCGAAACAAATCAAATCGACAAAGAGTGAATATTGATTGTAAGAACCCAACTTTACATAACATAAGACCGGCGAAGCGAAGCGCGGCCAGCATACCCAATGCAACGAAGCGTATTATGATAATGAAGTGCCTGGACAGAATAAATATCTTATTACTCACTGACCGAATAGAAATACTATAGAAAATAGAACACAAAACGAATACACACTTATATAATAGTAAACTAAGCATAAAGAAAAACTCGGTAAAATTTTGTAAACCAGTATGAGTAAACGAAAAGAGACAAGTAGGGTTTGTAACCAGTAGAGCTAATTTGTACGAATATTACTGGTAAAATTTTGTGTCAAACCAGTTACTAAAAATATCAGAAAAATATCTCGTCGACCCGGCGATCAGGAAAATACTCGTTAACATTTTGAGTCAACCCAGTGACTAATAGAATGTAAACTACTAGTAGACTAGCAACCAAGAAACCTAGAATTTTGCGTAAACACGGTGACCAGATAGGTACAGAATCGTCGGCCCAGCGACCAAGGAAACTCGTTTACATATCGAGTCAACTCAGTGACTGACAGAATCTACCATGCTAACAAGAAACCCATTAAAACTTTGTGTCAACCCAGTGACTAAATGACTGCAGACTCACTTGTCGACCCAGCGACCAAGAACAAACTCGTTAACAATTCGAGTCAACCCGTGACTAAAAGGACTAAAAGAATGTACACTAGTCGACTCTGCGACCAAGAACTCATGAAAACTTTGCGTTATCTCAGTGACTAAATGAGCGTAGACTCGTCGACCCAGCGACAACATTATGAGTCAACCCAGTGACTAAAAGGACTAAAAGAGTGCACACTAGTCGACTCTGCGACCAAGAACTCATGAAAACTTTGCGTCATCTCAGTGACTAAATGAGTGTAGACTTGTCAACCCAGAGACTAAAAGAAATGCATTTCAAGTCAACCCAGTGACGAAAGGAAAGTACACAAGTCGACTCTGCGACCGTGAACCATTAAAACTTGACGTCAACCCAGTGACAACTCAGTAAAAAAGTGTAGACTTGTCGACCCAGCGACCAGAGAAACTGAAATAACATTACGAGTCAACCCAGTGACTAAAAGAAATGCAATACAAATAGTACAAGCAGGTTCGGCCGTCCCGGCGGCTAAGCTTCTGTCAACCCTGTGACTTAGGAACGCGAAACGGACGGAATAAAAAGGAAAAAAAAACGAAAATGAACAACTTACAACTTGGACTTGTGGGCCTAGAGGACTATTAGCCCCGGCCATGTAGAAGTAGGAGCTCCGTAAGGCATGGCTTTAACCGCTTTAACCTTCCGAGTGTTCGTGCGAAGTGATGCTCATTAATATGTATCTAGCTTAAATAGTGCAGAAGACCGCTGAAAATAGCGATAAGCCAATCAGTTGGCGGTGTCTCTTGGCAGCAAGAGTAAAGAGAAAAGAAGAAAGTTGCTGTCTTCGGGCCCTGCAGCGTTTATAGCGTGCAAAACACATCCACGGCTTATTGTTTTGTCCGCCATTTTGCCGATGGTCGTTGCCATAGTTACGTAAAGTCACGCAATCCAAAACTTGCTTGCGAAGCGGAATGTTTTTGATTTTCATTACATATTATTTGTTTAAGAAGAAAATAATCCTGAACACAAGAATAATAGAAAATTTGTGACAATTCTAGAATAATATTAATTACGAGCGACAAATTAAAATCACGTTTGAAACGACACCGAATTTAATGCATTTGTGTCGCCCCTAATGCCAATTGAATTCGACGCGGCAAAAGATCGACGTTTGAAACAGGCCTTGCACTCTTGTCTGTCTTTCTTTCTATCGGGAGCCAAGGGGGCTGGCAAGACCACTCTCCTTCAAAACCTTTTTTTGGTTATGGATGAGGAGCAAGCAGCCTATTTTGTGAGTACAACATCTATTCTTTTGTTATTTTGTCTTTTCAAATATTAACTCTTTCCTGTCCTTGACAAAACTACTGAAAAATTATGGCCAATTTGTGACATCATGCTAAAGAAAAAAACGAAGGAAACAGCTTATCAAACAAAGTTTCAAAATGTCAAAAGTTCGCAAATTCAAAATGAATTTTGCCATGAACTTTCAAACTTTGCCAGCAAACTTCACAACTCGGGAATGAAGTTCCCAGTATACTTTCCGAATTTGATCGCGATCGGTTTTTTATTTGAATAGTTATCAAAGGCTTTTCCAACGTTAAACTAAACTGTCGGCTCGGAAGCTTACGTTACCGAACATACTTTTTTACTCGTGGCTGGTTGCGTAGCAACAGCCAAAGAGTTATCGTGGGGACTCGATGTCACTCACTCACTGGATCACTCCTACGTTAGCACGAAATTAGCATAAATTATGCTGAAGTCATCCATCTCCAAGGGGACCCTCGAGTTGCGGGACCATACGAGCTCTCTGCGGGACATGGCGTGACTAAAACTCAACCGAACTCCCTGTTACCTCTATATATTGCCACTAAATTTCTCCATGTGGGGTGTTACCTATCTTTGCAGAAAAAAACTGGCCTTCTTTCAAATCGGTACTTTTTTAGTCATCTCGAGACCTACACTGTGTAGGGATTTTAATCCGCGCAAACTCAGGTGCAGGGGTTTACAAAACGTGGGAAAATGAAAAATACACTACCAATGACGTCATAAGCGCATGCGCAAAGATCTAATTGGTTTAAAACGCTACTGTCTTGTTATTTTAAAACCTACATTTAACGAGGACCTTCATGAAGCAAAGCCAACATACCTAGTGCAGGGTTATGAATGCAGGGGGTGTCTAATTCTCATTTCCCAGAAGTCCCAGTCCCATTTCAGTGCATAATCTGCACAAGAAAATAGAAACCCCATTCCCTGCGGCAACTCAACAGCAAGAAGACAATACAGCGCGCGGGTCTCCTGCTTGGGGCACCAATTCGTGGTAGAAACAAGGACTAACGACCGACCTGCACCCCCTAAACCCTTCTGCTATACCACAGGGAACCCAAATATAGCAATATATAGGGGGGGGGGGGTCTACTCATCAATGTATTTCGATGGTTCGTTCTTTTCGCGGAAGTTCGACTGATTATGATGGCTGTTTTCTCGAAATATCCAAATAAGGAATAACCAAGTTTACACTCGTGAACTCAAAAGCGATATTATCAAGCGGATCTGATCGTGTTTGAACAGTTTGGACAAAGACAGAAAAACGTTAGCACCTCAGCAAGATAGATTACAGCGATGCCAAAACTATTGCTTTTCCAGTCTTTCGAAAAGATTTCAATCTGCAACAAGTGACAAAAGCAAACTCAGGGTCAAACTTCCTTTGGGAGTCTGTACTGGCGGTTATGACGGTGGACTGTTTTATCGCCTATAAAAAGCTACGGATAGCACTATGAGAATCCTTGAAATCACACAGAGACAGCAGAACAAAGGTAGGCATGATTCATTGTCAAATCGTATTGGATCAGCAATTTCGGGCATTTTATGGAGAAACTTATTACCATCGGGTATCATACGAGTTGCGTGTGTAAATACAAATGCAAATAGATTTAACTGAATACAAGGATCATGAGCTTGGGCGCCCTGTGATAAAATAAAAGGAAAACTACAGTGGCTTGAACATATGAATTTTATTTTCTAATGTTAAAAACAATGTGGTGCTCTTGCTGTACGAGTCAAGATATCCTTCTTGTCTCTCGAAAATAATACTCATATCTTCACGCCTCTATTTACATGTAAAATATCCTCTATAAAAGTTACAGTGATACCTCTATGAAGCAGCCACCTTCGGGACCGAACCAAGTGGCCGCTAAATGGAGGTACTTTCGGTCGACTTTGAAAAGTTGCTGCTAAGGGACTGGTCATCAATTAGAGGGGGGGGGGGGGGGGGGGGCTGGTGCAAATATGGAGAGGGCCCCTAATTACATGCACGTGAAAAAGGAAGGGTCGAAAAATTTGGTGATAAAGGGAGGGTCATTATTTTTTACGCAAACGTTGTTAGGGTAATACAGGGCCGTAGCACTTATAGGGTCAGGGGGGCCGTGCTTAACAGAGGTACCACTGTATGTGCACACATACTTACAACAAAGAATTCTGAAGCTCTCTGTTAGCTGGATAAATTGTGATATTCCCATTAAAAAATATATTAATATCCCAAGAGCTGCATTATGTGGGGCTTCCACAAATCAGGCACAAATACTTTGAGGTACAGGGCACAGGCAGTCACCAGAATTAGCTTAAAAATTAGCCTAACAAATTGTGCCACAAAGCAACAAAAGCAGAAGGCAATATTGATGTATATCCGGGATTTTAACAACAGCAAAAGGCTACAAAAAGCCAAACCTAATTCAAGTCTGATTGACTAACACTGTACTTTGTTGCTCTGCTTTAAACAACACTGTATGAGAACTAAACTGTATAATTTAAAAATTAAACGAGACTTACCTGTAAGTCGATGTTTGATTGTAATTCTTTATCGACGTCAGTCAGGAACGAAGGAGTCACATGAGAAGCATTGCGCTTGTCTATCTAGTCATTATTTAACGCGAGTGTGACCAAGGAAAAACAAGGAACGAAGGAGTCGGGAGGGTAACACAAGGGTAGGGCATGTGACTCCTTCGTTCCTGACTGACGTCGAGAAAGAATTACAATCAAACATCGACTCACAGGTAAGTCTCGTTTAATTTTTAAATTCTATCTCGACGTCAGTCTGACGTCACTACGGAGTCACATGAGATTTTAAAGCCCTGGTTACACGAGAAATAGGAAAAAAGACAATGTGACGTGAAACCCAACTTGATTGGGCAGTGAAATTTATTGTCTTTATAGTATAAGAGATTACAGTCGGCCGAAGGCATTGAAGACTGGAAATGTTCCAAAAGCTGACTGCTAGTGGTAGTCAGCTAGTGGTAGGCTTGTGATAAAACTTCGCAAAGGTCTGAGCATTCGACCAGCCTCCCGCCTTGAGAATATCCTTAAGTGGAATCCCCAAGACTTTAGTGTACGATGTAGATGCTGATCGCGTGCTGTGACCTGAAAAGTGCGACGTGTCAACCCCCGCATCTTTCATTACACGTTTAGCCCACTTAGCAACATGGAGCTAGAGATCGGGCGATGCGGGTTTATAAAGCTTATCAAAAGCTTGTTGTTGTCTTTGGTAAAGGGCGAGTTAACTCTAGATATCTGCGTATGTGAGAAACGACACATATGCTAGCGTCCTCCTTGTATTCCTCTAGTTCAATGGGTTCTAAGTGTTTACCCGGCTTAGAGGTTTTCAGAGTTTCTCTAATAGTAAATATGCATTTGTCCGGTAACATTTGCATGAACTGTTAGTTGAGTTTCGAAATTGTTTGGCATCGCTGACCCGTTAATAAACATGAAAGCATGGTCAGTCTTAGATATATTCTTTCAGGTTTAGTTCCATTAGACTGGGCTGTCCCTTCTGTAAATGTCGCAAGACGTGTGTGTAACGAGGAAGGGATGGTTTCGATTCGTACACACCTTTAAGGCATCGCGTGACAAGGGGATGAATGCCAAACGACTGTCCCGGAGTCGCGATGACAAACGACAGCGCTGATCTGGCTGTGTTGATAGCACTGTAGCCAAGTCCCTCTCGGTAGAGGGAACTTAAAAAATCGATTCCATTTTCCACGGAGGCCTGTAGTGGGTCCAGGTTATGTTTTCCACAGAACGCTTGCCAACGTGCGAGATAGGAATGGTATTGTTTTAAGGATGATGAGCGCCATGAAGCTAATATGAGTTCCTTTGCGGTAGATGAGATCTTGACATTGTTTAAGCAACTGCTGATAAGTGAACCACGAGCAGGCTTAGTTTTTTGTAGAGTGGATGTTCGACTTGGGCCTGGCTTGGTAATTGCAGCAGCGTTCTGCGTGGTTTTAGCTCCACTGGCGGTTGAGCTAGCATTTTGATGGCCTTCGGATACCAAGCTTGCGTGGGCCACTTCGAATTACCACTATGCCCGTCGCCTTTTCCTCCACAATTTTAATATGTCTGCTATTAAGCTGAATGGGGGAAATGCTAGAATGTTTCATTAGACCAGGAGAGAGAGAAGGCGTCGATTGCAAGAGCCTCGGGATCTGGTCTGTATGCCACATACCGGGGGAAATGTTTGTTGAGCCTAGATGCAAATAAATCAATCGTAGGCGTAACCTGAAGCTCTGTCAGAGCATTTTGGAGAGCCTTTAGATCTAACATCCATTCGGTCTCCGATCTATTTGTCCTCGATTCCCGGTCTGCATCTACGTTTGGGCCCATTCCCATATGATTTTACACAAGCCATTTAGTGCTTCAGAATGGCTTGTGCCTATTCGATTGATGACAGCCACAGCGGTGCTGTTATCTATGCGCACCCTGATATGCGAGTTGCGCTCATGTTTGAGGAAGGTCTTCAGCCCTAAGAATACGGCTAATAATTCAAGGTAATTTATGTGCCGCTTTTTCTCTTCATTGGACCAAAGACCTCCCGATTTTTTGTTGGTATAAACGGCCCCCCAACCCGCATTGGACGCGTCTGTTGTTAGGACGTGGTTGTGTTCCGGTCTCGTGATCTCGTTAAAGGCGGGAACAACGTGTGCCGCCCACCATTCAAGCTCGTCTCGCGCGCTCTGAGATAGGGACATTTTATGTTCAAAATTGCCTTTAGCCATTCGCAGTGCTTGTATTTTGTCTCTCTCTAGCGAGCGATAGTATAAGGGCCCATACATGACCCCGGGAAAAGATGAAATAAGTTTACCAATTGTGCGTGCCGTTTCCCTTATCGTGGGCCGCGTAATAACTAATAACCATTTGCAGCAAGATAAGACATTGAGAGCCTTTTCCGGCGTCAGATTGATTTTCATGGTAGTGGAATCAATTATAAATCCCAAAAATATTAGCTGCTGTGATGGTGTAAAAACTGATTTCGTAGGGTGAATCACAAACCCCAGGGAATCGATTATTTGGATCGTTTCAGCTACGTTGGCCGCGCACTCGTTGTGCGAGTGTCCCATTAAGAAAAGGTCATCAATATAGGCTAAGGCTACGTGGCCTGCGAGGTGAAGTTTCGTTAATGCTGGTTGTAGGAGCTTAGTGAATTTTCGAGGGGCGCAAGAGAGGCCGTTGGCCATGCACGAATACTGGTACAGTTGATTTTTCCAAATAAACCGTAAATATTTTCTGTCGGATTCTGCAATGGGAACTGAGTAATAAGCGTCTTTCAGATCTACCGACGCCATGAAACAGTCCTTCTCTACTAACTTGAGCACGGTATGTAGGGTATCCATTCTGAAGTGAACTTTTTCCGCAGATTTATTAAGTTCTTTTAGATTCAAAATAAGGCGGTGGCAGGACGGACAAAAATATCGGAGATAATTTCTCCCTGCACGTGCCCGGTGGGCTCGATTACTCCTTTCGAGAGTAATTTCCTGATTTCTATATCAATAGCCAAGATATCATGAGCACTGAAATTGGAATGCACAAAGTGTTGCTGCGGCTCACAAATGAAATCAATTTTTAGCCCCATTACAGTAGATAATATCTCCGTATCAGAAGTCAGTTGTCTCCAGATATCGAGAGAATGCCTGACGTTTCCGGCTTTAAAGCGCTTACATTTAGAAGTGAGTTTTGCAATCAAGTCGTTGTGTTCAGTGTTGCTTACCTTCAGTTTTAAAGCGCTGAGACCATGTAAAATAATTTCCCGGTCTTCTGCGGTCGATTGGAAGGGTTCCGACCCCGTCTGTTTGGCCGGAAGCCTCTCGCCAAAAAAGAATTCGGGCGGCCATAGTTCCCCCTAGAGCCCTGATCCGAGGCACCTTGTCGGCGTTGCCCTTTGAAGGTCGTAGTCGACCCTGAACCACTAATAGATTTGCCAAGTTTAGTTGTCTCCTTGGCGTCTCGAACCTGTTTTGCAAGGTTGTCGCCGAATAGCAATTTGGGCGAGAATTTTTGATCCTTGGAGCAGAGGGAGTGGTAGTCGGAATTGAGGGCCGGTTTAATTTGCTCCCGTCTGAGTTGCGCCAGCTCATGAGCTGCATGTCCCATCATTTCAAGGGATTCCATGCCGTGTTGCACTATTTCCCTATAAGCGGGCTTTTCGGGAACCTCTTTAAGCACCTTGTCACACAGCTTTATGACGGCTGCGGAGGAGTGTTGCATAATCTGCATGGTATTAGACAACTTAAGGTCCACTTTACCCTTGTAGCTTTTGAGCTGATCCAAGATTTCGGTGTTCACCCTTTGGACTCTTGGGACTTTTTGCAGTTTTCGGGCATGGGGCTGCGCTCAAACAATTCGGCCAGTTGCTGTGAGCTGGCCTTGCAACCCCACTGCCGACGGGCCATTTTGGCAAGCTGTTTGCGCACTTTGGGCCCCGTCTTATCCTCACCCGGCGCCTCAGCCTCCAGCGCAGGGAGAATGGAGTGCTCACCCTCAGTCTCAGAATCTGATGCATTTTCAGTGCTCTTTGCCGCGGAGGAGCTTTTCTTGCCCTTATCGCTCGGGAAAAGAGCGTCCACGTCCTCGGAGGCGTGTGTACTGAGGCGATCGTCCTCATCTGGCTCCTCTTCGCTTTCATCGCTGCTGTCAGCGCTAGAGCTTGAGACACTACTGTGTCTCCGTTTGCGGCCAGTGGCCTTGTTCTGGCCCGTTGGGCTCGTTGAGTTGCTTCCCGCCTCGTTCGCCGGTGGCGCTTTTGCAGGGCCCGCCGTTGGCGGATTTGTGGAAAGTGCCGGTGGCAGTAGATTTGAGCATAATTTGCCCAACAAGTCGGCCATTGTGCCCATGTTCTCATTAATCTGTAGGAATACAGAGGGGACAGAGGGATCCGCTGGGCCCTGTCCCGGCCCAGCCATGCGGTCTTCTACTTCAACTGCCATGGATTCCTGTTCATCAGCGGACATTGTAGCTAGAAAACTAGAAAATTGTCCACAAATTATAAAGATGAAAAGTTAATGTATGAGGTAACATGTAAATGACACAGTTCCTAGTGACGCTAGGAAAAGTAGTACGCACAATTGGCGATCGTGGATCGTAACCGTTGGAAAAGAATTTATACGCGTCTTTACTGCTAGATAGCAAGGAATGCAATGACTAGATAGACAAGCGCAATGCTTCTCATGTGACTCCGTAGTGACGACAGACTGACGTCGAGATTGCAAATGCCTGCATAACATGTATGGCAGTTGTTGTAAAACTAAGCAATGATGTACAGTGTTATCATAATGGCAATTTGCTTTAAGGTATACAGTGTGCTTCTGACCCATTATGAAGCACTTGACAATAACTTATATGCTACTTTGTAGTTGATCATTCTAATAGCAACAGGGAAAACATTCAGGTAGTTGTAACTCAAGCTAATACATATGTCAAATACTGCAGCAATGCATTTTTTGACTAAAAAGAAGAGATATGTTTGTATGTCACAAATCCAGGTGACAAAGAACTACAAAAACAGTGACATATGTTCAAAAAAATGTCTTTTTTTTAGGGGCTACATCGTTTTGGTGTCAGTTAGGGGTCAAATTTGTTTTCTCGTTGAGCACTCTGCCCCAAAATATGGGAGCCTTCCACCTTTCCCCCATAAACGTGGTTCTGGGGGGTATGTCAAAGTCTTTTTAAACTACTAATTTCCAAAAGTTTTTTAAAGAAAAACAGCCACAAGTTGGTCTATGGCATGCCTTTGATTAAACAAGCCGATTCATTCGACAAGCTTATCCAAGTCATTCCTGCATAACAAAGGAAAACAACACGCACTTTTCGTGTAATACTACACCCACACTCTACCCACACTACACCCACAATACACCCACACTACACGCGTGTAAGTGTTAATATACATCCAGACTGTACTGTACCTTAATAGCCAGCTCCAGAGAGTGCATTGCCAATATAGTGAAACAAACTCTGATTTATGAAAATCCAATATATTATCAACATTAAAATATGCTTATGACTTGAAAATAGTGCACTTTGAAATTTTCAGTTTTTCTATGTACAGCATATGCACTTGAAATATATGATTAATTCACTGTCTTTCATTTGATAGTCTCTACTATAGTTGTCTCCGAATGAGACTAACATGAGCGATGGACAGTGCTCTCAAATCTTCGAGAAGTTCAAAGAAAATGTGAGACTCACTCTTTTTATCGACAATGTGCAAGATGTACTTTACACAACACCAAGTAAAAAACAGATGCTAAAGACAATTTCAAAGGAAAGCAAGAACCGTAAGGTGAGTTAAAAATGCTGTGCCGAGAATTCGCTGTGGAAAACCAACCAGTTGCCAATTTTAAACTGACTATAAATTAGCCTACGTCGTATCCGTCCCCACCGAAAAAACGGAGGGAACGTCTACGAAATTGGTTGCATAATTTAGTTCTCCTACGTCACAAACCAGCAAGGATATATGTGGTGATCTCTGATTGGCTGTCATTCTTACGCCGCTTCTGATTGTCCCGGGGACATGTCCCACATATTAGACTGGTTTAATTCGTGGGACTTGTCACAGGGACCAATTCTCATTCATGCTCGAGTTGTTTCGTAGTGTATTGCTGTTGTAATTGTGTAAAGTTTTCCATGAAAGTGCCGAGTTTTGGCCACTTTCGTTTAAACTCTTGAGACTCTCGTTAAACATTCTCTGTTCGTCGGCTTCTTCGTCACTGTCGCTAGGACGCTGCCTTTTCCTTGACTTTCATTCTCTTCTCTTCGCTTTTTTGTTGCTTGTAGTCGGTTCGGGCGAATTTTGTTTTACGCCCACTTCAAGATGGCGGCCATATATGGGAGAGCCTGGAATCTAGCAAAAAGTACGGAATTTTACTTCCGATCTAGAAGAATCGACTTCGTCCGCTGTTTTCTACATTTTAAACACAATAAAGCAATAAATATTATTCCGTGATCACATGTAAAGATGTCTTATTGAAATAAATTACATATGAACTAGATTTAGTCTTTATCTTTGCGTCGTAATGTCGCTCCAGTGTGCTATCATTCGGCGAATTTATATCTCAGATATCTGCAGACCTGCATAGCAGACACAAGGCATACACATGAGTGTGCTGTTTTTCCATTGCCAATTGGTCATCTGTGCATCAAAAAGCGAGCTGGGATAGGAAGAACACTCGGTCTCGAAGTGGGCGTAAAGAGAAATCTAAATCACAATTTACGCCCACTTTCGCATTTCGAAACGAAAGAAGCCTGGGAACGAGCCTGGTAGCATTTTACTTCCGCCGGAAGTCGCTAACCTCGGCCGAGGAACGTGAGGGCCACGAACAAGAAGGCACGATGACTTGACATCCGCCATTGTTTATTCAGGTAGGTTCCATATAATAATTACATGTTATTCTCGATTTATCTGTAGTTAAATACCAATTTAGCTTTATCTATGGGTATACTTTTCTGACAACAAAACTACAACAATTGACTAAAAACTACAACCTACATTCATACATGTACAAAGGTACACTGTGTTGTGTACAGTGTAGTAAGCTTAACTCTTAACTTAAGCTTAAGTCTTAGGGCTGAAAAGGATTTTGTTGTTCGGTTTTCTCGATCTTGACGATCTTGCTACTTACATGAACTCATCGTCTATTCTAACTGTAATTTACACTTAGTTTGCATTTTCCAGTTCCACTTTATAGTCTGCATTTTTGTCTGTATTTTCCAGTCTGCATTTTTTAGTCTGCAGTCTGCATTTTCTGGTCTGCATTTTATACTTGCCGCCTTTTCGGCCTTGCCACGAAAACTGAACAACCACATTTAAATCTGTTGTTATTTAATACAAATGGACAAAAACTAACCTATTCACAATTTTTACGATGATTTCATTTTCCGGTCTGCATTTTTAGTCTCTGCATTTTCTAGTCTGCAGTCAGCATTTTCTGGTCTGCATTTTATACTTGCTGTCTGAAAACATTATAAAAATCTCTAACTTTTGAAGCTAGGTGAGGTCTAATGGAAAATGAATAAGTTTCATATTTGCCTCATTAAACACTTTCTGAAGTGAAGAGGAATTTGTGAATTCTAGCTGATCAATCTTTTATCAAAAAAACTCATGACCATGTTAAGGCTGGTTCACACTTGAACACAAGAGCTAGCGCAGATACAAGCTCAATGATATCAAATTTCTACAATCCATTTCCTTTATGCAATGCTACACAACAATTAAAGTGAATGTGCAAGTGCACAAGAAAACAAAACATTGCATTCTCATGCACTTGCCATTGCATTCTACTGTGAAGGGCATTGTTAACTCAGCAATAGGCCATTTTCACTAACTGGGTCATGTGACCCAATCCCATACATTCTCAATAAAATTTGCTCCAGGTTAGGGATTTTAAGCTGAAACTAGCAAAGTTTCTGACTAATATCAATTGGCTCTTTGTATTTCTGGAATTGATTGTTACAAAACATCTTGTTAAGAGGTAGTTGGGGTCACGTGACCTAGTTAGTGCAAATCCCGCCTACTGAATGACAACTACTATTGCTTGAAAAACATTATGTTACTATCACCACTTCCCAGAATTTTGCTGGTTTTCTGAAATGCTTTTCCCAAGGTCATGTTTCTTCTTGGGGCACTTTGGCTTTTTCCTTACTCTAAATGTGAATGGGTCAAAGTCACTGTCTTCTTCTCCAAGAGGGGCCTTTCTTTTAACAGCTTGAGCTGGTGGTCTGCCTTGGGTGCTTCTTTTCATTCCTCTTGGCAAATCTTTCCGTCGTCTTCCAGCTGCAGTGGCTTGCACATTTATCCTTTTCCCAAGTCTCTTTTTGGTCTTGACTTTGGATGGCTGGTAAGAGTGCTTGGTACCAAAGGTATGCAGATCAGAAGCAATTTTTGGTAACACAGACATTCCAGATCCTTCATTGTTTAATTTCTGGTATCGTGTTGTAAATTTATACACTCCATCATTGAAGTTTTCATCTTGGAGTCTAATTTTTTGTAAAATGTCTTCAAAGACCTGTCTGATGCCATTTTCAGGTCTTCAACATTATGCGTAGTACTTCTGGCTTCATAACAGGGGCTTGGACCTTGATCATCTTCGTCACTGGATTGATCAGCATTGCACATAATATTTTGTTCTGGAGGGTTTTCGTTAGAAATGCTGTTTAATTGTTCCTTTGCTCCATGCTCCTTTGCTTTATTTTCAAAGTGCTGTTGGTGTAAACTAGCATAGAATGATGTTGGTTGAATATTGCGTTTTCCAAGAGCCAGAGCTGCAAAGTGTTGTCTTCCTGACAAGGAGGCCAAGGGGACCATGTTGACAGCATGGAGTTGATATTTTTCACCGTGGCAGCCTGATGCTTGCATGGTTTTCCCTGGGACCCTGTAGGGCACTCACATATGCCAAGGCTTATGTCCACTTGATACGAAATTCCATCTTGAGTAGCACTTTTAACCGAGTAGAGCCCTTTCTCCTGATCAATAATCTGTATATTTGAAAAAGGTACTTGACTTGCACTCAAACCCTTAAATCGTAAAGCAATGTAGCTGTCCAAGCGAAGATGTGCAACTGCGAGAAGTCTTTGTTCAAGGTACATTTCCAGGGTAATTGTGATGAAGTCAAACATTTGAATGAGGTTGAAAGCCTGGACCCTTTCAAAAATGATTTCCTTTAAAATCCGAAATCCAGATTCACTAAGATTATTAGTATTGTTGCCACGTGTGAGGACTTGTTTCCTGTAAACAATAGCCCACTCTTTTCTCCTGGACCAGAATCTTTCAAAATATTTCAGGAGCCGTGGATATTTTATGACTGCTTTGTTCTGCAAGAAATTGTCATGGACAGACTCTAATTGTGATGTATTTTCAGGAAAAACCATTTCCTTTATCAAATCCATTATTTCTCTTCTGTCGCCTTTGGATATTCCATTTTTTGAATCCCATAGATATGTCCATTTACTCTGCAAGAAATGGAAAATACAAAGAAAGAGAATGGCTAATGGCCAGGTTGTTTGAAGGGCACTGCGTTCGGGTGCACTGTCATCTGTTAAGAAGACATCTGGTCCATTTTCTGCTTTGCCATAAAATGCATCAGGGGGGAGCACTTGTTTCAGCTGACTGAAAGCAGTTGTCAGTGTTGCCTCACTCTCTCCTGATGTAATAACACAACCAAGAGGAACTCCACCTGCAGGGGTGCTAGTACTGAACATGAAAAGGGGGTTGTTGTATCTGTCCAAACCAGCTGTTGAGTCCACAAATACAGTTTCCCCTGACTGTTGTATCATTTTATGTACACGTGACATCAGAGGTGTGCAGATTGCAAGAACCAGAGGTGTGTCCTTTGTTTTAGGTTTCTCCCCTTGTTAGGAGCCTCAAATCTTTGGAGTGATGCTCTACCTCCATCATTCTTGTTCTCTTTGTTGTAAGTTTCAATTCGTCTTTCGAGTTCCTCAAACATGGCTTTGCCACTTTCTGGTCCCATGTGACCCTCTATCCACTTTCTGTGGAGGCGATATATGTCCGACTTCTTGGATTAAAGTACCTATCAGAAAGAATTATTTCATACCCACTTTGCTGCCTTTGCTTCAAGAATAACCTGTGCTTGTAGATTGCTGCAGCAGGAGAGTTGCCCATTGCAAAGTATTGGTAAAAGCGGTGTTTGGTGTCTTCTGATACATCTCTGTGACTCAGAGAAGCTGCACTAGAGATATGATGGTTATGGCTGTGCTTAAGATAGATTTTGCATGGAAATTTGAAGTCGATGGTGGTTTACAGAGCTTTTCATAATTTATGAGTTTAAGTGTAAGAGTACTTGGACAAAGTGTGTTCTTATCGCTTGGACCACTTGGGTTTTCCTTGTTTTCTTTCCTTCTTTCCCCTTTCAGATGGCTTCTGGTCAAATGCTGACAGTGAAAATACATGCTGCATTTTATCTTCTTCCCTTTGCCTTTGTTTCCTCTAGTAACCCTCCAAGTGGTTTTCTGTTTCTCACTTACTTTCTTCACCCAGTCCTCCATGTCACTCTCATTCCTAAGGTTTACTTGAAACTCTGCTTCAAACGCTGTCTGAGGCACCAAGAAATGATTCAGTAGCCAACGATTTAAAATCAACAATGTGATACTGATAAGTTTTCAGGAAGCAGGTTTCTTAATAATTGGTCACTTGCTTCAGGGTCTTCAGAGTCTGATGCAGTGTCACTTTCAAAATTATCGCTTTAAGAATCGTTGTTGTCATCCATTACTGAGTCAGATGCATCTGTTTCCTTCAAGTATTCCAGTTGTTCTGATTCCACTTCAGGAGGTGTCAGTACTTGTACATCATTATCAGATTCTGTCTCCTGTAATATGGTACCAGGCTCAAGAGTTGCTGAGCTGTCATCAATATGTTCTGTCACTTTCTCTTTTGTATTGATATATATCATATGCTCTGACAATCTTGACTTATTGGGTGTGTCTACTTTGGGCTGTTTGCACTTTGCTTTTTTTGGACTACATTTAACTTCTGACAGCATGTTGATATTTGTTTCATGTTTTCCTGCAACAAGTGACAGAGAACGCAACACATTAACAATATTGTATTACTACAGTGTACAGTTGCCCTTATTAAAGTTCTTCTTTTTAACACTTAATAAAATGCCCAAGAATGAGGCCTGATGAGTTTGAGTCTCATTTGGTACCGTAGGTAGTTCTGCATTAATGCCATCCCTGTTCACAAAGACTTTAGTTTCTGTAGGGTAAATATTAGATAGAAATGGAAGGTGACTTGAACTTTGACATACCATATATGTAGGCCCTTGGCATTCCAACTGAAGCAGATGACATCCCATTGTCTTGGTCTGATCTGCATGGTGAAGAAAAAATGTGAGGGTCACTACAGAAGCATTAATTGATCCAAGGAGAAGGCCTGATAGCCAGCGCCCCCTTTTGATTTGAGATTTGCATAAAAAGCATTGTTTTGCCATGTTTTGTGTAATGATGTTTGTACCATCACCATGTTGCAATAATTAGCCAGAAGGAGGTCAACAATTTTTCACAAGCTTTATAATTATATTGTATCAAGTCTTGCACAGGGAGTACAGTGTTGACATGAGGGAAGTAACATATTATTGATCAGTTGTCATGATCAACCAAAATCATTTTATTGTGTTTCCAGAATGTCCCCCCGAAGGGTGTTCAAAAATTGACCGGCCCCGCCCCTCTGGAATTTCCAAACATTGTATGATCATCATTTTATCATCATGCTTTATTTAAAATTATTTTATTATTTTGCAACTTACAGTACTTTGACAGTTTTTGACATCAACTCCCGGGCCATCTCTTCTCGCATAGCTGGCATGCAGGCCTAGGACATGTAATGGAAACAAGGTATGTTACATGTGCAGTATGGAGTGAGCAATTACATTTCATGTCTGTATCTCCCCCCTCCCCATGAAGCCCCCAAGGAACTTGCATTTACAACTTGGACTTTTTAATTTGACCTGGTTTGGCTCTTTGGGTTTTCTGTACTTAACTCTCAGCCTGCCATGTAAACCAATCAGAATCTTGCATTTTCTGCCTGCACAGGCCACTGGACTTTCAAGTGACAGAAAACCAGTTGACTACACAATGTGTGGGAAAAAAGAAAGACTCTCTTGCTTTACACAGCTGAATGTAAGTGACAGTGCAATTAATCTCAAAAGCAAAAACTGGTGTTTTGAAAATTAACCATATCACGACACTAAAAATTCAGCTACTAAGTTGAGACTGAAAAAGGTAACATTTTTAACTACCTGTGTAAAGTTGAATTCAAACTGTTCTTGAATGATGTGAGCAGCATACTATAATGTTCCAAAGATTAAAAACAAAATATTAAAATTAGTTTCAAAGAAGACAGACTTTCCAGGCACATTGGACTGAGATGTTTGCAAATTAAGAAACCTTACCTTGCAGACAAATGCCCCACAATCAATTCCATTTCTTTGCTTTGGGATCTCCTTAAAGAGGTGGACAAAGTAAACGTTGCATTTTGCACACAATATGATGTAAAGTTACTGTACGTTTTCATTATAATACATAATGACTTGTTAATATTCAAGTTCCGATTAAAACATTTGGTCAAATTTATGCTACTAGAGTCCTGCTGCTATACACTTATTCGAACAAAAACAGTTGTTTCCAGCCACATGCACACAATATGTACAGGTACTGTGATCAAATTCCTTCTTGTGCTTATGCTGCATCTCTTCCTCAAGATAAGATCTAAAAGAAAGTAAACAATGCCCATCAGCAAATGGCGCCCCCCACTATATATGATATAGTGACTACATTCAATTCATAGAACTTTAAAAGGTATCCATGAAACTTACTTTAATGTCAATAGTCCTGTTTCTCTCCATGGTGCATCTTCATTCACATTGCTTAGGGAGTCAAAATAGGTGACTTGCTTGATGGCAAAATCAACAATCTAAAATAGACAAGGACCTGGGTAGTCAGTATAAAAATTGTGACAAGGTACTAATATGTAGTATGCCCATTCATGACACCACCATGTGATTATAGTGTGTTTATGTCCCATAATCTCTAAACAAACTAATTTTGTGATTATAATATTTGACTGATGGTTCTACTCAGGTAATTTAACAATAATAAATTAAAACATGAATTCCTAATCAACCCATTATTATAGATATGTTCTCTTACCGCCAAGCACCAGTGGGCTTCACTAGCTAAATGGATGGGTATAAATAGCTTCTCTAAAGAGAAAATGTCCATCTAAGAAAAAAAAAGGAAGAAAAATAAAAAACAAGAAGGAAAGGGGGGGGGGGGGGTAAGACTGGTGTGACACCTTGTTCTTTGGTTTTATAGCAATAAGATGTTAATTGTAATTTAATGGCTTGTTTATACATTTGCTGCACCTGCAGGCAGCTTTTAATCGCCTTTACAGTACCTTTCTGGTCCACCTCTTTACTTTCCCATATCCTTTACCAGAGAGCTTTGGGTAGAAATTTGTATTGAAGAAATGAAACTGCTGAAATGAATGGAGCATAATTCTTGTTTACCTGATATGCACATGGTCCACAGGGCGTAGCCAGGATTTCAGAAAGGGGGGTGGGGGTGACATCTGTACAAATGTATGGTGCCATTCCAGCTTACCCAGGATATTTTCTGTATTTTTTCTTCTAAAAAAAGGGGGGGGGGGTAACATGTACCCCATGACCTCCCTCTGGCTACGCCCCCGGTGCAATTATAAAACTGCAGATAAAATATCACCAAAGTCAAATCTACCTGTGCATCTTCCTAACTAACCTTGTTAGGTGTGTTACTGAGCTGGAGTTCAAAGAAAGCATTGATAACCTAGTACATAATAATGCAAAAGCCAGTTATGTTAAAGTACATGAACATGCATTAGTTTTTCAAACAGTTTTAAATTAAACGAATCAGACACATTGTATTATTGTGCTTACATACATTGTCATTTAACATTCTAGGGTTGGTTATCTTTTCCATGTCTTCTACATAAATTGGGTGATTCGCAATTGTGGACAAAGGTACCTGGCTTTGAGAGATGGGGGCTTTACCTGCAAATCAATACGGTATAATATATTATTGTACTTATTGTAGTCTTATTAATGCAAAGCATAGTGACACATATGACAACTCACCACACCTTTGCTCACTATAATGTAGTATTATCATACAGAATTAAAACATGGATGCAGGAAATAACAACTCCAGTTTTATTATGTACAACATTTATATAATATAGTTCTACTAGAAATGCACTTTCTCTACATCACAGAACTTCTAGCATTCTAATCAGGGAGATACGACTATTTTCTTATCCAGAAGACATGTAAAGCACATAAAAAGAAACAGCACATGCTATCTACTGTTAGTATGTGACCTCCACTTTGTACAAGCACGTACTGGTGGCCTTGATTAATTTTATATTTTAAATGTACTTACAAGGAGAGTCTCCAATTGTGTGCACTTGTGGAATGTTTAGCCCAGTCTAGTAATAATAGCACAGTCCTTTCATTTTCACAAATTGTTCACGTAGTCTAAGTACTTGCATCTGTCAGTGGTTTTCTTGGGTGGGGTTATCAGGCTTTCTCCTAATTCTAATTATTTTGGTTTAGGGATGCACAAATCTCATTGATGTACCTCCCCCAAATTCCCCACCAGGTGTTTACATGCATGTAAATACTTATTATATTTATGTGTACATTATTTTTAGCACAAACCTGGGTCTCATCATTGTCCCCAAGAACATAAAATAGAAGATATGCCTCCTGGTCAAGAACTTCAGCCAATGACACTTGAAACGTCTAGCACAATATCATATGGTTAGCAGTATGCATTCCATGTGGACCTCAATAATTAAGTTGTATTTGTATGAGAGTGTATGAGAAATTGTATGAAAAATAAGTTTTTTTTGACAAAAGAGAACCACTTATACCACAATGACATAGACTTGTTAAGTATTCTTAGTTTCTCCTTATTGTATGAGGCATTTATGAGTACTAAAGGTGTTTTGGCCAACTCTAATGGCCAAGCAATTCATTTGTTCATGGATGTCCTGGTAAGAGGGGTGGTGGGCCAAACTCTTGTGAGCTGTTAGAGTACATGTAGTTGTTGAGATTCAAAATAGACTTCCCTGAGATGAAAACTAGATGTTACCGGTTACCTTATCATCATTCATGCAATACCATTCCTGGTCTATTTTACAAAAACTGTAATATTTCCCTGTATTGCAGGTTTTTCCGCTGTGCACAAAATTTTGCAGATTGCGGTCGCACTAGTTTTTCGCCGAGTGATGACAGAATACGACTCTAAATCAACACAAATTTCGCTAGTGCGACCCCTACCTAAGTCTAGAACCAAAGCTGAAATTAAAAATTTAAAAGGTAAGGACAATATACCATCTGTGATACTCGAAAGGGCTTTGAAAGAAACGCGACAAACAACGAACTGTAGATGATAGGAGCTATGCCAAACAACAAGCCGGTAATCGCAAAGAAGTCTATAAGTTATATTTGAATAACACTTATTGTAAACAACAGAATATGGCTAGCGTACGGTGTAAAGCATTGATTAAAAAAATAAAAATGGAACTACTGAATAGGTGGAGGAATGAAAGAATGGCTAAAACTATATGAAAATGTAGGCCAACGAGCAGAACATAGTGTATAAGAAACGCTTCCAACATGGAACGGTTTTCACATGACTGTAGTGGAACAAATAGCAAAACAATAAAACCAAAACTGAAAAACAGGAGTGATAAAAAGTAATTACGAACAGCTCACGACAGTAATATGAAATCCGCTCTAACGCTTCGCCTATAAGCAGAAAATAGTTTTGAAGCACGAGGTGATAGAGCACCGATAAGCACTAGAGGAAATGCAAACAAACTTAACCTGCAAGAGCTTTAAAATAGAACAGATTTATTTCCAAAAAACTAAGAATGGTATAACTGTGATAAATGCACTTCTCGCCAACTAGCGGAACTCAAAAATATAAAGATCTTCGCCTACGAGCGGTATCCATAATATTTCAGAAAAGTATTCTTTGCCCAGTAGCGGAATTCAGGGATATAATTAAAGATCTTCGCCTTCGAGCGGTATCCATACATATAGCCGAACTGTACCTGATGCTATGTGGAATTATAATACAGTACAAAGATCTTCGCCTACTAGCGGTATCCATTAATTAAACATAAGTGTACTCCTAGTTAACAAGAAGAATTAGAGATGTATACCACTTCGCCTACGAGCGGTATCCATAAATTGAACAGAAACGTACTCATCGCTAACTAGAGGAATCCAGAGATATTTAGATCTTCGCCTACGAGCGGTATCTGTCCAAATAACAAATGACGTACTCATCGCCAACTAGCGGCATACCCAGCGATCTAAATCTTCGCCTACGAGCGGTATCCAAAAAAGAGCAAAATGTATTCTTCGCCAACTAGCGGAATTTAAAGACACAGATCTTCGCCTACTAGCGGTATCCCAGTAGAATAAGAGTACACGGAGAAAACGAAAAGGCATAAAAAATGAAATACACTAAGAGTATAGCTACCTCAACTTCGGCAGGAGCAGGCACAGGTGCAACTTCTGGGGCAGCCGTACCAGCCACGGCGACTGGAACATCAGGAACGACGGGAGCAGGTAAAGGTTCGGCCATTATAGAAGGCTGGTGTCGGTTGGGGGGCTTAAGCAAAAAATCAAGCTTGACCACCCGTTACGCCGATAACTGACAACGGAACACAGAAGACGCCGGGAATTTAAACTATAAGGGCCGCAAAGCATCATGCACGCCAGTATGCAGTTAACACAGATTGATAGGGCGATTCGGATAAACTTTCACGATGCGCTATTATATATGCAGATGAAAATAGTATACTATTTCACAACGCAACAATTACCGCATCGCATTAAGTTGTTAAGGAATGGACAATAAATTTGGCTCACAGCTCTTGCGAATCTCTAGTTTCTTTACTCACAGCTGGCCATCGATGGGCTTAAAACACCCCAATCTCAAATAATAACAAGACCATCGATGGACTGCTGGGTAATGGGGTAACTAACCCGATTTCATCTTTATGCAGCCATTTAGTGATCATCTGTCATTGGTCAGCAGGCCATCGATGGCCGGGTTGACAGGCCAACGATGGGCTCATTACCCCAATCTCAATAACACTAATAATGAGACCGTCAATGACCTGCGGGCTAGGCAAACCTCAACAAGCCCTACTATTCAATGGTCACTGTGCGTTCGTGGGGGGGGGGGGGGGGGGGGCGTTAGTACACGGTGTAGTGCAACAAGGGTTCTGCATATCATGTATCAGTAAGGGTGGTATACTATGCTTTCTCTTATCTTGAGCTGTTATCCCACTGTCGATCTAGTTGGGGACTCCCCCCATATCCATCAATAGCTTTTCTTTCTTTTAAGATAAGGGTTTTCTGTATGCATTTTTTTTTTCAGAGGAAAGCCCCCCAAGTCGACAGTGAGATAACAGCTCTGACCCAACACTGATATTTTTTTGGGGGGGTGGGGGTGGGGTGGTGGGGGGGGGGGGGGGTGATTTAGCTAACCCTTTTTCAGAGTTTTATAACTATGTGGCTCTCGTGTTATTCCTCATCATATTTCACTTTTCATAACTCGCCCCAATCTCCCCTTTTGGACCGAGCGCTAGAACAATTTCAGATACGGCTTTCCGGGCGTTTTCTGAAGCGCTTTTCCGAGAGCTTGTTGCGCTGGCTATCTGGTACGCGAGTTTCATTTTGCCAGCAGATTAACAATTTACTAGTTCACGCTCTGCCGCAAAATAAACAAAACAAAATGACACTTGGTCTCAAAAAGCTCCACAGTAATAGCTCTGAGTTTTAGCACATTGTTTAACCTTAAAACAGCAGAGCAAGGGTTCCTTTATTTAGAGCTAGACATACCCGGCGCATATTTTACTTTGCGTGAAAAACTCAATACCATACATACAACTTCAGCTCCATCACATCATTCTCCAATTTGAACCAGAGAAATCATACAGAATGAAGTGATTCCAGAGATTTCTCGCCGTGACACACCAGTTTACAAACTGGACAGCCTAAAGCTTTAGGCATACAAATTCTCCACCGTAATCATTCTCCAATTTGCACGAGAGAAATCATACAGAATGAAGCGATTCCAGCGATTTCTCGCCCTGACACCAGTTACAAACTGGACAGCCTAAACCATTTAGGCATACAACTGCTCCGATTTGAACCAAAGAAATCGTGTAGATGGTGGCGACCCTTCGCGTTCCACGTGGTCCGTCCGATCTAGGGATCCAAGATTCTGAAAAAAAAAAAAAACACGCAAAAATGATTTAGATACAACTTGAAAATAACGACGATAGCCATAACCAGGGTACATGAACATTGCTAAAACCGAGTACGATACAATTACACATGAGATAATACGCGAGACTTTCGCCGAGTGTTCCTTGTCTTGAGCGGTTGGCATTGAGCCCGAGTGAACTTTGGTCCTTTAAAATTGCATATTATAGAACTCTGCAAAGCAAGTTAATAAGAACAATAATATTTATGACAAGTAGCACAATATTCCCAAAAGCTCCTCGAACTGTCAACAGGACTGCCGCTTATTCGTCTTTACATGTGCCATAATCTGAGTGTTGAACGGTACTACTCTCGAATGAGCTGCGTGATGTGCTGGAAGGGCTTTAGTTGAGCAACTGTATTAATTTATTCATGTTCATACATCTTATAGCTCCGCGCTAATTAATGCGCTGTGAATAGCTTGCATATCAGCTTTTTGTAGTCGAAATTTGTAAAGTAAAAGAATTATTCAATCATGTTGTACTTAATTGTTTATTGGCCCTTTGTGATCCTCTGGGAAGTCTAAGGTCATTCGGATCACTTTTTCGAAAGATATCATTCACAAACCTCTCCCACCTAAGAGAAAGAGAAGGTCGGAAACATGGCCGCGACGTGTGGTCACTGCTTTCGGCAAAAAATAAAGAAAAACGATTGAACTCACATCAAACTCCGCCAGCGCTATGCTTGAAAATCATACAAAATAGATAGCCGGAGTAAATGTCTCAATACTCAATGTGCGAAGAACCGTTTGCCACGAAAGTTCCATCTCACTCGCTCACGAGTTCTCTTCTTGTGCCAGACCTGATCAAACTAGACACCCGCCATCCCCTCGTACCTAACAAAACTCGAAATTGAGCGTGTGTTCGAGTTTCGAGTATTGTTAGGTACGAGGGGAGGGCGGGGAAGTCGCTATTAAGTTCAAAATTAAATGTTTAACATACAGTACGCTTTCGGACAGCCGTGCCAATATTCGACTTCAACCGACCCCTAATCCACATCCAGACAACTGAAACTGAAACCTTGATGTTAATCGGAATTCTCTCGTGGTCTCGGATGGCTTTAAGGATGGCGGTTGTGCCCGAATCGTACTCGGCAATTTCACGACACGTTCCCATAAACTCGCACGAGGACACTGAGGGAAGTTTGGTTTCCTTCCTCGCAACTCGTACTGAGGCGGCAGTTGAAGAGGGAAAATTTGAAGATCTACAGTCAAAAACAAAGATGACATTTGTGTCCATTTACGAATACGTAAAACGACGAATACGTAAAACTATAAGGAGTAATAATATATTTTTTTCATATTTTATTAGAGCGAATTTCATGACTGTAGTGAAAGCAATCGCAAAGTGATTGCACCAATTCTGAATAAAACCTATAGGAGTAATTACAAAGTAATTGCGAATTCCTCACGACAGTCATCTGGAATCCGCTCTATTCTAAGCTTGCACATTGCATTGTCGTTATTTTCATCTGCGCGCTGTATCACTAGAAAGAAGACCGTCGAAAGTAAGTCAGACTTGCGTTTTTATTGGGCAAGGTCAAGGTGAAGGTCAACTTTATTATATCTTCTTTAAATATTACAAAGATGGCACACCGCCTGCAAATAGCATAGCAAAACAATCGCAAAACAATCCGTACCCCCTGGTTATGATTGGGTGTGTGGATATTGTTGTGTTAAAATTCGCAAGGTGATTGATCATTTGTTTGAGGAATTGTCTGTCCAGTAATTCCCTATCAAATGCTTTCTCGCCTGATCAGTCGATCGAACAAAACTGGTCTTCCTGGAAAGCTGCGTTCTTGAGCCAGGTTGAACGTTTCATTCCGAAGCGTAAACCAAGGAAGTTTGTTATGCCCCCGTGGTTTGACGGAGAAGTATTACACGCCCTCCACAAAAAGAACACAGTGAGGAAAAAGGCTCTTCGTAAGGACAGTGCGATTTTGTGGGATAAATTTAGATCACTTCGCAAATATCTGAAATACTTAGTAAGGTGTAAGCGTGCATCTTATATCAAGGACATCTCGGATTCTTGTTTTTCTCAGCCAAAGCGCTTCTGGAGTTATTTCAATCGCCTATCCAATAGCTCCTCTATGCCGGAATCATTACATTTGAATGGCTCTTCGTTTACTGATCCTAAAGAGAAGGCGAACGCTTTTAATAACTACTTCTCGTCTGTATTCAACGACGATTTTTCCATCCCAAACAACCTACCGTCATCGCCGTTTACGGATCTACGTTTAGAAAGCATCAACCTAACTGAGGAGGACGTACTATCAGCACTCGCTTGTCTCGATCCGTCTAAGACCCCCGGACCAGACAACATCCACCCTAAGATCCTAAAAGAGTGTGCTCGCGAGCTGGCACCTTCCCTTTGTATGCTCTTTAATCAGTCACTTAGTTCTGCAAGACTACCTCACGAGTGGAAGTGCGCTAACATCTGTCCTCTGTTCAAAAAGGGTGACAAGGCGGAGATTCCAAACTATCGCCAAATTTCCCTCCTTTCTATCATCAGCAAGCTGTGCGAACGTTGTGTTCTATGTAAACTTGTCCCGAAGCTCGTTAACCTGTTGTCTTCGCTGCAACATGGTTTTACTGAGGGTAGATCATGCGTGACACAGCTTCTTGGAGTTCTTCACGAATTGGATGCAGGAGAAGAAATTGACTTCATCTATCTTGACTTCAGCAAGGCGTTCGACTCTGTACCTCACGGTCACCTACTTCATAAGCTTTCCTTATTTGGCATCGCGGGCTCACTTCACCAGTGGTTTGCCGACTATCTCACGGGTAGATCTCAACGTGTTCTCTTGGACGGGGCCTTCTCGCCCTGGGCACCAGTTACCTCAGGGGTAACCTCTTAGCGCCTTTCTTGTTCCTCCTTTATGTAAACGATCTTCCCGAGGAGGCAAGCTCCACCAAGATGGCTCTGTACGCTGACGACGCTAAGTGCTACAAGATTATACGGTCCGCAGAGGATTGTGAACTGCTCCAACGTGACTTAAACTCCATGTTTATTTGGACTGAGCCTTGGGGGCTCTCATTTAACACAAATAAGTGCGAAAGTCTAAGAATATCTAGAAAGCGCAAAAGCAATGTCCCATCACTTGCGGTCAGTCCCTATTCCCTGGGGGGTCATGCTCTAGCTGCTGTGCCCTCGCAGAAGGACCTCGGGGTCACAATCTCTTGCAACCTTACCTGGAGTCTGCATATTTCAATCATTGTCGCGAAGGCTAACCGCAAGCTCGGATTCTTGCGTCGGCACTGTAGCAAGCAAATAGGGGCTAGCCGCAAGAAACTTCTATACCTGTGTTTTGTGCGCAGCAACCTCGGTTACGCTAGCGAAGTCTGGGCGCCGCAGTCTTCAATAACAGACCTCGAGCTACTGGAGGGTGTTCAGAGGCGCGCCACGCGCTTCATTCTGGGGTGTCACTCGTACCATCAACTACGACCCGACTACAAAACCCGGTTTATTCAGCTGCATCTCCTGCCAATTTCCTATTGGCTAGAGTGTAGGGATCTTTGTTTTTTCTACAAATGTCTGAATAGTATAGTAGATTTCCAAAACAATGGTCATTTTTCTTTGTCTAGTGGGCGCACTAGAAGAGCACTCACTAACCTTAATCTCAGACCTATGCGTTTCCGCACTTCTCTTTTTAGAGACTCCTTTTTTAATAGAATCGTACCAATATGGAATAATCTCCCTCTTTCAATTAGGCAGTCTTCTAGTTACGCCATGTTCAAGGACCGTGTGAAGTTGTACTTTTTTGAAAAACTGAACAGTGACTTTCATCCCCAGCGGGTGCGTACATGGAAATCGATCTGCCCCGATTGTAGATCGCTCAATAACACAAACTGCTGCGCGTGAGTGGCGCTGGAACTGTTTTTTCTCTTCTTTTTATTATCATTCATAACCTTTGTAGTATTAGAAGTATGTATTGTTTGGATCGTGTTTGTATTTGTAATTAATGGGACTTACTTTTGTTGGGACTTCGTGTCCGTTAGTTTGCCCCTCATCTGTCAATGTCAATTTAATTTGGTATCTTATATGTTTTATTGTAACTTTTTTATATGGGTACAGATGAAATCCTCTAAATAAAAAATAAATAAAAATAAATAAATCAGACCGAAAGTCCGATCAAGGATTATCGGGTGTTACCCCGGAAAATGACACCCATGCATACATGTCAGTATGGCCAAGAGAGCTACCCGCGCTGATATGCGATTGTGCATCCAGCAGTCCACGAAGCTGTGTAGACTTAAGGAGGCATCGTATATCCGTCTGTTCAGCCATGCATAGAACATACATAAAACGGAATCAGCCGAAGTAGTGCGTAGTCACACAAAAGGCACATCAACATGCACCCTAGAACACTATGCGATGCGCGCCTCGTTAACTATTGACTCATAGAAAACTCGAATTTGTAGTCTAATTGTTAAAAAGTGGTGTTTCCGATAGCAAAAAAGAAGGTGGGGTGTTAAAATATACTTCTCATTGAAATTGTCTTCTTTTTATGTATAGAATTGTCATGAGGCGTTGGAGCTGCAAGCCGAATTATATGAAAGCATTACCTGACAGTTACAACTCCTACTTATCCCTACCAGAGGGAGAGGTCTCAATGGGTCTACATACGTTACCCTGGCATTATAATTGGCAAAAGGATTAAATTGAGAAACGGAGAGGCTATAAAGAAACCAGCAAGGACAAAAGGAACTGAAAGTAATAGTTGGACAGGGGCTAGGATGAGGGGCGACACTGGAGGGGTCAACTATGAAGAGGCCATAACCTCTAATAATATCCAAAAAAGCCTGTTAAAGGGAACAAGACTGTATGTCTATCCCATAACATTTCCATTATTTACAAAATTTCTTTCTGAGACTCATATGTTCCAATAGGAAATAGAAGAATTGTCGGTATATTATGGAGCCGGCTGATATTGTCACGGGCAGTCTAGGCATTACAACCGACGTGGAAAGGTTTCCTGACCTACATGCATACACTTTACATCTTAAAAATATACTAAATGTCCTCCTTGATAAATAGATGTCCGATCTCATCCTAAAAGCAGCTACACATTGTTGTTTAGGACCTCCCTTAACTTGGTATCCAGCACTGATTCTTCTCGTTGATTTCTTTCAGTTCACGTAGGAGGATTTGTAGCTGCCTTTTAAGATCAGCTTCTCTTCTACACAAGGATCCCCGTCTCAGTACCATTGCATTCTTAAGATTGCTTTGTATTCTTTCTCGCGCATCTCTCTGTTAGTATTATTACATCATCAGTTATCTATTTGTTCTAAATGAATACATTAAGTTACTCTATTATGAATGCAACTGGATTTGGTAGCGTTATCAAGTTCATAAAAGCTATATGACGGTTGAAAATGTTTATATTTTGCAACTTTTTAAATTTTATGTTATGTTAGAGCGTCATGAGAAATTAAGTTTTTCAACAGAAATAAATTTAGATAATGGCTAAGTCTAGAGTGTATTTGTTACGGTGCAGTAACCTTGGGATTCTGTGACTAGGACCTAAGCGGGTGTCTATTCCGTATGACCATATATGGTACCCTGTTATTATGGTCTTGCGCTACGAGTTTTTGGGTCTATAGTTATGTTTAGTCTGCAGAACATTACACGCTCCATTTTGTCAGCCTAGTAACATACATTGGTACCTTCCACCCAGCCCGACATAGTAAATATTCTGCCAGAGACCCAGGTTACTACATCGTTGTGGGAGTTGTTTGTGAGTTTCTAGACGGATGACGGTGGCTGCTTGCGTTTTGTGTGGCTTCTATACGTTTAAAGTTAAAAGAATTCGTTCTGTGTATTTTAGAGGTCTTCTTGTTCAGGAGTCTTCTATCCATTCTCGTTTAGTGCTTAGGTCAAAATTATATTGGGGCTAGTTATTTAGTATAATGTAGTTAAATTTGGTTTAAACATAAGATATTTACCTGCGATACTGTTTGACAGTTTCCTGGTGTTAGGCTTATGAAGTGAGATGGTTGAACGTTATTATCTCTTAAATTCGTCATGTTTTGCTCGCTCATGTAACGGCAAGGATTTCTTTTTATCTGATTGGTTAAGTGTTACCCTGGAGGTCCAAAGAATTAATATTTTCGAGCGTAGCGAGAAAATGTTAGGCAAGGTCGAGCGCAGCGAGTTTTTGCCACGAGGAGCGAAGCGACGTGCCTCTGGGGACGTGTGGTACGATTCCCGGTTGACAGTTATCCAATTAGCGTGTCGGGAAAACCGGTTTTCCTTCACGTGCACGCTGCGCCTGTCGTGACAGCTGTCAAAAAGTGTGTTTACATTTAGATTTTGCGCCACGTTTGAGTTACGACAGTTTCTACACTTTTCAATAGTACTGAGATATGCATGAAAAAAGGCCGGTAAAATACGCTAGGAGTAGTTCGACAGAAATATGTAGAATTTGCAGATGTCATCGCCTCGTCTACGTCTTGGTCGCAAAGCATGCTGCCCTCTCGTTTATTGGAGCTCGGTTTCGATCAGTTATATGAGAGGTTATTACTGACATCATTGGACAAATTACTAGGAGAATTGGCTCGGAAGAGTAGCTACCACAACCGCTATTCAGTCGCGAACACAAGTCTTGGACGACTTGAAAAATCAGGGACTTTCTCTTTAATGTCGAAAGAACAGCTAGGGACCGTCCTCAGGATAAACAAGAGAATGGTTTCGCCGCAAACAATAGCTACTTCAAGCAATAACAAGACATAAACGTCGGAAGCGACTTTTGTCACACATTCCTCAAGCAACAGCTACTATCAAACTGGCTTTTAGATCACGTGAGCGCATGGGACAGAAAGCCAGGGTCAGGATCTGACTCGGAACGGATTAAGGTATGAGTATACCTTTGCGTGAGGGATGTCAATTTTTCGCGAAAAAAATCACTGTCGCGTCATTATTTACACTACAAGGGCCATTTATATATCGTTTTAAAGCTTGTGAAACGGCCTTACTTGCTAAGTGGTATATTTATATGCAACGTTAATTTGATGGAACATTTTCGTCGTTTTGTGCTTCAAAGGAAAAGTACCAATTTTTGCTTTTTAAGAGTTCCTGCCACTTCCAGTTAATGTTAAAAGCTCCAGATTTCCCCAAAATGTATTCCTTAGAGGGTGTTCTGAAAAAAGGTGTGCGGGATTTATGATATTTTACGTATTTTCGGAAATATTACGTAAAACAGATTGAAAATCGATATTTTTGGCAATGCTAACACAAAAATTAGCATAAAATATGTTTTGAAAGGAAAATCAAAAATCCCAAAAACCTTTTTTTAGATCGCCTTCTAAAGAATAGATTTGCTTAAATTTGGATCTGTGCAATTTAATTGGAAGAAGCTGGAACTTTTTAAACAAAGTCGGTACTTTTTTCTTTAGGGCTAAAAAAGTGTATGTTCATGTACAGTATAATGAAAACAAAATTATCCATCAGATAGACCAACCTTTTAGCTTTAAAATGATATATAAACGACGTTTGTGGTGTAAATTGTGACGCGATACGAATTTTTTCCCGCGACACCCTTCAAAGGTATACTCATACCTTAACTCAACAATCACGTACCGCGCGCCTCCAGAGGCCGACGACAGCTCTGAGTTTCACAGAGAACAGCACAAACGCGAAAGGGCAGAGTTTCAGCCTCTGGTCCCCAGGGTAGTTAAGTATCGGATTGGATTGGATTAATACCTGTTTTCTGCTTATTACTTGTGCACGTAACTTAACTTACGTTGTTTCTGCATACATGATGGAGTATAAAGGTTTGAAATCGAAGTGGAATAATAAAGTTAGATATTGGTATATGGAGGTAGAGTTTTAAGGAAAGAGTTCCAATGGATAGACAATTTATTGACCAAAATTGCTGCCTTGGAAGTAGAACAATGTGTACAGACGAAATATGAAGTTAATTATAATAAGCATCCTACGCAACCTTTGGATCTGAGCTTTCTAGACACAAGACGGAATCTCTTGAATGAATCTTTATTAGAAAGCCAGTTTACTTATATGGCGACCAGCTCGAGACAAGTTAAAGTTGAGGGAAATTTACAGAATAAATGTGGATAAGATCTGTCGGCCTGTATCTCAAAATACACAGGCATTTTAGACAGGTTAGTGTCCAAAAGAACACATTTTTTGAGCTGGATATAGACAGATTATTGCATGGTCGTCTTTTGATTAAAACCCGGAAAATAGGTAGGCCGAGTACTGAGCTTCAAGAGTTGATAGAACAACAGAGGCGTTACACAGAAATATTGCACCGCAGGTTCAGGATACATAGAATGGAGTTATTGGCTGGTTTATCTAACAACCGTGAAAAGAGTTTTACAGAGGAGACACAGAACGAGATATCTAGGGCCTCTACGTCATTCGATAATTATGCACCCATACATTTGACTGTTGTCGAGAAAGAACTTTTGATGTTAAATCAAAAATCTATAAATCATTATGCCGTTATTTAAACTGTGCTGAAATACGAAGTAAGAAGAGGATTATGTGTCACAAGGAGAAGAAGGGTGGGACTAGATACTAACACACTTGTGTCTAGTTTGGAGGGGGAACTATGTTATTACAAAAGGAAGGCACATAGGCTATTATACCATCCAGTCATACCAGCTAAGGCCAGGAATTGTGTCTCGCATAATATCTCGTATTGGTGATGACATAACAGGTCACAATTACAGAAGGTAACTAATACGGAGACTGACATTGCTAGAGGTTTGAGAGACAAAAAGGGGGTAATAATACGGCCTGCCGATAAGGGTGTGGGTTGGGTTATAAATACAGTAGAATGGTATCAGCGAGAGTACGAGCGGCATCTGCATAATTCTGAATTTTCCGAGCATATTGGTCCATTATGTATGGTAGATGGTCTCATTCGGAACTTTATACATCAAAAGAAAAAACTTAGTCAAATATTATCAGTACATAGATGCAGACGTTAAAGCTTTCCTGTCCGCTTCTCATGCTTGCATATGCTTCTCATGTTTACATTACGTCCCCCCCCCCCTGTTTAGGAGCTGAGTTTCAGTTACGCACCTGTATTGTCTCTATCCATCCATTGCATTTTCGAATTCTATATTATTGGAATACCCACCACGAAATTTTGCTTAAGTACTAGGGTGCCAACCCGGAATTCCGAAGGTCCTCAACAGGGGTACAGATTTTTTTTAGACTGACAGCAAAGTATTTTCTCATTATCAGCTCAACAAATGAATTGCAGACGGAATGTTCCTGATGTTTAAAATTGAATATCAGGCAAGTGACCCGAGAGCTTGCTTGGCTACTCTGTGTATGCCCTCTTCGACGCTTGCATCCTTACAGTACCCGAGGCAGGGCCCGTGGTTTGATGCGCTGGTGCGGAAACGCATAACTCGGCTTTCTCCGCATAATGCGCATAATTCGCCAAATCCCGCATAATCGTGCATAATTTCCCAAAATTTTGTGAAAATCAGTGAAAAGGCATCATTACTTGGTGAATTTCAAACTTTCTTACATATTTTATGTCACAAAAGTGATACATTTCTTCTAAAATCGTCTGTCCAACGTCAAAACAACTCGATAGAAATGAAAATAACAACAAGGCGTTTTATGCTAATTGCGTTGAGCTGGGCACTGGTTGACAAGAAATAAAACGTACCTATTGTAGTTAAACATTGGCCAAATAACTAATATTTCCAGCTGAGCAAGATAGACTCAAACACATCGGGAGAGGACGGTAAACGCGATAAACACAGTCGACTTTATGCAGTTCACATTGATCACATCACATTACGCTTTTGCATGGATTTTTTATGAGAGAAACGTGGCACGCGTTACCCACGTTTCCGGTTTCATGGTTTAAAAGGAGTGCGTTGCTACGATCATTGTGGTATGGAAAAGGTAACGCTTTTTTGTAGAATTAGCTTTATTACAAGTGAAACAAAACGTAACGTTATTAAAGCGAAGCTATTGGAACTCATCGCAAAGCATTTTATATACAAACAAGAGTTGTTAAAGTCAACCCGTGCGAGTTGATCTCCCAGGATTTGGCAAATCCTAGGATTTCCCGAGTTATTCTAGATTCTCCTAACTTTTGGGAATTATAGCAATCAAGCTAAGTTTACAAATTGGGAGTTCCTAGGAAAATGCGGGAGCCAAATTAACGCAAATTTCAACCCTTCAATAATGTGGCAGTTCCTAGGAGATCCTGAGAGCAGCCTACATTTCCCCAATTACAGCCAGTCTGACATTTTTCATTAATAAAAATGAAGATTTGGCACCTCTGGTTATGCGGGAGTTCCTAGGAGATTCTTGGAGCAGTTCCCAAATCCTCTCACAATCTTGGAGTGACCTCCTGGATATTAAACTTGGGAAATTATTTTGCGTACAAAACATGCGAAATTAAATAACGGTGTTAGAAACTGATGCGTATGTGAAATGTTAACTTATGTGAAACTGAAATTGGACTTGATGTGAAACGAGTGTGTAGTTTTTTTTTACGAGGAGAAACTTTTTTCGCATGATTTAACTTTGCAACCAGATCTGAAAATGCTGTAAATGACTCACTATGGCCAAAGCGCGTTTTTCTTGAGCAGTGGCTCGGTACTAAAAATCTCTAAAATTAGCTGCATGAACATTTAACAAACAAGAAAAAAGGTGGAATAATTCAATCTGTCTTTGTAGTAATTTTAAATTAAGACAGAATTGTAGCCCATGAAATAAATGTTGTTCGGATTGTTGAGCGAGAGGAACCTGGTGTCGAGTGTTCTTCGCTTCCGATTGGTTAACTCGCACTTTTGAATCAGAGGCGGCCAGACACAAACGGTTGGTACGTGGTAGTGTAATGCTCGCATGGCATGCCCCGCGGCTCTCATTCTGGCAATATAAACTTCGTTACAGAATATGTCTATTATATTATGGTTGGACATTTCTTCCAGCATAATCCTCGAAAGATACTACCAAAGAATAAAGGCGGATATACTGACATATAATATATAAGAGGTGAGTTAGAATTGTCGTTATTCTCAGGTCTAAGTAGTCCGTAAAGTTTCTGGGCTGAGCTTTGAGCCCCCGGGGGGGGGGACTCCCTATATTCGAATGCTAGGGGTGACCGTCGTAATTTTTAGGGGTTGAAATCGGCGATCTGGTATTTTTTAGGGGGTTCTCACGCAAAGAAGGTAGTGTTTTTGAAAGTCGAGAGGATACATTTGATGTATATTAAATAAACGGCCAGAATAAAATTTAATCTGTCAAAATTGTTGGTATTTTTAGGGTATTTTCAGACGGAGGGGTATTTTTTAGGGTGGAAATTTTTTCCGACCAGGTATTTTGTAGGGTCAAAATTAGAGTTTCCCGACGGTCACCCCTAGCATTTTAACCTTAGAGTCCCCCCCCCCCCCCCCCCCCGGGGACTTTGAGTTTATATTCCCGACATCACTTGTATAGTCCTTGTATAGATAAAAACTATTATAATGGAGGGGGCCAGCAAATCAGGAGAACTACCTATTCCTGACTTTATTTTGTTTCGTATCAAGGGTTCAGATTCGCGATCAATATAATCGGGTCGAACTTATGTGCGGTGGTAAATCTATTTGCGGTAATCTGTAATAGTTTTTTTGTTTGGTTGTTTATTTTTAATCTCGCCCCAGCGGCACAAACGGTCGATCTTAAACCTTTTCCAAGTTAGGGGTCACTCGGTTACTCAACACTTACGTTCAGTCTTCTGTTAAACAACGAGAAAATTAAACTTTACGTATAATACTTGTTGTGTTTTGTTGAATTATAAACACCGGGTCACTGCGGTTCACGCTGCGACGCAAATCGAGTAATCTGTACACGCCGTGCTATTGATTTTAAAGAGAGTGGAGATAAGGAATTAACCTTGTGTGAAAGCTAACGTGCTAATGAAATGGTCCCATGTGTGCTTCTGAGCGTTAGCCCTAGTAAGCGGAGAAAGAGAAAAAAAATCTCTGACCCCGAGAGGGGTTAATTCCTTATCTCCACTCTGTTGAACTTAGTGCTACGCGGCCACAGGCTTGCCTGAACATCTACATATATTGATTTTAAAGATCGCAAATTTGTAGAGCTTTAGAATATTCTTTCCAGTAAAATGTTGATGAATAATGCGTTCAATGTTTCGCCATAAAATCGATCACAAGCCTATATATTTTTGCTACGAAATTCCTTAGTTGTTACTCTCGCGTTGTTACTAATATTTCACAACAGACGTCAGCAGACCGGCTAACACGAACTTCCGGTTTAGACATTAATGTGTGAAACTGGAAAGAAAGTTTTAGTTTATAACTGAGAATGAGTATTACGAGTATAATTTTTAAACTGCGCATCGTTTCTTGTAAAAACGGCAAATAAAGCTCTCTTTCGCTTGATAAAGTATACACTTTCTTAGTAATTCAACACAAAGTCAGTGTATGTATTTAGGGAATGCTAAATACATGAAGTTTAGAAAATGAGTAATTGTTGCTTTAGTAATTGTTGTCAGAAACATATAAGTGAGTTGAAACGTGTAACAGACGAATGAATCTGATGTGACAACCTGCGAACAACTCGCGATCAATAAACACCATATTTGGAAAACAATGTCCTTGCATGCAGCCAATCAAAATTCAGATGTGACTTTTCACTGCACACGGGGAGCACACGGCAGGCTTCGGTGCTCGTTTTGCAAAGCTACATTCTGATTCATCGATGCTTGCAGATTTTTGGAAGGCTTACCTGCTTTTCTACGAGATTTCCTGCTGGAAAACCAATTAACTTTGTAAGAAGAACTTCCAAGCTCAACCAAAATGCATAAATTTCTCAGAAGGAGAAAAATAACTCAGGAATTGAGCATACTCACAGTAAACTCACACCACAACTCTGAGTTTCGGGACTTCAAGAAAAAGAAGTTGGCCAAGCAGAGTTTTTATGGCTAGGAACCAGAACGGGAGAAATGAATTTCAACGTCGGCTGGATTCTGTTGTCGTTGATCGAAAAGAAACTAATTTACACGTAGGAACGAAGGAGAAAAACAGCTCGGCTATTTGCAAGGGATCCGTTCTTGAAACAAACACAGAAGAAGGGAAATTAGAGTAGTTCTCCAGTGCTCTTAGTTATAAACTTCAAGATATGTTGTCGTTGAATTTGTACTGGAAAATGAGATGTCAAAGAAAGAACGAAGGATCCAATCAAGCTAAAACAAACAAGTAAGGCTCGACAAAGAATGTGGTTGTTTTTTTCTTTCTGACAGTAGTGAATTTTAAAAAAACGTTTAGTTTATAAATTAACTTATCGATTTTATTTCTTTATAAATTGTTGTCTTTAGATTTTCATTTGTTCTTCTTCATGGTGCTTCTAAGCCTGATTTTTGATGGATTTTGAGCATGGAAAAGAAACATTTTCTCAACTCATTTGTGCTTCTGTTGTGGGGAGTTCGCGCGCGTTATTTTTAGAAAACATGACGAATAACATCTCCCGTTGCTGATTGGCTAAGCGATAAATCGGTTGCTTTCCAAATATGGTGTTTATTGATCGCGAGTTGTTCGCAGGTTGTCGCGCTGTTACACGTTTCAACTCACTTATATGTTTCTGTTGTTGTAGAATCGGAAAAACACGCGCGCGACAATGATTTTTTTTATTTATCGCCTCGTTAAAGAGGGTAAACAGTTTTAAACACATTTCACATGGTCATTGTGTGATACTTTTGCCGAGAACAAACAATTTCACATCCCTTTTAGATTCTTTGCGGCACGCAAATAATTTTACATTCGTTTGCATGATGTTTACCAGAAACAGACAGTTGTTATGTAATTTTGGCTTGACCAAAACGTAGAAAACCTCACATCAATTTCACATGTTTTATATGTCGGAGAGGGCACCCGTAGGTTCACATCGTCATTTCACAAGACTAGTAAAATACAAAATTTTTTTTCCACATGTCCATTTCACACGCATATGATATAATCTTTAAAATGGTATAAATTACGCTTTGTCGTTGCCCCGGTTAAAATGGTGGAGGTACTTCTAAAAAGTGGGAGAATCTAACAGAATGTGGGAAACTTTCCAAGATTCTTCTGGAGTTTGCCGAAGTCTCCAAAAGTCTGGGAGTATCTGGGAGCCATTCCTGGATACATATATGTTGGAGAAATTAGGAGAACCTGGATAATTTCCTAAGATATCCTAATCAATGTAAGGGCATGCTAGAATCTGGGTTCCTAGGAGTATCCAGGATCCAAAAATACCGTGAAAATTCACGCCTTGACTCCTAGGAAATCCTGGAAGAATCTGGATACTCCTGCCAAAGTTTGACCAGGATTATCCAAATCTTCCCAGGAGATCCTAGATTCTCCAAACGCTATCTCGCAGTGGAATTAGCAGCTACATCCATAACAAAACAGCTAAAAACAGCAAAATACGTTACGGCACTAGGAAAAAATATTGCGCAATCCCGCATAATTTCGTATTTTTAGCGCATAATTTTGTATTTTTAGCGCATAATTTAAAAAAAAAATCCCGAATTTCAGAAAAAATCCCGCATCAAACCACGGGCCCTGCCGAGGGGTAGAGAGGGCGTCTGAATTTTCGATATCAGAGGAGGAGCGATACCCTATCTCATTCTGGTATGATGACAGAAGTAATGGCCAACGTTGTAGTCTGGCGGCGGCAAGCACTGGTGCCATTACCCATGGCCTGAGACATGTTTCCTTGGTGTCAGTTTTGCCCGAATTCTTCGTTTCACGCTTGTCGAATCTCCTTCCTTGTTGACCCGTAATCTTGTTTGGAGACTGACCATTTCCCGATGGGTTGATAGAGGAAACCTCACGTACGTCCTTTTCAGCTGCGAGTTTCAGGGCTTGCTCAAAGGTATATTCCGCCGTTAGAAGCTTTTTCTTCATCTGCTCGCTGTAAAGACCGCACACGCACCGGTCGCGTAGTGCTTCGTTGAGGTGAGCACCGAAGTTGCACGTGGCTGCCAAGCGCTTCAAATTTGATACAAAGGTTGACACACTTTCGCCGGTCGCTTGTAAGCAACTGTGGAACCGATATCGCTCGGCGATTACGAGCCGTTTGGGAGCGAAATGACCCTTCAAGATCTCCTTGAGTTCCTAGTACGTCTTCGAGGAGGGCGAAGCGGGTGCACAGAGGTCTGAAAGCACATCATAGGCCTTGGCGCCGATCACGGCGATCACGATCATTATTGCTCGACGTTTGTGACGCGTCTCGTTATCTGCATTCACTCCATTCGCCTCAAAATATTGCTCTAAACGCTCGAGATAGCGCTCAATATTCCCAGTATCCTGTTGAACTCCTCAATCTTTCCGAGAGCTGCCATTCTGATGTGATAAGTTTCTCCTCGTCACCAGAATATATCGAGAACTCATGCAAACAGGACGCACGACTATCCAAGATGGCGGTCTATGAACACACTTTATTTATAATACCGCATGTCAACTGCGGGCTCGCTTACTACAGTCAGGACAGTAGATCTCGTTACTGAATGGCTGACGAAGTCAGGCGGGAGGATAAAAAATTGTTATACAATAAATTATACATTCTGGTGGCATACTGCAGAATATCTCACTTGTCACTTGTGTGTTATTAGCATACACATAACATATCCCTCCGTCACAGTTTTCCTATACTGACCCCCCAGCTGGTAAATAACATTTAGGTACCATTCGCGGTATTTTGTTGCCATCGTGGTGTAAGCATTCACGACTTTCCCGCAATTGGGCTCGCCGCAGAACCATTTATCTCCGCTGGTCCTGTAAGGTAGCACACCAAGGGGGTTGGTGTGAGTTGCACGACACATTACCACGAATGAATTAACGGTTACTTGCTCTATACCTCCCTTTTAGCTGTGGTCGCCGAGAATACAAGGCTGTTGATGGTTTGTTTTATGTTGTCAGATAACGGTTTGTCTTTTACAGAAACAGGCATTTTCCTACTTCTTGCCCATTTGATATGGTCGCATGTTCGAGCAGAATCTGACCGTGCGCTTTGTAATGGACGACAGCCCTTGTAGTGGCACGTCAAAATATCTACCTCAGAAACTTGCACAAAGCATCTGCAATAAGACAGAGGGATATGTTTTAACAAGTATTTCAAGGCGGGATAGATGATAGGTTACGAAGCTCCGTCAAGACAGATCCCATACTTTGAAAAATAAATTGATAGAGTATAATCGATCTATTTGAATTTTTAATGCCTTGAATTGGATAGGTGTATAAGCTTTTGTGTTTGTGTGCCGTTTTATGTATGTTGGATGGAGTATTCGGACCAGGTTTCCAGTTGATAGAGCAAAATGAAAAAAAAAAATGGGATTAAACATCTTTTGTGTTTGTGTGTGGTTTAATGTATGCTGGAGGGAGTATTCGGACCAGGATTCCAGTTGATAGAGCAAAATAAAAATAAAAATGGGATTTAAAAATCTATATATAAAAAATATATAACGATAAAGATAAAAATGAATAAAAAATATATATTATTAAATAAAAAAATAAGAAAAAAATAAGAAAATAAATAAATAAACAAGCTTGTACGTCGGTCTGTGTGTTTTGTATGTCTGCTCTAGTAGAGAAAATAAAAATAAATATAGAAATAAATAAGAGGTTAAGGAATGAGTATGGAAATACATAAATTAATGAATGATTGAATAAATAAATATAAAATAAAAGTAAAGGCTTGTGTGTTGTTGTGACAAAAACAAAAGAATATAAGAATAAAAAAAATTATATGGAAAATCAAAAAATATGTAATGTTTTGCCCATGCGGGCTCCGTAAAACTATCGAGACTTTAAAAAATGTCCTGCTTAATATCACCCCGAAGAGTCCAACAAGATACATGTATTGAAATTTACTACTGAGTGGGTTCAGTAATTTTCGTGGTGCGAGTGAATATTAATTTCCCTTATCTGTGTGTGGGCAGTTAGTGTGTGATGCAAGAGTATGTACGGATGCAGATAAAAGTATATTGCAGCGAAGTGGAATAGGGGAGAGAACTGTAATAATATGATGTGAATGAACATAAACTTGCCAATAGCAACATTTTCATTACGAGTTGTAATAATGAACATATCAAGTTTTGAAGGCCAGAGTGAGCTCACTGATGGAATAGAGACCATACATAGGCTTGAACGATTAAAGTCCTCAGGGGGCGAGAAAATTGGATAGTTCACTTGGTCTCCCTGCTTGCACTTTTTTTTCACCAAAATACAAACTCTCTCCATACCTATATTCTGTGTAATAACTCAAACTATAATAGCTACAAAGAAAATAAAGTTGATTTGATTTGATTTGATTTAAACTGTACCAGAACGGGGCAGCGAGAACAAAATTTATTTGGGTTTAGACCGCATATTTGGCTGTATAAGGCGAACCACCGCTTCCTTGCCGATAACTTTGAAGAGAATACTTCTGTGATCATTGGCAAAGTAGAGTCTTACAAACCACAGAAGGACGTTTGAACTAGAATGGAAGCAAATTCCCGCCTCCAGATTCATATTTACCGCTTTTTTGATCCAAGTACCTTTTAAGGAGGCTGCCTACAATTTTTTCTGCTCTCCACCACCAAACTTTGTTTGCCTGCTGTTCAGGCTCAAAAACCTGTACCGGTCTGAACTTTTACATGGTTACCCTGGAGGGTTTGAACTTTATTGTAGTGTGCATTTTGTTGTGATCGGAGTTGCTATAGCAACGTTATAACCACACCCTTGTTTATAATTAGCAACCATCAGACGCGTTGCGCGACCTAAACTTTTAAAATGACACCCCTCGCACTAATCCCTGAGTAGCTAACATTAATCACAGCAAGTTTGGAGAGAATTCATATCTGCGGAATTAAGAAATCCTTGCCGCCCGAATAATCTACAAACCCAAGGCAATGTACCAGCCAATTTTCACTTCTTAGAATGCTTCCGATTTTGTTTGGCAAAGAAACCATCTAAAGGTTGAAGATCTCCTGTATGGGCTGAAATTGGAAGGCGTTTAATAATAGATTGCTCAATGAAAAGTTTCTATACAAACAGAACATTTAACTGCGTTCAGTCTGTAGCTGGAAAAAAACATGAAATGTCATCGTATGATTCATACTCCTGAACGATACTGGCTGTTACTTTGGGTGTGACGCTAGCGGCGAGGGCTGCGCCTGGCGAATCCTGCCTTGTAATACCCTTTAAATCTGTGTAATGGTACAGCATAGCTGTGCTGGACCAGCCAATATGCTTACTATTAGCTTCGTCTGAGACTCCCAAAAGGGAAAGTGTGATGGAGCAACCAGCGCGTAGACTGTGGGGAGTCTCACCACAATCAAGGTCGAGAGCGCGGAGATGATTCTTAAGCCTATTGTACACAGCAGTGCCAATGAAAGGTTCCTCCGTCACACTATTTCCTTTAGAGAGACGGAAAAGATAACCTGAAGAGATGTTGATTCCCAAGAGCCTACAAACTGATTTATAACGCTCAAAATTATAGACGGGGCACACCGTAGTATTATCGCAACGGCGGATACTAAAATAGAGCCCATGCCAAACATACATTTTTAGAGCCGAGCAATCTCGCTGGGCTAAGAGCCCATGCCAAACACATAATAAAAACTTGAATGAAAAATCTGATAAACAACGGGGGACGGAGCGGAACAAAATTACGTACGTACGGGAATAAAAATAAAACGAAAGAAACTTACTGGGGCAGCGGGAACGGCTAGAGCTTCGGCAGCTGGGGGAACAACAGGAGCTACCTGTTCTGGAACAGGAGCAGGCACCGGGACAGGCGGGTCCACGGCTGCGGCGACAACTGCACCAGGAGGTACTACAGGTATCTCAGCCATATTGTATCGATTCCTGGGCGCAGCGATGAAGGCGGTGAAATAAGTAGATGCACTCCAAATTTACGAGCAGCCAAGCAGTCGAAAGGACTTTTAGACAAAAATAGAGAATTCGAGCTGTAATATATAGCTAGAAAGCTTCAAATATTACGTAACCGAACCCCACGCAGATATCCATGGCGTTATGGGTGATGTAACCTAATCAAACAGGCCATTCTTCGCAGGAATCCCAAGTGAGAATACTAAAACTGTTGATTGTTCACAGGGGTACTTTTCGCTACTAATTTGGCATCTGCTTTGGTCTTAAAGCATGTGGCTAGTCGTTCTCGTTTTCTCACTGTAAATGGATGATCCGAGGCAACGTCCAATAGATAAATCCTTCCATTTTACTTCTATTTTGTTTCTTTTTTTTTTTTCAAAATTATATGCACTTTCTTTGACTTTCATCTTCGTCTCTGGGATTTTGCCTCAATAAAAATAATAATAATAATAAGGCTGGATTGATTTTATCATACAGCTTTTTTGTTGTTTCCCTTATGTAAGCCTTGGGTTTTTTGAGCTTAGCATGGCTCTTTTGCGGCTTGTGAGTCCAAAACATTTTGACCACGATGATGAGAATAAGAGTACATTTTTTTCAGTTTTTTTTCTGACTTCTGGTAGCCAGGCGCTATTTCTTTTTCTTGACAAAAACAACAGTGCACCGTGGTATATAACTTTCTCGCGTTGTAATTGATTTATTTTACAAACTTATTGGTCAATACAGCAATAGAATGGGTTACTTGCAATGCCCCACGCGTGCAATAATGCCAAAGAAAAGGACTAGTTCTCGCTACAAGAAGAAGAGAATTTGAAGAAAGGGGAGAAAAAAAGTTGCCAGGGAATTGTTATAGAATAATATGTGGGACTGAATTGGATGCTGTTAAAAGCTGTATGCAGGAGAAGGCCAAAACTCTCGAAGGCCCTGGCAATTACAGAACTCTAAAATAAAACTTAGATTTAGATGAAAGCAAAAGCAACACTTAACAAGATGTAAAAACGCACAAGCATGGAACGTTCTCAAAAGAATGAGACAATCTAGACATTACAGCATAAAACTACGAAATGCATGTACTTTATTTTATCTTTCCGTCACAGGTTTTGCCGTGCACTTCTTATTTGTAAAATAATGAAAATAAAAGAATTATTCAATCATGTTGTAATTACTTGTTTATTGGCCCTTTGTGATCCTCTGGGAAGTCTAAGGCCATTCGCATCACTTTTTCGAGAGATATCATTCACAAAGCTCCCCCACCTAGGAGAAAGAGAAGGTCGGAAACATGGCCGCGACGTGTGGTCACTGCTTTCCGCAAAAAATAAAATAATAAAAAACTCCGCCAGCGCTATTCTCGAAAATCATACAAAATAGATAGCCGGAGTAAATGTTTGGCACGAAAGTTCCATCTCACTCGCTCACGAGCTCTCTTCTTGTGCCAGACCTGATCAAACTAGGCACCAACCGACATCGACCGGGCTCGCAAGGTATTCTGGGGTAATTTTCAACTTGTCAGTGACTTCCCCGCCCTCCCCTTGTACCTAACAAAACTCGAAACTGAGCGTGTGTTTTGTTTCGAGTTTTGCTAGGTACGAGGGGAGGACGGGGAAGTCGCTCTCAAGTTCAAAATGAAATTTTTAACATACAGTACGCTTACTGACAGCCCTGCCAATATCCGACTTGAACCGACCCCTAATCCACATCTGACAACTGAAACTGAAACCTTGATGTTAATCGGAATTCTCTCGTGGTCTCGGATGGCTTAAAGGATGGCGGTTGTGCCCGAATCGTACTCGGCAATTTGACGACATGAACACACTGAGGGAACTTTGATTTCCTTCCTCGCAACTCGTACTGAGGCGGCAGTTGAAGGGGGAAAACGTTGAAGGGGTTTTGTTTGCCTTACCCCTGATGCTGCGCATATGACAACATAACAGTGACTACATCTACAGTCAAAAACAAAGATGACATTTGTGTCCATTTAATAGATTGTGTTTTGCAAGAGAAGTCACAGGGCGATCATACATGTCCAATACACTCAATCAGACTCCGACGGAAAACTCAACCTTCCGATGGAGATCTCCATCGTACAGATAGATATCATTATTATTCGTTTACCACGTACCACATACTTTAGCACGTAACACAAGCCAAATCCCCCCACCCCTCCCCCGTTACACAGTTTTTTCATTTCTGAAGGAAACGTTCAGACATCGTGGCGATTCATGTTCGACCAGATTCCGACGGAAAAAGTGAAATGTCCGACGGAAACGTGCATATCATTTTGGGCACTATCGAATATCCCACCGTAGACATGGCGATATCGGGGGCTAGTCCGATGGAGTCCGATCGTCCGATGGACCATCAGACTCCGACGGAAAAAGTGAAATTTCCGACGGAAACGTGCATATCATTATAGGCACATACTGTTTGCCTCGTTCTTAAAAAAATATGGAGCACAGAAAGTTCGTTTGATGTTGCATTAAACATAACCGTTATACTTTTCTGTCACTCTCTTTCTTTTAATACAGTGCTATTTCAAAGCTAACACAAAAAATTTCATTACCATCCTAACTGACTACTTTTCCACATCAGACAACTTTTCTTTAATTTATTGCAGGTTATCTCCGTAACCTTCAAAATAGCGATTATTTATCTTCATAGAGATGCAAATGAATGATCTCTTCATGCCCCCTACTTTACTCAACCGTCCATTCTGGAAAAGCCTGAAGACCCTATTTAGAAACATTCCTGCCATTCATTGCAAGCGATTTTAAGCACAAGGATAGACTCCTTTCAGCCCCTTCTTCGGCGAACGTCCGTAAATCGAGGGAATTTTTTTTTCTTGCGACGCGCTTCGATTTGTTTAGGGCAACTCGACACCGTAAACAAACCGAAGCGTGATGCGGGTAGAAAAACATTCTCGCGATTTACGGACGTTCGCCGAAGAAGGGGCTGCAAGCAGTCTAGCGCAAGGATCAAAGCACAACCATAAAATCAAATGTTCGTTTTGCTATGTCGATGAACGCTACATTCCTTACGCCGCCTGGAAATCTAATATTCCAAGTTGTGCTCGATGTCTTCATTATGGCTGTCAAGGAGATGCAGCATCAGCATGAAGAATCTGTATCGGCTCATATGCTTCGTAATGAACCGGAACTTGGAAAGCCACGAAAACAATTGTTCACAGACTTCCGTATTCACTCCCTGCAAAAGGCAGTACAGAATAAAGGCCATAACGTTTTTTTTAGTGACGCTTTCTTTATAAAATTACAAATGTATGCATTGTTACCCTCAGTCTAATGGGAAAAAATTTGAAACTTCAAATATATATTCTGTATATTTCCCGTGTAAATTTGTTATCATTTTCTTATAAAATGTTGTATTTGTGACCCATGTTTTCAGGGTTGGCAGGTATGACCTGTGATCGTCCGCCCAAACAATTTTAAAGGGAACCTGAGACAATGGAATTCAAAGTTTAACAAAACTATTGCATAAGCAGATTGTAAATAAGAATCACTATACATTGTAGTATCAAGAATCCTGTTTCTCAGGTCTCCATGACAATCCTACAACATTAAGTGTAAAAAAATGCTAGCATTAGTAGACAATAAAACATTTCCTTTTCATCAATTCCTCTGCAGCCACTTCGAAGAGTATTCCAGAAAATCAACAGAACAGGAAAATGAAAAAGAAATGATCAAGAGGACACAATGTTTACTTTGTAATTACCTTTTCATACAATATTGGTTACAAGTATAGCTGTTTCAGGTTATTTAGTACCAAATATTTCTAATGTAAAGTTTCAATTTCAACACTTTTGATGTTTCCGAAATCACTGCAACCATGTAAGTCAATGAATTCCCCAAGTGCAAGTACATGAAGACAACTGCTTCCATTAGCATTTTAGTATTTCATTACTTACCAAAGGGAAATGGCTGAATCCTCTTTTAAAACATACGGTGGGGGGAAGGGTGTCAGGACCTACACCACATTTTCCAGGTGGGTGTATTGGACTCTTAAAATTTCAAGGGAAAGGTAAACAAGGAGGGGGTTCTTTTTTACGAAGGTCATGCACCCCGCCATTCCAGTCTAAAATACAATCAGCCAATACAAGCATAAACTCCAAACAGTCATTTTCTTCAGGTTACAGTCACACTAGACTGTTAAGAGAGTGCACAGGGATCCACTCTATAGACCCTTATCACACTAATATGGATTAATATTGGTTATAGTTATCAGGAACCGAGTACATAAATAAAATCACATCTATATTAGAAAAGTTGAACAGTTTGGGAAAAATTTGGCTGAGATATGAAAAGGTTAGCTTTCAATACACAGTGCAATTTGTTGCCTGAACAGGAAAATAAAAATTCATGATTCAACATATTATTACGTGATATCCTGAAGTTGGCTTTGTACATACCGCAGTTTTTACACCATTTTATAGGAGTTTTTTGAGAAAATATAGGAAGCTTGGGGCTTTACTGCTAGGTTAGTTAAAGAAACTATTAGCCAATGTTCTAAAATTGTGATATAATTAACATTTACGATTAAAGTACGGTAAAAACCCAGCGTGTCAGAACCATACCTGTCAGGAAACTGCATGAAAAATCTTGAGATTCCCCCTTCACGTGGTAAAAACACATTTCATCTTTTTCTCGGGTGCATTGGGTAATCGTTGTTCGAAACCATAGTCTTTATAACATATATCCGCTATAATGCCTGCTGCACACTAGCGACATAACGACATAAGAAAAATATCACGCCAACAAAATGGAATGGTTTCAAAACGTTTACGTCCACAAAAAATGACATTAGATTGCTTTGGTAAAGTAATGTAATGATGATCCATGGAAATATTATTTCAATTATTTTCCCGTGCTTTTTTCGTTGCAACATAACGTCCTGATGGATGGCAATAGATAGAGATGACTATGTTGCTAGTGAGCATCGGCATAACGCACGAAAATCAAAAGTCCGTGTTGCATGTTTATTGCAAGTTTGATGAATCTTATTCTCGGCCTATAGTTTCCGCTTTATAGTCTTTATTAAGTCTTTATAACATGTTTCCAGTTAATAGTCTTTACGTCTTTATAACATATTTATTCTCACTTGATGAGTCTTTTCTCGGCCTGTTTCCGCTTTATAGTCTTTATAGCATCGGCAGGTCCAAAATGCATACCGGAAAATTCATACCAGGGCTCTTCTCTCTGAAAACTCAAAATAACAGTTTTATTTCATCGTGTGACGGTATGGCTAGCACATAATTTACTTATATCACAACACTGACAAACTGTCGTAAAGGCAGAAATTTGCAGTTAAACAATTTAATTGGAACTGTCAGGATACCGTTACTAATAATAATAATAATAATAATAATCTTTAATAGTAACATCCTCAAAAGGTTTTTCGGAAACTATTTACAAACTATTTACAAATGGTAAAATCTAGGAATTGCAATTTAATATAAGTATTTGATAAATTCATTGGAATGTCTGCCTCAATAGTGAGTCTTTTAAAGCGCGTTTGAACGTTTGTAGTGAGGCGCTTTGTTTGAGCTCGGGATCCAAACTGTTCCAAATAATAGTTCCTCTGTACGAAAAGGTGTGCTGTCCTGCAGCCGTTCTGTACAGCGGAATCTGAAGAGAATTTCGCGTGCGCGTATGCCTTGTATGAATATTTGAGCGTTTGATAAATTTGTTTGTAAGGTATTGACACTTGAAAGTCAGAATGGAGTCTCTATAGAGTAATTGTTCTTTAACAGGAAGCCAGTTTAACTCTCGAAGTAAAGGTGTTACGTGATCGAACTTTCTAGAATCTGTTACGATCTTACTGGCGAAGTTTTGGATGGATTGTATTCTATCTATATTCTGGAGTGTAGTGTTTGACCATACAGTCGAACAGTAAAGCATCTTACTAAAAACTAATGAAGTTATTAACAGCTCTAGTGTCTCCTTGTCGAAACTTCTCCTGACTCTGTTTATCTGGCATAACTTTGAGAAGCAAGATGACACGATGCTCGAGATATGGCGATCATAAGTTAGGTGAGGGTCAAGAATGACTCCCAGATCCTTAGCAGAGTCAGTTGGCTTTAGTGTTTTACCTAAGAATGCTATACTAGTGTCTGGTGGTAACCTACTTGTCATCTGTCTGGAACCAAGGAAAAGGAGCTTAGTTTTATCTGGGTTGATAAGTACATGATTCTCACAGCACCATTGAGCTACACTGCGAAGGTCTTGTTCTAGCTTTTTAATGGCCGTATCTAGCTCTACCACGGGAAGTGACATAAATAACTTTGAGTCGTTCACATATGATTCTAAATTGCAAAATATTGGCGCGGTAGGTAAGTCATTGAGATAAATGCAGAATAGCAATGGTGATAGAATTGCCCCTTGAGGAACTCCGTGGGTTATAAGTAGAGTGTCAGAGTGGGTGGAGCCAATTCTCACGTATTGCCTGCGTCCAGATAAGTAGCTCTTAAACCATCTGACAGTAGAAGGAGAGGCTCCTAAGGTGGAGAGCTTGTGGAGCAGTCTTGCATGGTCAATACTGTCAAAGGCTTTGGACAGATCTAGTAGTACTAGTGCAGTTATCTGCTTTTTATCCATTTCTTCAAGTATCTTATCCGTAAGCAGAATATTTAAGGTCTCTGTGGAGTGTGCTTTCTTATTCCCACTTTGGTGCGAGGTAAGGCAATTGTTTTCAGTGAGATAGACACTGAACTGATTCAGAACAATCCTTTCGAGGACTTTCGAAGCTACAGCTAGAAGGGAGAGTGGTCTGTTGTTAGCTGCTTTTTCATGGTCTCCATCTTTAAGAATCGGGATCACCTCGGCATCTTTCCATTTGTCCGGATATGTGCTGGTTAGAATAGAACAATTGATAATATCCGTGAGAGGGCCCAATATGACAGGGAGACAGTCTTTTAGTACACGAGCACTTATCTTGTCCGGGCCCGGAGATTTATTCATCGGGAGGGATGTTACAATTCGGCGGACTTCCTCAAGTGTCACGGTCTTCAAGTTGAAGAGTTCCGTAGGGGCAGAATCCGTGTTAATTTCAGATGAAAAGTCTCGGACTGTGATATTATGTTCTTCCCTCAAGCGCTGGACTGCATCACCGGCATTTAAGCCAACGTTGGCAAAGAAACGGTTGAATTCGTTGGTTACGACTGTCATATCCTTCGTAAAGGCAAGTTTTTGCTTGTCTCTAGAAGGGATGGCGCGGTTAATGATTTTCCAAAGTGACCCTGAGTTGTTTTTATTGGCTCTAACCTCTTCAAAGGTATGATCTCTTTCGGCTTTTTGTAGCTTTTTCTTGACCAATTCGCGGGCTTGTTTGAAATTTCTCCAATCAGAGTCTTGACGGGACTGTATGAATTGCTTCAAGAGGAGATCTCTCGATTTCATGTGATCCTTGATTTCTTTGGTCACAAACGGGCACGGTCTGCTTCGAAGTTTAATTTGTTTCACAGGTGCGTGAATGCTTAGGACAGACTGCAAAGTGTCATTTAAGGTATTGAGCTTAGAGTCGACGTCGCTTTGAGCGAAGATGGTGAGCAAGGAATCTGCTTCCCTGGCTAGGTCCATGACGAAGAGATCGGCATTATAGTTCTTATAGCTTCTAGTAGTTACATACTGAGGTGTGACCTTGGGTTTCTTAACCTTGAGCTTGACAAAGACTTGAATGATCGCTAATTGGTCTATAAATTACCCCGCTGTCACGCACTAAATTGTTGGAGGAGACTAGAATAACGTCGAGCAAGGATTGAGTAGTCGCTGTTATCCTGGTGGGTTTCGTGATAAGTTGTTTCAAGTTCATATCAGTATAGAACTTCTCTAGGACTTTAAATTCAGTACATGTTTTCTTAAGGCCATCGCAGTTCAGGTCACCTAGGATTGTAATCGGCTTGTTTAACAAGTATGTAGACGGTTGTTTTATTTTTTACATCTCAAGGGAGTTTCATTTTCATCTCCGATCTTACACGCAAATTTCAGGAATTTCCATAGAAAAGAAACGATTTGATTCTTTTAGCGCTATTTCAGCTTACATTTCCCGGGCGGGGGACTCCCCATATTTTCAGACGGGGGTGCTCGTCCTATCCCTTAGGGTATAAAATTGACAGACGTGCTATCTCTTAGGGGTGTTTGAAATCAGCCCTATCCCTTAGGGGAGTCTCAGACCAATCCTTGCCCAGAAATACATTGGTACTGACACCAGGGGCCCGTTTCTCAAAACGCCCGGTAATTAACGGGCTCGTAAAACTTATCGGGAGAGTTTACGGGCAAGTTTATCGGGTACGAGCGAGCGTTTCTCAAAGCTCCCGGTAACCTCCCGATAGTTATCGGGGCCCCGGAATCAAATTTACAATTTCCGGATATTACAAATAACTTACCCCAAAAATCAATGAATTAAGGAAAAACTCAGCAATTTGTCGACACTAGATTACAAAGTGTACCGCTAAGTTTGTATTTCTAGCGAAAAAAGTAAAGAAATCAGCTAAAATGTACGAACAATAGAGCAATTTGTAGTGAAATTGTGCACTGAGATTGAACATTTGTTTACATTCTTGCAATCAACACGTCAAACTGATTGACAGCTAAGCTGTCAAACGAATCGTTTTGATTGGTTGAGAAGCGAGATGGTCGCATCTGATTGGCTAAAACTCTCCCGGTTTATCGGAATGGCGGGAAAAACAATCCCGGTAAGTTTACGGGAAACCTTGGAACTGCAAAGCGAGAACTTTTCGAGGCAAAACGAGACAGGCTAGAAAATGGTTAGTTTTGAAGGAAAAAGAGGTAAGTTTTCGGTAATTTTAATTTGGCAGAGTCTAGTTGAACAACAAAGCTTTACCTAGAGTGAAAAATTTCAGGAAAACAAATCAATTTTCGACCTTATTTTAAGACTTCAAAATGCTTCCCGTTAATTAACGGGAGGTCAAGAGCTCCCGTAAAAAATCGGCCGATTTAACGGGAACTTTTACGATTTCGCAAATAACGGGAGTTTTGAGAAACAGTCAAAATATATCGGGAGGTGTTAACGGGTAGGTTAGCGGTTCCGATAAGTTACCGGGCGTTTTGAGAAACGGGCCCCAGAACCGATATTTACAAAGGAAACTTGGTTGAAAACCCTAAATTTGCTATCTTCTAGGGGTAAATTCGGCGGTCGCCACGCCAAATTTGCTCTCTTTTAGGGGTAAATTTTTTGTTTGCCACACCCATTTTGCTATCCCTTAGGGTCAAAATCAATTTTCCCGACGAGCACCCCCGTCTAAAATATTGGGAGTCCCCCCCCCCGGGTTACATTTGCCCTTCGCTAATTAACAGAAAGCTACAACTACGCCTCAATAAATATCGGGAATACAGCAGAGCTGTCAAAACATAAACCGGCGATCGGGCTACTTTTTACCGAATGTGAGAAAAGTTCGAACCACAGAACTTTGTTAAGTGCAAGCAGAAGCTCACTACAGGGATTGTTTGCTAAAATAAAATAAAACTGGAATCCTCGAGTCTGAGTCATGATTGCCTAAGCGAGGAAACTAAACTTGTTGCTTTGAAGCTACGAAATTTGCATTTCGGGCATCGGTTTTTCTTTGCAGCCTGCTACTCTTTTTGAGCAGCCGCCTACTTCAAAACATTATATCGGGATATGAAAATCTATCGCGGATGTAAAAATCTATCGGGCCAGTGACAATCTATTTGCATTTTCCAGTCTACATTTTCCGGTATGCTTTTTCCGGTCCGTTTATAGCATACATTATCCGCCATAATACAGTAAAAACCCGCATAAAAGAACAAGTGGTTTAAGAACACTCAGGCTGAAATTTGGTCAAAAAGTTACCTTATACATAAGAACACATCAACCTGGAAAATGAAAATTGTTCTTGTATAAAACAATTGCTGCCAGTTAGATTCGAGTACAGTAACCTACTGTGTAGTAGAGTACCGAGGAGAACAATATAATGTGCTAGACCATGCGCACACAGTTCTACAGCAGGATCCCAGGGTACATTTAGCAATTGTTTTTTAGACTTGACTAATTGTTGTTACTAAATGACTGTCACCTTTCTACGAATCACATATTTCTTTATTTGACTGTTGGTAGTGTATGCAGTATTTGATGTTAAGAAAAAACTTTAAGAACACCTTAAAGAATGCCTGTCGACCGTCATGCAACGCGGCCGTGGTAAACAAACCAAATGTGCAAGGCGTTCCTCACTTTGCCCTATTCTAACTCGAAGAACGCTCACAATGGCAGTCAACGCGTATGGCAGTAAAGTATGTCTAAATCTGCCAAGAAAATGACGAACTTCAAACGCTCACAAAGTATTTTCGTATCATACGAAAATCGATACCACGGCCGCGTTGCATGACGGTCGACAGGCATTCTTTAAGAACATTTTAAGGCTCATTTTGCAGAAGACACCCAATATACAAGAACAAAATCAGCCTGATTCCTCAAAACACCTGTTCTTTTATGCGGGTTTTTACTGTAATACATGAAAATCACAACTCCATGCACGTTTATTGCAGATTCAACAGCGTAATATCGAAGTCTCGCTTGATGAATGTTTTCTTGCCAGGGTTTTGTATCCGCCATCTAAATACATGTAACACTAGAAAATCAAAAGTCCCCTGCCATCGTGCCGCACGTTCTTGCCAGTTTAACAACGAAGTCTCACTTGATCTCTTTCTCGGCTACGTTTCTCAACGTTCATGCCAGTTTAACAGCGAAGCCTCTCTTTCTCGGCTAGGTTTCTCAACGTTGAGTCTCACTTGAAGTAAAGATCACTACATATGTCACGTCGCGAACACGTGACGTGGCTTGTTTTCAACTTTTGGGCACACACCAAGGAAAACAAAATAATCCGCTCTCCGATTTGCATGGAATTGCTGCGCGCGAAGACTTGCGGAGTGGAAGCCGGTTGAGTGCTTCAAGCCTAGCGGCAGTACTGGTTCTGTTTTTTCCCTGCAGTTCTCTTCAGTTTTCCCTGAGGATTTCTAAAGGCAGAACACGACGTCGTTTGGCGAACTGTGCAAAAGAATAACAACATTATTTATAAACGCGCATAAGTGAATTCGTGGTTGCTATTTCAAACAAATATTACAGAAAAATACCTAAAACGCTAAAACCACTTTGAAGTTACTCTACAACACGCTTTCCAACTACTAGAATTAGTGAAATTCAGCACACAAGTACATGTATTTTAAATCAAGGCTTAGCAGTTTCGTTGCAGGAACCAACAAAACAACGAACGATAACAGTGTGCCGAGGAGCACGCGAGTAGAACCGCCTTGCGAAGATAAACAAAATCTTCGCTCCAATTGTAAACTTAAAAGGGAATCCGACTGCAAAACTTAAATTATCGAGGCACTTCTCTAAAAAGAAAACACTATACTGAGGTCAGTGTATGACCTACATTCTGAGCTAAGCTCAAGACTTTTGAATGATCGTACCTTGTTATTATGCCATTGCCTTTGTCAACCCGCAAATCGAACTCGTGACAACTTATGATCTTACTAAAAAACCTTCCATAAAGAGTGACTTCTTGGCTCTATTTCCTGGCACATCATAGCAAGACACCGTCATTAAGCTATTATTAACCTCGAATAGGTTTACTTTGCGGAAAGGTACAATTTGTTGTTGCATTGAAAGTCCGTCTTTAATGTTTGCCCATAATGATATGCACATTTCCGTCGGACATTTCACTTCTTCCGTCGGAGTCTGATGGTCCATCGGACGTTCGGACTCCATCGGACCATCGGAATAGCCCCCCATATCAACATGTATACGGTACAAATATGCCTATAATGATATGTACGTTTCCGTCGGAAATTTCACTTTTTCCATCGGAGTCTGATGGTCCATCGGACGATCGGACTTCATCGGACGATCGAACTAGCCCCCGATATCGCCATGTATACGGTGGGATATTCGATAGTGCCCATAATGATATGCACGTTTCCGTCGGACATTTCACTTTTTCCGTCGGAGTCTGATGGTCGATCGGACGATCGGACCATCGGACTAGCCCCCCATATCACCATGTATAAGGTTAAAATATTTTTAAGAGCCCATAATGATATGCATGTTTCCGTCGGACATTTCACTTTTTCCATCGGAGTCTGATGGTCCATCGGACGATCGGACTCCATCGGACGATCGGAATAGCCCCCCATATCACCATGTATACGGTACAAATATTTCTAAGTGACCATAATGATATGCACGTTTCTGTCGGACATTTCACTTTTTCCGTCGGAGTCTGATGGTCGATCGGACGATCGGACTCCATCGGACCATCGGACTAGCCCCCCATAGCACCATGTATGAGGTCGTAATATTTCTAAGAGCCCATAATGATATGCATGTTTCTGTCGGACATTTCACTTTTTCCATCGGAGTCTGATGGTCCATCGGACGATCGGACTCCATCGGACGATCGGACTAGCCCCCCATATCACCATGTATAAGGTTAAAATATCGTTTCCGTCGGACATTTCACTTTTTCCCTCGGAGTCTGATGGTCGATCGGACGATCGGACTCTATCGGACGATCGGACTAACCCCCCATATCACCATGTATACGGTACAAATATTTCCAAGTGCCCATAATGATATGCACGTTTCCGTCGGACATTTCACTTTTTCCGTCGGAGTCTGATGGTCGATCGGACGATCGGACTCCATCGGACGATCGGAATAGCTCCCCATATCACCATGTACGAGGTCGTAATATTTCTAATTGCCCATAATGATATGCGCGTTTCCGTCGGACATTTCACTTTTTCCGTCGGAGTCTGATGGTCCAGCGGACGATCGGACTCCATCGGACGATCGGACTAGCTCCCCATATCGCCATGTAAAAGGTTGGGATATGTAGTATCCTTTCGTAGTACGTGGTTCACATTCCCTATCTATTTGCATCTATCCGATGGAACACCATCAGACTCCGTCGGAATCCGATTGAGTGTATTGGACAACCCTCGATTGATTAACAGGCCAATTAATTTCCATGTAGTTTTAAGATTTTCACTATTTAATCTAAATTGGTCTTGAAAATATTTCTTCTTTGCTGCTTCTTTAATGCGGTTTAATTTGTTGTTGTAGGTTTTATAGAAACTTGCTTTGTCGGGATCATCACTGAGGAAGTGCGATTTAAATAACTGATGCCTTCGTTTAATAGATCGTGTCAGAAATCCATGGTTTAGCCAGTTGTTTTTTTTGTTGTGTAGTTTCCTCAGAGGCGCGTGTTTGTTTGAAAGTGTTTGCAGAGCGTTCACCACATTGTTCGTGCTTTCATTTACATCCTCGCCTACTAGGTTTCTAAAGTCAATAGTTTCTAGGTCGCGTAAATATAAGTCATTGTCGAAATTAGAAAAGTCGCGAAAGTATTTTGTTTCTTGCAGCTCTGGAATGTGGTTTGCTGTAGTACAAAAAAACAGGTAAATGGTCTGTTACATCTGCTTGTGACCTTTTGTGGCGTGTTTGTGTAGATGTGATCAAGCAGCGTAGCGGAATGATTGGTTATACGCGTAGCTTTAGTAATCAGCGGCATGTAACCCAAATCAAAAAGCATATCAAGATATTCCGAAGTTACATTATCTTTATTGTAGTTTAAAAGGTTCACGTTAGCATCGGTTAGAACAAAGACCTCTTTATCTTTATTGTAATGGACGACAGCCCTTGTAGTGGCACGTCCAAACACCTGCCTCAGGAATTTCCACAAAGCGTCTGCAATAAGGCAAAGGGATATGTTTTAACAAGTATCTCAAGTCATGATAGATGATAAGGTTACGAAGCTCCGCCAAGGCAGACACCATATTTTGAAAAATAAATTGATAGAGTATAATCGATCTATTTGAATTTTTGACACCTTGGAATGAAAAGGTGAATAAATAAGGAAAAATTTTACAGATCTCGTTTTGCGTGCGTTTGTACTGTAATAGATACACAGATGATGTCAAAGAATGTCATGAACGCTCGGTTTTAGGTCGGTCGGTCGGTCAGTGATTCAGTATTTGGGCGAGGGAGTACGAATTTGGTTGTTCCACCCCGCAGGTTATAGCCCACCGAATTCCCGATGGTTTGAAATAAATCCCTTAGACTTTCGGGAGCACGGGTATATTTTATTTTGTGCATGGTGATCATCTTCCGCTTTACTCATTTTTCATCTAGTTTGTCCCAATCAAGTAAATCCAGGACTAGGTCAGTACTGGTTCTATTGTCTGTACCCAGGATAAGTCTGGCCGCTCTATTCTGAAACTTTTGCAACTTGTCTGATAATGTTTTCCCAAGCGAATCCCAGACTTCACAACAGTAATCCAGGTGTGATTGGACTATTGAGTTATATATTGTAAATAATGAATATTAGTCAGTGGCGGCTGTCAATAAAAAATACCGTGTCAAGGCTCATACGGAACAAACCACTCATTTTTATTTGAATTGTATTTGAATTTACGATATCCAACTGGTGAGCGTTGTTTGGCGAAATTTTGAGTATAAAATACGATGTAAACAACGAATTCTAAACATAGAAGGATTTTGTTGGCGACCGTGATTCAGTGCAGTGATGACTAGACTCGAAACTCCCGAAACTACAAGATCAATATGGAACAGAGATGATTGCACTGGAATTAGAGGATGCGAAGTCTTACGCATGCATGAACCACCAATAGTGTATGAATACCCAGAAAGGTACAACTTCCAAGATAACGTGTCGTGATTTAGGTTCGGTTCCACCCACGAACGAGGGGAAGTGCGGGTCCACTTCAACCACTAAGGCTGAACACCGAGCCTACAATAGCGGTGAGCGGGATTTATTAGAATCGAGTGCGAGAAATCATTCGACGCACGAACTACCTCTAAAGTAGCGAGGAGAAACGAATTGGTTTATTATTATTATTTATTTTCCGTTACGGCCACCCCTCAACAATTCTTTTTTTCTCTCTAATGAAAGAACAATTTCAAAAACCGTGAGATTTTAAAGGAAAATCATGCCTCAAACCGTGAGAGTTGGCAGGTCTGCAATAGAACTCTGGAATCAGGTTAGCAAAGCAGCTTCTTACATAATTAGACCTTGAGAATGAATGCATGTTTCTCCTGCCAGATGTGCCACTACGACCGCGAAGGATTCTGGGATTGATCAAAACTGACCGCTTTGGTAAAACCTCTGATTCCTCTATTCCCCATTCGTCCTTCCTCCATTTCCCACTCCTGGTTTTAGTAGCATCCCTTGAAAAATTGAAGACGACTGTCATACACTTACTGTATTTCTCTCGGGAGAAAATTTCAGGATTTTTTGTCATTTCAAGACATTATCCACATTTTTGAAGTCGTACGGTTGACATCTTTGTAAAACTAATACTTTACCTGTTGTCCTGCCCCTTTCTTGATATCTTTACAGAGAATATATTTCTGCCATTAACACACGTTGTAAGCTGCACTGCTAGAGTGGTAGTTGAGGTTTGCTGTTCTTGTAGACTTGTCTCACGGCTTGGACAGGTAGCAGGCTTTTTTCTTGCAACATAATCAAAGTCGCAATCAGGGCTTGGATAGCTGTTTCTTCCTCTCTTAGTACAAGCCTTGTAATAGAGACAAATTATTAGAAAGGATATTATTTTGCAAAATAACATCGCCTGTAAGAAAAAGGTGCAGAAAGTCAGTGTGTAAATTCCAAGTCACTGTGGCTGGGACTGTGGCTGTCACCGCACCATTGTGTAAATTTGTTTTTTTTTATTGTCTTTTTTAAAGTAATTTTATAGATAACTGGGTTGTGCCTGAGCATGGGCCTCAAGTCCGTTTGCGCAATTCCCTACTCGACGTTTTCATTTTATTATATTGTTTTCTGTGTTATTATGTATTTATGGTTATTTGTCCAATAAAGCTGTTAACAAAATAAGGGTTGCACTAACGGTTAGTTTAGGAGGTTGTATTCATCTGACACTACATTACATTACATTACACATATAACTGTACATCTAAGCATGTAGTTGAGTGGTAGTTTGCTGTTGTTGTAGACTTGTCTCACACCTTGGACAGGTAGCAGGCTTTTTTCTTGCGACATAACCAAAGTCGCAATCTGGGTTTGGACAGCTGCTTCTTCCTCTCTTAGTACAAGCCTTGTAATAGAGACAAATTATCAGAAAGGATATTATTTTGCAAAATAACATCGCCTGTAAGAAAAAGGTGCAGAATGTGTGTAAATTCTAAGTCACACCATAAGGGTTGCACTAACGGTTGGTTTAGGAGTTTGTATACATCTGACATATAACTGTACATCTAAAGGGCCGTTCACACGGCGCGAATTCAGCTGCGATTTCAGGTGCGATTTCTGTGGCGATCTCACGGCGATGTAAAATCGCGCGGTGTGAACGGCCGGCGATTTCACCGGCGACGTCGCAGGCGTTTTGAACATGTTCAAATTTTACTGCGACGAGAGCGCGATTTGCTACAGAAAATGGGCAAAATGATGCACCAGGGCTCCCCCCAAAGGCGTTTTGTCGACAACAACAATGGCGGGCAAAGACCCAGAAAAGAATGAGAAAGCTGAAAAACGAAATTGGAAGTCAGAGGAGGAGGAAATTCTCATTGCCGAATGATCTAAGTTTCAGTGCTTGTATAACACAAAGTCAAGTGAATACAAAACAACGACCGTAAGAAGGCAGCGAGGGAGGCCATTGCAGAAGCGATTAGGCAAGAAACAGGAGCTTTGGTCACGAGAAGACACGGTCTTAATTAATAACAATTAGTGAGTCAAGCTACGTTAATTCACAAGTCACCCAGTTAAATGTTGAATGAAGATAATGTGTTTATGATTTTTTATATATACCGGCTCGGGAACCTCCGGTGAGAGCGACCAATTTGATTGGTGTCTGTATCTTATTCTTGGTAAACAGACTGTAATAAGTAACTTATTAACTAAAGTACGTGAAGTTTGCAGATATGTTTACGACGATTTATATTTAAAAAGCGGGGAAAAAAGCAGTTTACAAGAAGTTTCCCACAAATAAATAGCCTTGGCGTTGTTTTCCCAGTGTGTTTTGTGAAGCACGCTGCTCCTTTTGACCCTTTTCGGCAAAGCATGTTTGGATGCTTTTACAAACTTTCGAAAGCCTTTGCCTCACTGAAATATTATATATTGCTTTTGACATAATCAAATATGGGAAGCACGGCCTTGGGAATATTGGGGTACTAACATGACTTTACCCCAATTTCTTCATCTTGCTCTCAACATTAACTCCATAATATATGCCTCACATAACTTTTGATTTGTGTATCGTCCTACAGCAGAAGATGTCAAAGCGAAAATGAGAAATCTCAGAAGCACCTATGGCAGAGAACTATGGAAGGCAAGATCCTCCAAGGTCAGCGGAAGTGGTAAAAAAGATGTCTATACACCTTCATGGAAGTGGTTTTCATCACTTGGGTTCTTGTATGATAGCATTACACCAGTCATGACAAAACCAACCCCTGGAGTACCCTTTGTCTCTATTGATACTGATGGTGATGTTAATCACAATGATGTGGTCAGCAATGATCAAGAGGAGAAAATGAAGGAAGCCAAACCTGCAGTAAAGGCATCTAGTCCCACCGTATTAGCAAGTCGTGCCAAAAAATCCAATCTTCAAAGTCCTTGAGAAATCTATATCAGTATTCAAGGACATTGGAAAGAAGCGGTCTTTGAAAACTGAAGATGGAGATGATTTTTTCTGCAAATACATATGCAGCAGTTTGAAAGAAATAAAAAACAAAAAATCTAAGGAGATGGTGAAACTCAAAATCCAGCAGTTGCTTTTTGAGGCACAGTTCACCGATATTACCCCACAAGCCCAGCAAAATGGCTGGGAATATGCCTTCACAGCAGCCCCAGGTCAGTTTTAGTGAACATTTTCTTTGTCAGGCCATAGCCAAAAGAGCAACCTTTACTTAGGATTTAGTAGTGGAGAGGACACAGAAAACACTGACTCCCATTTTAAGCCTCAATTCTACATGGCTTTTAATTGTTAATTCTTATTGTGTAATAATTTGTACAATAATGTATATAATTTGCAGTAAAATTTCCAGAATGTTTTCTTGACATCAAAGTGTAATAATTTATTATCAATAAAAATATTTACAAAATATGGTGGCATTATTGCACATTGAATAATATTCATTTACAAATATAACAAATAAGTTAGAAGTATAGTTTCGTGTTTGTAGGCATGTTTTTGGCTAGCTTGCTCACACCCCAAGAACATTGAACTATATTACTACCAGTATTTATAATAGTTTCAGAGTGTGTATTTATTTGACAGTTTGATTAGCAATATTCTTGATTGGCTCAGTGCACACAGCTGACTGTATGAACTACATAATATGTATACTGTATGAAATGTTTGACTTGCAAGAGGCATACAGGTAGGCATTGTCTGGAGACATCCAAGACCAAGAGAACAAACCTTCAGGTCAAATTACACTGACAAAATGCCTAAAACCTCATAAGATGCTCCATCATTCAGCATTTTCTCACTGTTTATATATGCACTTTTAAAGAGCATTGTCAACAAATCCTTTGTTATAGTTTTCATACAATATTATTAGAAGTTCAAGTTCTGTGTGGAAATCTCAAAATGACCATCTCAAAGCAAAGGTTCATCTTTGATTCACCAAATTCAATAAAAATGAATTGTTCTAATTTCTCTTAATCAGCCAATGGAAATGTTTCCTATGGTGTTAAAATGGTGGCTGGCAATTGGCTCTGCAAAAACCTGTAGCATAATACTGTAGTAGACATTGCAACACCTAAAGCCAATTTTTGTTCACTTGCCCAAAACCATTTGTAAGGAAATAACACGTTTGCCTACTTCCTATGGAAACTTACATACAATGTTTTCAATGAGAATACCTGCCATGGATTTGTCTTTCCAGAAAAGATCTACTGTATGTAACTTGAATTTATCAAAGATAACCAGCAACCTATCACATCTCAACCTTTCTCAAAGCTCTCCCGCATTCTAGTTGAAATATAAAAGTCACAAGCATAACAAAAAAGACAAAGAGCATAAAATATTCACTAGGGAACATTGAGAATTCAACAATTCCAGGTAATAACTATTTAAAAAAATGGTTATAAGAGGCCATTATCATGCATCACTATGTGTGAGCAAATGATTTGCAAATACGCAGAAATGATGGATCAACAGGAATAAATGCAAAGTCAAGGCAAATACTGGTATTACAGTATACTTTTTGAGGCTCTGAAACCCAGCAATGTAGTATTCAGTGCAGGGCTGGAAAATAACTTAATGTATAGATATAGGTTGGAGAGGTGTCCACGAAAAAAAAAATCGTGTCGGGTCGCAATTGAAGCCAAAAAGCTGACGTTGGTATCATTTTAAAGCTAAAAGAATGAAGTTTTTGGTCGTATAAACTATTTAGTGGAATTTATTACCAAACGCCAGATTTTGGGCCCCAAATAAAAACGCAGTGTGTTTGCTATAAGAGTTCCAGGATGTCTGGGATTATAAACACGACCACTCTAAACTGAATTGTGATAACAGATGAATGTTCTAAAAAACTGTGTGCAGGATTTTTGATTTTTAAAATATTTTTCAAAATATCACGTTCTAAAGTTCCCCCTTTTTTGCGTTTTTTTTTTTATTGGAAAATTACTTGTAAAATCAATTTGGAAAAGAAAATCAAAAATCCCGCACACGGTTTTTTCAGCATCTATCATCTTAAAACATCAATATCTTAAAACAGGCCCGACCTAGAACTCCGAGAAGTAGGAAATTTTTCGTCAAAATCGAATTGCTAAAAGACTCCCTATAAAGTTTTTCCGTGCTTTTGTGGTTGTTTGGCTAACTCCGCTCCTTAATTGAAAGCCAGTTGTACTTAGCCAATCAAGTTCGAGGCACATCACAAAAAATCAAAAAAGTAAATTTTCTAGTGTTAGTAAAATTAACCTATATCTATACCTTAATGTTCAAGCCTGAACCTGGCGCTTAGGAGGCCAAAGGCATTTTGCCTGACTCTTCGGGCCTGTAATTAAAGATGCGCTGCTCTTCAGTCTGCCCTCTGTTGGGATATGGCTTCATAGTGTTCTCTGAAAGCCCAAAAGCATCATCGCCAACAAAATATTGTGGCACAATTGGGCTCCAATCATCAAACTCATCAATTATTGGTAGAGGTTTTGATTGTGGAATCTTTAGCATGTTATTCTCTAATGCCTGATAAAACAGGGTATTTTTTAGGACTCCACCATCACTGATTCGGTCCTGGCATCCAACATCAGCAAAGATGAATTCACAATTGGGACCCACCACTGCCATCAAAACAATACTGAAGAACCCTTTGTAATTGAAGTAATCTGAGCCAGTGCCAGATGGGTGCAATATTTGGACGTGTTTCCCATCTATAGCTCCTATACAATTGGGAAGCTGCCACCTGATGACAGAAACATTTGGCAGGACATTAGTACGTTTATTATTCCAGGATGAATGCTTGTTTTTAATAGAATCATTTCCCTGTTAGAAGTAAACATTTCTACCATTTTTAAGCCCTAAAAACCTGTTCTGCAGGTTAAAAAACTATTTTTTTAAAGACAGAAATTATTTTTTTTTTACATATACCTCCTCGGCTTGGGCGTAATGTTGTCCCATTTCAGATCATGTGGTATTCATTTCAATAATCTTTCTTTGTCTGGGTTGCTTCCATATTCATATATCCTATGGTGCGTAGCAGAAAAACAAAGAAAGAATACTCATGGGAATGCCACGTGATCTGAAATAGGCAAAAGAAATGGGCAAGCCGAGGAGGTCTATTGCACAATTTTTTGAAAATTTGTTTGAACATAATAAAAACAATAATAATACAAAGAGAAAGTTAGATAGAAGCAGTTCTTGTACATGTAAAGAAGACAATACAGTATTTTTCAGGAAATATGATAAGCAAAATGCTTTTGTTAATTCTAAAGTGTCACATTTGCCTCTGTATCAGCAGGGACATGTGAGTAAACAAGTTATTTTATTATATTAAAAGCAGTTGAAAAGGTTCACACAGAAGCAATGGCATTTCAATGACTTTATTTCCATCACTAAAAGAAAAAAATGAAGTACACAAAAATATACACATTATCAGTAAATCAAGTTGACTGTCCACTCAATATCTCCTGAGTTGTGGATAGTTGGTTAGTCTCCTCTACTAACTATGGCATAGGTCACTAAAAATTACATAAATTGTTACACGTATTTTGTGTGTGAAATTTTAGCCAAGAGTATCCTGGAAACCACGGGCAAATGATGCCTTGGCCCAGTGCAAAGAGGAAAACAAGAATCGTACCTCTGATAAAACCGATCTGCGATGTCTTCCCACTCCTGCTCTGTTTTAGGGCAGGTAATATATGACGCTAAACCGTTGCAAATCGCATCACAAACTTTGGGAATCGTTGTAGATAAAGTTGACTTTCCAATTCTGTATTGGTAGTGGAGGCTCGTGTAAGATTCGCCGGTCGCCAAGAATCGGAGGGTAACCGATAGTTGCTCTGCCGGTGTAATGGCCCTTCTCGTGACTGTATCTTCTTTAATTATTATTCCCTCTATTTTACTCAGTAATGATTCGAATGTAGCAAGATCGAGTCGCAAGTAATTCTTATAAGACGGAAAGTCCATTTCCTTCAAATCCTTGACAAGTTTGTAAAATGCGCCATCTTGCTCTCGAGTCAAAATCCATGGTTTTACCCACGTTGAAGGTCTTCAACCCGTTCGCTGATGGTGGTTGCATAAAGCAACAGTTGTACACAGGCATGCTATAGCAGAATCGGACAATTCATCATCACTCATGATAAATTCAGAGATTTACAGAGGGAAACAGAAAAAGCATTGCAACATTGTGAATCAACTACGCATGTGCCCTGGCTAGAACCTCTGACAAAGCTATCTTTTTTTTCAGAATTCCTGGGTAAAATCGCGGCGACATCGCCGGTGAAATCGCAGTGACATCGCCGGCCGTTCACACCGCGCGATATCACGTCGCCGTGAGATCGCCACAGAAATCGCACGTCAGATCGCCGCTGAAATCGCGCCGTGTGAACGGCCCTTAAGCATGGAGGTTCCTCGTTTGCTCCTTGATTTAGCTGTTACTTTAATCATGTTAACCTAACATTAACCCTTGCTACTGGAACATTTTCCACAAAACCCTTCTTTTATGAGGGCAAAGAGAGGCACCCTTGCACATTTTTGCATACTGGTGCCAAGTTTCTGGGTTTCCTTTATTTTATTGAGAGGTAGGATAAAATGTCATGATACACATGTGATAATTTTTTTTCCACTCCCAAGAGGCCATAGGAAATCATAATGTCTATTGTGGACAATGCATTAATGTTGTGCTTCAAGTAAGAACATGTATGATGTATGGTAGAGGGGTTTCACTCACTTTTTCCATTGTTCTTTTGAGAGCTGTCAAAATAATGACTGAGAGAAATGCTAAGCTCCTCTGTAGTGAAATCGTTTTGCTCAGCACAGCTTTGATGTGAATTTTTTTTATGTTTTCATTATCTGCTTTTGGTCTAGGTCAATTGTGTATATCATGCGATGTATATATGCTGCAAATAGCAGTTTTCCACTCTGTGGTAATTTTAGGAGTGCAATTTTATTTTAAACATGTCTGAAGCTGAATGCACATTAAATTTTAAATATTCGGAACCAAGGAACAGGTCTAAAACCCATTGTACTTACAGGCTCTACTCCGGGTGTAGCTGGCCTCTTATTCGGCTGTAGTACAGCCTGTAGTCAAAATTGATTTGTAAGTATCCTGCTATGGTACATTAAATTAAATACAGACTGATTGAATTCTTCATCAAGAGTGAGCTGGTTGGAAAAAATACATGGTATTCTGTTGGTGGTTAAGGTTTGATAGATATATAGAGTAACACACTGCGTACAAGTGGAGCTTCATCATTTTCATTTCCAAGTTGAATTTGGAATGAATGTTTTAAAGATATGTGAATATAATACGCAGTCTTAAGACTACAAATAATCCTCTTAATGTGAAATCAAGTGTAAACCATGCCTGTTACAACGGGAATGATGTTAAGCCTGAAATACCCGCATGGCCCTGCCCTTGAGGTTATTTTTTTGATAATGGGTCTCTCATAGCAAAGCAAAATAAACTTTTGTCTACAACAGTATATAGTGTTGTACACATTTTCTTAAACACGGTTTATTGTCGACCAGCTCATCACTTGAGCAATAAGGTCGCTCCCACAAAAACGTTGCCAAAGAATCGATATGACAAAATTTACTTTAAATGTCCCTGTGTCGGATGGGCGTTTCATGTTATGATTGTTTTGTTGTGTTTGTCTAATACGATAAGAAACGTTCAAAATAACAAAATTAGATTCTTGTTCCATTACTTCACATGAATCAATGTTACACCAAAGGATGAATCGAAATCCCACGCGATTTAAATGGACTTTAATTGAAAGACTTCACTATTTTTTACAGTTACCTCATTAGCACAGAGTTTTTCAAATTGACTGCTTGACTATTTATTGATCACAGGATGTTCAAAATAAACGCAACTTCAGGTATTCTTAGCGGATCTTTCCCCAGAGTTCTTATACAGTGGAATTACTCTGGCATTTTACCATTCTGTTAGAAAAATGCCAGTGATGACAGACTGGTTAGATATAGCGCAGAGTGCATTGGCAATAAGATCAGTGCATTCCCTTAAGAGTCTGTCCTCCCTTATGCCAACAAATGCACGAAAACCATTAAATTTGCCAATCCTAGTGATATGAATACCAGGCATCTACAAGCTTGACGAAGATATAACTACTATGAGAAAGTCGAAATCACTTGAGTGCCATTGAGAGCGGTGCCATTGAGAGCGTTCAGCGGAAGGCGTCAAGACCGAGAAGTTTATGTGGGATCATTCTTTGCTGTACTAGCAGCAAGTGTGAAAACGAAAGACCCACAAGAGTGTGAGCTTGTTCATGAAAAACGATTTCAAGAGATAGTCGAAAAATCAGCCAGTTGAGTTGGTCTCGTTCAAAGTTGAACAATTATGCCAACAAATGCACGAAAACCATTAAATTTGCCAATCCTAGTGATATGAATACCAGGCATCTACAAGCTTGACGAAGATATAACTACTATGAGAAAGTCGAAATCACTTGAGTGCCATTGAGAGCGGTGCCATTGAGAGCGTTCAGCGGAAGGCGTCAAGACCGAGAAGTTTATGTGGGATCATTCTTTGCTGTACTAGCAGCAAGTGTGAAAACGAAAGACCCACAAGAGTGTGAGCTTGTTCATGAAAAACGATTTCAAGAGATAGTCGAAAAATCAGCCAGTTGAGTTGGTCTCGTTCAAAGTTGAACAATAACAACAACGACGACTCATTACACGCTATGAAGGAAGAGTTTGCAAGTCTTCGAAGCCAAAATATCGCCCTTCAAAACAAGCTTGAAAGCTGTGCCAGAGAGATCTAAGTCTCAGAGATACAGCTAACATGGCAAAATATTCCGCCAGCCCGACAATTTCAACTGACCCGAGCCCGCCAAAAATTATACTGCAACAATTCTTGACATCGAGCTCGAAAAACACTTAAGCCCACTGAGAGCTCAAAACCGCAACCATGGCAACCATGGGTTCCTATGGCGCGCAAAAAATCGAGAGCTGCGGCTTGCTATGCTGGAGTGCCTTTGCTTTTCTTTCATTTGGGCGGGAAGTCATGTGCGCATGCGCGTTTGAGGGGGCATTCAAAGTTTCTGAAAGTCACAGCCTCTTGCAAAGAAAACATCTAAAGGCTGAAGGTCTCCTGTATGGGCTGAAATTGGAAGGCCTTCTTCCAGCATAGCACCCCTGAGATGTGGACGGTCCTCCAAGGGAGCATAGGGGGATGGATTGGACTTGCAATCTGCTTAGTTTCCTCGTCTCCTAGCAATTGGATCACGACAGCCAGAAGGCGGGGGTCATGCACCAGGGCGTGATGCTGCTTAAGTATGGCTTCATGCTTTTTTATTTCCTTGTGGCACGCGGTCCTAGAAACGTCGGCGAGATGTTCAAGAGCAGCAAGGAAAGCCATCCCATCCACTGGAGCTTTTGAAATATCAGCCAGCTAGCGCACAGATTGCAAGGCGCGGTAAACTGTATTTGATTCGACTTGTTCTTATAGCTGCTCGAGCTTTGCAGACAGCGCGGCAATTTCATTATTTAGCTACCGATAGAATAAAGAAAATAAATCCTAAAACTATTGATTGTTCACGGGGGTAGGGGCATATAGGCGAGTTATCTGGTACCTTCGTGCAAGGCCACTCCCGTTTCCTTGTGCACCACAATGATACCCCTCGAATTCTTCCTTAAGCATTTTTATCATCTTCATTATGCCACCTACTGGTCTTTTCTTTTGTTTTACTGTAAAATTTGCCTTTTCGCTACGAATTTGGCATCTGCTTTGGTCTCAAAGTATGTGGCTAGTCGTTCTCTTTTTCTCCCTGTAAATGGACTGCGTGATCCGAGGCAACGTTCAACAGATGCATCCTTCCATTTTACTTCTATTTTGTCTCTTTTTTTTCCAAAATTATATGCACTTTCTTTGACTTTCAGCTTCGTCTCTGGGATTTTGCCTCAATATAAATAATAATAATGATAAGGCTGGATTGAGTTTATCATACAGCTTTTTAGTTGTTTCCCTTGTGTAAGCCTTGGTTTCTTGAGCACTGGTTTCTTGGCATGGCTCCTTTGCGGCTCGTGAGTCCGATACATTTTGACCACGATGATGACGTAAAGCGTGGGGAGTAAGAGTACATTTTTTTCGGACTTCTGGTAGCCAGGCGTTATGACCCACGCGTGCAAATAATGCCCAAGAAAAGGACTAGTTCTCACTACGAGTAGAAAAGAATTTGAAGAAAGGGGAGAAAAAGTCTGAAGTTGCCAGGGAATTGTTATGGAATAATATGTAGCACTGAATTGGATGCTGTAAAAAGCTTTAAGCAGAAGAAGGCCAAAAACTCTCAGGCCCTGGCAATTACAAAACTCTAAAACAAAACTTGGATTTGGACGAAAGCAATTAACAGCCATCCAGAGACTACATTCTAAAATGTGTGGAATAGCCAAGTGAAATATAAACGTAGACAATGATTGCAAAAAAAGATGTTTTATTAATGTAGTTGAGATATGAAATTGATAAAATAACTCTGAGAAGGTAGACAACAGATCAATTAAAATATGACTGTCTTTAATAAAAAAGTTAAATAAGAAAATTTCATTGATCTGGTTGATTCAAAATGAACTATTTACAAAATTTCATTAAAAATGTTATAAAAGATCTACTGAAGTTGAATAAAAATGACTTAAGTACAAATTTCCATAAAATTGACTAGTTTTGATAAAAATCTGAGGAAATAAAATTACAACAAAGCTAGAATTTTGAATCTAATTGTCATGTAATATAGAAAACTATATGTAAATGTTTGGTTGTGACGTGAATAATTATCGTGAAAGCAAAGTTATAGCGAATGTTTTAATAGAAATTGAAATAAGTAGGTGAAAAAGAAAGTAAAATTAAGTGTTTCTTGCAGTTCCGTTTAAAAAAAGCCATTTGTTATGATGTAAGTCGAAGTAGAACCAGATGTTAGATTTAGTGTCCAGGTTGTTGAGGATGAAGTTTATTTCTCGTTGCCTTTTTTCAGTCTTTTGCGGTGTAGTCCAGTGTTGGGAAGAGAGAATCCAGGAAGAGATGGTGGAGGGAGGACAGCCATTGCCGATGAAGAAAATAAGGAGTTTGAAGGTGTCAGTTTCGCTGGTAATTTTCTTCCAAAAGAGTAGTCGGATGTTAGAGGGCCAGGTGTGCAGAGGGTAGAAGATGTCCCAAGAGGGAGGAGCGTAGATGGTGGATTTGTTGACGAGTAAGTTGTAGAATGTTGTGCGTGGTGAGATCATAGTTGGCCATTGTTGCATGGATGATAGCTGTAGAAAAATTAATAACTTGTGATGTATCTCTCCTTGTAGATTAGGGATTTGTTTATAGTGTAATTAGATATTAATATTTATTTATTTATAGGTATCCAAATCTTATATAGCAGACGGTGGAAATAGAAGGAGAAGTAAGATGTGAGAGCGGATTATCCAACACCAAGGCTCCTATTAGTTGTGAATCTTCAGGGGCAAAACACAACTGAGAAGTTAGAGTTAATTACCGAGATTCGAGGCAATAACCCCAATACATCCCAAGGGCCGTAGGCCCGAGGGATGTATTGGGGTTATTGCCGAGAATCGAGGTAATTAACGGACTTAGTTTACAGTTGACAAGGTTTTCAGAAAACAAAGACAAATGAAATGCATTCTTCTCATTGAATTTAACAGTTTTGAAAAGGAGTACAGTTTACAATTGAAAAAGATAGCGGATTCCAATAGGAACTATTGTTAGTTATTTAGCTGCTTTCATAGAAGTGGGTTCCCCAGAGAAACTCATTGCAATTAATTTTTACCATGCACAATAAAGTTGTGATGCTGAAGAAAATGAATGACAACTTTTATTCAACTATGATTGACAAAGATTTCCAAACACGAATTACGTCTTTTGTTTTCGTACAACAGCCAGTCCAATCAATCAAGCGGCCTTTTGTAAAAGCGCAACTCATTAAAGCGCTGTTATTTTGGTCGGTACGTAGCTGCGTAAAGCTCCTCTCTGGTTGGATAATACAACAATACCCTACCTCAACACAAAGAACGAGGATAATAGACTACAGACAAAAGAACTCCTTTGTAGAACGAAAATAATAGAGACAAAAGCAACTACGTCCTTACTGGTTATTTTCATTTGTACCACGCCCTGACAGCTTACAGCTTCTACAGCTCAATTTGCATAACGTTCTGTCTAGCAAAACGGATGGAACTGATTCAAGATGGAGAAACTGAAGGCAAGTTTCAGGTATTTTGCGCTCGTTGGTTGCTCTCTACGATTAGATATGCAATTAACTTGGGCATGATTTTATCTGTATTTTCAGGTTTACGTCTTAAACACACTCTATGGGCAATGAGACCAAGCAAGTAGACTGGACAAACGCTTCTCAATATGGTTCAAGTGAAGGCGTTCTCGGAAATCGTGTTTTGTGGCGTTCAACGGGATTCGCATAAAGGATAATCAGAAGCAAATATTGGTTATAGACAGACAGTCAGCATAGATGCATAAACTGAGATTATTGGATGTTTTTTTCTCGGGGTAAGTGTATGGATTTGAATTCACTAGTTAAATGTTTGGGTTGATAATTGAATTAGTCATTGTGAAAGGGGCAACTGTCATGGTCTATCATGGATTTGGTCTAACTTGGGGTCATTTTAAGTAGCTTAAATGCAGTCAAACTCCCTACAAATCAACAAAATAATGGTCTACGTTTTATACCTAACCTTTCAGCTGCTAGATCAATACAAATTTGGAGTATTTTCGTGTATAATCGAGCGGATGGAATTGGATTGCTAATTGGCATTTTTGATTTTCGAACAGGCTGAACAAGTTTCTTTTTCTTTTTAAGACTAATTTGAAACAGAATATAGGTTCGGAGTTGTTTCTGTAGAACACTTGTCTTATTTTAAAATATTTTGATGAAACAAACGTGACAGTGCCCCTTGAAGTCTTGGTAAAAATGGCTTATTGTGTGGTTCCAGAAATTATCCATAGGAAGGATAATAGGAAAGGATATATTTTCCATACAAATACTGTATTTTTTCTTCGGGAATTCCAGAGAGGTGGGGGGTCACTTTTCAACACTCTTCCGGGGGGGGATATTTTCTGGAACCACACATTATTGATTTACAGGTAAGTATATGGCTTATTATGGATTCATAGGTAAATAACTAGATATTTACCTATTAATCCATAATGAGCCATATACTTACCTATTAATCCATAATGAGCAATATATTTACCTAGAAATTCAATTCAATTCTATTGATCAACCCCAACCTTTCCCTGGAGAATTCAAATCCCTCCCCGACTTTTAGTTTGTTGAGAGCCATTATCCGAGTTAATTCCCTACAAATAACAATGGAAACCGCGTCAACTGTAAACTAAAGGATGTTTCTACCCTGGTACCAGGTCAATGCCCAACATCCTCGTGTTGATTCCTCAAGAAGTGAGAGACATGAGCTAAGCCTAGGGCTAAATTAAAGGCTATTATTATCAAATATAGTTATTAGTTTAATCTAGGAATTTATATTTAAGTTAGATGTTTATGCTGATAAGTTTAGGTATAATTAGAATGTATTAATTTTTATCGTTCTTTTAAGAAAAGTACGAGATGTATTAAAAAACCTACAAACAAATTCGCATAATATATGAAGAGAATTTTATATATACCCTTATGTGGGAGAAGAAAGAGGAGTATAATGGAGTTGTGGGAGTATAATGGAGTTGTAGGAGTTGAGCAGGAGTACAGGTATAAGAGCTGCAAAAAATATATTACTACGGCAAGCTCGTAATTTTTGTGTGTAAATATAACAAAAACCGCGATAATCGTTTGAGCGTAAGAATGAAAATAAATACCTTTAAAATGGAAGAAAGTGGAGTAAGAATGGATTGTAGTGGCTTGGTGGATAATTAGAGTTGTGAGGAATGGGTTTGATGCTGCAAAAAAAAAACAAAATAAAAATTCCTACGGTGAAAATGTAACTCGTAATTTCTTGTTTATAATCTGAAAAGACCGCGATATTGTAAGAAACTCTAAGAAATCATTAGTTTGGATGTAACAATTAGGAGTGAAAATAAAAATAGACTATCAACTGTCTAGGTGATGTAAATCCATCGTATTTGGAAAAAATAGATGCAACAAATCCCTGTAAAAAGGAGTTGTTTTCGCGAAAGAGGAAAAAGGCGCGGACATAAAACTTCATTTTAGCGAGCTGTCGCGGTGTGAAAATATAGAAAAAATGCAAAAATGTAGAGCCAAGTAGCTTATAAATGGAACTGAAAGTTTACCTTTTCGATATATGTGTGGTTTGAAGAATGAAGAAGGTGTTTATGGAGATATGAGCAAGATCTTCAACTAGAAGTCCAAGTCTCAGTCTCATCATCACCATTAAAAATTCGTCCCGTAGTCTCATTTTCCTAGGAGGTCCTGGCTTTTTAGCATGTTCATTTGAAAGATAGTTCTTTTCCTTTAGTGACTCTTTTCCCCTCCAGTAATTCAGTTTCTCAGCTCCCTTCCGAGCAGTATCAAATATCAACATCATCGTGCTAAAGTTGATAATTCCAGTGTAAAATTTAACTTTGTGGTCGTCCCCGTGCAGATCCTCCATTGTCAGATCAGGCAGTTTGGTGTCCGTGCCCATTTCCTTTGTTTCAACGTGTTTTGTTTGGGTCGACTGGTCTCTCGTACTTTTGGATTTACAGTATGAAGAAGGAGGCTCATGCTGAGGTGTGGGAAGTGTTGCAAAGTTAATGTAGTCGTGAAAGTTCGAGTTCACGCATGATAGTATTTGGGCAGTGCTCTAAAACATGCTCCTCGTTTGTTCTTTGTGTCTTGGCCGGCGGCTCTGTGTTCTCTTTCTGTACATTTGTTATATCTTCAGTGAAGTTTGGTAGAATTGTTGGCAAAGGACACCATGGCTTTGGACCAGAAAGGGAAGAAAAGTGTTTGCTACAAATGCGAGTATTGTCCGTGACCGCACTCTTCTTCAGGGAGTCTTTGAGCAACCGAAGCCATCTCCTCTTCTTTTTCCTCTCCTTCGGAATGCGATGAAATGAGAGGAGTCGATAATTTACCTTTTGACCGGAAAAAGATGGGCATTCTTTCACAGCGCAGTACACCTTTCTCGGTGCCACCATGTTGCAAATCACGAAGCGAGCAAAGTAAACAAATTTCCCAACATAGCCTCGCTTCCATGCTAAAGTTCCACAGGATCCCCATTATCTGGAAAAAGGCCCATTACTCATCAAAGAAGTGTTTGACATTCAAAAATTTAAATTAAAAAGGATATTGTGAATCCAAGAGCTAGTTTTGGATCATATGTTAAGATGAACAAAATCCCCCTACCCCTACCCCCAAAGATTTTGTGTAAAAAATAATTAGCCTGTACACAAATTACTAATGAATGCGAACTCTGATAGTCATACATTGCGCAATGTTTCCAACATTAAGCTTGAAATATGAAAAATTCACGTTTTTTTGATTTTTGCAAAACATGCATGTCAAAAATTTATCCAAAATCCATTTATCGAAATCGCTCGTAATTCAGGGCATATGACGATCCACAGGAAGCACAGACGAGCATTGTCGGGGAAGTTAACGGTTTAATTATCTGCAGTCGATCAACAAGTATCAAACAAAAAAAGCACTGAATGCAATGATTCGATGGAAACCTGTAGAATAAAGTAGAGATAAAAATTCTTTGTCGGATCATTTTCACCTTTCTCTAAACCTAATTCTGGTAAATTTTGAAAACACAGGGAAATAAGTATTTGATACTCGGTCTTGGCTCATTGTGCTTAGAATAAAATGTTTTTGTGAAAAATAAGAAATGTTTGTAACACGCCCCCAGTCTCCCTTCAGTGACGCCCAGTGATCTGATCGAGAAAAGTCGAAATTGGGGTATGTTTGAGGCACGTTGTTTGAACACACCAAAAACTTCCCCAATGTAAGCAATTTTGATTGATATAAATAAATCACCCCAAAGCCGCCCACTACTCGAGATATGCTTTTACAAATCGACCATACTCGCTGATAGTACAAGTATTAGGAAAAAAAGGCGATCTTTCAGGGAATTTTCCAAAATGAAAAATACTTTTCATTTCAATGAAATATATATCTTCATAGACTTCAGACTACTGTTAACATCTGGACCAAGTTTCGTTAATTTTTCTGCATTATTTTATAGATTTTTGAAATTTCCCTCGTCCGCCAAAATTACCCCCTTAACGAAAGCGCGTCTTCACAAGAGAAAAAAGAGATTTAGAGAAAATAAATAGCGCTGCGCACAGATTCTAAAAATAGATCACGTGAACGTAGACCCCCCGCGAGAGTCACACAAACAAAGCCTTCGTGAAAGAGCTAATGTGAGAGTTTCGAAGCGCCACCTCCTAAGGAAAGACAGTTTCTACAGCCAAGAAAGAAAGCCAGAACAACTGACAACGACATCAGAACAAATGAAAACGATATCACAACAAATGAAAACGATATCAGCAACAACTGCTCGAATAATGAAGAGACCATTGAGCAAGACAATGGCACACCCCTTGTGAGTAATCAAGAAACTCAAACTGAGTACTCAAAGTACATGCTTTCTGCTAAACTTGAGACCATGATGTTGCGGAACGAGTCAGTGACAACAAAAAAAGGAAACATTAAGATTACACCTAGCCTCTCCTATGAAAACATCAGTAAAAACCCATCGTCTATGAAACATTTTACCGGGCTCTCGACAAAACAATTTGAAGCATTGTTTTCGTTTTTGAATAGGGTCTGCCCCTTAGATAATCTTGTTTTCTACTCTGGTAAACAAACTCTTGGAACAAGCAAGGGCAATAGGGGGCCACAACCAACATTATCTAATCGTGAAAAGCTGTTTATTTCTCTAGTAAGGTTAAGAAGAGGTTTCACTATTAAGACTTAAGCGTTTCTTCTGAGTTCCCCAACAAGATCTATTCAGGAATCACTGATAAGGAAAAGTTTTACAACATATATTCAATTGATGTATAAAATATTCCGAGATATGTCAGAAGTAATGTTTCCACCAAGAGCTGTGTTGAAAAGACTTTTACCAAAGGTTTTCAAAACAATGAAAAAATACGCTGCATTGTTGATTGTACTGAGTTTTCTGATGAAACATCCCGTAACTTTGCAAGACAGGGACATACATACTCTTTGTACAAACATGCAAACACTTTCAAGTGCTTGATTGCTATTACCGTTAATTGAGGAGCCTGCTTTGTTTCAGATCTTTACGAAGGGGACATTGATGATGTTCGAATTTTTAAGGAATGTGGAATCCTGAAACACATCAACCCTGATGACATTGTTATGGTTGATCGTGGATTTACTGTGCAACATCTGCTTAATCCTTTGCATGCCCATTTGAAAATTCCAGCTTTCTTCAAGGGAAGAAAAAAATCTTGTTTCGAGCTCCTCTGCTGCACTAAGAAAGATAGCCAAAGCTCGTATTCATGTTGAACGCTTTAATCAGAGACTAAAGCAGTTTCGATTAGTTGGGCGAAAGATTCCCCTTTCAATTGCACCATTAGCAACTCAGTTGGTGGTGGTTGCCTGTGGACTTGTAAATTTTCAAGAAGTCCTATGCAAATGACTTATTACAAGTGCACAGTTGACTCCCAGAAATATCCATACCAGCAGAGGATGATTTGACCCCTCCACACACCCCATTGGAACTTCCAAACGTCTTTATAGAGCTTGTATAAAAAATCAAGGCCACATTGAACAGCCAATCAATTACCAATCAATTCTTTTCTGTCTATTCTTCTGTGGGATGTATGGATATTTTCAGAAGCCACACATGTCCCCCTTTTTCATTTCTGCAGTTTTGTGTATTTTGTTTGCTAATCCTGTAGGGATAAGTTGGGCTAGGATATATATTCCAAAAAATAAATAAAGCACTATTGCTAAAGCTGTCAAAAAGCACTTTTTTAACAGGTCACTGAATACAGAAAATTATGTATTTTTTTTGAAATAGATATCCTAGCCCAACTTATAGAAGTAAAAAAACTGCATTAAAAATCTGCTGTGCAGAAAAAAATCTTCCAACTCCTCCCCTCAAAGATCAAACAATCAGTTTGTTAATACTAATTATTGTGTAATAACTATTCAGAACAACAGGTTTCTCTATTCTGTAAATGTTTTTGCATTATTATTGTTACTTGTTTGTGATTCAGTGTTGGGTTTGAGCTCCCTTTTGCACATCATTCTATAGACAACAGAACACAAGATAGCTTAATGAGTACCCAGGAGGTTCACAAAATATTTATTGACTAAACCATAAACCAGAGTTTGCTTGTTGTGACTCCTTGAACCCATCATACCCATGCATTATTGTAGTGGAAAATGCCAATATAATGACCACTATTCCGGAGAGTGGCTGCATTAAGATGAAATGCCCTTCCATCAAGAGTGATGCTATGATGTACTTCTGCTAATATCATGCCACTTCCTCTGCTTAAAAGATCCACTGAAAACAGGAAGAAGTTCTTCAGGTTTTCCAGTGAACGTGAAGTATTTTCTCGAATACCTGAGCAATGCCAGGAAATGTGTGAATTGCTGTTATCATCCAAAGTTTTATCCTCAACATGGGGTACATCAGGTTCAGGCTTGGATTTGAACTTTCTTTGACACTGAGAAACACTTGAAGCCATGCATCCAGTGCTTCAACAAAAACATTTCCTGAGATATTAGCTGGGATACCCAGGTTGACAGTGTAAGAAGTGATTAAGTCTGCTGGTTTGGGACGTGTCCAGTTTACAATGGGTGATTACTTTGGATTGCAAGTAGGGTCTCAATAGCTTAATGAACTGGCAATGTTCAATGAAACAATCCGTTATGCACGTATAACTAACCGTAGCACTAGTTATAGACATGCTACAAAATTATTAAGTGCTAGGCTACAATGTAGTATAGGCACCTTGCATGGTACTAGGTATCCATATCAATGGCCATCACAAGCTAAGGCATCAGCTTCCATAGCGTATCATTCCATCACAGCCATCACATACCTTACAGATTTGCATGTTACTGTGCAGTATTTAACGTTATCACCTAACTCCATTAACCTGCATGGTACCATATCCACAGGTAACCCAGCCATCGCATAGTGATACGTAGTATCATGAAACGATGCATGGAACATGAACTACTGTTCTTATGAGGATCTACATGGTCACAATGTACTCCATTTTATCTACAACCATCCATGGTAAGTGTGGTCATGGGTAATACTTTTAAATGCTCAGAATACTCACTTCTTCTTCGCGTTTCTTCAGATTCGCTATATGTTTCGCCTCCCGTTGCTTTTTCCGTAGTTCTTTCAGTTTTTTTACTTTCTTTCTCACGAGGTTGCTCAATCGTTTACTTTCACCGGTACTAGGAGTCTTCTTATTATTCTTAACCATTCTACAGATAATTTTGGTTAGATCATCTCATTAAGAAATATAGTTTCTAGAAAAAATTTTAAAAGATATACCTGTATTCCTTCTCGCCGGCTATTTGTTTACAATACTTGTCTTGTGGCTTTTGTGCTAAAGTATTTCATATCCAGGGAAGCTTAAGTTTATGTACAAATGGCGGCTATTATCAACTGTTTTATTGCGTGATAGTTTACGTGATAGTTTTGCTCGCTCTACACTGTCATACAGTGCTTTGCTATTAACTAGCTCGCTCTGTTTAAAGTTTAAAATTTAAACGCAAGCACGAAAACTAAATGGTGGTACGTGATTAACCGTCCTGTACTTGTTTACCTCCTGTACTTGTTTACCTCGGCATGGCTTCGCAAACAGACAAATTTTTGATTTCTCTAAAACACTACCCCTGTGAAATGGCTGTAGGAATTCCTAGGAATATCCTAGGATATTCCTTGAAGTTCTTAAGAAATCATTCTTAAGAATTCCTAGTATTTCCTAGGAAACTCCTAGGAATGAAAGTGTGAATTTTAACAGTAAATTCGGACAAAGAATGCAAAGAATTCCTAGGAATTCCCAGGAATACCAAACATATGAAAACGGGAGTACAAATTCCTAGGAATTCCTAAGAAATAAAAGAGGCAGAGTTAAGGTCTTGAAAGTTCTAGGAATTACTTTTTTTTTCAATCATAATATTATTTAAACAAACATATCAACAATTTTCTATAAAACATAATCTTCAATAATTTTGATGAATGTAAACTTATTCTGATATTTCTTTTATAAAACATAGTCTAATTAAGCATATAAACATTATAATCATTTTGTAAAATATTATTTTTTCATTAAGCCTTTACTTGTTCTAATGGCATTCTTCTCTCTGCATTTTTTTTATTTCATTGAAACCTTTCAATCAATACAATAATTTGTTCATCATTTGCTCATTTATATACATAAAACAGATAAATCTACAAAAAGGTATTGCCGTAGAATAAAAAAAAATATTTTGGCAACCCCTAAAGGGGAAATTAAAAAATATCTTTGAATTTGACTTTTTTTATTTAGGTGCCACCCTTGAAATGCAAAATGTGCCAATTTGTAAAATGGACCAAAAAACACGTAAAACGTTTCATTATAACTTTTTCCCTTGCTTCATTCTATTTTTTGAAGTCCGTTTTGCCTTTTATTTTCTTCAAAAATTTGCATGCACTTTCATTTCAAGGGAGCCACCTAAAACTGCAAAAATTATAGATTCTGTATCCTGATGCCACGTTTCACGTTCCTGATGTACGTGTCTGTCTTACTACCTTCGATGTTGAAAGTTGTTTTCATCACACCTACAAAGACAAGACACATTATTAGAAATATAGGGCAAAAATAGGGATAGGACATTGGTAAAACTTTATATTCTGTACACAATCTATGCACAATACGACTTTAAGCTTCAAGACTTTCAGCACATCGATGTTTCATGTGACAATAACGATGCAGGGCCCGACATCAACTTTTTTCAAGAGATGCCATTTGTGTCTAAATAAAAATTTATTGTTACCAAATGTGAAGTATGGTCGCCATAACAGAAATCTGGTCGCCATCGTTTTCTCTTCTGTTTGTTGTAAGAGTTTTTTCGCTAACTCTAAAAGTATTTGAGCTATTGTAGCTCAGGTTTCTTCTTTTTAAGGCCTTTCCCTCGCCTCAGAATACAGTGATTTGGCTGCATGTAGCTCCTGGTATTTCGTTTTTCATACTTTAGTAGGGCTCTTTTGCGTGCAAAGCGCGCCAAAAATTTCCAGCATGTCCAGCATGTCAAACCACATGTTTAGAAAACTTTGATATGCATGGTGCACATCGCATTGCCAAAATTCCACTTTCAATCATTCAATCATTGGGCAATTCCAGAAAATAAAGGTACCCCCCCGCATGGGCGGCATTTGGAAATTCCGATAGGATGGGGGGTTTAAGAGCTCGGAATTCTGATTGCAAGGGGGGGTTCTCGAAGCTGGATTTCTTTAACCTGCCCGGAATTCTATATGCATGGGTGGTAAACCTTTTTGTAATTCTGGATGCATGGGGGGTCAAAAACTAGTGCCGCCCGTGGGGAGGGTACCTTTATTTTCTGGAATTGCCCATTTTCAAGAAAGGGTTCACTTTTTTGTACAAAATATCCAAAATATAGGAAATATAGGGCATTTCAAGACAATATAGAGAAATATATGAGAATCTTAAAAATATAGGTAATGTAGGAAATATAGGGCGGTTGAAGGCCTGTAATAATGATATGATCTTATTCTCAGCTCTATAATTTGCTTCTCAATTATGGGATGGGAATCCCAAAAATAATTTCAAAGGCTGAGACAGGCAAATAAAAATGTGGACTCATGATAAATGTTACTGCTAGCTATGATAAACTTGCGCCTTATCAGCTTGACCTTCTCCTGATCAAGAGCTGGTGCATCTTTTTCACGATTCCAAGTACTTTTGCTTGTTACCAGGCTTCAGCTGTTGTTTGCATTAGTCTGTGATGACAGACCACAGGCTCACAACAAGGGCTGTAATCAAGTCTTAAACCATTCGCCATGCCAATTGTTTCTAGAATGTTCAAGATGAATAGCTTTTAGTGCCACTAGCACCCAATTTGTCACTAGCCAGAAATTCGACCAAATTCGGCACACATGATCTTTAGCACTACGCTATTTGTTTTGCCAGAGGTTGAGAGGAAAAAAGTGCATTTTCACGCCAAAGTTCGGAGATAATTACCTTTCTTCGTCCTGATATTCATAGAGTCAATTCCCAAGGGACACACGCAAATAACATGTGATCCCAGTGCAGGGAACTATAGATCTGCAGATCTGAATTGTGTTTTTCCCTATTTCTTATAGTCTAGAGGGCAGCGGCTCTCCAAAAAAAATAACTCATACTGTAATGTCTTACTTCTCCGGAGTTGCATTTTTTACCAGTCTTAGAATTATTTTAATAGACTGACATAAATTATATGCAATTCAAAAACCTATCGATCAATTTTGAGAACCTTGGAATTTTTTTTTGGCGTCTTCAAAAACTTCAATTGAGTAGGCTTTCGGAGGCCTTCAATCTTCAATCCAACAGAAATCAAGCAAAATTGGTTGATAGGTTTTTGAATTACATATTATACGAAGTCTATTAAAATAATGCTAAAACGACTTTAGAACCGGAGAAGTAAGACATTTATAACGGCTTTTTTTTTTTTTAGAGAGCTGCCCTAAAAATAGGGGGAACCAATTAAGATCTGCAAGCTGGCTACCTGTGCTGGGATCATGTGTCACATGCGCTGCGTCCCTTGGTGGGATTGACTGTATGAATATCAGGACGAAAACAGCTCATTTAATCCGAAATTTGGCGGGAAAATACACTATTTTCCTTTCAACCTCTGGCAAAATAAATGGCATAGTGCTAAAGCTTATATCATGTCTTCTACTTCTGTACCGAATTTGGTGGAATTAGGTGCTGTGGCACTTTATGAGCAGTCTATGGAAAAGTTCCTGTTGCATCAAGAAATGCAAATTCATATACATTTAACTCCTCGTGAACTTTCTTTGTTTCTTTTTGTGCCAAAGAAATAAGTTACTGCGCTATTCAGTTAAGCGTGGATGCCGAAAGTTTGGTAGATAATTTTGAATGTCTTGTTTGGAAAAGTTTTGTGTCTCAAATAGCACATTGTCAAGGAAAAGCTCGTGATTTTGAAACTATGATGCAACATTCCTTTACAACATTATGAACCGGCATGACATTACATGCTTCTTGAGACCCAAAACTATCCAAACGAAACGTTCAAACTTATCCACCAAACTATAGGCATTCCACACTATACTAGTTATGCAATGCTTTCGAGTGGCACGCAGGATATCCCATGCGGCACTTGTATTTTCTGGTGTACACACAAGCCTTCAGGCGAGCGTGTATGCTAAGAAAATATGAGTGACAAGTTGGATATTCTGCAGTTTTACAAACACGCTTTTTAACCAATCAGAATGCACACATTCACAATACAACATAGGTGTTATTTTCTAAAGGCCTTTATACACACGGTTTCCGCTGCCATTTTAGTTCAAAATCCAATGTGAACACCGGACGGTTTAGTTGCAGGATGCAGGGCCGGCGACGGCCCTTCCTCGTTGGTGCTTCCTTCACCTGTTATTTTATCTCTTTTAACATCCTTTAACAGAACAAAATAAAACCCCCAACGTGCTTCTAGCTTCAATGCCATAATAGGCCTTTTGCAGTTGGAGGTCACGTGACCTTAAAATAAGCAGCTTTGAGATGAAAAGTAGCATGGTAAGTTTAGTATAAAGCCCAAATTTCAGCAAGCTACAGTGCAAACTCAAATAATGGAATCAAAAATAAAACTGGCTTTTTTAATAAGGTTTGTGCCAGCAAGCCTTGCTCTCCAGCCATACAAATCATAGTAATATAAGCAGCTTTTGTTTTTGCTCTCTCTTTTCTTGTATGCATCATTGAACTATGAAACTCTGGCTTTTTACTAAAATTACCAAGCTCTTTTCATCTATGAGACTACAAGGCTCAGGTTTTACGGCCTTCATATCAGATCTCCACAGCCAGCCGCCTACTTCCAAAACTAAGCCTGTTACTTGAAAAGTTATTGAAACCCCTGAGGAGCTTACAATTTGTTGAGCTGCCTAGAAGTATCAGGGTGCTGATGTAGAGCTGCAACACTCAATTACAACTGGCTTGCTAACATCTTGTTTTTTTTTATTTGTACATTCCAAACTTTTTTTATTAGGGGAAGGCAGCTGTGGCCTGAATGTCCATAATGCAGGAGCCCACCTTGTAGACTATGTAGAGGGATGGGGTCCCCTTTGGGCCTGGTCAAATTTTGGCTTTGAGGATATGAATGGCACTTTGATGGACTTCACTCATGGGACAGGAAATGTGTGTCGTCAGGTGATTATACAATACAATGGAAATTTTGTTGATATGTTTCAGCTTTATTTGCCTCTGTGGAAAGTCAACCAACTTCTTGGGTTGCAAGTGACGTCACTGGGGGTCCAACTGGTGGTCTAGAACAAAAGAATGTTCATTATGTCCCTATGTTCAGGGCACCAGCATGGCCGCCGCGCTTTTGTAGTTTAATTCCCAAAGGTATGGTTGCAACCCACGAATAACTGGTCTGTATGTTTTATCTTTTTTTAAGCTTAATTGGATGCTTCATGCTCAGAGTCGCTTAAAATGTGATGTTGCCTTGATTGATGATATGATCTTCAAGAGTTACATCCAACGCATGCTGAACACAAGGCGCATTTGATTTCTTGTTTTTATATTTTTTTCACTGCTGGTTTAAAAGCTTAAGCTTTATATTAAAAGTGATTTTCCTTTTTGATAAAATTGCAGGTTAAAGAACTTGAAGGAAACCGAAAAATGCTACGTTGCTGGTGGTGTAAGGAAGCTAAGAGGCTTGCCTGAAGCAGACCTGTTAGAAATTACCAATGAGATTGGGGAAGGCACACTTTGGAAAGCTGCTAGAATTGTAATTAATGGCCATGTATACTTCTCCAAACACTATACGAGAATGGTCAAGAGGAATGCTTGCATAGTTCAGTTTAGTAACAATACTATTGGGGAGATTGTCTGGAATAAGGAGAGTGGTAAAGTTGTTGCCACCTACAGAGAGTTGAATATAGATATGGAACAACTATTCCTCTTCAATGCTGCAGGACATCACATACTGCGTGTAAGCGCCAGCAGGTATTTAACAATAACCCTTTATATTCAGAATCCCCCCGCCTCTCCCCTTCAGGAATCCAAGAAATTGCGAAGTTGTGAATGTCATACCTTAAATATTCACAATAATGACACCATTGAAAATAGCAAAAAATAAGAAAACCACTAAAAAAATAAGCTCCAGACTTGGTGAATAGCAAGTCTAGTATGTTTCCTTGTTTTGTGAGTTAAACTTTTTATAATTTTCTTTAACATTTTTATTTTCGGCATTTGAACGGAGAAACCTCGTAGTGGCATCGGGACGGCTGTGGTTTTGGTATGTTTTGTTGTTGATCTAAGATAGGTCAGAGGGCAAAATCACTCCAATCCTCGGCAAAAACAGTCAGGATGCAGTGAGAAACCAGCATGGGATCAGTTCTTGGCTTGGTCTTCGACACAGAAACGAAGTGAAAACCCGATGTTGTCAATTTTCGTGAGATCCAAAGTCAAAATTCCCGGTCCGAATGATGAAACCATCAAGATTTTTTCGTTCTCGAAGATTTAGAAAATACGAAGTACCAAATCATAAACCGTGTACACTTTGCCAAACAATGAGGGAGAAAAGTTTAAATATCAACCCATGTACTGTCCTCCAAATTCACTACCTTCAAATGAATAAAGGTACGTCCACACTTCGTGATTTTGATCGCAAAAAGCGAGGCACCAAAACACATTTCATTTTGATATTATTAAAAATAAAATAATCACTGTATTATTCTGCTACATGAACTTGAACATGAATCAATTTCCTTCTTCATTAATTAATACGATCTGGTTTTGGCTGGTTTCTTTCAGGGTTGATATAAAAAGGACACGAAAAAAATCGATTGACGTGTTTATATGATTTACATGCTTGAAACAGAAATGTAGTCCCAAGTAATCTTATTTTGGTGTGGGCAATGTGAGAAAGTTATACAACATCTATATAATACATTTTTAACCTGGTACCTATTCACATAAGGTCCATAAGTGTTCACATTCGTAAGCAACTGTAATGTATGATTTCGCCAACTACAAGGCATCTACTACAACAATTATTGCTTCAAATTTATTTTTTTATTTTTTTAACACTACTCAGTGACATACCTCACTACACCAGATCATGTGATCCTGCAGAGCCACTTTTCATAGAACCTCCATTCTTGATTTTATAAAATCGCACCTGCATACCACATTTTATAGACTTCAATACTTTTTTTAAGTTTGAATCATAAAACAAGCACAAGTTTACCACTCTAGAGAGTTGATGTATATTAGTATGTAAATACTTGGTGTGTGCCCTTCCTTTTGTGTAAGCTTGTTTATGCTTGATTCCATTCTAGGTTTTTAGGTGTTATGTTACGAATGATTGGTGTATGTATTCTAAAAATGTTTTCTAAAATTGTATGAATACACAGGATTGAAAATTATATGCACAAAAAGAAATTTTATATGCACAAAAGGAAATTTATTTTAATATGCACAAAAAGAAATATATATGCACAAAAGGAATTTATGCCCAAAAGGAATTTATGCCTAAAGGAATTTATGCCTAACTTCTTGAGTGCCATAAATTCTGTATACTCACGCAGTTGAAGTTTATGTGTAAAATAAATTAAAGCCATACAGTATAATGCACAAAATGAAACTAAAAACAACAAGAGCCAGTTACCCCGTTCTACTTTAGTTTGAACAGATCTATAGCCTGGTATAGATCTATGGACAGTTCTATCTACAAAAATCCATGCATGGGGTTTCTAAAGAATTGTTTACGCCAACTGTGCATTTCAATCAACCTTCGTCATCAGGGATTGGGAAGGCTGAAAGACCATTAATCCAAGGTCTGACTCCTGAGATGGTCACGCGTTTCTGCTTTGGTACCAAAGCCCAACCCAACGCGTAAATGCAACAAGGCCAGTTCTTTAGAGGATCAATTTAACTAAAGGGCAATGTTGAAGTCAAAACTCAATATAGAGTAAAATTCAGAGGATGAAATTTTCGGATAACTTTACGTAGGATAAAAATGTTACTTGTTTAGCAGGTGATGTGAACTAAAATTACAGTGAGAAAAAGGTACAATGATTATGACAAAAAGGATTGCTACCTACAAAACCATGATAAAAATCGATGATTGCAGAGTTACCTCTAGCATGACTGAAGGGGAGTTTACAGTTGATAAGCCTGCAATATAACTGCACCAATTTTTGTAGGGATGGGCATGTTTTGAAAGTTATTTCGCCATTTCTCATTTGTCTCATTTAGCACTCGCCATCTTATCTTTGTAGCCAGGCAGTATGAAAACCACAGGAGTCCCAAAACCACAGGAATCCCAATGAACAAGGACTGATTCTTTTATATTTGTTCAGTATGGTGCATACCCATTATATACTATGCGTGTATGTGTATATAATGAGTGGGGTGTGTATGTTTAGTAATAGGATATTGACCTTTGTGTCGGAGATCAGATGCAGGTCATATGATATGTTAAGTCCACCCCACGTGGAAGGGGGACAACCGTACACCTGTTGCGGCATTAAAGGTCTTATCCATTGTATCTAACGATACAAAACCACAAGCTTACATGCTGCTACAATCTTCAAACCACCAGCTATCACCAGCATGAACATATCTGTTTCCACATTGTGCCTACCGTGACCCGCGACCACCATACCTGACTCTAACCCATCCCAAAGCAGTAAGTCTTTATCAAGTGTTTCCCATCACCATGTTCCCAGACAGTGCCGTATCCTCAGTTTCATGCATGCATGTCCCCATATGAATTACATCACACAGTTGTCCACACACAATATCACCTCTAGGTACGTCACTGTAAGGTTTTCCATAGTATGTTTATCACACTCTTCCAACTGTACACCTGCTTCAGAATGGCTCAGTCGTACAGCACAACAGTACAAAGGCCACGCCAACCTACAACGCTTTATTGCAGAGGCCCACACATGGCATGGTACTGGAAGTCATTATCGAACATAACACACATGACGTTACCTTGGGTTCAGCACATTTATTTTAGTATGTATATACTTGGTGTGTGCCCTTCCTTTTGTGTAAGCTTGTTTATGCTTGATTCCATTCTAGGTTTTTAGGTGTTATGTTACGAATGATTGGTGTATGTATTCTAAAAATGTTTTCTAAAATTGTATGAATACACAGGATTGAAAATTATATGCACAAAAAGAAATTTTATATGCACAAAAAGAAATTTATTTTAATATGCACAAAAAGAAATATATATGCACAAAAGGAATTTATGCCCAAAAGGAATTTATGCCTAAAGGAATTTATGCCTAACTTCTTGAGTGCCATAAATTCTGTATATTCACGCAGTTGAAATTTATGTGTAAAATAAATTAAAGCCATACAGTATAATGCACAAAATGAAACTTCAGTAGAACGGGGTAACTGCCTCTTGTTGTTTTTAGTTTGGACAGATCTATAGCCTGGTATAGATCTATGGACAGTTCTATCTACAAAAATCCATGCATGGGGTTTCTAAAGAATTGTTTACGCCAACTGTGCATTTCAATCAACCTTCGTCATCAGGGAAAACAGGAGTCCCAAAACATTTTGCTACACCCACACTGCACTGCACTAAAGCCCAGAAGAATCTTCAAGATAGAAGGAGATGGCCCCATATGGAAGAAGAAGAAGAACGTTCTTCGGAGTTTAAAGTGCCACTACGACGAAATTTGAACATCGTTTTTTAGACTTTTTTCAACCTGGATCCATTCCTCGTACGTAAATGAACATTTCACTGCATCTAAAAATATAATTTGTGTCCCGTAAGGCATTTGATGTAGCATCCCAAATACCGAAATCAACTGCCGCCATATTGGATTTTGTTCCAAGCCAGCATTTTGAGCCCGCGGTTGTTATGCGGCAAACCAAATAAAAAACCTCGATCCCGTGCATGACGTACGGCTTGTGACGTAGGTTTCTCAACACAGTTCGCACATTTACAAATATTCTATATAGAAACTTCCATCGCTATCGACATTTTTACATGGTTTTCACCCTTTTTGACTCGGAATATGGACCATAACATCGACGAAAATAGTAGGGACGGCAGTGAGCCAGAAAGCGAGGCTGAATCATCGATTAGCAGCGACAATCAGGCTCAAGACTTTCGGGATGGCGCCGTTGGCTACGATGAAAGTTTGGACCCGGTTGCCAACGTAGAGGAGGCTTTCGAGTATCGCGAACGTTTACGCCAGGAAACAGAGGAGGAGGAAGAACTTCAAAGCAGATATTCAGGGGAGCAAGAAGTGCAGGAATGGTAGGTGGATTAGCTCATCGCATACATATCAAATCGACAAGGTTCCAGTGGATACCTTTTTTCTTTAGGTGCAAGTGCTCAAACTGCTCACTAGACCTTGTGACAAAGCCAGAAGAATGCTGGTGCTTTGCAGACATCGAACGATGTGGCGAAAGAATGTTAGAAGTCGAAATGGAAGGAGAGTGTGTCACAAGTCATCCGGGATTTACGGACAATTGTGTAAAAGAATGGGTGCTGCGAACGGCAGCCGTGGGGCTGAAAACGAGAAACAAAAAGTCCTACTCGACTGTGAAGGCTAATGTGGGAGCAAGCGACTCCGAGTAAGTGTCAAGGCTAGTGCAGCCGCTTGGTGCAGAAAAAATTGCTGAATTGTTCAATTTTATGGCAAAGCTACCAAATTTGGCACAAATAATGCTTACCACCCATAGATTAATATTACATATGGCCCCACCCGGGTCCGCCCTGGATCCATCCCATAATTTCAGTTTTAGACGCGGGTAAGGTTGCTCATTGAAAAATGTAGATATATGTCTATTTCAAAACATTTATGTGTATAACCTTCCATTAGCACCGAGGAATATGGTTGTTACAAAATATCCCATAATTTTTACTTTTAAGGTGGCTCGGGAGAAAAAATAAAATAACCATTAATAAATTCTCGCAAGGGTATTATCTACGTGCTAGAACCACCAAAATTCCCACAAAGAACAATAACTATCCATAGATTAAATCGACACATGGCTCCACCTTTGATCCGCCCTGCATCCATAATTTCAGTTTCAGCTGTCGGTAAGGTTGCTTATTAAAAATGTACTTCTTATCTGTTTATTTTGCAAGTTTTATGCTTGCATCCTTTCATTAGCTACAAGGAATGTGGTTATTACAAGAAATCCCATAATTTTACTTTTAAGGTTGCTCGGGAGAAAAACACAATAATGATAAATAAAGTCATTAACAAAATGTATGTATCTGTTTTTTTTATGCAATTTTAAGTTGTATATCCTTTCATTAACATCCAGGAATGTGGTTGTTACAGAATATCCCATACTTTTTACTTTAAAGGTGGCTCGGTAGAAAATATGAAATAGTCATCAATAAAGTCTCGCAAGGGTTTTAGTTATGTGCTACAGCCACCTAAATCGAACAAAGAATAGTAACTTACCAAACATTTAAACTATGGTTTTCCTTTTTACATGTTTTAACTTTCCGCTCCAAAACATTTTACCATGGACTTAACTGTGTTCTAAAAAAAACACGTCGGGGATTTTTGAAATTTTAAAAAGAGCCGATTTTAGAGCCAGAATGTAGAAAAAATTCTTGAAAAGGAAATCGAATCTTAGTCAACGCTAATATGGGGTCAATGAATGAAAAAAGCAAATACTTGCGAGGTTGTAACTCTAAAAAGTTGAACTGATGCATCGGAAAGGGAACTCCATAAAAAAGTTTGATAAACAAATTATATACCATAGTTTAGCCCAGGATATAAGCTTTAAAATGAAGTATCACTTGTAAAGATACGACCATTTTTGTGTGAAATTATGCCATTTTAACCAAAAAGTACCCCGAATGTAGTCCGTAAACGTAAGGTGTCTAAATGAAAAAAAAAAAACTTTGCTATCATAAATGCAATTTCAATGCTTTAGATAACGTAAATGCAGCTGCTAATCACTATTCTAAAACACAAAAAGGACAAAAACAGTTATGGAAACAGATAGATTCTCCATCTCCGTAACCTCTAGATTTTATAAACTTTTACTAGACAAATGAAGTGTGGAAACTAAATTGTTGTCTTGAGCTAAACAATTGCCCACCTTTTTTGAAATGAATGAATATACCATTTCAGGAGGGTAGGAAAACAAATAATATTTGGTATACTTTCTTGTAGTATTAGAAGAGCGAAGTGGTACCCAAATAGATCAAAGGAGGATGGCTGAAAATGTTCATTACAATCATGGTTTTTGCTGGTTTGTTATTTGACGCTTCATCTCAAAATCAGAATTGCTTGGACATCCCTTCATTTGAATTGTCATGAATTGTATATTACACCCGTTAGTCAACATAAGAAACCACGTTGGAAAAGTGCCCTGGCCCATCAAATCTGCTGCAAAATGAAAGCGTTTACCCTTTGAAGTTGTGTAAACATCTGGAGCACTAACAGCAGGAGAACAAACAAATGGTACAATTGCAGGCAAGCCTTATGTGTACGCAGGAAAGTATTATTGCGCTCAGATTTTATGACGTGCTTCTGCTTTGGTGGTAGCGTGGCTAAAAAAGGTTTTCGTACGAAATGTAATGGGCAAAGTAACCCCAAAGATGACTGCAGCGTACGTCAAAGGCTTTTGCCTCCTCAACATAGTAAACAGGATTAAAGATTATAATCCCTGAATCTTGTAAGGAAGTACAGGCAGAAACATATAAGTGAGTTGAAACGTGTAACAAACATACATTGCTGATTTTGAAAATGTTGTTGAAGAACTTCAAGATGTTAAATGTTAGTATATTATCACTTACCACTATTGCTCTACTTTATTCGAAGCGAGAAAATGAAATATTATCAAGAGAAAACCTGCTTGGGCAAGCAGGCGAGTAGAGTTCGTTATTCACCAGATATGGTCATAAAGTCGCTACAAATAATCCGCAGCTTGGTTCACCGTTGCTTGTTTCAACTAAGTTATATGTTTCTGGTACAGGGGAAAAACGTTTTTTGTTTTTCTCTGTGAAATACAAGACATTTTTTTGTGAATATTTAAGTTTTTACTCTTAGTACTTATTGACTAATCTAAAAACAAAACAATTGTCATCTCGAAGGTTTACTCTATCGTTAACTTTACAAATTATGGGATGTTTTCAATACCTTAAACCTTTTATCGCACAAGTAATGACATCAACATTACACTTGTATAATTATCACACATATCCACTTATTTTTCTTATGAGCCACCTTAACAATTTAAAATCAAATTATAGCATGGAACCAGGGCGGATCCCAGGCGAGCCATGTGTCGATTTAATTTTGTATAGTTATTCTTGCTCGTGCGAATTTTGGTGGCTCTAGCATGCAAAAAATACCCATGCAAGACTTTATGAATAATTATTTAATATTTTTCCCGAACCACCTTAAAAGTTAAAATTATGGGATATTTTGTAACAACCACATTCCTTGGAGCTAATTAAAGGATGTAAGCACAAAATTTGCAAAATAGACAGATCAATACATTTTTTATGAGTACCTAACCGACAGCTAAAACTGAAATTATGGGATGCAGGGCAGATCCCTGGTGGAGCCATGCGTCAATTAAATCCTTGAATAGTTAGTGTTTTTTGTGGGAATTTTGGTGGCTCTAGCACATAGATAATACCCTTGCAAGACTTTGTTAATAATTATTTTTTTTTTCTCCCGAGCCACCTTAAAAGTAAAAATTATGGGATATTTTGTAACAACCACATTCTTTGGAGTTAATGGAAGGATATACATATAAAATATTTAAAATAGACAGATACATACATTTTTCAATGAGCAACCTTACCGGCGTCTAAAACTGAAATTATGGGATGGATCCAGGGCGGACCCCGGGTGGGGCCATATGTAATATTAATCTATGGGTGGTTAGCATTATTTGTGCCAAATTTGGTAGCTTTGCCATAAAACTGAACAATTTTGCACCAAGCGGCTGCACTAGTCTATTTTTATCAGGCGAAGCGAAGATATTTCATTCCTGCAGCCATGTTGTATGTGCATTACTGTAAACTCGTGAGCAGCTTTGCTGAGGTCTACCCAAGGAAACAACCATTATGGTTCTCGAGTGTTGGACTATGAATGAGGTTAATGAATCCAAACCCCACAAAATCGCTTGCTCCAAAAATCAGATCCCTGAAAAGCCCCTTATTGACTAAATGCACTTCAAACAATCCTATGCTATTCTTTTTCATTCAGTTTCTACTAAAGCTTATGTGAATATATCTCTGTCTGTCCTGTCAAAAGAAAATTCTAAATATGGCACCCCAGATCCTTTGCACATCCCTCCTAAACAAAAGTACCACCTGATTTCCTGTAACTATTCAGTGGATGAATAAATCCTTATTTAATTTGTTCTTTCATTTCAGGTTTTTTAGATCTGTGGCCTACAGGCAATATGTGCGCCTCATCTACGAATATGTTGGATGGTCGAGAAGGATTCCCCTGCCAAACTGTGTTTATAACAAAATCAGGGACACATTTCCTAGCGAGGAGTATCATGGCTATGAGGAAGAAGACGATGAAGAAGATGTGTAATCATGTAATTATATGTCATAGCAAATTTTAATAACAGTTGGTGTTTCTGTTTTATTTACTACTGTTATGAATTATGTTCTAATCATTTTTGATAATTTTTTCTTCACTTATAACTCAAATTTTGCTCAAAATTCTAAACATTAAAACAGGAATGCCACAATGGAATGGCTGCTTTGTTTTTTTTCTTGCGATTCATATAAATTTATCGTAAATTTATTTATTGGGACCTCTTTTCTCTGCATTTCGCTGGCTGAGGTCCACGAGAAAAGAACCCTCTGCTAGCAGGGAATATTGGGACAAAATACTGTGTTGCTTCACTTTAAAGTGAGGCTGTCATGGCTTAAGCGAAATTTAGCCTTACTTTGGAGAGGCTAAAAAACTGTTTGATTAATTGAGAATAATAACCAAAATAAATATCTAGGTTTGTAGATGAACCTTTTATCTGTCAAACAAGTGCAACTTTGGTGTATCTGCTTCTGTTATTGAATCAGATTTAAACTTGATGTTTTTTTTAAGCATTACAGCCCGTACATTATGAGGCAGTTGTCAAAAATTGAAAATATGACACAAAAATGCTTCTAAATAAATATAAACTTCAATAATTTCACTTCTATTGCTTTCTGAAAGTCACATAAAGTATCTAAAAAGATTTTGGGGTTGTCTGAGAAGACGATGGGTCATATTTTTCAATATTTTGCTTTACTGAGCGTAGCGGCCTCCCTTTAACCATTAGTTTTGGAGCAAAAAATATTTTTGTTGGGTCTCTAACATGCATTGGAAATGCATGATGATGCATACGTGTTTTGATGATGCATACTTAATTTATGCAAGCTACAATTTTTTCAATTTTCCCTTCACTTCCAATGATTGTTGTTGTTGGTCATAATTGATATAACATTAGGCTAAGCAAGAATAAAATATTTTGTGTGGTTCCAGAAAATAAAATAAAAAACAGGTACCAAATTGAACCCAACACCCACTCCTCCGGAATTTCAAATTCCTTTCTGTGGGGGCATACTTTCTGGAATCACACATTACAATGATTGTGCACATACTTTCTTAAATTCCAAATCCCTTTTGCTACATTTTATTGCTTCTCTGGTAGAATAAAATATAGGTTCCTATGCAAGAGCCCTAATTTGTATCAATTTGCCTGTCATTTGTGTTACTAGAACATTGCCCCTTTTTGTGGCCTATTCTTGGTTGGCCACATTTGCGACAAGTAGGAGCTCTCCTTCCATTTGCAGTCCGGGTGACAGGTGCTGGGTTGACGATCCTCTCAAGTTCAGCATCTACAATTAAACAAAGACTTCACTTTTTTATGGACAGCATTGGTCATTAATCAACGAGAATCTGCATAGGATATAACTGCAAAATGTTACTATAAAGCAATTTTTTGTGAATTTGCAACCTTACAGAAATTCCAAGTGACCAAAATACATGTAGCTCATTTCCAAATCGTGAGAATAGAGAAAATGTTGCTTGAACATTCAGTATTGTAGGGCACCTGAGCAAGTTGGGGGGCAAATTGTAGTTTCCTTTTCTTTTCTACATCTGAATTTCTCCTTTGCAGCATCAGGATTCTGCTTGTCCTTGATCATGTTGTGCAAGGGTTGTGGAACACTGTCCTTGAGCTCGTCTGCAAGGGTCTTCAGATCTTTTCTTGGCGTGGTTGTCAAAACTTCGAAAAGCTCACCCACATACTCTAGAAAAAGAACAATATTAAGGAATTTAGGGTGTTATGCTTGGGCTTCTCTTCTAGGGGGAGAGGTGACTGTTTCGATACACCATTGTGGTTGAGCCTCGTTGATTGTAACCCTTATAACTCACCATAGTTCTGCTCTGTTCTGACCTCCCTCACAGTGCATTCCCCTTCCTTGAATTTAGGATATTTCACTGTCAGCTTGCATTCACCCTTATCATCAACTTTCGATTCCCTTTTCAGGTTATAGTTGAAGTGAACTGCTGCAAGATTGGACCTTGAAAAATAAAGGAAATTTAAAAGTGAAAAACATTTGTTTTATACATTGGGCCATTCTTATTGAGCCACTGTAAATTGTTCTACCCCTGTCGAAATCCAGAATCTCTTGTGTGTCCCCTGTAGAAATTTCAGGTTATTTCACATACCCCATGGAAATCCAGGGTAAACATCTGACTACCCCTGTGGAGATCTAAATTTTATATGTAATCTCCCATTTTGCTCAAGATTTTTGTTTATGATGTTTTTCATAATTTACGCAACTACATTAATCTATCCAGCGAACCTTGTTTATTTTGTTGACAGATACCTGCACAGTATTGTCTTGGACATATCAATAGTCATTACAATTTTAAATCTCACCTGCTTAGTAGGCCAAGGTATGAAAAGGAGAACATCTTTGGAGCAAACTGATTGACTACTGAGTGGTAGCCCTCAAGACAACTTGTTTCATGGATTGGAGAGGCTTGCTTGATACCTCTCAGCAAAAACGAATTGTTCAGGGCATTACATAATTTCTCGTAAACAGCAGAACCTAATAACCACAACAACAAAAATATTGTTATTACGGGTTCGAAATTTGGTATTATGGGGAAAACTGAGGATTGGAAAATCATTTTGTCTGGAGAAGGTGTTCCAAGGGAAACACCATTGCATACCATTTAGAGTTATCTGGGTTCTACTGTATTTGATTTTTCTAACTATAACATTTGATTCAGTCCCTGTTAGGCTTAAAAAGAAGCATGTGCAAAACATTACTATAAAAATTGCCAGACATATGAAGATTTTCCTTTGCATGCATGTAATAACTAGTCAAAACAGGTGACAGCCCAGTAGAAGTGATTAACACAAGCCTTCCTCCATCGTCCAATTGCCTCACGCCCATTTTCTTTGCTAAGTTTGATGAGCACTTTCTGAATTTCTAGAAGAAAAAAAACAGGTTTGTTTTGGAACAGGTTAAACATTGTTCATTAAGCTATTCACATTGCCAATGCCATGGAATGTTACCGTAAACAGACACATGTCTGTATGATTTATATGTCTATGCATACTTTGGTTTGGGTTTTAGGAAAGCAATTACTAAATCACTTACTCTTTCCTATGTGCCACAGATCAAAGAAGTGGTCTATAACTGGCTTGCCTAGTTCCTTGCACATTTTGGGGCATTCTTCTCTCATCCACTTTGCAATCTTTGAGTGCCGGTCAGAGATAAATGTTTTGATGATCATGGTTGTCCCCAACAGGAATGAAAATGCTCTCTGATGGCCTTCAAACTCCATTGCTGAGCTGCTGCCTGTCTCATTGGCCTAAATATGTAAACAGGATTCATGTTTAGTACAATAATCACAGAATAATACTGATTATGGGGCTACAATATAAATCCTGTTTAGTGGGCCATTCTAGCTACAACAGTGTCTTCTCTCTTGAACAGAAAATCACAGTGATTCTTGCAACAACAACAAACGAATTGGGGGAATGGGGGGGGGGGGGGGGGGTGGAAGGGGGGCTGGAGCTATTTGCCAGTTCCTTGCATCCTGAAATTTTTTCTTCTGTTTTCTAAATTGACTACAGAGGAGATAAAATCTAGTACTTCAACATAGCTACCCACCTGAATCAAAACAAGATGTAGTATCAATCCAATTGTACAGCAGAATATAGTGTAGGTGCAGTATTTTGCTGAATGACCCATGCTGTCATGTCGCCCATCACCTGACAACACAACTTCCTAATTTGCTAGCTGCTCTAGTAACTTGGCTTGGTAGCCCCTCCAAAATTTCACCACAGTGGGAATCAGTAGGTGGCGCTGATGGTAATAATATGTTGGGTAGTGGTATACCAGTACTCCTATGTGCCTAAATACAAGAAGAACTTTGCTGACAGAAGCACCAGCACAAAATATACCAAAGCTTAGCAATAAATTTCCAGCTGGAAACTTCCCAAGGATGTATGGCTGGCTGTCCCAGGTGAACTTGTGGCTACATTTTAGGTATGCTGCAATGATTGAAAACATGGTTCCCTTCTGCGTAATTTCTAATTCTGGCTTGGGTGTAGAGCACATTCTGCACGTCTGAAACAGCAGGAGCAGCTTGCACAGGAAAACAATCCCCTTTGGCTGTTCCCGAACATCCTTCGAGTCACAGCTCAACCTGTACATTATAAGAAATTCTGTAAAGATGGAGGGCTACAAAACTGTTACAATGTGCATTGATTATACAATTAATATAATTGTATTGATTTATTTTAATCAATATATAGAGGATATTACATGGCCGCACAGAGATCCTGATCCCACTCATTTGTGAGATCAATGTTTAACACACAAAGATAAAATTTGTATCTCCAAGCGGCCATGTAATGTTCTGTTTATTATATAAACATCAGTGTAATACCAAATTGACATTTATTTGACGAAAATCTGAAAACTAGAAAGCTATTTGTGTTATCTTCACTGTGAAGAAAAAAATCATGCCTTCACAAAAATCATATCTTCACAGATATGATTGAAAAATTTAATATTGCATTCCAGCAATGCATTCTTGGAATAAATAACGAAATAGTGGAATGTTCTACCTCTGATTACTTCATCAAATGTGCACCAAAAAAGATGTGGCAACAGAATTTTTTGGCATTGTAAATTTGGTCAATCACAACTTTCATGCCATTTTCTCTCCTCTCAGAGGTGATAACAAATAAAGAGTGAATGAAAACATACCTAGTATTTAGGGGGCTGGTTTAATCATCTTTAGCTTTCTTGTACTCCTCCTCTATCAACTCTGGAGTCCATTCAGGATCTGATTCATCCTCTTCTACTTTTCCATCTTGGAATTCAGCCTCTTTCTCATCATTTTCGTCGACATCATCATTTTCTTCAAAATCCATTATTTCATTCTCATTGATCCCTGATTGAGTTTCTTCATCCTGCCCAGGACTGTGGGTGCAGTAAGGAGTCAGATGTGGCTGCCTTTGGGTGAACAACTGATTGAGAGCATGTTGTGATTTTAGCGGATAGACTTGATGTTGGTTCCAGGACTTCGGTGGATGCAACACTACTTGTGTTTGCCTAGGGAAAAATCGTAAAACGAACATGGCTCAATAAAGATATAAAGACATGGAAAAGAAAACCTAATCTTGCCAAACCATCATTTGTGGGATTGCAGGGATACATTTAAAAAAGAAAAGGTTTGTTGGCTAAAAATTATGCTTGTAAGCTTATATAGGTCTAAAGGTTTATTTTACCTGATTCTCGTTTGCTGCGGAATGTCTTGCTAACAGCTCTTTCAATTCCTAAAAGTAAGACCAGATTTTTTTAGCACAGCAATGACTAGGTGTCTTACACTTTTTTGATCACTTTTTCATCCAGACGACCGCGACGAGATACACTAGATACTAAAGCAGATAAGCCACATGAAGTATTTATTCAGAGGACTCCTTTCACAACTTGCGTTCGCGATATGGCCTACACAGCTTTATAAGTTAATACACAATATTATGGCTTTAAGTTAACTTTGTGCCCTCAAAAGCACTAACCCGAAAGCTCTGAGTCTGTGATAGCTTCTGTTTGTGAGTAACTGAACCTGTATTAATAATGATGAAATTGGAGCTTTAAACAGAATATGATGTTCCATCTTCCGGGATTTCGACTGTGTAAGCGCGATTCAGCATAAAAGCTCACAGATACACAACACGCTGAGCGGAGACTCGATTTTTACGGTTTTTGAGCTTCAGATTTCGGGCAGATTTCTTTGAGGAGATGTAGTTATGTGTATAAACTTTACATTTAAAGAGCTGGATCGAAAACAAAGGCAACACAAAACAGAAATTAGCGGGTAATAATGAAGCACAATAATGACTTACCTTAGCTTCTTGTCGTTTCTCTCGCGCAGACTTGGCGAGACTTCCCAAATTAATGTCTTTCTCTCCTAACCATATTGTCGGGACTACGCCAGGCTTGAGCTGGCGTTTCAAACCTGAATCCCTCGGTCGGAGAAAACAATCTTCCTCAAAGTGCACAGAGCACACCGCAAAGCGACCACTTGGCGCGAAATATTTGCGATGATTGCGAACAAAATTCACCCATTCTCCTCGCTTTTGTTTAGAAAGAGGGCTGATATGCAAGCTAACTCCCTTCTTAGAGTAGTCATTGCTGCAGTATTTCACCACACAGCGAGATCCCGGCATTTAGAGTCGCAAAAATTAGAAAAACTATAGCGCATAAAAGCCACAACTACATACTTGGTTAGGGAAATTAGCCATGTGTTTGCACAGTGACTTGAGAAACCTCCGTCACATCCGGTGTTTTGACATACATTGACGTATCACGTGGGTTCGGCTTAGAAGAACATGGCGGTTCAATGGCGGACGATATCATCAAACGATTTTTCTCTAAAATTCGCATCCTTTTCTATCGATAATGCCCGAATTCTTCGGAGAAATGCTTTTATAAGGCTTATTACTACTCAGTAATAGCAGGTATGATTCCGATTTCGTCGTAGTGGCACTTTAAGAGTGCATTACTGGGATGAAAAACACTCAGCTGTTATTATCCTGAATGGCATGACAATCTGTTTTGTTGGCCATATGCTGAAGACATTGTAGTCATGGACATCCATCAAAAGAGTGAACGTAACTCTCTCATCTGGCAAGAAATCATGCAGTCTGGTAGTGAACATGTGTAGCTAAATATTTGTAGTCTTCCACTAAAATGAAAAACAGAAATGATAAGGATAGAACCAACACCACACTGGATTAAATGAGCTATGCCAAAGTTCTCTATGACACCAATCGACTTTAACCACCATCCACAGAAATATTTTAAAGAATCAAATTATTATCATGAATACAATAATTCTATCGAAGTTCACTTCTGTCGCGGTAACCCCTGCCATTTATCATCCCTTTTCAAGATCAATCACTGCAAATCGTCAGCTGTTAGAAAGATTAAATAAAAAATGCATCCTTACCTACCTTGAGAATTCTTCGTTGTAGCTGAAGATGCTGCATTGGCAAAGAAACTGCCAATTTTGTTCCCATAAGTGCGCCTAAAATGCCGCCATCTTGGAATTTTCAGCTGTCTCAATTTCGCGCGTGCGCACTCATTTTGCGCACCTGAAACCGTAGACTGAAACTAAAATAGTAACTTAGCTGGGATAGTCATGTTTTTGTTTGGCAACTCTCTACAGGACAAAATATAGACAACACTGTTGTTGACTGCAGGCATTGTTTAAAATGGTCTGTTTTAATTTGCAGGATGTGCAAGAAGAACAATCCCAAGCAACAAGAAGCAATGAAAATCTGGCTGTAAGTAGAATTGATTCATTATCATAAAATGCCTGCCAAATTATAGTACATTTTTCAGCAAACAATTTTATATTATATGAATTTTAGGCAATTTTGTTTCTCAAAGTGCTTTTATGACCCATTTCAGGTCAGAAATGAACCTCAAGCCACTGTAGGTGGTTGTAAAGGATGCACCCACCTCCTACATAGCAATGAGCAGAAAGAAAATGTGTCCCTCAAACAATGTGTCTCAAGCAGCCATTAATTCAAATAATGCTCATGCATGAGCTTGTTAGACAGTTATGTCTTCTTGAGCTAATGAAAGGACAAACTGTCTGCTTAAGTGTGTGCTTGAAGACACCATGACGACAGTTGATGACCTGATGTAACACTTGTTTTTTTTCTAAAACAGTCATATTCCTCATATTCTCATATGGTCTTTGAGTCAGTGGAGCATTCAACCTTTGGTCTCATTGACTATTTGACTCGGAGCCCATGGCTGATATTGAGGAATATATAAAAATAAACTTTGTTTGAAAGTGCCCATTCCCTAGGTTGAAGAGAAGTGGTTATTCAAAAAATATTATTTTGGTTGCTACCGACTATATAGGGCCTGTTTTCATGTAGTGCTCAGTAGAGTAAATCACTTGTTTCCCTGTTATTATTTTGACAGTCAAAACCCTTGAAAGTAAATGCTTGAAGCTCGAGAGAGATGATGAACAGGGAGAAGAAGATGATGAAGAGGATAGCAATGATAAAGAAGAAGCTAAAAAGAGTGGAGATGATGAACACGAGGACCATTCTGAGGACGAGAAGGAAGAAGATAGTGCTGATGAATCTGATGATCCAGATGTGATTGAAGATGAGACCCCATTCGCAAGTGAGAGCAGTGATGTTCTTGAGAGCGAGGAAAGCATTTCAAATGCAGAAAGAAGGTAGTGTCAAAACTGTACACAATGGCAAGAAAAACAGAGAGTATTTAATACGAAAAATAAAAATATTGTGGGTAAATTTATATGAGGTATATGAACCACATATTTATTTGCAGCAGACTTCTTTAGCTTGGGTGTATTCTTTCCCATTTCAGATACCATTCATGTGAATCATCGTTCTTTTTGGATTGTTTTTGTATTATTTTAGTGTCACAGTATATCAGATACTCTGTTCGTGTTCCATTTGGAGAATATGCTCGATTTAAGCAGGAAACATAGCTACACTGAATCCCAGTCGTTTTGCCATTCTGTTTATTTGGCGGGGTATTTTCCTTGCTTTCTTCTGCTGGAATAAAAAAAATTTTCTAAGCTTTAACAGATCAACAAAAAGTAATAGCTTAATGATGCGTGTGAAAAATAAGACACGACCAAACATTTGCATGAGCTATCAGCTGCTATTAAAAGCGGAAACTTACCTTTCTCTGTCGATTCCATAGTTGTATTTGAGGTAAACCAGGTTCTAGCAACTCTGAATTGATGGGGCTCACTCAATACATTTCAAACGGTAACAGACTTAAAACAGTAAAACATCGCGACGACTACAGGATTTTGCAGCCTTTCTGGTTGTTTTGTTTACATCGATTACATAATAAGCCTCGCTTTCATGCGTGCAGATCGCCCGGTGGCTAAGTTCTGAATTTGGTCTATGACTTGACAAATCAGCAATGTCAAGCTTCTCCACCAAGTCTTGCCCCAGTTGGCTGTCATTTACTGGCTTTGTGGTATCTGCCTGCTTTTCAGCTGGTAAAACAAAGGGTTTCAGCACTCGTGGAACCCGCATTTCAAATACTTCAGGGGGGCTATTACCCTACACCATAATGCTGTGAGGTCAGAGAATATTTTAGAAATGAGAGTCATCTCTGGTAATTCTCTGAATGGCCACATCCCCCTTTTCTGCATACAAGACAAAGTCACAAAATTCTCTTTCTGTGACCAGCAGCTGCATCTGTATTTGGTAATAATACTTATGTGAATACTTGAGTTGGCATTTACCATCTCTAATAATGAAGCACTGCCTAATCAAAACATCACTAGGTAGCTTAACTGTTCCTGAAACAACATCCTTTCTTGTATGTTCTTTGAAGACTTTAAGTGATTTGATCTTCAAAAGCCCATTGTTACTTACCAGGCCATCTGGGGAGCACCCTAGAAAGGGAAACTTTGGGTTTACCCAGAGGCCTGTTTGAGAAACAGTGGTATTTTTTTGCAATTTCTTATTTAGCAGTAGCCTTTGGCTCACTCTCAAGGCCATATTTTGTCCATTTGTTTTCAAAATGTGGCACCATTTTCCATACATGGACCTTGATAAAGGTACAAGCCTTGGCTGGAGCCTCAGACATTTCCCGTAGCACAGCCTCCCCTACTTTACATGCGGCTTGGCAGTTTGATGCTGTTAGTCTCCAAAACATTTCATTGTACCATTCTTCACTCTCACTTTGTCTTTCTGTCCCTTCCATTGCCATTAACGGGGGGGGGGGGGGGGGCGTAAATTCTCCTCACGAATACATACTTTGTTTTGCAAATTAACAGCAATTTCATTACTCAGAGTGTAGTCAGTATAAGTGGTTAATAGTTGAGTCTCCCAGATTGAGGTGTTATTTTTTGTTTCACCCGAAATCATTTGCAGATCTCTCAAAAGGCCATTTATCTGAGCTAGGGTGACTTTCCCGTTGTTGGTTGGCCTAGGATCAAAATCTATAACTTCAGTATCACCTTTCTTGCATTTTGTAGGATACTTTGCATCTGAAAGCCTCTTGGGATTTTGTTCTCTTTTTTTTCCCTTTATTCCAGGTACAAGGCTTGCTGGTGCAGACTGCTGTGGCTGGCAACCAGACGTCTCGACATGATCTAAGACATACATCAGCACAGACAAGACATGGCTACAGCGACCTAAAGCAGACACTTTACAGGGCTCGCATTCAGCATGAATGACAGCACCGCTGATGTTTGACAAAACAATAAACACATTATGCGGGTAGTAGTCTGTTCTCATAGAAGGCCAAACATTGGCGCGTACAAAAAAGTGATCTTCGGATTTTGCATCCATAACGTTATGAACATTTCCAGAATCCACATATTTTCTAGCATTTTTCATTGGTCTATCAGACATGTGCCCAATGCATAGTGATAAATGTGGCCGTAGTTCAAATAAGACGGGATGTCTTTAGATTGAAAATTGTTCCATTCGTTAGGAAGTGGAGCGATTGGAACATTTGTAGAAATGTTCCCACTTGTAATTGCTTTTGAGTTCTGAGCCTCTGAATTTTGCCGTAGAGCCCTTGCAGCAAGCCATTTCCCCCCATCGATACTTGGATCAAGTAAGAGGTGATTTCCTGAGGCAATGCAGTCAGTGACTCGCTGGATCAGTTCCCCGCGTTTTCCCGCTTGTTTCAAACCTCTGCACTTTAACCATCGTTTCAGTTGGTCCACAGTGTATTCGGGAGGATCTTGCTTCAGACACGAACCTGGAACGCCGTCATTTTCAGTGAGAGTGCAAAATAAAGATGGCATTTTGTTGAAGTTGTACAGAGAATATGAGAGCACGTGGGGTTTGTTTGTCTGACCCACGGCAGGGCGCCATTTTGTATGACGTCATCTGTGCGCAGCGCTATTATACCGATGAATAAGGCATATAGTAAGGTTTATTCGGACAGAATTTCAAAATTTTGATTTTTTCGATTTCCAACTTTGCTCGATCCTTACTAGCGTGCCCGCAGACTCTCTTTGTTTCTTAAATGCTTTCTTTATATTAGGCGGACAGCGCCCTTTTACACTCGCGGAAAGCGCGCGCAGATTTTGTTTTCAGGCTTGTTTTTTTTTGGTAGAAGCTTTTTGAGAGCTTTCGTGTACATGAGAGCCTGCCAGGAAGGCTGGTGTTTTTGACTGGACGCCCCCTGACACGCCCCCAAGACTGCACGCGTGATCGAGTTGTCAATAACTTGTCAGCTGTCAAAATACAGCCATTTAGCGTACAAAGTTCACGAAATTTTTGTTGCAGTGCTTTGAATTTTCGCGCCTGAATTTATTAATTTTTTCCACTGTGGCAACTAGAGGAATCGATGTATTTATTCAATTCTTTCCATTGTAAAGCAGATAAAAGGGAAGAAAACATTCATAGACACTTAGTTCTTTGTTGCTTGGTGAAAGACTTGAAAAGCAAAAACTCGTACTCTCATTTTTTTTTGGTCAAAAACAAAATCAGAAAATCTTCCACCACTGTCGCAAAACCACCACTGTCACAAAAACCATTTCCCCCACAACATTTGTTCTTACCACTGTATGCATTGCTACGCGACCTGAAAATTCACTGTTGCGATGGGCGATTGGCGATTTTTAGCCGTCAATCAAAACCAAAACGTTGGATTCGGCTACATCAGTGGGTCGACATTGATTGCAAAATCAACTAAAATTATTGTAAGCTATCGTGTGGCTTTCTGCCCTAGAATTATTAGCTTTCTGGCGCAAAAAAATGATGAGAATCGCCAATCGCAAAAGTGAATTTTGAGGTCGCGTAGCAATGCATACAGTGGTAAATAACTTTTCTAGTAAAATGTAGGTCACAAACTTACTGTTGTTTCTTAAGTAAGCCTTTACTAATCTGATTTTGAAACGGCTTCAGTCAGTTCAACACGTAGACTTAGTTCAGCAAAAAATGATCACTCGGAATCAAAAACAAATTTGACCAAATTTCGTGAATGAAAACAAATTAATTAGACACGAAGAAACGAAAAAGAAGATTGCTAAAACCCTTAACATCGGCCTATTATATCAAAGAAATATTAAGGAAATCACATACTTTACTTACCGCTGTAAGCTCAGTTTACTTTTTTCTGGCACCTTGTAAGCTTAATGTTTTTACAAACTTGCATTCTCGCATGACTTGCTCGGATTGTTTGAAGCAAACTTCTGATCTGATTATCCGTTAACCAACTTTAAAATCAATTCTTCCACAAAGTCCTAGTACTTTCTCTGTAAATCCTTGCTTTTCTAATCCATTCCAAACGCAATTCTTAAGTTTAAATTCCAAAATGCATGTCTTCAACTGGCGACGACAAGAAGTTAGCGAGGCCGTGATTCTTTTTTTGCTTTTCTCGGGAGTTTTGCAAGTTTTTCCAAGTTATTTTTCCTTGGCGTTTGTTCTTGATAATCTTAAGACGTATGTTTATCTGTTTACTGAACTTGAACACCAGAAACCGTACTAGGAGACAACGTTTTCACCGGTGTTTCACCTCGGAAGGCATTTTTAATGAGGCCCCAAAAGCGAATGTGACGTCATATGAAACCGCTAAAATTTTGCCGCCAATTTTCCTCCAATCAGGTTGCTGCGTTCGTGGGCGAACGCAGTTTACGCTAAAACAGGGGCCTTGCCGACAGGCTCTACATTCAGAGTCCACAGGAAACCCACAAAAACGAGAGTGTGCACTAGGAATCACATACAAACGTGCGCGCGCGAACGTCAAGGCAAGCCAATATTTCCGGCGTGAAGAAACAAAGAGAGCCTGCGGGGAGGCTAGATCCTTACAGACAGCGCCTCTTAACTGCTTTGGCCAAGTCGATGATGGAGTCTGCTATGACCTGTGGCTCCTTTGAAGGAAAATCGTTCGTACAAATGTGTATTATAATTTCATCTGGTGTTTTTCGCAGCACGGGTTTAATAAAATCTTGTAGGTCCTCCACATGGGATCCGCGATGGCTATAGACATCTACTCGAGTTATCTCGTCTGAGAGACCTTTTGCATGGATATCTTTTAAAACAGAATCTCCAACTACGGCCGCACGGCGTAGTTTTTCACCGCTTCAACCAGACCGCTTTCCCACTGTCTTCCCGCGTTTTGAGCCCAGGGCGCCCCTTTTTAAAGCATCCGTCCGCCCATTAATTCCGCATCAACTTCTGCCTGGTTCCGGTTTTCTACGGCTGCGTTCTTTTTATCAGATTCACCCGAAACCGAAGGCACAGATGGTGGTGAAGGGTTGGTCGCTAAAGGATTTGTTTTGTATTACAAATCTTTTGAAAGGAGTTTCATAGAGTCGCGTTCGTCTCTAAGGTTATTACATTTGGCTGTTAGGACTTCCAAAGTGTGCCTCAGAGAGTTATTTTCCTCTTGTAATCTTTTGACATCCCTATATCCGAGTAACGAAAGCTCTTCTTTACTAATGATTTGACTTCCATGAGCTCCTTCCTATTTTCGGTAATGTGTATATTAAATTGGCTTGTATAAGACTCGAGGCCAGATGATGTTATTCCGTCGGCTCCATATAATATTGACTGTTTCACTTGTTACACTGTCTTTATCGACGTCTCCTGTGTTATGCGCCATGTTCGGGTCATGAACTCTTTCGCTCCCTAACGTATTCCCTAGCACCTTGCCGTTGTTGCCGCCATCTTTGTTTCAGTTTCAGTTTCAGTTTATTAATTTAGCCACAATATAAGTACAACACTATACATACATTTACATTAATGTACATTAATGTCGTGGTCAGCTTCAATAGCTGGAGCTTGGTTCGTAAAACTTGCGTCCTCTGTATCAGTAACGAGCGATATCAGTTTGTCTTTGAATTGATCTGCTATCTCTGATTTGCCTTGGATCTGGAGCGTCTTCGTCTTTCGGTAGAAATTACCGAAAGTGTCGTGGCCATGGCACCGCTGGGAGATCGTATCGTCTGTGGTCTCGGTTCAGGGATGGTCAGTCATCTATAGTTACCATCTGATGAGGACTGTAGACACGATCGAAACATTATATTATAGTATATTACCACCTGCATAGATGTAATTCTGATGGTTCTTGCTTCAGATAAACTTGCCTGTTCTCAGGAGAGAACGTCTTAAAAACTCTCTTTCGTGCGGTTTGGCTTTACTGTGACCTCATTTTTTTTACTCTGTCTTCAAGCTGCTTGTTTTGTTTTAGGAATTCATTGTACGGTAGCCGATATTCCTCGCTTTGTGTTGAAAACACTTCAAAGAAGAGTCGGGCTATTAAGTAGCAATGTTTCAGAGTAAACTTCTCGTCGGAAAGAACATTTTTACAGTAAAACGTCAGTTGTGTACTGATCGGATCCTGCTAGAACTACAACGACTAAATATAAAACACTGCCAAAGTAATTTACATTCAACGACTTTTAGCGAGTATATAATGTCAGATCTTTTTTTTTTTTTTTCCTTTCTGTACTCGGAGTCATGTAGTAGGGGAACGTTGTTTTCGGATACAGTTCATACGATATAGCCACATTTTCTTAAGTATCCTGAAGAGTTTTGTTATGTGATATTGCCTCAGCGATAGCAATTTCCGTGTTGTTCATCGCTAGTAGCTGGTGTCGCTTGAGAAAGTCTTTGATCTGATTGAAACAGTATTCACGTGTGTTCAAATGTGGGGAATAAGGGGGTTGATAAATGAGGGAAGCACCGCAGTTATCGAACATATTCCTTAGTTATGGCTCCGTGTCGTGGCCATGGTGAAACCCGCAATTGTCCATGACTACTGCGTCTCCGCGCTCCAAAACAGTGCTTCCATTAGGCCTCTGTACCTGTAAAGCATCGTCAAAAAAGTTAAGGAATTCTAGTCCATTTGAGGGACCAACAAGGATCGACGCCAGAGACTGAGTGAAGTAAGTTTATCGTGTAAGTGGCATTTGACACATAGCGCTGCATTTCTATTGTCCTCTCTCCTCTTCGCGCGCTTCCGTATTTTCTGTTTCCTGTCCCAATCTTGTTTCCGGAGAGAGTGATTCCCTTTATCTCCTTTACTGTAAACTTGTTAATCGTCAAGTACCGGATGGCCTTTGAAGCACTCCCCATGCGCGCTGCCTTGGAATCAAGCACAGGGGGAACCCCAACACTCTTTCTAGGGGATCTCGTTTGGGGATCTCTTTAGTGGCGATCTTCTCGGTGTCGCTGGAGATTTCTTTGGAGCTGTTTGTGCTCTTGGTGACTTGGTGCTGGGTGGGGTTCTGAAGGCTTCACCTGAAAACAGAAACCAGAAATGCAACAGAATTGGTACCAATGCTCAGAACATTGCAAATCCCTTTCCTCTTAGTGGTATCGTATTATAGGTACTCTGAAGATTATGGATCCTAAGTCCTGAATGATGTTGTTCCTGGGGTTCGATACCTGCTCACAGCTGCTAGGAAAGCCGATAAAATTGTCTCATTTGTTTTAAATACAGCTGGCATCGAGAGGCATGGTGAAATAGCCTCTTTCTAGTAATTGAGGCTAGCACATATGATAAACCCTTCATATGTGCTATTGAAGAACTTTGCCCTATCCCATCCTCCTTGCTGCTAAACACTGGTGTCACTACCATAAATCAACACCTAGGACACCATCTGCAACAGTTCAAGCATCAGCGGTATGTATAGCAAAAATAACACAAATTCTTATTCAATCATTGCATTGTTTTCCAAATAATGTTCCAAGAATATCCCAGTAACACAACAAATTATAAATGGAGTTGTGTGGTTAAAGAAGAAGATCGTCAGATGGACCACGTCAGATGGACCATCAGACTCCGACGGAAAGTGGGTAATGTCCGACGGAAACGTGCATATCATTAAGGGCATCATTTTATTCCACCGAAAGCTTGTTATACAATTTTCCGCGTTCTTTAAAAGACTCTTAACTAGATGTCCGGCGGAAACGCGCATATCCCAAGTATTCACTTCTTTAATAGTTACTTTTTATACTGTTTCCCTCGTTGTTAAAAAATATGAACCATTAATACCCCACAGAATTGCGGTGATATCAGACGTATTGAATCCTTTTCAAGTATTTTCTTATTCAATTTCCATTATTATCATTTCCGTATTATTTCATTGCGACATCAAGCTTATGGCCCGATAATGACATGCAACCAAAACATCCCAAATGCCCGAGCGAGCCTGCCACTGGGTTGTCTGCGATTGATTACTCACATATCTATTTACATTTGAGAAGACGAAGCACAAAAGAAATAAATTTTACCCTCGACACTATTCAAGCGAAATCAAACAGGAGTTATGCTTTTGTTTCACACTCCTTTGTGTTTAGTCCCGCGGGAACAGATTTATTTCTTCTAATTAGTTTGCGGATTTGGGTTAGTTAAAAGCGGGACAGTTGTGTACTTCTTGGGACTGAATCAGAAAACAAATTATAAAGGATTTAAACTTAGAAACTGTAAAACTACTGCAACTGTAATTTCCAATGTGTGTTCTTGTGATATTTTGGTGATAAATATTTTTTGCAATCGTAAAATAGTGGGCGCATCGTGCAACACGAAATCTTCAACTTTTGATACGTTGTCCAAGTTAAAGTCTTTCCATACCACGGAAAATATCACATTGACATTAATCAGAAAACCAATTTTAGCAATGAAAGTCCGGCGGCGCTACGTCAAAAATAAAATGGTTTGATAAGAACGTAAATATAATTCTAATATCTATATATAAGCTAGCTAAAATCTAGGGCAATCCGTTTAAAGGGACCGAAGTAATAGATATTTCTAGTTTTTGGGGGCAAGATCCCCCCCCATGTTTAGGTTTGTTTGCAAGGCTGAATCTTCGCGAGTTTGTAGCCGATCGGTCTCAAACTTGACAGTTTTACTAATTTCAGCACGCTCTTTCCACTGCTTGTGGCTGAGCTTAAAATCGTTGATAAAATTTTTTGAATTTATAATTCGACCGAAAATGCGCCCACCTAGGGAAGAGGTCAAAACACTTGTACTCGACTGGTACCTTATTTTTTCAGGGGAGGTGGTGGGTACCGGCATCCAATACCCCTTTTTCAGACCTCATTTTCTGAGAGCATGATCTAGGGGTACCTGTTTTTATTGCACACATGTACTCCTCTCGCTCTAAGAAAAGCGTGGAGCATTTACCTTTTTAATATCTTTTTATTTAAGGAGATAAAGGGAGAAATTCAACTCTGGGAGGAAGGTGGCTCCGGCACTTACCGCACCCCCCGAAAATTTTAGCCCAAATAGTACGCACGTTTGAACGTTGGAACGTTTCGTTTCTAGGAAGTAACGAGACGTTTCTATGGGGTTCCGCCCTCTCTGAATGGTCAGTGTAAAATAAGCATGACAGTTGCCCTTGTAAACGCTCACTTTTCCTCTCACAACGCAACTTTCAAAACGTAACGTGCAACCTGTTTGGGTTAAGCAGTCAAACGCAATCGGCTGTATTTATTATTACCTACAACAGCATCGACAATGTCTTGGTCAAGGTTACCAAGATCATATCCTTTTATCTCCTCTTTTTTGTAGAAAAAGAGTAAAAGGCACCTCCCCAGGGCAGTTTGTGACTGCACCTGTTTTATTGCTTCCCTCAGCTCTAGGGGTGATATAAAAAGCCCTCCCCTATTTCCTCCCTCTGAAAGATAAAAATAAAATTAAAAAAAAAATTAAAACAGATTCCCAAGATTTAATTTACATAGCTTTTTTGTGAGTAATAGTATTAGTGTCAGATCCATAAATGATATTATAGGATTATTCAAAGCTTCAGGAGGCTAGATTCCGCTAAGAAAATAGCACGAAAAAAGCGATATCGCACGAGTCGCGCAGCGACGAGGGCGATATCGTCTTTTTGAGTGCTATTTTCGGCGGAATCTACCGACTGAACGCTTTGAATATACTTGAATCCTATGATATCTCGTCCTCAATTTACACAAAAAAGAGATATCATAGGATTCTAGTAGAAACCCACTCGCTTACTATCACGAACCCGGCAATCTGATTGACTCCGCTACTCGCTATCTATCGCGTATAGTATCAGGCTATTGGCCCGTAGCTCTTTCGGGCTCGACGTCTATTTGTTAAATAGACAGTGAGTAGCGTAAACGCTAGCGCAAAACTTCCTAATACCATGGAAATAAACGTATTAGTAACAAATCGAAGTTAGTATGCTATGGGTTTCTACTAAAACAATTAGACTCGTTCTCGTTTTCTGTGAGTCAAATAGTCAACTCGACGCTATGCGTCTCGTTTATGTAATGTTTACAAAACGAGCTGGAGTGTTTTATCAGCAGATAGAAACACAAGGCGAAGCCGAGTGATTCTATCTGCTGATAAAACACGACAGCGAGTTTTGTAAACTACTTCTAAAACGGTTGCCAGTAATAATTCATAATTCCAAGCTAGTTAAAAAAGGAAATAAATTTGTGAGAAGTACTTCATTGAAATCGAGAATAAGAAATCTGATATAGACTGGCTTCAAGTTGCATTGTTTAGCTATTTTGAAATGGCAAACAAAAGATCGACAACGAGAGCTTTTCATTACGAATAGTGTATTTAGAGAGGCGTTCCGAATAATTGACATATCTTCTGTGTTGGGACAAAAAGTCTGTTCATAATTACATGACTTTCAAAAAGAGAAGAACTCCCTTTGGAATAGCTGTCACTTTTTTACCTATAATTATGATGAGCAAAGAAATGCCGTTCAAATGTCATAGAAAAGAAATGAATGTATTAGCGATACCAGCGATACCTATAATAATGCTAGGGCTTTTTGATTGGCTTTTGTAAAGAAAGTGCTATGTCATTAGTTTTTGGGGCAGTGTTTCCTATTGTTTTTTATTCTTTTTATGATTCAAATTTCTTTGACGAAAATTTTTTTGTCATGCGCGTAATGCATCATATGCAATTTGCCCATTCATTCTCGGTTAACAAAGCAGTGCGGTTCGTACGGACTCGCCAAGTAGAGTAACTTGGACGGGTGAGTTAAATTCGTTTATCTGTGCATGATTTTGAGCCCAATTCAACTCAAGTATTGCCAAATAATTGTCAAAGATGTCCGTTTTGGCTCGTTTCACGAAATGTTCACAGAAGGGTGGTCGGCACTGCCCGAGTCGTTGTGGGATGTTTAAATCATGGCCACCGAAAATTAATAAATGTGATAAATGAACTATCGTTTTACAAAATGCACGTATTCATTTCTAACATGCGTTCTTTTTTTCGTAGGTTACGGGAAAAGGTGGAAATCATGACCACAGAGCGTTTGTAAGAGATGGGGTCTCCATGAATATTATCGGGGAAACATGCTGTTCTGGTGAGTTGTCCTATCATTACTGATGCTCAGTGAGCCAAACTTGATAGAGAACTGTGCTCACTGAACTGGATCTGATATAGAACTCTGACGTCACCGGAGTTCTATATCAGATTCAGTTCAGTGCGCAGCAGTTCTATATCGTTTCTGGCTGATTGAGCACCATTATGATATGGCAACCAATCAGAACAGCTGTTCCCTAAAAATATTCATGGACTCCCCAAAATGCTAATTTCTATCGGGGTATACAAACGGCCTTCATGGTCCTGATTTCCATTGTGTTTGCCTGATTGACTATTCATGAGTTTTAGAATGACTCATAGAAAACTTGAACTCTAGTCTAATTGTTAAATAGAGGATGCTAATACAGGAAACGTACAAGTGGAGATTTCTGTGAAAAACAGAATATGGAAAATATTGCAACAAAGTTTTGAAAAACTGTGGAAATGAGTAAACAAAAATTATATAAAATAGAATATGGAAAGATATTGCAATAATTATATAAAAATAGAATATGGAAAATATTGCAAAATTATTTTGTGAAATAAAAATTATATGAAAAATATATGGAATATGGAATGGTATAATGAGTAGTAAATTGAGTGGAATGGTATGAGTGGTAAATTGAGTGGAATGGTATAATGAGTGGTAAAATGAGCTGTAAATTGAGTGGAAATTACGTGAAAATTGCAAAAATGAATGGTAAAATTAAATGTAATATAATGGTTTAAGTGGTTTGAAATGGTTGTAATGGTTTGAAATGGTAAACATGTAATGTAATGTGAAGGTTTGAAATCCAGAGTGGAATCTGAAATTAGAATGAAAAAATATTAAAAGAATAGAATGGAAAACAGAGTGGAATGTGAAATCAGAATGAAAAAAATAGAATGAAAAAATATTAAAAGAATAAAATGGAAAATCTTTAAGGGGAATTAGAGTGGAATGTGGAATTATAATGGTGCAGGTAGGTGCAGGTGCATAAGTAGGCTTGCTATGCTGTGCACAAGATTTTGTATGGCCAAACGTTGTACTTCCCACGTTGTTAGCTGCCGTTGCTGAATTTTGACTACATGTATCAAAATCATGCTCTAGTGATACAAGTGGTAGTATCGGCTCCATTACATAGTTAAGACAAATTGAAGAAGAGGAAGAGCCAGAAGACCTCAAAGAAACTTGTTCGAAGCCAGATGGATTTTCTGCAATTATGTTAATGAAAAATTATGTATTATCTACTATTCACTTTTTTAAAAAAAATTATATGATATCAAGCATTATTATATGATTTTAATAAAAATGTTTATCAATTTATCCATTAATGTATTTTTCATATTATACATTTTAACATTTTAAATAATTTATGAGAAAAACCATATTTATCAAGATTTACCAAGATTTTTCAAGATTTACCAAGAGAGCCCCACTAATATCGATTCTCTTTATCAGGGGTTAGGAGAATCGATGGGTAGATGGGTAGAGTAGTAGGTTATAGACCCCCAAAAATATTCTCTAAAAACTCACTAATGACAGAAATGCATAAAAATTCAAAAATTGAGAAAAAACAAATTTACTTAGAAGAAATATAGAAAACAATTTCACTCTAATTGCATAAAAATTCAAAAATTGAGAAAAAACAAGTTAACTCTGAAGAAATATAGAAAACAGTTTTACTCTAAATGAGAAAAAACAAATTTACTCTGGAGAAATTTAGAAAACAATTTTACTCTAAAATATGAGAAAAAAAAATTACTCTGGAGAAATATAGAAAACTATTTTACTCTAAATGCATAAAAAATCAAAAATTTAGAAAAAACAAATCTACTTTGGAGAAATATTGAAAGCAATTTCACTTTAATTAAATAAACTGACAAAACTACAGTAATTAACACGAGCCAAGAATTACAATAATATTAAAATAAATCCGGATTTTATTCTATTATCCAAATATCATCAAATGGTCTATAAGTCTACCTGTGTTCATGTCTGACCGCGCGTTTCTGACCTGGGCCCAGGCCTAACCCGACGCGCAGGGGCGCACGGTAAGATAAAGGACCGCCATATTTAATTTTGTTTACAACTCAAGTATATTTTATTGAACAACGGCACGATTCTAATGCAGAAATATTACCAAAGAAAAATTATTAAATGGGTTACATAGTTATAAATGGGTTACATACCACTGAGGACATTGTGTAAATAAATTATTTTATTTATTTAGAAATTCAAAATACACAATCTAAAAATAGATGTTTCTAGTCCACCTAGTGGAGTAGATGGAGGCTCCTCATTGATGATCTCATTGGCGAACTCCGTGGCACAATTTTTCACCCTGCTCACGGGTCTATTGTAGCGAGAGGATACTTTAATTATCTCTTCCTTTAGTCAACCTAGAAATTAGTTAACCTAGAAAAAGCCTATGCAATACACATTTGGCATAAATGCATCCTAGAGCGCCAGCACAGGCCAGGGTGACGGTCATAGCTGGCCAGCGTTCGCACGCACGAATATAGTAACCAAAAACTAAAATGGCGGCCAAAGGGAAAATGAAGTTGAAGAAGTTCTCGAACTATTAGACAACGAAGCGGACTTTCAGTATGCTGATTCAGATTCGAGTGACGTTGATCAAAAAGAAGAGGAAACCCCATGCGTTAAAATGAAGAATCTTCTCAAAACAATTCGCCAAAGAGCAGAAGCTTAGTGAAGAAGCCGCCGAGTCATTTGTCGAAACAGGGACCGAGGTTCTTGCACCTTTGTACAAGCTAGCAAGCCTGGTCGAAGGAGGGCAAATCGGACCGACAGTAAGAGCGCTAACTTGTATGCCAATTTGTGCGGGGCCTTTGCTTATGGTGGCTAAACGAACTCCACAAACGCCTGGCAGGAAGGAGGTCAATCTGACGTCGATACTATGCAGAATTCCAGCGCAACATTCCATATGCTTTGTTTTCTACCATGGCCCGTATGATAAATAAAACTCTGGGGTTCTGCTTGCCGTTTTGCACGACGGTCAAACCGAAGAAGAGACATGCTTTGTCTTTGTTCACAATAAGGCTTGTAAAAGAACTCATGGTTTTGCCATTGCTCATGCCATGCTCCACCCGTCCTCTGAGGCGATCGCTTAATGTGGGACGGGGCACATTGTAAGTCTTGGAAGCCTGTCTAATGGCCATTCCATTTTGCACTGCTTCAAGCGCATGTACCATGTTTTCGTCCTCCCATAGCTTGCGCTTCCGTTCCTTCGGCATGCTGAATCGCAATATGAAATAAAGAGTGTTGGCTGTTGTGTTAAGATAGAGGGGGTCCCTTTGACTGCCTTTTGGCCAGAGAAGAATCGAGAGAAAAGTGTTGGACTCCCATACATACCGACGACCGGTTAGCGCAGTGGTAGAGCGCCGAGCTTGTGTGCGGGAGGTTGGGAGTTCAAACCCCGGCCGGACCAACACTCAGGGTCTTTTCTAAATAATAGAGGAAAAGGTGCTGCCTTTGCTTTAATATCTGCAAATGGTTAGACCTTCGCGTCTTCTCGGATAAGGACGTTAAACCGTAGGTCCCGTCAAGTCTCTCACATACACTACTCTAACCGGAACCAGAGGGACGTTAAAAAACCACGAGGACCGTCGGAAGTTGCCCAACCTCTGTGTCACAGAACACACAATGCTAACACACACTCATGTTTATAAAGCTGGTTTCTTTAGGATGAGTTATCCGTTAATGTAAAGCGCTTTGTGCGGCGAGGATAAGCCCTATATAAGCACGGTTAATTTTCCTTTTTTTACATTGTTACAGTTGTGTACCCCAGTTCATGAAATTGTGCCTACTCCCTAGTGTGTTTTATTTCAATCGAGATTTGTCATGTGAAAATAAAATTAATTTTACCTCGCCTGCCATGACAACACCAAGAGTAAAACAATTACCAACTCGATTTCAATCTTTTCTTATGGAATCATTTTTTTTTAAATGCAAATATAACAATGATTTGAAGATATTTGTGTAGAGATCAAGTGAAAAACATAAACTGCATTAGTAAAACTGACGTCGAAGAAAGAACTGATCAGTTGTTCCAATCAGCTGATCGACGATGGGAGCGTTGTGCGGATTCGTGTGTGCATATTTCGCCGATCATACTCTTTTGTTCCTAAAAATGCCTTTTCTCAACATCCCTTAGCCTTCTTAACTGTTAAACAAGTAGTTATTTTCTCAACAGTAGTGGAAACGTAAGGGTAACAGCGGCAAGTTTTTGTTCCTCCAACAGCTGCTCAGGTTTTCGGGCGCTTTTTTATCACAACGATGTCTCGATTTCGGTTGTTTGTTTGCCGACGATCGCACTTTCTTCTGGCAAAAAGCACTTTTTCCTACCTCCCTTGTCCTTCTGGGTTACTGACCAATCGGATTTCTCTCTAGGGCTATAGGAAACGTGAAGAAAATATCAACAGTGTCTTTGTTCTCGATCAGCTTTTTCCAAAATTTCCCGCAAAAATTCTGCGCGAGCAAGTTTTACTTTGATCACCTTCTGGGTGGCCGATAGAGCAGATTTCGTATGACTGTGAAAAGTACCGTGACACGGCGCGGTACTGTCGCGGTGGCGGTACGGAACCTGGCCGAATGAAATCGCGTAGTCGCGGTACGGTTACGGTCGCGGCGCGGTACAACTCTTTCGCGGCACTTTTCACAGACATACGAAATCTGCTGTAATATGTATCGCGGGCACTTATGAGCCGAATGCGAAAAGCAGCGGCTAGCAAGACCGGAACGAACCATGGGTAAAAAACATGGAAGGAAGAATCTGCAAAGGAGTTTTCGTCGCAATTCGTCATGTTTTTGGATTTTTTATGGCTGCTTCCGACCTGATGTAAGGGACGGACCATTAGAAAAGTGATGGGTGGAGGGGGGGGGGGGGCAAAAAGCAAAAAAATATTCATACAAGGGAGCCTCATCATGCAGCCTCTGTGGCTCCCCCAAAAACGTTCTTGCAAGATTCCCACGTTTTGATTAGGAAAATTGATGTTCTTTCAACGCTCTTCTAGTTCATTCAATTGATTACTTAAAAATAAAGCTATATATATTACAATATGGTTTTTAAAAACTCAATTGAACAATACGATCGCACTCTTTTTTAAGAAATGACTACGAATGTTCATTACGAGAACATGTATCTTGGCCAGGAGAAACAAACTCCCCCTCCCACAAAACCCATACTAATACACAACAAATGGAATGTTCATCTATCTTTTCTCTGAGTCTTGATGAAATGGATTTATCAAAATCGCGCGCAACAAAGAGAAATTAAAGTGAGAGAACTGCTAGAAGCTCGATACTTTTTGTGCAGCGCCGAAATTAAATTGTCGGAATGCGACGGAATCCAGAAGGCCAGTTGGCGGTTAGAAATCGTACACGCGAGTTCGCAAAATTATGAAAGTCGCAGTAATTCCTTGTCCGAAAGGCCACAAAAAAATCATAGCAAGCCCTTGCGCTGTAAAAAAATATTCATAATAATAATAATAATAACTGTTTTTAAAATACACATTTTGATGAACGCCTCAATGCGCTTACATTTTAAATAACTAAAACTACATTCCAAGAACTATAAATTATATATGCATAAGATATAAAAATGACATAAAAAGATTAAAAAGAAATAAAATGGGTGGGAGTTTACATTAGGAAAATGTTATAACAAAAGCTTTATTAAAAGGGCAAGTCTAAAAAAAATTGGATGTGAAAAGGATTGTATATACCATTAATAAAAGTACAATTAATGGAACCCCGAAAAAACATTGGAAAGGAGTGAAATGCATTAACAAGGACATTCAATGACAGCAGTCACGCAATTAAGTGGATAGCTGCCACGGGATGTCAATGAGAGTGCAGGGGAAGAAGAGAAAACAATTATGTAAGAGGGGGAAACGAAGCATTAGGGTAACGATGGGGAATTAGTGGTTGCGACAAAAACTCTCCGAAAACATTTTTCGAACAAGACAAGAAAGTCCCACCCCTATCACTTTTCTAATGGTCCGTCCCTAAAGGTGAACGCGCCTCAAAAACAACGCACGACTTGTGTGATAACATGAAGGTACAATCCTGGCCAGTTTAATATGGGACACAGGCTTCCCAAGATCAGCTTTTGGTTCGCGCGCGCGCACGCTAAATAACTTACAGTTTTGAGCGCCTGTGACGCTAAAGCCACTGCAGTCTGACCCCTCCAAACGTATAAAACCCCTAGCTCTAGTATCTGTCTGCCATATAAACTTTCATATGCAAACTCTGAGACAAATATTACCCACCTTTGATTCCCTAAAACACAATGTCTCTCCATTTAATATCGCCCGCTTCCATCTTTCTTTCGCGCGCCCTCCCTCCTCCAACCCCCCTCCCCCTCCCCCATACAACAACATTGTATGGGGGAGGGGGGGGAGGAAAGAGGGAAAGAGAGGGATAGACAGCGCATTAAGGGGCGAGAATGGTGTAGTACGTGGTATTTCCCTACATGTTTATCGGTAATAATATCCAAATTACTAAGCCGTCCCGATAATTTAGGCCAGGATTGTAGGTATTTTATTTCCTTTTCAAACATTTCCTCGGCAAATGTAATGGATATTCCGGATGATCCCGTCCTTAGCGAAGATGACTTTTCTTTATTCTTCTTTATTCCCTGTGAAACCTAGAAGATAAGTGATCCGCAAAAAGTCGATAATATGGTGTGGCCGATAATATATGCTAATACCTCCATGGTTACATTACAACTGCTCAATGAAAAAAGTTATTTGAAGCTGAAAAACAGCTTTTTCTTGTGGCAAAACACAAATTTGGTGTCTCCTCCATAAGTTACATTTCTGTCCTTTTAAAATGTATCGAATTTTCTTCGAAATATAGGCATGTTTGGTATCATTTTCATCTTCAACTCTTCGACTTTCGAGTCCACCATGTTAGAATTCCGCCAATTTCTCCAAACGCATTGTGGGAGCTTCTAAAAATAGAGTGTCATGCAATCTTTATTATTCGTGCCCAGTCCCCTAAAAAAGGCCCCCGTCCACGATGAAAGCATGTCACAAAATGTGCTGTCGATTTCGGGGGCATTTGTGCCAAGCGTGTAGCATTTTTTTTCTAACAAATAATGGGCCATTCAGCACACAGCTGAAGTAGTGGCTGCCATCAACGCTACTGGTGCGCTTCTCGTTTATTTACCACCCTACAGTCATGGGAAGGTATCTTCTCACAAGTAAAGGCATGGATACGAGAAAACAACCGCATCTGTAATGAGCCTGAGAACATGGTGATGGAAGGTTTCTTAAGGACGGTGCGTACTAATGTTACTGCGCATCCTGCTCGCGCATTCTATGCGGGTTTCTGTATATGTAGCATTTTAATCAATCACCTTTCAGATCAGGCTCGATGGCGCAGTTGGATAAGGCGCTAGACGGACTGCAAGTATTCCGGGTTCAGAACTTACTCGAGGCCGTCGATTTTTTTTTTCTTTTCCCCTTTTTTCTTCTTTTTTTCTTTGTTTTCCTCTGTAAATAACCTTCAGTTGAAAATGTTTTGGGAAAATAACCTACAAAAGTTCACATTTAGTAAAAATATCGGGATTTTTCTCTGAGTCATAGTAGCCATAGTTTTGATACCTAAAATCTAGATATCTTAACGCAAATATTTTGCCAAAAAAACAGCAAATGAATCAGAAAACTTATTGTATATTTACACTTAAAGTTATAAAGCGTAGATGCAGTTTCATTTCAATGATGTTTGTCCAAGACTCGCTTTGTAAATGAAAAAATGTCGTTGTTATCGCCTTAAAAAACCCGGCTTGTCGTAAGTTCGCCTTGCTATTTTCAATAATCTCGACCTGCTAGTCATTAATTTTGGAATCAAATATACTACAACTTTATCTAAAATCAATATTTAAATTATTTTAAGTCAATGCACCACGTAGTTACCTTTATTTTTCCACTTTTCCCCTCTTGCTTAAAGAGTCGCCATTTTGAATGTCAATTTCTACTCACAGTGGAGGGGTGCGCAGATTTGTCACTTTACCTTTCTACCTGCTGTTAAAATGCACGCTATTTCTGAAAATTGCGTGGCTACCCCTTTATTTTTTTACATCATTCGAAATATATATCCTCTGCAGCGTATTTGCAAATTTTTAACGTGCGAAAAATATGCTGAGGCTGTTTTTTTTTAACGCATAAAGTAGCGGGTGTCAGGGTGAATTTGGGGCCTTTTGTAGAAATGTTACCCCTAAAATACCTTTAAAAGCCGAAATTGACAAATATTTGTTATGGAATCCAACAAATGTAATAACAGCTACTGCTTTTACGAGCGAAAGTAGAATTGAAATAAAACTATCGAGTAAAATTTCATTTTTTTCGTAATTTCTAAAAAAACGCTAATTCTGCTTTTTCAGGGTGTTGGGGATTGGTTATCTCGACAACTTGCGTGGGTACCCTACTTTTTTTTATCGGAAATAGATAGCCTTTCAAATTACCTTTCATTACCACATAGTCATGAAGTGCGAAAAAAATTACTGTTTTTGTGGGCATCGTCCTTAAATGTGTCTGACGAAGAACATAACTACATTCGTCACTGTGAATATCTCTGACTTTGAGCTGAAAATACAGTACTGCATCTATTTATTCTGAAAACACTTTTTACCACAAATTATATTGAGAACGATGAAATGTAACAAGGCCATATAACTCGTTTACAACTATGTGTATTTACACATGGAAATAAGTGAAAAATCTGTCCTTGAGAAAACATGGCCATGAACAGATTTGGTCTATTGTGTTCAATCAAAGTTTTGCAGGTTATTCATGAGGGTCTCCTTCTGTGTCTCAAATTGGGCCTCGTCGAAAATGCCCAAGTCTTTAAGTTCTTTAAGCTCCCACTACTGTCGAAATATCGCCCCGCGCGTCTGTAAGTAAAGAAAAAAAACGCAAAAAGAAAGCATTAAGCACCGTAGATGCAATTAAGATCTGAGCAAATTTTCTAAACCTGAGTTAATTACACAAAGGTAATTCAAGCCTTTCAGTAAAGGAAAGAGTGCATTGTATTTTTAAGATTCTCTTGATAGTTACCGGAGTCCCAGTATCGAAATTATATTTTTTTAAACTTTGCAAACACACAAAATACACTCAATCAACGAAATTCTTACTGTAGAGGGAGCTCAAAGTCCAGCGTGGCCTGGAACACGGCTAGAGGAGACGGGAGGATCTCGACGATCTTCTGTAGCACCTGGAATAAAGGGGTCCTTTGGGTCCTCTGGACGGCTGCTCTGCCTTAGTTTGTTGGCAGCCCTGGCCATGTGAGCTGGTTGGGCTGCACACTGAGCGTCAGTCATCTCCTCCTTGAGCAAAACTTATAGCTCTTCTTTGAAATCTTAATCGATCAGGCGAACAATCTTCTGAATCTTCGTCGTGCTTTTGTTCTGGGCCTCGCTCAGGGTAATTCTTGCCTTCTCCAATCTCTTCAGCTTTCCTGATAATTTCTTGTTAAGTTTCCGCAGCTTCATGCTTCGTTTCTTTTGCGATTTGGGACTCATGTATCTCCAATTACAACGAGATGAAACCTTACTCCGATCTGCCTGATTTTTCATCTTTTTTTCAGCAGCTTTCTTCAACTGTCGGTTCAGTCTTTTGCAAGGCAAACATACATTGTAGAGCGCCGCACCCTCCCTGACTTTTCGATTTTCGCCGTTTGCATAAAAGTTCACAGTTTACATGCTGTCCGACCGCGTGAAAGGAAATGTCCACTCTCTTAAATTCTTGAGTTTGTAGCCAAGTCTATTCAGATTAGAATCTGAAATCCCGGGACATACAAGTCTGAGTGCGTTGACAGATACTGGAGAACGGTATTTTCAAAATCAGTTTCCGATGCAAACTGTCCGCGAACCTTGACTACAAAAAACACTTGGACACTGTACTCTCCTTGCTACTGCAGACGAGTCTTAGCGGAAAATGTGAACCTTCGATAGAGCTTTTATTGGTACTTGTCAGGACACAATAAGGATTTTTGCCGTCGTGGTACTCACTGTAATTGTAATTTTTTGCCGTACGCAACAAATCGATGGCCGGTTTTCTTTGCTCCGCGACTTCCGAGAAAGTTTTTGATACCTCTATGAACTTCTTTTTCTGAGAGAATTAAAGTCTTCTCGCTGAGGAATGGCTTTTTACTGAAGACCGATAAGATGACCTAATAACACTGGCAGGGAATCTAGGTTTCTTGGGTGATGGGAGTGGTGTAGATCGATGTTTCAAATTAGCGGGCGGGGCCGCTGTAATGTTTCCGTCGTTTGCCCGTCTCTTTTTGGCGTTTGGGAAAACAGGCTTTCCACCATCAAACCTTATGGAATGAAATGCCAATTGCCTTTCGTCATAATAGCACGAACAAAAAAGACGAACAAAAACATTTCTGGCATTTCTGTTGGGATGGGAATCCCCCCGCGAAATTCGCGACTTTGTAAATCAAACATGACGAAGCTTGACTCTGGATTCTGAATTGCTGAGCCAATTTTCCAAATGTGGTACTTTTTTAATAATAGTAATATACATTTTTATATAGCGCTATTCCTATAGCTCATAGCGCTTTACAGTTTAAAATTAACATAAGATTAAGGAATTAAAATGGAATTTATTTAAAAATTAATATTAATATATAGATTTAGCCACTGGCTAAAAGCGGAGCTCCTGGTTACATATGTATACAGTATTTTCTTTGGTATGTTGCTACACTGGCACAATAAAGGTATAGATGAAACAAGCTGGCCTGTCGAAGTAAGGTCAAGAACCTCCTTCAGAAAAATAGGGTACTTAGCCCCTCACAATGGAATGATTCTAAAAAAGAACAAAAGTGCAATAAAGAGAAAAGTAATTATTTGTCATGAGGTTTTTTTTTATTTGAATCACAATATACATGCCCCATTTATTACATGAGCAGTGTAATTTTACTAAAATGTGTCACTCCAGAAAATAACAATACCTACCATGAAAGAGCAGAGAAATTCAGAATTAAATAGTTGGTGGCCAATTTTGGTCTTACTAATACAGCTCTACCTTTTTAATTTTCTTGTTTTCTGTCTCCCCCCCCCCCCCTCACACACCCCACATTACCATACATACCCATGTACTTCAGCCATTATGTTAATATTATTTTTGCCGTATGCCATGGATATGGCCTGTCAAGCGATCTCTGGCTGCTGCTTGTCACTGAAATTGAAAGAGAATAGGTAACCAATAAGTCTGATGAAACTTTAACACAAATTTTACTAACAGAATATACTGGAGTCCCATTATCTTTGTAAAAGCCATAAAAATAATGAAAACATAAAATCAAGGATGAAAAACACTTAATCTTTCAGATTCACCACCCAACAAAGAATGTGTTGAAAATAGGTTGATTTTTTAACACTCCCTCTACCATGTCTCTGTTTGATTGCCCAGGAGGAACAATGGCAATGGAAGCATTAGTTTTAGACACGTTTGTACAGTGTTGTGTGTGGTTCCAGAAAATATCCATCCCACTCATTTCACGGGAGTGTTTTGAAAAGTGACACACCCCGCTGGAATTTCCAAAAAAATAGCTGAGTATTTGTATGAAAAAAAAAAACAGGTAAATTGACCCGCAACCACTGTAGAATTTCCAAGCCCTTCCTTGAATACTTTTTGGAACCACACCCCAGGGGGGTACCTTGATAAAAAATGATGGGGAGGTTCGACGTATTTTTTAGTAAAAGTATTTTTTTGGTTTGAAAATTGTAGCAGTTTTTTTTTTTTTTGGGGGGGGGGGGTGAAAGGTGAAGCTATTCCGAGAAAACATAAGCAGCTCGCGGCATCATGTATATGCTGGTATTTTAATGGCCTTTTTAGGCTAAGAAAGTTTTTTGTTTTTTTTGGGCGGTATAAAATTTCTGTCATGGACTTCCGCTTTGTGCGTTCGTTCGTTCGTTCGTTCGTCCGGAATGACGTCATCGAAACTAGAAAAGTCAATATCTCAAGAAGGCAGCATCGATAAGTGACCAAACTTGGGTAAAGTTATTCTGGAGGCAAGGGGGATGCACTACCAAGGTCAGGTGACATGACGTCATCGATGACGTCATCAAAACAAGAAAAGTCAATATCTCAAGAAGGCAACATCGCTAGGTGACCAAACTTGGGTAAAGTTATTTTGGAGGTAAGGGGGTGCACCACCAAGGTCACGTGACATGACTTCATCGATGACGTCATCGAAACTAGAAAAGTCAATACCTCAAGAAGGCAACATCGCTAGGAGACCAAACTCGGGTAAAGTTATTTTGGAGGCAAGGGGGTGCACAATCAAGGTCACGTGACATGACGTCATCAAAACTAGAAAAGTGAATATCTCAGGAAGGAAACATCGCTAGGTGACCAAACTTGGGTAAACTTATTTTGGAGGCAAGGGGTTGCACTACCAAGGTCACGTGACATGACGTCATCGATGACGTTATTAAATCTAGAAAAGTCTATATCTCGATCGAGAAGGCAACATCGCTAGGCGAACAAACTTGGGTACAGTCGAGAAAAACATCCGGAGTATGTGGTATGGAGCTCTTTGAAATGCAACATAAAAAAAATCTCAATTTGCAAGTATGGCAATGGAGAACAAGAAGAATGTTTTCTGTAGCAAGTGACGTCGCGATGTCACATTATTAATCTTTTGCAGGACTTATAATTTTCCCTAGCAACGGCCCAACAAGATAGGTAAACGCACCCTTTTATAAAAATATGTAACCGGGAGCTCCGCTTTTAGCCAGTGGCTAAATCTATATTATGTGTTTTGGGCTACAGCCATTACTGAGGACATTCCGCTTAGTGTGATGGCTGCAGAGGGGCAGGGGGTGCAAGCTACACGTAATCCTCACAAGATGACTTTGAAACACATCAAAATAAGCTAGTCACAGATACAAATAATTGTAGGTTCACTTTTTTTCATTTTTATGACAATGGTTAACTTTCTGTGAATTATCCGAGGTTTTTATTGAATTGAAATATGTTGCATCTAAAGAACTCAAGCTTGAAAGGCCAAATATCATGAGGGAGATTATATCTTGTTCTAAGAAAACATGCTTAATTTTGAATTCCATTATTTGTTTCTTTTCCTGTGTTAAGATATAAATTTTCAATTGATTCCCCTTCAACTGTGAATATGCACTTTGTGAGTTGTTCCCAGCATGTCTGGTTTTATAAAGTATAGTTACAATTTATTTAACAACTTAACTTAAATGATTTTGGAGCCTACAAAATAAAGTCAAATAAACTTGCGCTACAACTAAAATGTTCGTGCCTGATCCGACAGTGAAACAAAATAATCTAATGATTAAAATTTCCACTTGGTTGAGTCTTGTTGTAAACCTACAAATAAATCAAGCAGTCAAGATTTCTCAGCGAAATGGATAAAATATTCCAAAATTTTAAGAATAACAGGTAAGTAAATTCAAGAATTACTGTACCATTGCCTTCATCGGAAGTTTGAAGACGTTTGGAGATTGCATTGCAGAGTTTTTTTGATTACCAAAGTAAAGTTCGATAACGTTCAATTCATTCAACATGGCTGCCTTGGCAAGCAAAAACCTAAAGTACAATTATCGCTCAAAGCTATGGCAACTGAAGTAGAATCGCTGTCACATCTCACACTGAAAATCACTTAAAAATGCGTATTCCATTTGGAATCCTCAAGCAAACAACTAACGCAAATCTTCCGAGCAGCCACGATCTTTTTTAACGAACTTTCATCATTCTCCAACTAGCGTAGCGAGCCGCCGGGGCGCGAAAAAACTTGGAATGAAAATTTAAAACTTTTTAAAGTTAAAAGTTTGCAATAAACTTTTTAAAGTTAAAATTACGGTTTGAATTTAAACGTTTTTCGTGAGGAACTACCTTGAGAATTTTTTCCTTGTCACTTCCTTGTCACGGCACGACGACAGTCTTCTGAGTTTCGACCTTCGGTTATCTCGCGCTGTTGTTCTATCTTTCCTTCTGAGACTCTGAGAAATGTTGTGGACACTTTTTTCCGTTGTATTTAGTCTCTGCCTTTTTTCTTCAGGTTTCGACATATTGGCTAGGGTATTAAGGCCTCCATCCCCCTACTGAAGACATTAATTTCCCGTTCTCTCTCGATTCAGTGGTCGTTTTTGTCTTCCGACATGTCATTTGCTCGCTGCTGGTTCTTCTCTCTCACTCTTTGTCCTCTGACTTTACTTCTTTTTCCTTCGTGAAACTCCCTTTTTCATCGACATGTCCAACTCGACTTCATCCCGGTAAATTTGACTTTTAGACTTAGTTTAAAATACCTTCATATGACAGCTTGTCACAGATTGGTGAAGAACAAATGTGAAAATAAAATAATGGACGCGCGTTGGTTGTATTTTCCCGCCACTACACAACCACTACACTAGTCATTTGGCTTGGTTTAGCTGTGGTATGAAGGGATGCGCCAGCGATACCATAATGATAATATCGCTGAACGATGAAAATGAAGTCGATAGTATACCTAAGTTATACTTTGAGCTATTGAATTCTTCCTACGCGATACCTATGGTGCTCCGCTCTGCGGCCTTCGGCCGCAAAGGAGCTTCGCTAAAAACATTAAAAGTAGTTAAAAACTGATAGCTAACTGAATACAAACAACTTATATAGAAAGTTGTAATAACAATAACAGTGGTATTAAAAATTCTGGGATGGTCGCTAATATTGTCTGAATAGTTCACAGCATGGTTTGGCGTGACATGTTTCAACGAACTTATGTGTTACTGGTACGTCTGAAACGGATTCATAGGGGTTTGGGTAATGATATTTTCATGTCAGCGTTTCGCAGATTATAGCACGTACGGCGAGGGCCAAAGAGATCCTGCAAGTACTGAGGAGCTAGGCCATTAAGAGACTTATACATGAGCACTGCTTTTTTCTTTTTCCGACGGACAGCAAGAGTGTCCCAATGCAGTTTGTTTCGAAGGGCGCTAGAGCTGGTATCATAGCTAGATCTCGTGATAGCCCTCGCCGCGCGATTTTGTAGTTTTTGAGCTTGTCAACCAGGCGGGCGCTGAGCGCTGAACTGCACTACAGTAGTCAAAATATGGTAGGACAAGCGCAGTGTAAATCTGGATGAATATTATAATTCAAGTAAATCTTGACCAGTCCAAGGTGACAGCAATTCTGGATATGCCGCCACCAGCTGATGTACAAGGTGTGAAACGACTCTGTGGTATGATGCAATACTTAGCCAAGTTCCTACCCAACCTTGCAGCAGATCTCGAACCAATCCGACAGCTGACCAAGAAACGTGTGGAATGGAATTGGACTGGGGACTGTGAGGAATGTTTCCAGGAGGTCAAACAGAAAGTGACGACGACAACAGCTCTCTCTTATTTTGACGCAGACAAAGAGCTAGTCCTACAAGTTGATAGCAGCAAAGACGGCCTTGGTGCTGCAAATTTGCAAGATGGAAAGCCATTATAATATGCTTCCAGGGCCCTGACTCAAAGTGAAAAGAATTGGGCGCAGATTGAGAAAGAAGCTCTATCCGTCGTGTTTGGTTTAGAACGATTTGACCAGTACACATATGGTAGAAAGTTAGTAGAAAGATAGAAAGGTAGAAAGTTAGTTAGTGTGTAAAAGTTCAGCTTATGTAACCTTTTTAGAGCCTTTCACTCTTCATTTTTGAATTTTTTTATCAGCAAATCTAGGTGCTCTCTGCACCCACGACCTTTCAATTGAGCACCAAAGACCGAAGATAGGGTAACTGCTATTTCATCCCAACTTTCTGTAGATGTTTGTCTTACGTCCGCGACTTCTTTCAGCAGTGTAATGTCCTGCCACGGCTTCGGCCATCGAAATGGCGGTGGACGTTTTTGTTTTGGCTCTGCCATGTTTGAATTCCAGTAATGTAAAATACGGAACACGAATGAGTACTTACATGAGTATCGTTTTTCAATAGTAACTAGTTGATTGCTACAATAGATAATATTTTTTCCAACAATATTTCAAGTTAGTTGATTTGTTTTCACTCACTTCTCCGCTGTGATCCCAGTGATCTGAACTCTTCTTTGTGCGAATAGCTCTTTTCCTTGTTCTTATGTTCATTATTTCTTAGAAATGCAATATTTTATACGTTTATAGTAAAGAAATCAGTCTACATCGAGTTTGATCCTAAATTCTGGTTAAAGTGGGCAAAAAAGGTGCTAGAAATACTTACGTTTCTCACGTCGTCGACCAACGCGAAAACCGGCCTCCTCACGTAAAACCGGGAACGCCAAACGGCAAGCCCGCGAAAAAATCGTGTCACGTGATCTCCCTGCCGTTTCCGGGAAAAACATACGCGATGCTAAATCTCTCTAGTAGCACTTTGAAAGATTGGGAGAAAAAGTAGATCAAGTAATTTTGTCCTGGGGCCGTGGTTTGATCGCTTTGCTTTTTGGCGTCGAACAACTTTTGCTGGATGACATATAGAAACAACAAAAGATGTGTTTATGGGGCTTCGTGCTTGCGCAAGCGTAGAAAAATATTGTTATGGCCTCCTCATGAAGATCAGAAGACCTGGAAACACCCCCGTGGGGGGAGGGGGGACTCCCATATGTTTTGGTCGGGGATGATTGATCGTCGGAAATTTTCAGTTTCACCCCTAAAAGATACCAAACATGGCGTCCCGTACCAAAATGAACTCTATTTAAAAACTATTTTAAGACTATTTAAATTGCTATTTTGTTTCTATTTAAAATATCTATTTTAATGCTATCAAAATTTGTTTTTTCACTATTTTATCGTTGAAGGCGTACATATGACATCGAACTATTTTAACAATGGTTGTAAAGTATTTTAAATCTATTTTAAAGGTGGTTGGAACGTATTTTAAATTTATTTTTTCTCTATTTAGAAAATTATATAAAATAGGGTTTAAATAGCGTTTCAAAATCATTTTAAATAGTCTTAAATATAATAAAAATAGTGTACAATGGCTACCACACCAGAGAGAAGTTGAATTTAAAATACTTTTCAAATAATTTAAAATATCTTTAAAATAGCACACTATCTAGAGTTAGATATTAAAATAAATATTTTGTCAATTTAAAAATTATCTAAACACACGTGGATTACAGAAGAAGAAATCACTGAAATACGACTAAACTTTAACCCAAACTACCATTTCTCTTGGCTTTTAGAGATCAAAGCAGACCCCCAAAACACACTACCGAATGATACAACACTCCACCAGGGATTCAATGGTGTTTCTCTCTGACTTTCGTTCAGTACTTTACCGACTAGTAAAGAGGTTAACTATTGCACAGTATTCTCTTACAGTATCGAGTAAATAAAACAAAATCGTCTGTATGCGACGGGTTATTTTGACGATGAAAGTTATCAGCAATCATTCAGCCTGATAATGATGTCTTGTAGGCCAACTTATAGTACTCTCCTATGAAATTTTGAAGGAATCAAACGAACTCATGTTATAAGTTGGATTTCATGTCACGATCAAACTTCGAACATACCTTAACTGGTTGAAGAAGGTGTTATTCCTTAATTGCAGCTATGAGAATTATCCAAGTAACTTTCCTGGAGTCAATAATGGCCCATTTTAACTTTACAAACGCCATTTTATGCAGTAAAAGCAAATCAATCTTGCAAGGCCTCTCCAACATGTCCAACGGATTTTGGTGTTACTGGTATGGCTTCTCCGCTCAGCATGATCCCTTCAAAAATTAACGGCCAGTGGACACAGGCCCCGCTCGGTCAAACGATCTATTTTAGAACTATTTAGAACTATTTTAGAACTATTTTAACATCTATTAAAGAGATCTATTTTAAAACTATTTTCAAAACGAATTCGCAAAATAGATATAAAATATGCGAAAAGGGTTTTATCAAACTTCTACTGTTAAATTATTCCCAAATAGAAGAAAAATAGCAGAGCATGACATCAGTCGAACATTGAATAATCTATTTTATCTATTCTGTTCAGAAATTTAGTTTGAATTTTAAGATCAGCTTTAAAATAGGGAAAAATCAGTAAAATAGGTATAAAATATTTAAAATAGATTAAAAATCAGAAATAGAAGTTCCTCTCCTATTTTGAAAAACATCTGTAATAGTAGAAAAATAGCACAAAATAGTTTTAAAATAGTTCTTCAGATACTTAAATAGTGAAAAAATAGTTTCAAAATAGTGAAAAAATAGGGTTGTTTTGGTACGGGGTGGTTCAAATAATTTCTTACCCTAAAAGATGGAGGCCGTGTGTGCCAAGTAGGGGCGAAGGAGACAGGTAAAAGGTAATAGATACCCATCAAGAAATTTCCGTGTTTGACTAAAATCTGCCTTTAATGTTGTCTATTTTATCGTCTTCTCATCGAGTAATCTCTCTGAACTAAGTGTCACCGCAGTCCGCAGTCGCCAGTTAGATTCATGAATATTAAAGAATGAGGCAAGCGCTGAACTAAGTGTCACCGCAGTCCGCACTCGCCAGTCAGATTCATGAATAATAAAGAACGAGGCAGCAGTGTTAGTGGGAGGGCAGGTTTTAAGAACGAGGAAAACAGAAATTGAGGTCGCTCTTCGCCAATGAATAGTGGGAAGGCACGTAGAAAAAAGGTTGAATTTATAAACCCGTACTTCGAGAACGAGGAACAAATAAGTTCAATCTTACTTTGAGAACGAGGATGAGGCAGACAGAGAAATCTTCAATTATAAAACGGCATTTATTGGTAAAGGTTTTTAGTATTTGCTAACGTTGACAAACAATACAAGTTGAGGCCACAATAAAATGTCACCGATTATGATTTATTTGAGGTTGTTGTTTCATTAGCGTAATGGCAGAGTTTGTAATTATTCAATATTTACACCCATTACAATATTCTATAAAAAGCATCATCAAAGCCCATGCCCGACCATTTCATATTTTCCCAAGCCAGTGAGATTCATGATATTATAGAACGAGGCAACTTGGGCCTCCATTTTTTTTACCTTCCCCCCCCCCCCCCTTCCCTTTCTGGAGATCCTGGATCCACCCCTGTTACAGTCAAAAGATATGAAGCGTGCCCCCCCCCCCCCCTCCCTTAGAGTTAAATATTCAATTCATTATTCCATTATTGATTCCATTATTGAATCCAAAAATGGATGCTTTTTGCTCAAGGGCTTGCGTTGTCGTGGAATCAATAGACAAAAATAATGAATTGAATATTCAAATTACTGTCGATACTTGCACAGGTTGACACTAAACGTTTTAGTAAGTTGTAGTTTAACTTTCCATGCAGTGCACTATTTGAGAAAATTAACGGTTCTATAGCGTTGTAAAGTGTCTTTCCGTTCATTACCGGTAAATAGAATATAAGACTTTAATTCAGGTGTCCATTTCCTGGAGGTAGAGTTGCATGGCGCGAGTGATTTCTGCATGCATATCCCGCGAACACTCGTGGTTGAAATCCTCCCTGGTTACCTTTGTAGTCACCGGCCATTCCCCTGGCTCCGACTTGACGAACACTTTTGACGGCGTTCTTGCCCGCGGAACTCTGAACACGACTGTGCGACCAAACCCGTCGGTTTCCAGCAGTCTAACTGCTCTATCGTACTCCGGCTGCGCAATGGACCGTTTAGAGTGTTTTAGCACTCTTAAGGTTACGACTGGTCCTTGGGTTTTGAGGATGGAGTCCTTCAGGTCCTGTACTGACGGTTGTTTTACGGTGGGATCGCGTGCCGCAATGGTGATATCTTTAAGGAACTAGAGGAAAAAAGGCAACAAAGGGTAGTTACATTGTGTGGGGCAATTGTAGAATGTAATGCCGATTACGAAGCTCCCTTTTATAATATCTTGCCCCGGCTTCAAAGTCAAAAGATGAAAGTGTTCTTTTGAACGCGCAAGGAGAACTAAACGGAAACCCGATATTTAAACCAAAACTGTAACCAGTGAAACACGAGTTGTTCTATTGAACGCAGAGGTGGATTTAGGGAGGCGGTCCCCTTTCTAGGGATATTTTCCCATAGATTTACTGTATTTGATGAAGGAAATTTGCGAATTTTCGTCCCATGTTTCCACTATCCGTCCCTCCTTTCTGAAATTGCTGAATCTGCCCCTGGAACGTGCAAGGTAAACTAAACGCAAACTCGATTTTTAGGCAAAACCCTGACCGAATCAGTGAGAAACGAGTTGAAGAAGTACCTTGCACAAAATGTAATTTCCTGCCTCGAGGTGTTGCACGTAGGCAGAAGCTTTCTGCAGGGTTTCCTTTGGGATGACTGGTGGGAGTTCTGTGGCATGACCAGCCAGCTGTTGGTCCATTATATGGGCAAAGACGTGAAGCACTGCTGCGACACGGGGAACCATGTCTGTCATCTTAGATTACTCTTCCCTCGCGGATCGCGGTGTTGACCTCGGTGATAAAGGTCTCGAACAATTCCCTTAGGAATACCTTCCCGTCTTCATCAAACTCTACAAAGAACACCTCTACAAAGACTTTCAGGTCAGTGGTGACCTCTATCACCCTCTTAGCTTCTTCTCTTTCCGACAAGGTAGGACTTTCGGTGTATGGTATCGCTATTAAGAAACGATCAATCAGACCATGGCCTTGATCCATCATAGCGACTAGTTTAGCAGCATTCACCATCTGCGTGGCGCCGAGAATTCCGAATGGAGTCATGGTTTCGATTATTCTTGTTTTCTCGGTGGAATAATGGAAAGTTGACCTTTCGCCCGAAAACAACTTACAGAGAAGCTGCACGTCACCGCTAGAATTGTCCCGGTCTGATTTCGTCAGTTTTTCTATGATGTCAAACACTTCGGGGGACAGGATGAATCCATTGTTGTTATTGCAGATGGCTTTGACCAAGCCGGAGGACGTCGCCTTACTGATGACTGAGTCAATTAAACCCACACTTTCCAAGGGATCTTGTGCAGCGTGAGAAATTGCAGAAGACTTCCCTAAAAACAATATGAGCGAGTACGGTTTAACGAAGGATATCATAGGATTGAAGTCTATTCAAAGCGCTCAGTCGGTAGATTCCACCGAAAATAGCACCCAAAAAGGCGATATTGCCCTCGTCGCTGCACAACTCGTGCGATATCGCTTTTTTCGGAATCTAGCCTCCTGAAGCTTTGAATAATCCTATAGAATGCAAGGATAACTTTTGTCTAACTTTAAAACATTTAAAACATTTCACGCGAAGAAATTTTAGCAACGCAGAAAAAGCCAGAAAGGGTGGTTTCAAGACGAAGGCCGTCCAATAAGAATTGAAAAAGAGCCTGTGTCATCCGCCAACATAGCAACATACCAAGTCGGAGAAAGCATCGATTTCCATCCGCTCATTTAGAGAACATAGAGGAATTTTCTCGATTGAATTTGGTAAATCAAATATGATTTTTTTTTCAGTTCGTTGATTTAGAGATTTCGTCTTCTAATATCCAACTGGCTAGGTCGAAAGTTTTGATTGACGTCCACCAAACACCAGTCGCAACTCGGAAACGAAAAGCGCAGGGTGCACGTGTGACCAAAAAACGAGTGTAATTTTCGAACGGTTTCAATTCAACATGGCAAAAGTTCGGTCTGTTGACCTCAGACGAGACATATGAGCCAAAAAAGAAAAGACAGACGGCTGTTGGTGCGTCGTTGTCTCTACTTTGGCTCCGTTTGCTGCCAAGACGTGCGAAGATGACGCCAACAGAGAAGGGACGAAAAACTCGGGAGAGCTTCCAACGGAAACAGCATAATTCTTGATAAAGTCAAAAGCGTCATCAGTAAAGAGCGAGCTCAGCTGAAAAGGACGGTTCCAATTCTGTGCTGCAGGCTCGCCCATGTCTCTTCAGTTTGCTTGTCGATTTTTGACATGCAGTACATGTTGTTTCGTGAAATTAATATCGATTGGAGATTTGTCTCGACAGCTCGTTGGAAGTACAAGTGAAGTGGTGGTGCGAGTAGTGCGCCGACACTTTTATGACAGTGTCCTCGCGTCCCCCGAGAAAGTGAGAAAATCGCTATTGTTATGCTTTTTAATAGAGGCGAAATAGAAAATAATGGAGGGCAGCCATGTAAAGCCAAGGCTCTTTTGATGTTCATTGTTGGGCGGTGTACTTCCCTGGTACAAGTAAGCGATTGGGACGGCGTCTTCAGCGCACTCACATAGCCGCTTCATTTCCAGCACTAACAGAAATCTCGTGTGGACATCAATAGAATTAAATTCAGAATTAACTGCACTTATTACATGTAGTAAGCAAACCTAAAAAGAGAGGGCGCAAATGATAGCTATTGTCGGGATCTCGATTCGGCCCCGGTTGATACCGGTGACTCATATTAGTTTTATGATCAACTCAGAATCACGAGCCCGAATATGTGTGATATAATTGAAATAGAGGCCGAATGGGAAAGAATATGGGCCTGCTAATGAACCAATTAGCAAGTGCGAGCTCTTTTCATGATATTCATTGTTTTGTTTGCGGTATCTCTGTTATAACAAAAAGCCTAGAAATATAATAGAACGGTAAATTCAGTGACCAAAAACATGAAGTTGATGGACCCGCATAGTAACTCCATGCCAAAAACTACATCTTTTTACTAAAAGGCGTTTTATTTTTGGAAATGCACACACCCATCAAGTGATAAAGTTGTTAATACACGTTTTATTAATGTAAAGAATGTATCTAGAATTATTTTCGCTGCGGAGTTTTTATTGCTTTAAAGAACTGTTTAAAGAGATAGAGCGCCGCAATTACCAGTAGTGCGCAAAACATCGGCTGGTTTCAGCCACTTAAAAACGGCTCTTTTCAGAGCCACCCACATTTGAAAAGTCACGACTCCATTGCTTCTGGAGTAAAATTGAAGTGTTAAAGTGCCACTAGCACCTAATTTCCACTTTCCTGAAATGCCACCAAATTCGGCACACAAGTAGAAGACATCATGATCTTTAGCTCTACGCCATTTTTATTGCCAGAAGTTGAAAGGAAAATAGCGTATTTTCAAGCCAAAGTTCGAATTTAATGAGCTGTTTTCGTCCTGATAATGTGACCCAGCACAGGGAGCCCGCATAATAAGCATAATAAGGTAACTTAGCATAATAAGGTAATAGCATAAAAGGTAATAGCGTAGCGTAGTAGGTAACAGCGTACTACCATAATAAGGTAATAGCATAATAATAGCAATGCAGCCAGCAAAAATATGACCCATTTCTCTTTCTAACTGAAGGCCCATCCATTCCTGTGAGCTGGTCTACACGACAACTGAAGGGCAGAGTCTGCGTTTTAAAACCGACCGTGTCGCGATTTCGCAGGGCTCGCGTGTCGTTTGTCGATATTTCGGTTATCTTAGTAAAACCATACAACTTCAATATTAATTTGAAGTGAAAACAGCCGAAGTCGACACTGTCACTCGTAAGTACTATTCGACTTTATACGAGAGTTGTATAATTGTGGAAAACAGATTTCGAAGACTAAAGTTGTCATCAAAGAGGCGAAAAAGGCGCATGTCGCTGTCAACGTTTTGAGGAAATTATTGTCGCTGTCGATTAGGCTTCTGATAGAGTCGCTGTCAGTATTTTGATAAAATACATGTTAAAATGGCTCGTCGATCGTCGCTGTTCCGGAAAGGCCGTGTCGCGTTTTCAATAATATCAATTTAAAAGGGTTAATGTCTATGCAAGCACTTTATCTCTATCGGGTTATTAAAAGTGAAGGATTTTTGTCAAGGGAATCGCCTTATGTGCTTGGAGGAGGCCGTCGCAATGGGAATAAGGGAGGGCGAATTTCTACAGTGGAGCAATCTTACTCACTCGATACCCAACCAATGGCGTAGCTTGCTGAATTTGGCAATATACAACACCCTAAAGAATGTCGTGAGTCACTAACCATTGGCGACTCTACCTATTATACTGATACTATTAAATGCAAACTTGTGTATAGATATCTGATAAATAAAAATGCAAAGTACCAACAGCACAGGCGGACACTTGGAGCGTCGAATTGGTAGTCAGATAGAATGGAGTGAAGTATACTTTAGAATTTATCACACCTCTATAGACTCATTCTTAAGGATAGTTAATACATTTTATATTTCAATAAGGATTTATTCAGATTTAAACTAGTAGAGTCGCCAAGGTGTAGAAGTTACAATGAGACAATTGACCATCTATTTGTTCATTGTTTTGAATCTAGAAACTTTTACATTCAAATAAAAAATGGGCGAGTAAGGCTGGTTTAATAATGCCTCAACTAGTAGTGCCAAAATTCATGGGCTAGTAGTGTTAAATCTATGTATGTGGAAAAAGTTTGAAATGTAAATAAAAAGTGTGAAGAGAAAAAAAAAGCCGTGTCGCTTGTCCTTGAGGCTCAAAATGGCGCTTTTGTGAACTTGATCTTCTCGCCCTTTTCATGACGAAAGTCATTAAGGAGGCTGCCTACAATTTTTTTTGCCCTCGACCACCAAACCTTGTTTGCCTGCTGTTCAAGTACAAAGACTTGTACCGGTCTGAGCTTTCACATGGTTACCCTGGAGGTTTTGAACTTTATTGTAATGTATATTTTGTTGTGATGGGAGTTGCTATAGCAACGTAATAACCACAACAGGCAAAAACAAAGTACAATCAAAAACCGGGACAAGCAAACCGAAAGAGTAATGAAGTTTGGAATTTTTTCTCGGTGCCTTAAAATACTTCAAGGAACTCAAGACTTTGGTCTTATCTTGGTGTATATTCAATAATAATTTCCGGAAGTTGCAAATAATTTACATATGGGATTTTTGTCAGAGGAGAAAAACGTAAGATTAAGAATTCTGGCCAACATTTCTCAACTTTTGCAGTTTACTTGTCGATACTTGAACACATGCCAAACAAAATCGAAAGCATTCTAAGAAGGCAAATTAGGCTGGCACATTGCATTGGGTTTGTAGATAATTCAGACGGCAAATATCTTCTTATTACGCAAATATCAGGCATTCTTTTTACAGGAAGTCTTTGCGGCATAATAATTTTGACATTTTGGAGCTTTAAAAACGGGATCTCGAATAACATAAAATCGGCCCAATGAATTTATCTCCAAACTTGCTGGATTATTGTCTGCTACTCAGGGATTAGTGCGAGGGTTGTCATTTTAAAAGTTTAGATCGAGCAACGCGTCTACTGGCCCCTAATAATAAACAAGGGTGTGGTTATTACGTTGCTATAAACTGTAAACACGAAATCCCCCTATAGGAGGCTAACTTGATGTGTTTGGTCTCTCGTCCCTGTTGATTTGAAAGCAAGTAGTCATGGAGTTGGAATGTAAAATTAATGCACAGTACTTTCTCCCATTGGCCAGTCGCAAATAAAACTGCAACCCCCTGTTAAGGACCTCTAGAATTCCAGGGTGGGTGGCTCTAGAATGTCCTGGAATTCCATGGTTGTTACCCTAAACTGGAGCAAAATCCAGGGTGGGTTAACAATTTCCAGGGTGGTCATGAAAAAAATCACTGAAATTCCAGGCTGGTTGTGAACAATGATCTGTTACATACAAATACTGTATTTTTCTTCAGAAATCCCAGAGGGATGGGTCACTTTTCGACACCTTTCCGGTGGGGGGGGGGGAGGTTTGGATATTTTCTGGAACCACACAATGTAATTTAATTCACACGTAAAATGGAATTACACATACCTGCATAGAATTTAAGCCAAACCTGTATCCAAGTGATCAAAACAGCTGCTCAGTGTGGTACGGAATAACATAACCAATGGTCCACACCGTAGGGTTAATATGTTCCTCCCCTAACACCAGCCGGGTAGCAGAGAAGTAGTTACTGCAAACAGTTTTCAACTTGTCTAAATCACCCTCTATGATGTGAAATCTGGAGTATAAAGATGCAGCATCTCTTAGTTGTATGCCAGTGTAAAGCAAGGTATGCAACTTGATTTCTGCTCCTCTAGAAATATATTTTCCATGTAGAACAATGTTAACCATGGAAGAGAAATTGTTGGCAAATCTCTTAGACTCCAGCCCTGTAAATCTATACGTAAATGATATGCCCTTGCTTTTCTTTTCCCTGAACCAATTAACAAAACTCTTGTAGAGCATCAGGCATTTCACTTTATCTTTGATGCATAACATCAGCTTGACAATTGGACTTGAATGTGGTAGATCCATTATCTGTAGCAGAGTTCCGAGCCTTCCTGTTGGTGAGCTCCATTGCAATTTTTTGCAATATGGTAAAGCACTTTTGCCAGGCATTATTGGTGTTATGAAGTGGTTCAGATTTGACCAATTTGACATACTTCCCCAAGGGAGGATAAAACTCTTGCCTTGATTTGCAAGAAGCAATGAATGAAGTTACCTCATTTCTTTTCCTTATTTCCTTGTTTCGCGCTAGTGCGGAAACGCATAATTTGGCCTTTTCCGCATAATGCGCATAATCCGCCAAATCCCGCATAATCGCGCATAATTTCCCAAGTTTTTGTGAAAATCATTAAAATGGCATCATTACTTGGTAAATTTAAAACTTTCTTACCTATTTTTTCTCACAAAAGTGATACATTTCTTCTGAAGTCGTCTGTCCAACGTCAAAACAACTTGATAAAGTGAAAATAACAGGGCGTTCTACGCTAATTGCGTCGCGCTGGGAACTAATGTCGACAAGCAATAAAACGTGCCTAATTGGCCAACTAACTAATATTTCCAGCTGAGCAAGATAGATTCAAATGAAATCAACACATCTTTGCACTTTGGATATTTTACAAACTAAAATCAAGGCGGACTAGGACGCTAACCGCGACAAATACGGTCAACTTTATGCAGTTCACATTGATCACATCACATTACGCTTTTCCATGGATCTTTGTTGTTGCTACAGACAACGACTTCATTTCACAAACAACAACGCGAAATACTAGGCACACGAACAGCTCCCTCGCTAACAAAAGAAAACCTGAGAGAATGGAATGCTTAAGCCCCATTTACACGACAAAAACGTGGCACGTTTCAGGTTTTATAAAAGCTCTAACACTAGTTCCGACGATGGTGCGGATTGTTCTCGCGATCGGCATAAATTTTGAGAATTACGAACAGAACGATGGGAAACAAGCGTGACGATGTTTTTGTGATCACGAGAGTGGTAACGATAGCTCCGATAGTCTGCGGGTAGCTCTCGTGACCGCTCAGTTTCAGTTCAGTTCATGGTTTAATAAGAGTGCGTTGCTAGATCCTTGTGGTATGAGAAAAGTTTAAGTAAACGAACGAAGACCAAGTACTTATCGTTACTACCGTGTAGCTGAAGTTAGTTGGTAAGGCTTTTTTGTAAGAAAGTAATAAGCTTTATTAAAAGCGAAAACACACGTCTATCTGAAAGAAAACGTAGCGTCATTACGTTAGTAAAGCGAAGCGATTGGAACTGAAACTGCTGAAAAAAGTAAAATACATGTTGCGGCACTAGGAAAAAGTATTGCGGAATCCCGCATAATTTCGTATTTTTAGCGCATAATTTCGTATTTTTAGCGCATAATTTCTGAAAAAATCGCGCATAATTTCCGAGAAAATCCCTTCTAGGGGGTACAGTGATATTTTGAAATTGTGGTAGCAAAAAGGCGTTTTCCTGCGTTTTGAGGACAATATAATTGGCATATCAGGATGTCATATCAGGACTGCCTTGGGAGCCTAGGCCTGCCAACGCTTAAAGATAGACGTAACGAATTATGTAGGCAATTATTCGATTCTATCGCGTCCAACCCTGAACACAAGCTACATCATCTGCTGCCACCTAGACACAATTCGGACTATAATCTAAGGCGTAAAAGGACTTATAATTTGCCACGTGCCAAAACGGAACGTTTCAAGCGCTCTTTCATTAACGCCATGTCGAAGTGAGAGTCAGGAATAAAGAATCAGGAAATCCACAGTTTTTAACTTAGTTAATAGATTAAGTAAATTTAAATATATTTAAATAAAACTATTGTCATTATATAAAGTATTTTTATCCATTTTTATATATAAATTATTTGTAAAGCCATATATTTTTATAATTTTACTATGTATATAACGCAATTCAGTTTTTATAACTGCAACGTTTTATCGAATTAAACTATCTATCTATCTATCTCCATCTATCTATCCATATTCATGTATTTTTTGCTTTAATATTGAAGTAGAAAGGAAGTTCCCGACAGTCAGCACTAATAGAGGCGGTTCACTACCGGTAGCCGCCTTCTATTGAAACCCCTGCTCTTAGCTATAATCAGCATTGAGTAATTTTGCAAGGACAGTGTCAACTATTTTTTTCCAATTCATTAAAATAAAAGATGCAACAACAACTGTTAGCCCTTGTTTTCAATCAGAGTGTATGTAGTTTATGTACTCTTTAAGACACAAGCGTTTTGAATGGCTAAAAATACGGACCCCTTTGGACATTATACAAACAGGATTTAGCAGCATAATCTTCACTTTATTTAGTGAACTTTATTACGTCATTCCGTGGTGTATAAGAGGACATGCCACGGAAAATCTGAAGACATTTTCTTAAATAACCATTGTTTCTCAGTTAGCATCTGTTAAACTCAGGCTAATGTGTTGTTACCTGTTTCTTGGATGTTATTTCTTCAGATCCTTCAAAGTAGAACAAAAACAGAATATTAAAAGCAGCACATATCTTCAATTGGGTTGAGTTTATTCTCGTACCCAGAGCTCCCCGTCCAGTGGGAGGCTCTGGTGACATCCATTTGGGGGCATTCCCTGATTGGCTGGTTTTGAGCATTGATGTAGCGCAGAAAGATCTTCTCTCACTAAAAAGATATTTCTCTGTATCAAATCTCACGTGTCAGTGGCTGTCATCAGAACCTCCCTAGCAAGGAGACGAGCCAAGGCAATAGAATGGATTGAGTTTAATGATCCATCTCATCCTGCCCATAGAGTGGTTTTCGCCTGACTGTTGTGTAACAATCGCAAAGTCATTACACCATTCTAAACAAAACGTATGACTCACGACAGTCATGTGAAATCCGCTCTAATACACTGGTTTGTTTTTGTTCACATGATTAATTAACATCTGAAACTACTGCGAGTTTTCTTGTGCTTGTACAGTAAGAATGTTCTTATCTGGACACTTTGTTGAGACTTTGATATAGAAAATGATGGCGAAGCAGTGCATTAATGGGCAGGGTGAGACAGACCATGCAACTAAAAGTGTTTGTATCAAGGCTCTCTGGCATAAATAAATATATAAATTTCAACCAAAATGTAACTTTGTGACTCACCAGCAATCTGTCATTTCTCCACAAAAACTCATCCCCAATCTATAAGCAAGGCATATGTGATCAAATTAACATCCACAAGGAAAACAAGTCTACGTAAAACAATAACCAAAAAAGTTTTGATCTATTGTTATTCAATGAATGTGCATGCTGGAACTTGTTAGTTGTGTTACATGTCATGGGCAATTGCCACTATTTAAAAAAAAAACCTTAAGTAGTCATACTGGGGGGTTGTGCTGCACCGCCTGACTCCGGGTCCCTCATCATTTTCACAAGACATAAAATGGTTGAATGGTCCATATAAAATAACCTTTGACTTTACTATACTGGTGGCCAATGGGTGGGGTACTCCCTTAATTATTAACTATACTAGCAGTTTCTATTGAAAGTAAAGTGCTGCGATAAAATGTAAAGGCGATAGGACTCAATCCGGTAAACTGTTCAGGGAGAGAAATAACTATACTTTAAAAGTACGTTAACTGTACGTGTAAAGGACTTTGCAGTTCTTTATGAAATCAAAGCGTTACTTTATATGTCCTTTGCAGACTTTGCAAAGTCCACTACCATAAACTTATTTTGTACTTTGCAATAAAGATACCATATGAGTGTACTTTTCTAGTACTTTTGAGAAGTTTCTCTAGGCAATGCTTGCAAAGTGCAAAAAAGTGCACGAGTGAGTTTGGTTGAATTCACACTTCAAAGGAGAGATGTACTTTTCTGCACTTTTTGAGAATAGTTTCTCCGAGGTTCTCTAGGCAATGCTTGCAAAGTGCAACTAAAGTGCACGACCGGGTTCGGCCTCATTTAAACTTATACTTTTTTCCATTATGTAAAGTGCTAAAAAGTTCCTCATGGTCCAGAAGACAAGTAACTTTATTCATAATTTACAAAAGAGATGCACTTTAAATGAACTTTGCATTTGTACACACTTCTAGCATGTAAAGTGCGAATAAAGTTCCTCTCGGAAATTGCCCGAGCGGAGCCTAGACCGTTCCAATATCGCATACTATTGGCTAGTATAAAAGGCGGGGAAATCAAATATGTGGTGTCGTATATCTCCACAATAACGTTCGTGCCAGCTAGTTCTTGATCATGGATGTCGAAATATGGCACTGGTATTTCGGGCAAATTCATGCCTTTAAACACTCAGTTGATCATCGTGTAGTCCAAAATTCATTCTCATGGTGTTTTCCTGACGGTATAAAGCAAAAGCGAGGCCTTATGTTTCTGGTAGAGATGAGTTTTACGTTCAGTTATGTATAACATAGCGTTACAGTCGGTTAATTCCGCTGAAGTCCACCGCATTCAACTGTGGAGGAATTATCTTCTTGCAAGGAAGGAAACCATTATATTGAAGCAGGCAGCTTGTTAGAGCTTGTTGTATCATTTTAAATGCATTATTCGTACTGTAGAACCGGCGGCTACACGCGGCTACAAAGCCAATCGTTGTTGTTGATGAACAACACACTCGACTTTATCGTAGGTCTATTTTGATCACGCCGTTATTTGGATTTAAGCCGCAAATTCGATCCTCGCATCTTGTTTATTGGTTTGAGTTCCGTTTACGGTTGTGAGCCATATTCGATTGATCTTAAATCCTACATTTGTGTATGATTTCTTCTAGGAAATAGGTATTTTCGACGCCAGCGATCGCGAGCTCAAATACCACGGAAAATTTTCATCCGATATCACATGTTTCCGGTTAATAATTAAGCTGAAACACCGCTTACATTTTACTTAGGATAACGCTCTGAAAAAGAAGTGATCAGAAGATCGTTATATCTGTTGATGGCTGCATGCATGGACAGCTAGTGTACATTTGATACATATTGTAGATCTGTTACTGCCGAGAAGTATATTATATAGAAGAACCGTGAAGTGACACTTATTTTTAGCCTTACGCGCATGTCTCGGTCACGCAACGGGTTGAAATGTTTGCCCAAGTCGGGACCGTAATTTCCTAGCCTGCTAGCAGGCGTTGGAGGCTGTTTTTATCGGCGAAACACCGAAGTTCGTAGTCGCGAGCGCCATCTTGGATTTTTTTGGCCGAGTGACAATGGGGCGAGTGACAACCCCCCCCCCCCCCCCCCACCCCCTCGTTTTGTCACTCGCCCCATTGTCACTCGGCCAAAAAAATCCAAGATGGCGCTCGCGACTACGAACTTCGGTGTTTCGCCGATAAAAACAGCCTCCAACGCCTGCTAGCAGGCTAGTAATTTCCAAGCATGGTTATTAAAAACATACTCTTGTTGTAATGAAAAACAAATCAGACGCAATGGGAGCACAAAAATGTATGACTGCAAAGTACAATTTGAGTTGATGTAAATACATTTTAAAATAAAAGGTCAACAAATCGGAAGATTCCGAAGGCTTAAAGAGGTAAAAAACGGCTTTGTACTATGTTAAAGTGCAAATAAAGTGTATTTTTTCATCTAGAAAAGTACATTTAAAGGACTTTTAAAGTGCCAAAAATTCACTTCGAAACATTTTTTCGCGACTAGGACTTTTGCATTACTGGCAAACAAGTACACTTAAAGTGCAATAGTAAGCACAAGGAAAGTGCAAATAAAGTTTCTGAAATGGTTCCTTTTTAGCATGGGAAAGCCAGATGGTAAAGTACTTAAAAAGTATATAATTAAAGTACATATAAAGTATCTTTTTCTTATACACTTTCCATTAATGTAAAGTACATATAAAGAACATATATGCAAAGTCGCTGGGTGCCGAAAAAGTACATAAAAAGTGCTATTAAAGGTCAATTTTGCTCACAAAAAAGGCTAATAAAAGTACTTTTAAAGTACATTTTAGTTCAACTAAAATCCATTCAGTCAAGTACAGTTAAAGTACATAATGTAAAGGACACTTAAAGTACAAAAAAGGACTGTCTATTTCTGTAAGTCGAAATGTCACACGAATTTGCACATAACAACGCACATTGCTTTCCTCTAGAACTATCGCTAAAACGACTATCGCCTTGATGAATACTTCCACTCACAAATAAAGTAGCATCTGACATGATAAACTTTCAAACTTACCTTCACAGAGCAAAGGAACTTTCTAAAACAACGAAGAGACTTTCCAAATTCGCAAAAGAACATGGTTTACGGCGCATTCATCATTGGCCAATAGCCGCTGATTACGTAAGGACAATACTGCAGGTGTCGGCATGGCGAGATCGCCGATGGGTAAAATCATCCATCGCTAGCTAGTCCACTAAATTGACTTTGCCTTCAGTATTATCGTGCGCCACAGGGATGCCGCCATGCGATGCACCACAGGAATACCGTTCAAAATAGTATGCTGCTCGCTTCGCTCGCAGCAATTAATAATGTGTGTGTGATAGAGCTCATAGTATTTGCCACAGTAACATTTTCAGCCCTAAGGCTCATATCACGATTGTTATCTTTTTTCTTTTTAAACTTTTTTACACATTATTTCTGTCGTTTTTTATGCGAAATATGAATCACAACCATTTTTGCAAAATAGCATTTTTTCAAAACTCTAACCTTCAGCTGGTTGAATTCTAATGCCCCATTATCACATTTCTTTGGGAGCCAGATGTCCTCCAAGTCAACCTGGGCCTGTGAGGCCGGGACAATCACTGAGTATAGTTCTGTGGATAGGAATCGATGTAAGGATTCGAGTGTATGTATTAAGATATATTTTTAGGCTCCTCAGGCTGATAAAGGCCAGCATATTCCAATATTATGGTAGTAACAAGTTCGGAATTCTCATTAGTTCTTAGAGTGAGCACAAAGGCAATATTTTCCTATCTTTGATCTGCACATGCTTATTTTCACCCCCAAAAAATGTATTTTTTATTTACTGGCTTAGGTCGGTCCATCCGGGAAAAACTGTGACCTCGGCCTGGAACATGTTGTATTGACCTGGGACCTGGGCCTAGGACTCTGTCAACTTCTCAAGCCCTTAGCATTCATTACTATTATTACTATTATTATAATATGACGTCAGTCATTCCTGCATTTTGATTGGATGAGAGGAGTGTGATTTCAGCGTAATAGTGTGATTTCAATCGTCGAGGAGTGTGATTTCAAGCCGCAATCAGAAATCCAAGAAAAACTGAAGTTTTCTTGCAGCAAACGTACAGGTCATTATTTTTCAAAGACTGTTGTTTAGCAGAATTACCAGATTTACAAAAATAAGCGTAAAAAAGAGCAAAACACCCGAGAGTTTTGACTCAAAAGTTTTCAATTTTCGCACTTGTTTTGCACGCGCTTCTGACGTATCGCAACGGATCTGCTTGTTTTGCAGCGTGCGCGCGCTGGTTTTAGAGACAAAATTTGCAGTGAATGACTTAGATCATATTATAAACAATTAATAGCATGGTTTGTACGTGATATTTGGCATAAATCCCAGTTTACACATATCACTCGTGGCATTTATGCCAAATATCACTACAAACCATGCTATTACCTATACTTATTATTATTATTATTACTATTATCATTATCATTACTATTATTACTGTTATTATTGTTATTGTTATTGCCATTCCCCAAAAGTGATGTTAGCTTATAAGTGGACCTAAATTACTCTCTTTATCGCCATAAAAATTTATGTCTTTGAATTTGGACCTGATTATGACTATCGTAATTCGATATTTGCTTTTAAACTGACGCGACATGAAAACTGAGAAGATTTTAAAAGCGCCAGTGTTCCGCGCGTTTTTTATTTCATTCCTTTTAACAGCGAAAAGACCTATTTAAAATTGCGTAGAAAGGCCCTGATGTTCCTTTCCTTAAGGTGTGAAAGGAAACAATTGACTAACAAACGGAACAAAAGGACCTTTTAAAGTTAAAAGGAACCAATCGTTCCTTTCGACTGCGTTCCTTTTTACTTAATAGGAGCAATAGTTCCTGTGTGAACTGTTCCTATCTAAAAATTAGTTGTCATATTAGTTGTCATATAGGAACACCAGGTCCGAACAATGCTATTTTTGTTCCTCAATTGCCAAAGTGGTTCCGATTAGCACCTTAAAGGAACGATTCGTTTAACTATAAAGAAGGGAACATTGTTCCTTTTTAACAGGGTAAGTCTTCTGAAAAAAATAACAATGCGGGTTTCGTCTAATTTGAAGGCATGTCTAAACTTGCAGACAAACCAGCTTGTGAAACACGTAATCATAAGTCTGGGCATGTTTAATTGTCATTTTCTGACAAGCCCAAGCAAAGTGTCACGTCTTCTTTTCATCAACATTTTCTGCCTGGGCTTGTTAAGCTCTCTTGGGTATTGCCAAAAGGGTATGTTTGTGCAGATATGGCCACAAGAGCTGTGATTCGCTAGCCCAAACAAACGTCTCGTGGGAACCAAAACTAGTATAAAAAGATAGCGTCGTTTGGAGACTCAATCATTTTAGTCTTGACTTCCGAGTGAGATGAGCAAACGAGGAGAGGTAATCAACTGGTCGAAATTACCGAATGCTTCGCTCAAGCCTAAAAGACTTCACCTAGAGGAAGACGAAGTGGATGGCCTTATTCACTGTCCAGTTCAAGAATGCAAACACAATGGATTCGCCACACAGCGAGGATGCAGAAAACACGTAAAGAAAAAGCATCTTTGGTTTTATTACTTTGACGAAAAGCCTCATATCAACCTTGTTAAAGCGAATGTGAGTACCTCTGTAAAACGTGAAGCTGCTGGGAACTCTGCGCGTAATTTCAGATCAATGCCTACGTATGACATTTCAAGTAAAATTGCTCAGCAAGTTTTTTCGTGGCTAACTGGCACTGGAGGTGGCTGTAAAAGTGATCGCCAGGCTCGGCAAATAGTTAGCAGGTGCTTGAAGTTCTTGAAATTTTGCTGCGAAGACGAAGAAGACCTAACATTTGAGATAATAGACTTCAGTTTGTGCTCTCCTAATCTGCTTTTTAAGTTTATTGACGTGCTTCAGGATGAATGGAAGCTTGGGCATGCTGGGCGGGTGGGGTACATCGACACAATTGCAGAACTTTTAGATTTTAGAAAGGTAAACGGAGCGTCGGCAAGGTGCTAAGCAATTTTTCTACCACGGAAGTCTACTTGAAAAAGGTACGCAGAACAGTTTCTAAAATGATACGCATTCAGTGCACTAGCGACCTCGATATAGACGCACTAGAAGCTAAGGGACATTGGGCAACATTAGAGGAGCTCTTGGAAGCAGTTGGTCATTTTTTGTCGCGCTACGAGAATGTGCTTAAAGCCTGTAAGGAACGTCCACGCGCAGCATCGCCGCTAGATTTATCATTTGCCACCAAATTCCTCGCGCTGTATTTGTTTATCAAAGTTAAAGGTTCTCGCCCAATGACGTATCAGTGTTTAACTGTTGACATGGTCACAAAAGCCAAGACAAACGGTGGATTTATTGACCAGAAAATGTTTAAGACTGCAGGAAAGTATTGGTTTGACTCTATTTATTTAACCGACATAAACATGCATTCATCACCCATATTCGGCCGCAATTAAAGCCAACATGTGATTACGTCCTCGTGACAAGAAATGGAGACCAGCACAGCAAACTTGGAGAATTAATGAGCAAGTTGGTGTTTGACGCGACCGGCAAATACGTTCATCCTACCCGCTATCGACAGATCGTCGAAAACCGCAAGCTCGAGAAATCTGGACAGCAGTGCGCAAAGCACCATCTCGGAAGACCAAAAACACACCTCTGTTGTGGCCAGGGTACACTACCAAAAACAAAGATCGCGTGACGTTGCGACAAAGGCGCACATGTTTATCAAAGAATTGCAAGGTGACAAGGGTTCAGAGCTTGAAAACGATGTGCGCGCACGACTCTCTGACAAGTCTAGTGCAGACAGCTCTTCTACTGATGAGGTCGAAACAATCAAGGAAGTTCCGCCCCCTGAACTCCCCGTTTGTATGCCAAAGCTCAAGCGCGAAAATGCAGTAAAAGGGAAAGCCTTGTTAGGCTCCTCGAGACGGAAGAATGTCATGTATACCCCCGAAGAGGACAAATATCTTAAAGCTGGACTTAAGAGGTATGGGTTTGGCCAAAGGAAAGCTATTCTCAGAGATCCCGAATTTAAATTTCAAAAGAGAAGGACAGCAAACTGGTTGCTATGTCGAGCGTCGCGACGATTCCCGTCATACTGCAAAACGTAAAAGAATTCACGCCGAACGATCTGCGCAAAGCACTAAAGTGTCCACCGACCAATAAAAAGCAACCTTACCCTTATTCAAAAGCATGTTGGGACTTCTACTGCCTTTGTATAAATAAGGAGCCTTAGTAACCTTCGAGTCTCTTTTCCTGCTGGACGCCAATGTGTAAGGATGGAAACGCTCAGATAAACACCCCGAACTCACGTTGCAGGATTTGAAGTTAGCAGGAGAATTTATGGAGAGAATGTGTGTCTGCAACTTCCCCAAAAGTAGAGCTCATTTAGCAGAGAAGCTTTTATGGCGTCACCTTAATAGGACTATGAACAGAAAAAAGTCTACCCTTCGAGAAGTCATACTGGCCTGTCTGTTCATCGCCATAAAGCTAGACGACAGTGACTTTGAAAGGAATAGTGTATTTATGGACATAATATCTCCGCCTGTGCAAAGGTCTGACATAATCGAAGAAGAACTCAAGGTATTAGAGTCGGTGAACTGGAGGCCATTCGAAGGGTTGCACGACATGGTTAGACCTTAACAATTCAATCGACTTATTGATATTAGTGAAATATAGTGAAATGCTGAGAGGGTAGGACAGCCAACTCCCTGCTTTGTCGGGCAACGCGAAGGGACTTATAGCCGACGTTGGAATTCCATTGCTCTACTAACAACATTTGCAAATTAAAGAAAATACATATTCAGATGATTCTCGTGTTTATTTTGTCAACACATTAGACACTCTTAAATAGACTTTAACAAAATCATGTACGTTAGGCTCTTACGTTAAGCCATTTCGTTTCTGGTTTATCATAATACATTAATAGTGAATAATAAATAATAATAAATAAACACGTGCGACTTATTAAGAGAAATTTCACGATAAAAAACTGACTGTTTGATCCTCGTATCCAGCACTTCATAGATATTTGAACAATAGACGGTTGCCATGTAAAATAAAGTCAGACAACGTTTTCAATGCTCTCTCGGCTTACACGCCGTTTAATTCACTAAACACTCATGAGTATACAATCATAAATCAATCTAGGTGAGAATCTAGTCCGTTTCAACAACGTCAATTAGGCAAGATGTGGCAGTTGATCTTCCTCTAGGGACTCGTTCATTGGCAAAGACTCATCCGTTGGCAAAGGACTGTGAAGGTCGAACACTTCGCCTTGCAACGAAGGATGTAAAATCCCCCACTCGACGCACTTAGCCCTTCTTAGCGTCACTCCATAAAGTGCAGTTGTGCCTTGCTCGTTGTGGTACCTCTTGATTGCATCGGAGCTAGTTTCGATTAGATAGTCCTTTCCATATTTAGTGTAAGAGCCTTCGCACCTCAAGCTTTCAAACTGCAGTTTTCTCATTTTTCGTTTTTCTTTTTGTAGCCAATCCGAGCTGAAGGCCTCTTTCATTTTTTCCTCATTCATCTCCTTCTCGCGTTGCTCGCGCTCCTGCAGCCCTCTGTAGACGAGAAGGTGTTGAAGAACTTAGGCTTTCTGGCAGGAGCTCGTCTACTAGCTCCTCGTCCACTCCATCTGTAATAAACCTTCGGGCTTCGTGCCTTGCTTGCTGGGCACCTCTTCTGAAACCACTCATCATTCTTCTCATACTTGCCATCCTTTTTTCTATCGCCTCTACCATCTGAGCAATCATCCTTGTTTTCCCATGGTTTGCGCTCTTGGCACTTTCTCTACCTTTCTCTTTAAGAATGGATAGATGCTCGCTCATCTGTGTGTCAACTTCTTCCTCTTCGGATGATTCCGATTCTTTCTCGTCGGTCATCTCGTCCGTCATTTGAGTGGACTCGGGAGATAACGGAGTGTCTAGTTGAGTGTCTCCGTCTACAAACTCTTGTGACATATTTTCTCGCGAGCATCCTGGTTTGCCGTGGTCGAGCTTGAATAGATCTTGGAGCTCATTGCGCGTCAAACCACTTGCTCCATACGAAGTGTCAATCGGTTCATCTTCCTCTTCGGTGACAGTAGCTGCCATAGATGCAGCCCATACTATGCAGTGCATTGGGTGATCCCGGATCCACTTTGCTGCACGAGGACGTACTTCAGGTAAAGGCTTGAAGGTATATTTTCTCAGCCGGTTGTCCATCGCCTGGTTGTCTTCAAGGTTTCCAAAATCTAGCTCTTTCTGCACGGTGATGTAAATCGGTGCCCTGCTTATGAATGGTGTCGGGTTCTTGTACTTTGTATCGTGAGCAGTAAGTCCACCTTGGAGTAGAACTTTCCAGTCATCGACCGTCATCATACCCTCAGTAGCTTCATCTAGATTCATCAGTTTAGTGAACTCGTTAATCATCGATTTGTTGAATTGTTTCTGCTTGACAATCTTTGCTACTCGCGCGGGTTCGATGATCTTTGCAGTTGCGAACAGCAGTGACGTCTTTCCGCTGTTCGATGGGCCGATAACACAGGGTACCTTCGATTTGTGCTCCCTCTTGTTCACGCAGAAGAGATCAAGGAAATATCTGCAGAACATTGCTTCTTCTTCTCCTTCCATGCTGTTCAGTATGGCATCCTTGAAATACTTGGCATCTGGGTTGCTCTCACGATGGTCGTATTCGACAAAGGCTCTTGGTGACACTTTTCCTCTCTCCTTCTCTGGTATCACGCCCTGCAAGAACGTGCTTGCACTGAAAGACCAGAACCATTTATCATCTACCTCGACAAGATCGTGGTCAACAGTAAGTTGCTTGATGGCTTGGCAGTCTGGGTGTTTCAGAAGAGCCACTAGCTTGGGCATATTCTTGAGCAGTCTTTGCTTAAAGAATGTATTTCCTAACAAGGAGTGGAGGAATTCATCTACTGAACATGCTCGCTGATAGGTGAACGTCGATCCTTTGACCAAACGGTGCATGTTTCCCTTGTGTAGGGCAAAGGACATTGCGTTAAAAGCTCGTTCAATGTCGTTGCACAGAACAGTAAGCTCGTCTGACAACTCCTTCATCTCAGCTCTGCGGGATGCGCTGGTGGGACTACTTCTTTTTCTGGAAAGACATCTAGCTCCATACCCTTTTCCTTTAGCCTTTGCACCTTTTGTCGTAACAAATGGATAAACGTTTCGCTAATGATGACCAAACGGACTACCTTGTCGGAGCCATTACCTGTGTATGTCAAAGCCTCTAGCGTTAGTTCCTCTGACAACTGCTGGAAACAATACTTGTAGGACTCTCTTGTTAGGTCTGCGACATATTGATTCCTGTGGTCTTTAACGACCTGGCACAGCTGTTTCAAGTGCTCAGAGCTGTTCATTTTCTTAGCAAAGGCTCTGATTGGATGGACTTCCACGTTACAATCCGTGAATGCTTTGTTGACAACTAATGGGTCAACGCGAGCTCCATTTACTGACTGGATGGCAACCCAGAAAGAAACAGCAGCGTGTAACTTTTTATCGGCGGCGTCAGCCGCGTGTTTCGCTGGTTCTGGCTCAAATCCTTGGATTGCTCTATTTCTTCATCGCTCTCATCATCTGTTTCGTCTCCTTTGTTCTTCTTGGTGGATTTCTGATAACTTGAAACAGACGAGAAGAAAAATGCGACACCCGGAAATCTGCTAACAGCACTGCATAACTCGTTCCTTTTTTCAACAATTTCGGTCCACGCCAATGTTGTACCGGCTTTTCCGCCCTCAAGGCGCCACACACATTTTGTTGCTACCACGTTGCATTTTTTCTCTACCAGCGGCATGATATTGGTCATTAGTTCACCTCGGATTACCGAGCTGTTAAGTTGCTGGTATGGGCGTTTTGGTTGCATTCTAAAACAAAAAACAAGAATGACTACCATTCTTCTTCTTTGTTTTGTTTACTGCGATTTTCATAATTCTGCGAACTCTACATCGACCAACTAAACCACGGTTTGGCTTCCGTCAATCAAACGAGTGAACAACTATGGGTGACCTTGTGAATTGTAGGGTCTATCTAGGTTTCAAAACACAATACATTTTTCACTGTAAAATGCAATCCAAGCTCAGCGCGTAGACTCTACTTAAAAGGTTTGATTGACGGAAGCCAAAACCCAGTTTTACGTTTGGAAATTTCAAGTAGGAGTTCTCAGAATTATGAAAATCGCGGTAAGGTTCCAGAACACTTTGGGTTAAATTTTCGCTTCTCTGAACTTTGAGAATATTTATCACACAAGACATCACATTGGTCGAGAATCATTGAAATTCCTTATCAACTTTAAATTGTTTCGGTGTTTCTCGTCACATTACATCAAGTGTGAAGAGCTTCGCGGTCATGCAAAAGTCAACAACTTTTATAAGCCCACTCAGAGTCCTAATGTACTCGCCTTTAGTCGCCCAAAGTTGCTCAAGGTTTACTCAATTCATAACATTAAATTACCTCATTGAACTATTGGTTCCTCAATTTTTGCTTAAGTCGCCAAAGCTGCCTTTAGCCGCCCAAGAAAAAGAAAATAAAAAATCTCGCACACGATTTTCTCAACGTTACATGCGTCTATCATATTCGTAAATTTGAGATAAATATACAGCCGATTGCGTTTGAGCGTTTTACCCTAACAGTTCGCACGTTATGTTTGAACGTTTGAAAGTTGCGTTTCTAGGATGAAACGAGACGTTTCTATGGCGAACCAAAGAGTTCTGTCCTCTCTGATTGGTCAGTGAAAAATACACATGGTGGTTGCCCTTGGAAACGTCCGACTTTTTGTCTCACAACGCAACTTTCAAACGTTCAAACGTAACGTGCGAACTGTTTGGGTAAAACGCTCAAACGCAATCGGCTGTATTTTAAAACAGGTCCGACCTAGAGCTCCGAGAAACAGTTTTTCGGGCTTTTACGGTTGGTTGTCTAGCTCCGCTCCTTACTTAAAAGCCAGTTGTACTTCGCCAATCAATTCGAGGCACGTGCTGAGATAGCTACGTCACGAAAAATCATAAATGTTAATAAATCAACCTATATCTATACCTTACGTCGCCTATAGGCGCTATTAGTCGCCCAAATGAACGGCGAATTTAGGTCCCGGAGTAGGCCTTTTTATACATAACACTTTTCATTGGAATTACCGTAAACAAATTTCGATTACACCTAGCCTAACGGCAACCTTCGGAAAATAAAGCGAAAAGCTCGTTGTTACGCGACCTGACTATTCAAATCTTTAATTAGCCAGTTTTGGAGATTCCTTGAGGGTCGGCAGGTTTTAAAACTTTTAAGCTTTTGCAGATTCTTTAATCAATAATTTGGCCTTTCAGTACGCGACGGGCCACATGCAGAAAAACGGAGAGTTTTGAAATGCGGGTCGCGAACAACAAGTTTCGCTATAGTTCTAACGAAAGCTCGAAAGCGAAGCTCTTCAAACTTCTTGTTGGAAATGAATACCTTAAATCGCCATTTTACCTCATTAGAAATAGTACTTACCCTGATCGATTTTAGCCCTTCCTTTTTCGGTTGCCTTCCCAAGTATTGGCTTGTATCTGAAGAAAAAAACGAGTTAGTCACCATCTAAGGCTGCATTCATTATGTATACTACAGGGGGGGGGGGGGGGGGGGGGGGGGGGGGGGGGGGGTGAGGGGGATCTCAAAATTTAGGAACTGGAAAAGGGGGGATGTCAAGTTTTTTTCAGAACATGAAGGGGGATGCATATTTTTGTTGAGGTATTATATATTTAAGACAAGGTTGTGCAGTTTGAAAAGTAAATGAAGGAAGGCTCAATTGTTGAACACCGAGTTTGAACCTCCTGAAGAATATCACTTGCACTAGTATTCTCGTGTATTTACCCTCTTTCAACTAATATGTTGAAAAATATGTTGAAAGAATTATAAACTTAAAAATCGTAAAAGGCCTTCTTGTTTTACCACAATTCCTCGAGGTCCTCTTCAGTGACTTGTCTACCAGACAAAAACGCCTTTGGGCTTTTGATTAATAGTAGCTTCATTGTCAAAATTGCGGCGCGCTTCGCGCGTGCAACGGAAAACAAACCAAACAATCAAATCCAAAATAAATGATACTCAGCCTATGTGTAGCAGGGCCGTAGCGCTTACTTACCCCTTAAAACTCTCGATTTTGCACCCTGTATATCAAAGTTCTCCCAAACATGCGGCAATTTCACATGCTGGGCTCTAAATTTTCTGCGCGCTTCGCGCGCAAAACAGTTTCAACTTTCATTAAAAACTGCCTTGAGATTTTTTCTATCTCGTGCCCCCTCAGTTTTTGGAAGCTTGCTACGGCCCTGTGTAGTAAGGTTCCAATCGAGGCTTGGTAGAAAGTCATTACACGCAAAAGAGTACAGCCACCTAGAATTTTTATTTGCATTTTTACGCTTTGTATTTTTTTATCATTGAGCCTTGTTCTGCATCTTTTGAAAAAATGTTATTGACGTGACCCTACCTCGACATATAAATTTAAAAAATGTCTCGGGGGGCATAATGACATAATGACATAATGACACATAATGAATGCAGCCTAAGCGAACAGAGTTTTAACGTTTATATCCGGGGCGCATTGATTTAGAATTGGTCAAAATAGAGTGCATTTGCTGGCTTACCGTTATTGTGAAAATATGCACTGTGATGGTGGTATTGGTTTCCCAGCAGCTCAGATAACGTAAGTTTTTTGCAAGTTTTTTTCAGAGAGGGAGAAATGTAGATTCTTTAATCAATAATTTGACTTTTCAATTTAGTCAACACGCAGAAAATAGGAGAGTTTTGAAATGCGGTTCACGAACAACATAATTCGCTATAGTTTTAACGAAAGCGAAGCTCTTCAAACTTCTTGTTGATATGGATACCTTTAAATCGCCATTTAACCTCATTACAAATGATGCTTACCTTGATCGATTTTCGCTTTCCTTTTCGGTTGCCTTCCCAAGTATTGGCTTGTATCTGAAGAAAAAAACGAGTTATTCACCATCTAAGCAAACAGAGTTTTAAAGTTTATATCAAGGACAGAGTCTCTAAAACGCATTGATTTAGAATTGGTCAAAATAGAAGTGCATTTGCTGGTTTACCGTTATTGTAAAAGTAAGCACTGTGGTATTGGTTTCCCAGCAGCTCAAATAACGTAACTGTGAAGTGAAAGATCAACAATTAAAGCAAATCAAGGCTTTGAAAATACCGTTTTTTCTCAAATGAACCTTCGAGACTTACCGGACATAAGGGTTCGATAACTAGATATGTCCTGCTTGCCAGTCAGCGTGAAATGGGCTGTTCCGCTTATTTCACTTGTCCTTTATAGCGGAGCTCCTTAGCGGCCGAAGGCCGCAGAGCGGAGCACCATACCTAAGAAAAAAGCGTCAAAATGATCGCAAATAGAGTGTACGATATAAAATCCACAGGGTACCCAATACCTGAATAATGCAAAGGATCGCAAAGGGGTCGAAGTCATTTTTCAACGTCAAGCAAGAATTTTCCGCGCGTGTCTGTGAAGCCAGTCTCTTTCGCAGCCATCTCCTGATTTTTATAGTCGCCTTCGCCTGGCTTGCTGTCGCGCGGCCGTGACGTCACAACGTCGCGCGGCCGTGACGTCACAAGATGGAGCCGGGCGAAACAAACTCAAAATGAGGGGGGGGAGGGGAGTCGGTGGTCAGGGGAGGACATTGGGTGGTCAGGGGGGATGCTCACGTGAAAGTGACGTCACATTACAGTGAACCCAAATACGGCAAATATTATGCTTCATCACTGATTATTCGGTTTTCCGATCGCCGCCAATGAATAAAATACTACTGCAAGCGACTGGAGAACCAACTAGAACCGTACTACGCAAATGTGTCGGGACTACAAGTGTCTGTAGAAATCAAGAAAGTTTCTTCTTGTTCAAAAAGAAGGCGGACAAGTGAGAGTTTCTGGCGAAGTTGTAAAGTTGTAACTGGTCATTCGCCATTCTTCGGGGTTTCATTTGACAAATCTGTGGCGTTTTAGATACACTGTAACCTTACAGCGGCTTTTTCAAGGAGAAAAACTAACTACGGCACATAAAAGGTGAGTTTTCGTTCGACTTGTTGTTTGGCTTCTTGTTTTTTGATTTGGAGAAATTATTTGGCGGCCATGCAACATTCGTGGTTCAAACTCAGGGACGTCAAAGTCTCCCGAAAATTTTTCGCTCCGTCTCCCGGGAAAAAAACAAGAAGACTGACCTGGATAACACTTTGTTTATAGGGAGATGGCAGGACATTCTCAAGTTCCAGGCAGGATAAACACTGAAGTTGTATCTACACGGGAGAAAAAAGCTATTCGGAAGAAAGGTAAGCTAAAGTTTGTCATGTTTGTTATCGAGCAGAACGTGAATCCAAAAGTTCGCGGATTAGTCGGGACTCAAATTGTTTTTGACAGTTTTTAGCTTTTTCCAGTTTTTAGCTTTTTCCAGTTATATGCGACCCTAAAAATCTAGAGAATTCTAGTAGTATTATTATAGTTTTCAACAACGAAGGCTAATAAAACGTTTCCGTCCTGCGTGGAAGCGTGGAAAGGGAAAACATCGATTTTCTGCAAGTGGCATTCAAAAATCAAAGCAGAGAGAAAAGCTACAAAACGCCTGTCATTTTGCATAAAGCAAGACATCCTTTTCTGATTCACAGATATTCAAACATCCACCAAAACGAATTTTTCGATCGACACGATGAGGAAATCTCTGCTCGCTGCAAATCCCTGTTGTGGCAATCGATGGTGGTGGAGTCTTGATCTTTTTACTCTTGGATTTCCAAGCGGCAGGAAATTGACTTATGGTACTGAAAAGTATTACTATATAATTAGTGTTTCTTGTACACAACAAAAGGGCAGAAAACACGTTAAAGGCTTTCAACTTTATCTCTACTCTGATATCAACATGCATGGACTGTGTCATGCATGTATTTACTAGTAAATACCAGTAAAAAATGTAGGAAAACAAATGAATACATATAAATTAGTGCATTTTGTTTGCTGGCATTTTCATAGCCGTCATGCCTTCACTTAAGCCTGGTGCACACTTGCAACATAACGACATAAGAAAAATGTCACACGAACAAAATTTAGTGGTTTCAAGAAGTTGTCAACAAAAAATAACATAAGATTGCTTTGGCGAAGTAATGTAATGCAGATCCATGGAAAATATTGATTGTTTCAATTATTTCCCCGTGCTTTTTTCGTTGCAACATAAGATCCTTTTGTCGTTATGTCGCTTTACAACATAACTGGTATGTATGAGTGTGATAGTATGTATATGCCCTCTGATAGGATGACACCTAAGTTTACATTTCCCTGTGCTGTTGCACGGTTTGGACACAGCTTTTGGTAAATAGAGATGAAAACACCAAAAATATATGGTACAAATTTGCATTGCCATTACAATATCTAATTATGCCATGTGGCATACTTGTGTCTAAAATGTATCCATTATGGGGTTATCTGAGGCAAGAATGAAACATTTTCTTTCAAACTAGCATCTAACATTAGTCAAATCACACTAGTGGTCTATTATCAATGCTGCGTTGTGATTGGTTGAGCTACTAGTAGGCTTTAAGTTATAGCCTACTAGAAGCGAAAAGTTTCGGATTTGAAAGCCAAAAAATGGCAAATGACCAGAACAAAAACATTTTTTGGCAATACACATTGACCTACTAGGTGTGATTTGACTAAAACAATTATTCCTCTCACCCTCATGGCCTCTGAGCCCATTCAGGCTCGAGGAATAATTGTTAATTATACATGATTAGAGCCCCTGATGGAAATCCGCTGACTGCAAACACTGCAGGCCAGAGAGCATAGCAACTGCCTTTGGGTGGAAAGAAGAGTGATATAGACTGTTGGAATAGGTTTACATTTACCTTTAACATTTTTTAACTGATATAGTAATAATAACAGGTCTTGATTAATTTTTAAAATCTTTATTGTGTGTTTTGAACTGTACTTAATAAGATTCCCACCTAGTGTTTCAGGAGGGTGAAATTGGAAAAAGTATTTGGCAGTAATCTGGTGCACATTAACCTTATTTTTTAATTTCTAAATCGTCCCAATAATGGAACCAAGATACAGGCTGTCACAAGCAAACTTTTTCCAATTTTTAAAAAAAATCATGAATTATTAATAAGAACAACACAAAAGAAATAATAATCATAGTATCGTAGCCTGTTGAACAGCCACTAGTGGTTGCAACTTATTTGCATAGCAACTACCATGAAAGATATCTTAAAGCTCTGCCAAATTTACAAGCAATGAATGGCATCTCAGCATTTTAAACTAGTTTACAACATCAGCATCTGTGTTGTATCAGATCTACATCACCTGCCTGCGATGTTGTAAATCTGATACAACATGGCTGCTCATGTTGTAAACTATATCCAAAAATAATAATAACTCTTCTAAAATACGTACCAGTAAAATTTTGTTACTGCACCACAAAGGGGCCCCTGAAATTTTTGTGCGATTAAAAAGGGGGTGGTGGTGGGTGGGGGGGGGGGGGAACTTGAATTTAATGTTAGCAAATGAGATGTAGGTCAGAAGTTGATTATTGTAGAATTACACTCTGTGATGCATAGCAATTTGCTAATATCATACACGAGCAAATAATATGACTTAGCACCTCTAATAGCAACCCTCCTTTCCTGCTACTGTTATTCTCTTATCCATTTTTATTTCACATCATTTAAGCCTTTTTAGTGTGTGGTAAGGAGGAGGTATCTTTATTTTTGTTATTCAGCATGGGGGGGGGGGGGGGGGGGGGGGGGCAAAAGTGTTTTTAAACTCTGTGTGGAAAATTGTTTTAACATTTCGAGTGTTTCTGATCAAGCCCCCTCCCCCTGATAAAGAATAAATGGAAGAAAATGGGAGAAATGTTCACTGCAGTGCTTTTTTTTTTCATATGAACGGACACGAAAGGGCAGTTTATGCATAACTTACAGCCAAATCATATTTGGCATCTGGTAATGTATGTTTGGCAGGTGTGTGAAACTGAGAAACAGAACAGCATTAGGTTACCACTAACAAAAAAATGAAAATAAATGTTTTTTGATACTATACATGTACCATCTTTTATTAAGGCCCTTCCGGTTTCCATATAGAGGTGGGGGACCACAGTTCGGCGGGGTAACTCGCCTTTTCATATAATCTCTCTTATATTTGCTTTGCTTGTGTTCACATATTGAGAGGTTGGGTAAACCAATGCTGTCTTGCCAGGGCAGGTTGCCCGCCTAGGTGGGGTTGGTTTTCTCCATGTAAACTATCAACCCAGGGATGCTGGGATGAGGTGGTCCTTAACACTGTTTCTTAATTTGATTTTAATGGGCTGTTCCATTTTATTTCCGATGCCTATCATTGTGTTTGCCCCTGGAATTTCCACAGGGGTAGTGTTTTTTATCCTAAAAATTCTACAGGGCCATTCATGTCACCTCGGAATTTCCACAGGGCATTCATTTACAACTGGCATTACCTCTTATCGAGGAACCTGGAATTTCCATAGGAGTTGTTGTGTTTGACCCTGGAATTTCTGTAGGGGTAATACTGTTTTGAACACTGGAATTTCCACAAGGCCATTCTTTTACCATGGAATTTCCACAGGTATCCATTTTTTGCAAACTTTGGAATTTTCACAGGGGCCCACAAGAGAATGTGGAATTTTCACAGGGGGCCTGGGGGTCGTTTCTCGAAATCGCCCGATATTTTCGGGCCGATAAACTTTTCGGGTGTTTTTCGGGAGAGATTTAGGAGTCACGAAAAGTGTTTCTCGAAACTCCCAAAACCCCCCGATAATTATCGGGAACCCAAAATCAAAATTATAATTTCCAAACTTTGCGAATACTTTGCATAAATAAACAATGAAAACATAGGAAACTTATCGATTCGTCGCCGTCAGGGGACAAAGTGTATCGCCATGTTGGTATTTCCATCGATAAATGCCAAGAAATTAGATAAAATGTGCGAAAAAGCAAGCATTTTGCACCGAATTCTTGTAGATGCATTGATACTTTGTTTACAACATGTCAAAAAAAGTTTGACAGCCGCTCTCAAATTTGACAGGCGAGCTGTCAAGAAAGAGAATCAATTTGATTGGCCAAGAAGCGAGATGCTTGCACCTGATTGGTGTATTTTATCGGGATGGCGGTAAAAGCAACTCGGGAGAGTTACCGGGAAACCATTTCGCGAAAAAGAAATAAATTTGGAAACAAAGCAAGACACCTTCATAAATGGCTGTTTTACGAGAAGAAACATGCACTTTCGGGGAAATTCAACTTCGCAGGTACTAGAGGGATAAAAAGTCGCAAAGGAGTCAAAAATCTTAGTTAATTTTGTTGTTTTTCTTCCCTATTCTGAGGATTTTTCGAAAACCCGAAAAAGTTAAGGGGAGAAGGGTTTTCTCCCCTTATCAAGGGGCGAAAAATGACGCAATTTTATCGGGCGCGAAAAATTCGGGAGTTTCGAGAAACGCAAAATTCGTCATCCGCACGCTTTTCGGGTAATTTATCGTGCTCGAAAAGTTTTCGGGCGTTTCGAGAAACGACCCCCTGGAATTTACACGGGTAGAGCAATTTGTAACATTCAGTTCCTCAATAGGGTGTTTTTGAAAAGCGCAATACAACAATTTTTAATTATACGTTTTTAATCATCAGGGACTACATGAATCAATTTAGGCTGCATTCATTATGTATACTACAGGGGGAGGGGGGGGGGGGGGTAGAGGATTTTGAGGGGGAATCTCAAAATTTAGCAACTGGAAAAGGGGGGATGTAAAGTTTTTTTCATAACATAAATAACATAAGGGGGATGCATATTTTTGTTGTGGTATTATATATTATATTATATATTTTAAACACCGAGTTTGAACCTCCTGAAGAAATATCACTTGCACTACTATTCTCGTGTATTTACCCTCTTTCAACCGATATGTTGAAAATAGCTGCGCGCTTCGCGCGCATAAAGACTTATAAACTTAATATTCTTGTAGCTTTATGTCAAATTGCTGCGCGCACAATGGAAAACAAACCAAACAATCAATACAAAATAAATGATACTCAGTCTATGTCGTAAGGTTCCAATCGAGAAGCGCACCAGAACACTTGGTAGAAAGTCACTACACACAAAAGAGTACAGCCACCTAGGATTTTTATCTGCATTTTTACGCTTTGTATTTTTTATCATTGAGCCTTGTTCTGCATCTTTTGAACAAATGTTGTTGACGCGACCCTACCTCGACATATAACTTGAAAAAATGTCGGGGGGGGGGGGGGGGCATGTTTTTCCTTCTTACCGAGAGGGGGATTCGTAAAAATATGTTGTGCCATGGGGGGATCTGAAAATTTTGCATTGTCAAAAAAAAAATCCTCTGCCCCCCCCCCCCCCCCCCCCCCCGCCCCCCCCCCCCCTGTAGTATACATAATGAATGCAGCCTTAAAGGATAATATTATCAAGGCAATAAATTTTGAGGTCACAGCAAGTTGATTTTACCGACGACTGTTAATTCATGTGTTTCAGCCTCACCAAGCTGGGGTACCCCAGCTACCCATCGTCCCACATCTTCATGTTAACTGGCCCTAAATATAATTGGGAGCTCCGCTTTTAGGCAGTGCCTAAATCTATATATTACCGTTTCTGACGTGAACGCATTTTTCCCCAATTTTATGTAGGTTACATCATTCATGTGAATTCCTTTAAGTTTGTTTTCTAGTACACAAGCCATACCTTGGGCATCTTGAAGTTAAATTGCCAAGCCAGAATTGATTGTGATATGGAACACACATCAAATCCGTCAGATACTCCAAATTTGCGTATTGAAAATCAGATCACTTGTTTTTATTCTCAGACATGAGACAATTGAAATGTTTGTTTTTGAAGCATACTAAGGATCAGAAGAGTACATGTTATCAGGGCTAGGGTCAACACTTATTGCGTTATTGCGAAGTATTTCAAGTATTTGAAGTATATGGTATTTACAGGCATCACTGTCAGCAATGTGTTATTTAGATACTACTCAACAGGTTACCAGAGATCAAGTTTCTCAAGTATATGAAGTATTTCAAGTATATGATACTTACAGACACAACTGGTAGTACTTGGTTGTTCAGACTTGGAGTTAATAGTCTTTCATAAACCAAGTATTTATAGAAAAAGAAATATATTAATTTACAGAAAAAAGAAATATATTAATTTTTGATAATAAATATTCATCAATTTATTATTAAAAATTAATATATTCCCTTTTTTCTGTAAGTACTATAAATTTGATATACTTCATATACTTTATATACTTGGTTTATGAAAGACTTTAAATGATGCTTATAGAAAAAATATTAACTTTTAATAATAAATTTATGAATATTTATTATCAAGAAATCTTTCATAAACCAAGTATATGAAGTATATGAAGTATCTCGAGTATATAGTACTTACAGAAAAAAGGAATATATTAATTTTAAAAATAAATTTATGAATATTAATTATAAAGAATTAATATATTCCTTTTTTCTGTAAGTGCCATATACTTGAGATACTTCATACACTTTAAATACTTGGTTTATGAAAGTATTTTAACTAAAGTCTGAACAATGAAGCACTACCAGTTGTTTCTGTAAGTGCCATATATTCGAAATACTTGAGATACTTGGTTTCTCTGATTCTAATCTGAATGACCAAGTGTCACTAGGTGTGTCTGTAAGTATTATGGAAGCATTAAAGTCCTTACTCGGAGTTATGTGTTAATTTCACAAAGCGGGACTGAACAGTTTACCAGAGATCAAGTATTCTTAGTATATGAGGTATCTCAAGTATCTGGTACTTACAGAAGTAACTATCAGTTAATTCTGTAAGTCCCATGTACTTGAAATACTTCATATTATTGAAATACTTGGTTTGTGAAAGACTCTTGACTTCAATCTGAATAACATAGTATTTCACTAATTTCTAGTCGTAAATGAGTGAATTATAAGCTACGAGATTCGCAAAGGAACACATGGTCCCTTGTTGGCTGTTCCTTCCGTTTGTTAATGGAGCTATGAACTTTCAGTTTTCACTTAGATCACTTTTTTAACGGAAAATCGCTTATTATTCAAGTTGGAACCCTGTCCTAGCACGAAAACCCTTGAAACATTATTTAGCTCTGTTTTAAGCCCAATCTAGAAAAGGGAACCGAAAGTTTTGCGGAATGATTATTGTTATTATTGTTATTGTTATTGTTATTATTCTTATTATTCTTATTGTTATCGTTATTCTTATTCTTATTCTTATTATTATTGTTATTCTTATTCTTTTGTTATTGTTATTATTATTGTTGTTATTATTATTATCAAGCCTTCAATCGGCCCTATTTCCTATATTTTTGCGATTCTCCTATATTCCCTATTGTCTTGAAATGCCCTATATTTTGGAAATTTTGCACGAAAACATGAACCCTGCACCCTGCATATATCAAAGTTCACTTAAAAATGCAGTAATTTCACATGCTGGACTCTGTTTTTTTTTATATGTCGTGATCCCCCCCCCCCCCCAGTTTTTGGAGGCTTGCTATGTCCCTGTACTACTACTAAAGTATGAAAAACGAAAGACCTGGAGCTACATACAGCCAAATCACTGTATTCTGAGGCGAAGGAAAGGCCCCAAAAGGAAGAAACCTGAAGCGACAATATCTCAAGGACTTTTAGAGTTAAAGAGCTTGTGCCAGCCGCCATTTTGACAGTATTAGCAACAATACCAATTCGGATAAAGCATCCATTTTCATCGGCTGATAGGGAATATAGAGCAATGTTCTCGATTGAATTTAGTAAATCAAATATGAAACTTTGTTTTTAGATGTTAATTAAGAGATGTCTACTCGTAAATCTAAAGACCTCGAACGAAAACAATAGCAAAGGAGTGACTGACAAGGGCTCTTCAACAAAAAAACTCTTTCTTATAACAAACAGAAAGGAAAACAATGGCGGCTAGATTTAAATTATGACGACCAAAGCAAGAATTTTTTTAGCCGCCAATGACACCTCTTGGAAAAAGTTGATGGCAGGCCCTGCATCGTTATTGTCACATGAAAACATCGATGTGCTGAAGTTTTGAAGCTTAAAGTCTTATTGTGCATAGATTGTGTGAAAATAATGAAGTTTTACCAATGTCCTACATCCCTATATTTTTTGCCCTATATTTTCTCGAGATGCCCTAATATTTATTACATGGACACGAGTGTTTTACTGGGAAATACGATCTCATATGAAGCTACATCCGGTACCTGAATGACATATTTTGCCATTATCCTCACTAGTAAGGAGTTTGGGAGGGGGAGGGGGGGATAGGGGGGGGGGGGGGGGCTGTATTTTCTGGGTTGGCCCCCCTTTCATGTCCATATTTTTCATGTGGCCTCCCAAATCCAATGTATTTTTTCTGATGATCTCAAGTGAGGATATTGGTCAAAACAAAAGTGCTTGGAAATCAATTTTGAATAATGATATGAGTTTGCTGCCCTCATTCGTAAAAAATTGTCTTGCCACTCGAAAATAAAACTCATATCTTCGCGCCACCATGTAATATCCTCTATATTTACCTAAAAAACTTGCTAAAATTAAATGCAGGTCAATGTTCTTCTTGCATGCCATTTTTGCATTTTTGATGACAGCAACATTGTCATGATAATGTGCATCAAAAATACTATAAATTATTGCTTATAACGCCATATAGTGTAATTATGGCTAGGTTAGATTGCGCCAACCTTGTGGTCAGCGGTTTTATGACCAAAGACTGGCGTTCACGGTCCGGGCGCCATGGCCGCCATTATTGATTAAAAGTACTGTGGTGAATGAAACCTGCCTTTTGTCATTTTAACTTGCTGGCGTGGTGTCCTACGGTGGGATCAGAACCTTATTAAACCACTGGCCTTCCAGAAGAGGAGGTGATCCAAGGATTTATGGAACTACTCATGACATTAGGAACGGTTTTATTGCAATGCAGATCACCATTCACGCCCGGAGAGAGTTCCGGTTACAAGCAGCTTTTCTTCCATTGGCAGGGCAAATAGCGGGCCTGTGCCGTGTTCCACGACATCTCACAAGAACATAAGACTGATCCCGACTACAGACTATTTACATTGCAAGTGTTTATCCCGATTCTTTTACTTTGATACTGATGTTACTTTCGAGCGAGCTAACGCATGGCTGCCTGCCAAGTCTCCACCTGCACAAGATCTGCAAGCCACAGGTCCTCGAAGCCGCCATGTTAACATGTATCTACATCTACGGTCACATCTACAACAAACATTAACTATTTTATTTAATCATTTTCGAAGCCATTTATTCATCTACAGCAGAAGCCTTTTATTTATCCACATCCTCAGCAGACATTGACTATATATATTCTCGCTCACTACAAGTTCTCTCCAAGACCGCGCATGCTACTTACCACCCAGTTGAGGCCAAGTTCAATAGCCGCTGAACACCCATGACTTCCTTCCTCAGCCTTGCTAGTAGATCACCCCAAGATCATGAACACTACTCTGAACTGCATTTTATTTCCATGTCTTAATTTTTTTTTTTCCATATGTAATCAGCATAACTTTGTTTGCCCCAGTTTGTACAGTATATAGACAACATAACCTCCCCCCATAGCACATCATAGTTCATAGACACTCACTCGTCCTGTGTACTTGTATGTCCACATATCTGTATTTTGTTTTCATCCCCCTCCCCTCACCAGTCTCTCTTACACAATTATTAGACCATTGGACAGGAAGTTAGTAGAGAAGAAAAGTGGTCACCCTCCCCCCCCCCCCCCCCCCCCCCCCCCCCCCCCCCACCCCCCCCACCCATGGTACCACTGGTAGCCATGTATGCTGTTATATATGTGTGTGTGTACCCAACAGTAGTGTGTGTGTGCCCCAACAGTAGTGTGTGTCTAGTGTGTGTGTGTGTGTATCCCACAGTAGTGCCTTTATGTACCATCGTTCAGTTACAGTTTGCCTACCCTGTTATTGTAACCTTTTGTACATAGTACAGTTTACCATCTCTTATGTCAGTTACTAGTTCATTTATTCTTAACAGTTTTTAATCAGTCTCACCCCCCTTTATCCCATAGCAGTCCTAGTATAGCTTATTGCCCTATATTATGATTCATGTAATTTATTTGTTTTCCATTTTTGCCATTTAAACCTTGTATGTATGGAAGGAAAACAGGTTGCGCCATATAGTGTAATTATGGCTAGGTTAGATTGTGCCAACCTTGTGGTCAGCGGTCTCATGACCAAAGACTGGCGTTCACGGTCCGGGCGCCATGGCCGCCATTGTTGATTAAAAGTACTGTGGTGAATGAAACCTGCCTTTTGTCATTTTAACTTGCTGGCATAATAATTTATCTATTAAATAATATAATTGTGTGAAATCCAGATGTTATACATGTAAATAAGTGTATTTGCTGGATTGATGTAAGAACTGTCACACTTTATTTACCTGACACCTTGTTGATCATTTCCCACGTCTAGCTCTTGCTCCTCATGATCCCTGGTTAACATCAGGATAAGACAGAAATTGGTATCAAACAGTTACTTTACTTGGGATCTAACAACAGCAGTATATTCAAACGCTTGCACAATCCAAATGATTCTACAATCATATTAACAGGGGGCCTGACACTCTGATTTGAACGTCCCAAAACAATAACAGTTTCAGCGATTTCAGCACAAACTTTATTTTGATTGATGTCCGAGTGTCACACCTACCTAACATCTGGGCCAACATCAGTGTCTTGATCCCTGTGATCCATGCTTAAAGGTTAACACAGGATTGAGACAGTATTACATGGAAGATACGTATGGAAGATATAATTATCAACCTGAGAAACATTTTATCTGACTAGGTGATGACAAGCTGCAGAATGGCTTCTCATATTTTTTTCCACACCAGAGGGATTGCCTGGGGCAATCCCCACAAAAAAACAAGAGGGTGAACATCATAATCCCTAAGTGTATACAATTCACCCAACCACTGCCATCTCTCGGGGTATCCAAAGAGTTGTTTTCATGCCAAAGTTGATCTACAAATTCAGCTATTTCAAGGATCGCAATAACGTTAGGATTTTCCCCATCCAATTTTCTATTTCTTAGGGGGTAATGTCTATCTTCATGAAGAGTTCTTCAGGGTGAAGGACCCACCATTTGAAGACCCCCCCCCCCCCTGGAATTTCTAATAACAAACTGGCATAGATTAAAACGTCCTGTCCTTTTTAAACTAAACCTTAGACAGTTATATTTTTTTAGGGATTGAATGAAGATTTCCCCTTGAAGAATGCTTACCCTTTCGGCTTGTTGCACTGTGCAAAAACCCGCGTATCACGGACCCGAAACTCTCATATTCGTATTCGGATTCTTGACGATTCCTGAGGTAACATGAACAAAGCACGCCGCGTGCATATGAAATATCATGAACAGGAAATTTCATAATTCGGACAAGTGTCCGAATTATGGAAAATCACGGAACAGGATACGTCCATGAAACGTCACGAATTTTGACCCTAAAACGTCGTGATTCTTTATAAAACGTCGTGTATCATGATCCATAAAACTTCGTGATTCCTGATGGTATTCTTGACGAATCCGGTAATTTCATGACGTGTCGTGATCAAAACACGCCGCGTACACATGAAATATCATGAACAGGAAATTTCGAGATTCGGACAAGTGTCCGAATTATGGAAAATCACGGAACAGGATACGTCCATTATACGTCACGATCGCTGACCCCAAAACTTCGCGATTCTCCAGAAAACGTCACGTATCATGATGTATGAAACTTCGTGATTCCTGACGGTATCCTTGACGAATCCGGTTATTTGCTGACGTGTCGTGTTCAAAAAAAACGCCGCGTACACATGAAATATCATGAATAGGAAATTTCGTGATTCGTGACGTTATCCGAATTATGGAAAATCACGGAACAGGATGCGTTCATGATACGTCACGAATTCTGTCCTGAAAATCCCGTGATTCAAGAGAAAACGCCAAGTGTCAGGCTCTAAAAACGTCGTGACTCCGGCCCGTGTCTTGATGAATCCGGTAATATCCTGGCGGGTCATGGTCAACACACGCTGCGAACCAATTAATATCATGAACCTTGTTAAAGCAGTATTCAGCCCCGGATTCCATTATTGCCAAGGTTACTCCGGGAATTCGGCATCACAAAACATGCGTTTGCGGTTCAAAAACACATGGCTTGTAACGTTTTTTTTTTTTTTGGGGGGGGGGGGGAGTCCAGAATGTCCATTGCGTGCCGTGGCCATACCTTACCTCGTATCATCTAAACTGCCACCCTTAAAATTCCCAACCTATCTCAAGAAAGGTTGCTTTAGCAATTAGACAATCCCAGCTTTTTCCAGTTTTTGTCAAGCTTCAAATTTATTAAACATTTACAACAACAAAACTAGCAAGCTGCCAGCAAAGCCAAATTTGTACGGGGGAAATGAAAATGCCAAAAAAAAATTACAATATGAGTTCGAGCTCAGTATATTGAGTACATGTGAGATAAAGTAATTGTCAACAACACGTGTTATGGTACACAGAGTATTATTGCGTGTACTGACCAAATATAAAGAGATTATTAAACAAGCGCGAGGTTGTACGTGAAATATCAGACCTCGGTCTTGCAGTACGGATCGAGTGATAGCGAGGTCTGTACAAAAAGACCGAGGTCTGATATTTCCCGTACAGACCGGGCGAGTGAAGTTAATAATTCGTTTATTATATGAGGAAGTTCCTGAGAGATAAATTTATCAGGAACACTCCTTTCGATTAGATGAAGGAGTTCCATCATTTGTTGGAGGACGCAGGGAGGCAAAGAGGAACCCTGGAAGTGACAAACAAAGAGGCCCTTGTCGGAGACATGGCAATCGAGGCAACACAAGTTCCAGTTGGAGCCTCCTTCTTATTAGCTCCTGTCTTGTTAGGAAAATACCATGAACCTTCTATCTGTTTTCAGTTTGTGTTACTGCTCCTACGTACCGTTAGGCATTTCGGAATTTGCATGGAATGAGAGTGGTTGGCCGGTATCTCAACCGCTTGTTGACGCTCATTGACGCTCATTGACATTGGCCATGGTCTCTTTCATTTCACTGATACTTTCGACTATCTTATCCAGCCTTTCATCTTGTCGTTGTATCTGCTCCCCAGTGCGCTTGATTGCTTCAAGCATTTCCCTTGTTTCTGGGGCAGTGATTATTACTCGACTAGCGCCAGAAACAGGGGAAACACTTGAAGCTAGTGGTCGCGGCGGCGTTGGGGTTGCTGTAGTGACACTTCTTGCAGTAGCTCCAGCGCTAGCTTGTCGCTCGTTTCTTTTTTGTTTTCTTTGACTTTGACTCATATCTAAGAAATTGCAATAATGTTGACACAACTTAATCGTTTTTTCTTGCCATTTTCATTTTCATTTTCTGTGAAATCATTTAATTTTCTCGAGCATTGAAACTCCGATCAAGAGTGCGAAAGATATCTTACCGTTGCGTTGTGAAGCTCTCCCGAAAGACGAAAAGCGAAAGCGGTCTCGAGACCACACGCCCTTTGAACAAAAAGAATATTCGAATCCGCCAATCACGTGCATTGAATATAGTCACGTGGTAACCGGATTGAGAACCAAGAACGTCACTTCGCCGCGACTCCTTTAAGATTCTTGCCATCCTCTACTCTATCAAAATAACACGACGTTTAACGACACTATCATTTGAACTGACATGGGGGCTCTGAAGAGTCTAGTTTCACCAGGGTTTGTCTGTGAGCAAGTTGTTGAAAGAGCGGTAACCATTTGGATATTCTGAGCGATCGCGAGCGTAAACGGCTTTCAGGTTTAGCAGGTATGCAATAGGTGAGTGTCGTTATATCATTTGAACTGACATTAGCGGGCTAAAGAGTCTGGGAAAACTGGCGTCATTCGATTAACCGTATTCACACTAGAGACGGAAAACTCGTCTGAGACGAGTTTATCGTCAGAAAAAGTTCCTGCTTTATGCCCCCCCCCCCCCCCCACTCAAATATCAAGTACTGAATGAAAGCCGGCACAAAAGCGATCGCGAGATAACTTAATGGGAAGATTCTTTTGCGTTGCGTACTAAATCCATTCTTTTGACTGATGCCTGTACGCAGCAACCAGTTTAGCACGGCGTTTGCATCGCGTTTCTTGAAGTATCAAGCCTCCTGAAACGCAACTCGTAACTGATCAAATGATCAGTCGAATCTTATGAGATAGATAGATAGTTTATTAAATATAATCATTGCAGCCAATAGGCTGAATTATGAAAATATTATTTACAATACTAAAACTATAATAATAATAACAATAATATTACAAGGAAATTTAAGATAAAATTACAAAATTTGTTCAAAATATCGAGGCTTTAAAAACTATTTACAAGATGGCATTGTGCGTTAAAAAGGTGCTCTTTGCCCTGTTTGTGTTGAATTTGATGTTATATGTTCTTGGATGTCTTAGCGCGTACGTAGAATTAAAACGAGGTGGTATGAGATGATGCAGGCGATGCTCTGTGTCGTTAACAATACTATCAAAAAGAGACTTACAGAGCTCCTGGTGGTGTTTGACTAAAGGATCCAGGTCTGCCTGTACCATCGCCTCGTCGTAGCTAATATAAGGATAAATGATTGACAGCGCTCTTTTTTGGACCCGTTCGAGACCTTTGATAAGATAAAGAAGCAAGGAAGAATGGAAGACTGGAATGGCATAATCGCACACTGACCTTACGCAGCTCTTGTAGAAGGCAACTAAATCACTCTTTGGTACATGAGCGCGCTTAAGTTGTAAGAGGAAATAAAGGCGCTTCGATGCCTTTTTAATAACCTCAGCGTCATGTAAATTCCACGTTAAATTACTGCTAATTGTAACGCCTAATAATTTAGCTCTTTCTACCACCTCAAGGGCAATTTCGCATTCCATCAAGGGAGGCAGATCGGGATTATTCTTGACAAAAGATATGCGTAGCTCTTTTGCACTTGTCGGTGTTTAATTGAAACCTATTTGACCTTGACCAATCTACTACTTGGTCCACTACCAGTTGAGCGTGACTTATTCCTCCCTTGGGAAGGACTTCTGATACAGTTGTATCGTCAACATATTTCCACAAGAGAGCGTCACTTACATTCAGATCGTTTATAATAGTAATAAAGAGCCAGGGCCCTAATTTGGTACCTTGAGGAACACCGGAGGGGACTGAGCCCCACTCGGAGACACACCCTTCTGCAAGCTTAATTCTCTGCTGGCGATTCGTCAAAAAATCAATGATCCAATTAATTATACTGACTGGTAAATCAAGGGACTTTAACTTATTAATCTTCCGATATGATGTTTTCACCGCCAAATAAACTGACCAGTCATAAAGCACCATGTGTATACCTTATCGAAATATGAAATAAGTTATACTGTAAGGGGCGTAGGCTCCTGTACGTTAGCTACGCGATTTACTGTACCATACAATTTGGTAGGATAGTCCGGGTGAGGGTAGTCCTGAGAAGGGCTGTCGGTGGTGACTCACGTTTCAACAACCTGTGCGATGGTCATATCTCATGGATGAGCATACCATTATTTTAAAATCGCCTCTAGTGCGCCACGAAACGCATGGGAGCTGGCGCTGTGCGTTGTCCATGTCGCGGCTGTGATACGTCATCTGTGTATCTATTAAAAAAAGAGACCTATGGAGCTTTCCATTTGGGACGATATTTATTTGATTGAGTGGTTCATATTTTTAGATGCATCTACTGCATGGTTAGTTCCGCCATGAAATTTGCACAGAAAGCGGAGAAATGACATTTCAAAGTTTACCAACTGGAGGAAAATAACAGGAAAACTCCATGTTGAGCGTTGGGCTTGCCTGAACATCTACACGTTGAGCGTAGTTTCCTTCCAAATCCCTATATACCTTTGTATATAAATTTGGAAATGTATTTTCATAGCTTCCCTTCAAGATGTATTGATAGAACTGTTAGGGTCATTCCATTTTTAGCCTCACCCTCCCCCCCCCCCCCCCCCCCCCCCCCCCCCCCCCCCCCCCCCCCCCCCTACAGAAGACGTTTTCCTAGGGGGTACAGGAAAATTGCCATTTTCGAGGGGTCAAACCGAAAGAAAGGCTCTTCCGTGGGTTTTTCCGAGGGGGTACAATAAGAAAAAAGCCTCTTCCGTGTTTTTTTCCGAGGGGGTGCAATAAAAAATAGCCTCCTCCTTCCGTGGGTTTTTCCGAGGGGTGCAATCAAAAAGGGCTGTTTTTTTCGAGGGGGTTACTAAAGAAAATGAGCTCTTCCATAAGGGGGGTTCGGCTTAAAAATGGAATGGCCCTTATTCACCTTGCTGGGTGAGGGGGGACGACGTACTCAATATTTATTGCACTTACTTTGTTGTTACACTTCTCTTAACTCTCTCTCTCTCTCTACTGCTGCTCTTTACACTTTTCGACGCTCTGTTATATAGGACGGTTGGGATAGTTATGTTATAATTTTTTGGGATTTAGCGTCATGTTGGCGTCCTGGAGGCGGAGAAAAACGTCTTCTATGTCTTTCAAATGTTTTTCAAATGTCTTTGCAAAAATTATGACATCATCTTAATATACGAGGCATATTTTTCCCAGGTGCCTTCAGGTGTGATAAAAGCTGTCTTTTCACGTGAGTCAGGATGCATAGCAATTGCTAATAGCCGCTGTTAAGATCACGCGTGGAAAAATACTGCGTTTGTGATAACGCATCTAAAACCATCATCTACACGAGGAATGGGGTAGTTTTGTTTGGTCGTGGCCTGGTTGACTTTTCGGTAATCAACACAAAACCGAAAGGAGGGTTGAGGAGGATCAGGTGAAGATTTATCTAAAGCCTTTTCTACCAAGACCACTGGGAAACTCCAGGGGGAAACTGATGGGCTAATGAGACCCTGTCCTAACATTTTATCATTCCGTGCGATTTCAGCGCGCTTTTAATAAATAAATTAAGTAACCGAAATCCTTGTATCATTTCGCAATGTCACACTAGCAAAAGACAATACTGAATTATGTGCAAAAGGATGAAAAGGTGTCCCATTTTAATACATAATAAAAATATCGTTTCAGGACCATGGCCACTCGCCAGAAGTACTGTAGGATCTGAACAACAACAACCAAGGGTTGAGATTTATGTTAAACGCCGTGGAAAAATGGTGTTTTGCTGACGTTTCGAGCGTTAGCCCTTCGTCGGAGCAAAGAGGGAAAACTGAGGGAGTGGGGCTGTATATAAAGTAAATGTAGAGCCGTTGCTAGGCAACAGATAAACATTCGGAATGACTAAAGGCGATAATTGGTTAAGAATAACAAAGGATGCCATGGGCCATTGAAATCGCAAACTAGTGATAAAAGTAAAGAAAGAGGAAATATGATGAGATGTAGAAAACTAGGTATAAGAGAAAAATTCATTGATGCCGTGGGGTGATCGGCAACCGAGTGAAAGAATAAGTCTATTCTCTTTATGGAAGCGAGAATGATTAGACCCGTTGTGAAGAGAAACACCGCAAACAGTCATATGATCTCTAGTGTGACCGGGAAGATTGAAGTGTCGGGCCACTGGTTTGTTACGGTCATTTTTCCTCAAATCATTGCGATGCTGGCAAAAGCGCGTAGAAAGCATTTGACCGGTTTGTCCTATATAGATCATGCGGCAAAGGGAGCAAGTAATACAATATATGACGTTGGCGGTGGTGCAATCAAAGTGATCTGTGATGTTAAAAGACTCGCCGTTAGGGCCGATGATCCGGGTGGTGGAAACGACATGATCACACGTTGTGCATTTTGATCTAGTACATTTGAAAGTGCCGGGTTGTAGACCGCCAGGCGTGAGAACGCCTCTAACAAGAGAATTGCGCAAGTTTCGGTCCCGCTTAAAAGAGAACAAAGGCGGCTTGGGGAAAATTGCGGCTGTTTCCGGGTCACTTTGTAGGATCTTAAAGTTCCTGGACACAAAATGCTTGATTGCTAGGTTAGTAGGGTGAAAAGTAAGGGGGAAGGGAATCCTATCCTCTAGAGTGGGTTCTGATGGCTGCAAGGCTGTGGTTCTGTCGATCGAACGGGCGCGGCTAAGGGCGTTAGCGACGACATTGTCAGGGTAACCACGATTTCTGAAAAACTCGCTCGTTTCGTCCGATTTAGCCATAAAATCGGCCTCCTCGCTGCACAAGCGACGGAGTCGGAGAAACTGGGAGAACGGGATAGCTGTCTTGACATGCGCGGGGTGCGATGAAGAGAACAACAGGTAACCATGAGAATCCTAACGACGGTCAATTTTCTGCCGTTGATCTTTTTGTTAGAAAATGTCGTCAGGACCTACAGCGCGTACATTTCAACCGCAAACTTAATTTCAGCAACCTTTCTAGGGAAGAGATGTCAGCTCTTAGATCTCTCCGCATGCGCAAAGACGTTGTCATTAAGCCTGCCGACAAAGGCGGCGCGGTGGTCGTTTGGCGCACCGACCTGTACAAACAGGAAGCCGCGCGCCAACTCTCCGACACTACCTTCTATTCTAAACTTAAGAAAGACCTCACGACCACCAACCAGAATACTATTTCTCAAACTATTAAGAAACTTATCTCAGATCATGAGCTGCCTAAGACTGCTACCAATCTTATCGTTACTACACCTAGAACGTCTAATATCTACTTTCTGCCCAAGATCCACAAGGCCAACAATCCGGGGCGCCCTATTGTTTCTGCATGTAATTGTCCTACAGAGCTCATTTCGAGCTATTTAGACAAACAGATGGCCCCTTTTGTCAAAGCACTTCCCTCTTATATTAAGGACACCAACCATGCTCTCCACATTTTCAATAACTTTTCTTTCCTGCCGATAGTGCGCATAGGTTTATCTTCACTATGGATGTTAAGTCTTTGTATACAGTCATTCCCAATGACGAGGGTCTAAAGGCCCTTAAACACTTCTTTGACCGCAGGAGTGTCTTAGAACCTAGCACTGCCACTCTACTCAGACTAGCTGAGTTAGTCCTCACTCTTAACTGCTTTTCTTTTTCAGGCGATTTTTATCAGCAAGTCAATGGAGTAGCCATGGGCACTAAAATGGGACCCAGTTACGCCAACCTCTTCGTTGGCTACATCGAGGACCTAATTTTTCAGCAATACGATGGCCCCACGCCTCATTTCTACGGACGCTATATTGACGATTGCATTGGCGCTACATCGTGCCCTAAGCCTGACCTCGAGCGCTTTATTTCTTTTGTCAACAACTTTCACCCAGCGCTCGAATTCACATGGGAAATTTCGGAGACCTCTCTCACATTCTTAGATATCAATCTTACTATTAACGGAGATCGCTTAGCTACTTCGGTTCACTACAAACCTACTGATTCTCATGGTTACCTGTTGTTCTCTTCATCGCACCCCGCGCATGTCAAGACAGCTATCCCGTTCTCCCAGTTTCTCCGACTCCGTCGCTTGTGCAGCGAGGAGGCCGATTTTATGGCTAAATCGGACGAAACGAGCGAGTTTTTCAGAAATCGTGGTTACCCTGACAATGTCGTCGCTAACGCCCTTAGCCGCGCCCGTTCGATCGACAGAACCACAGCCTTGCAGCCATCAGAACCCACTCTAGAGGATAGGATTCCCTTCCCCCTTACTTTTCACCCTACTAACCTAGCAATCAAGCATTTTGTGTCCAGGAACTTTAAGATCCTACAAAGTGACCCGGAAACAGCCGCAATTTTCCCCAAGCCGCCTTTGTTCTCTTTTAAGCGGGACCGAAACTTGCGCAATTCTCTTGTTAGAGGCAGGCGTTCTCACGCCTGGCGGTCTACAACCCGGCACTTTCAAATGTACTAGATCAAAATGCACAACGTGTCGTTTCCACCACCCGGATCATCGGCCCTAACGGCGAGTCTTTTAACATCACAGATCACTTTGATTGCACCACCGCCAACGTCATATATTGTATTACTTGCTCCCTTTGCCGCATGATCTATATAGGACAAACCGGTCAAATGCTTTCTACGCGCTTTTGCCAGCATCGCAATGATGTGAGGAAAAATGACCGTAACAAACCAGTGGCCCGACACTTCAATCTTCCCGGTCACACTAGAGATCATATGACTGTTTGCGGTGTTTCTCTTCACAACGGGTCTAATCATTCTCGCTTCCATAAAGAGAATAGACTTATTCTTTCACTCGGTTGCCGATCACCCCACGGCATCAATGAATTTTTCTCTTATACCTAGTTTTCTACATCTCATCATATTTCCTCTTTCTTTACTTTTATCACTAGTTTGCGATTTCAATGGCCCATGGCATCCTTTGTTATTCTTAACCAATTATCGCCTTTAGTCATTCCGAATGTTTATCTGTTGCCTAGCAACGGCTCTACATTTACTTTATATACAGCCCCACTCCCTCAGTTTTCCCTCTTTGCTCCGACGAAGGGCTAACGCTCGAAACGTCAGCAAAACACCATTTTTCCACGGCGTTTAACATAAATCTCAACCCTTGGTTGTTGTTGTTCATGTTCACGTCTCCGCCGACGCAGACCACCTAGTTTTCCCGTAAAACTAGTCATACTACTGTAGGATCTGTTTTAGGCAATTCGGAAAGAGCACCTACTACGAACACCTAAAACCTTGCTGTTTTCCGAATCAGACTGATGTGGATGGTACGTCACTGCAGATATGCCCACCGCGTTAAGGGGCTGATCAATTATTTTTGCATGCCGTACGCGATCATAACAAACATTTCCTTCTTATGCTGACACATAGGAGGAAGGCCATGCTCTGCTGAGGATGGCAAGCTCTATTGCGACCATTGCAAAGGTTTTGTGAGCAGATCAACGTACTACGATCACAAGATTCTATACTCTACCGATTCCAACAGAAACAAGGACGAGTTGTTTCAGCCTGCTTCCCAGCCTGACGAGACTCCCGACTATGATGATGCGCTTGACGAAGAATTTTTTGAGTCGTCGGAAAGCAGTGACGAGTACGATGAGAAAGATCTCAAGTTTTTTAGTTCCGATGAGGGAGATGTAAATCAGGTAGGTTTACACATCAATAGTTGATTTGCAACAGAATTTGATTTTGAAATTATTATACATTGTACTCACTATCTCGATTCTGATTGGCTAAAAGCGCGCGATTTACTTTGGGAATCACGCACTTTAAGGGTCTCCAAGAATCAGCATGCTGATTCTTGAAGAATCAGCTAGCTGATTCTTGATCCTACGCGCGCAATGTTCATGGGACTACAGCCCTTGAATGTTTCCCCTATTTAACAAGGCGCTTGTGTAAAAGAAATTGCTTGACAGAAAAAAAGTATTTTCACTGAATCAATGTATAATAAAACAATTATTGAATTCGGTTTTTGTGATTTCCAAAATAAACAATGTCGAGACAAGTGGAATCAGGCGAGGCCGTAATCGGGTTAGGGTTCTAATGTATAATAATTTCAAAAATCAAATTCTGTTGCAAATCAACTATTGATGTGTAAACCTACCTGATTTACATCTCCCTCATCGGAACTAAAAAACTTGAGATCTTTCTCATCGTACTCGTCACTGCTTTCCGACGACTCAAAAAATTCTTCGTCAAGCGCATCATTTTTCCTTGATATATATATTTCAAGGGCAAGGCAACTGCTGTTTAAATTGATCAGAATCTCATTGCAAATCGCTCAGTAAATACACCCTTTCTAAAAACGGTGATCGAATAAACAAAATGCTTCCCAAAAACGGCAAAGCCGAGTATCATGACTTCGGATGAAAAACTATAGACGGAATAAACTTAGGATTCCATATATAATAATCTACAAGGAGGCCTCTGAAGAATCGTATACATTTGTATTCATGAGCCACTTGTGACGGCCACCTAGTAACTTGTCAACTTGTTGTTCACTCTTTTTTAGCTTCGATTTTGATCATATTCGCGCTGATCTTCTGCGATCGTCATGGTCGATGTCTTTTGGAACGGTCGTTGCCATTTCTGTGAACGGTCGATGCCTTTTCAGAAAGGTCGTTGCCATTCCTGATCCCTTGGGACAACTATCAGTCATTATCATTCATATAGCTTCGTTCTATAAATACTAATGAAACATAGTAGAAATCCAATTAAAAAGCACCCCCAACCCAGCGAATTCACTCGTTGTGCACTGGTTAGGGTTTGGGTTAGTAATCGGGTTAGGGTTCTAAACAGGGTAGAATTTATATAAGATTTTTTCCTTTTACCTTTCCTGAGATAATAATAATAATAATAATAATAATAATATGTTATTTTTGCAAACTACGCTTGACTAAAGAGACATTTCCAATGTCTTAAGTCCAATACTGACAGTGCCTGACTAGGAATCTTGAAACACGTTTCATAAACAACTCAATAATTCTTAATAATGGATTCAGTTGGCAAACATCAATAGACTCTATACAAGGGCAAAGCGTTATAATCATATATTTACCCGCTACGCGGTACAGTCTAGAACTAGTTTTATCAGCGTAGAGCTCTAAGTGCCGCAAAACTCATTAATAACAAAAGCCAACATGGCCGCCAACAAAAGAAAATAAAAACTCCTAAATTAACGGTGTTCCCCTTCTTCGATTGAATATGACTTTTAGTATGTTGTTTCTAAGGGTATTTGGGATAGGATTATGAAGGAAAAGCTTCTGTTGCAATTACTTTTAGGTTGACCGCATTTTTTTCCATAAAATGACTGGACTATAACGAAACTAAACGTGAAAAAGTGGCGTCCAATTGGCAACGACCGTTTACGAAACGGAAATGCGCGAAGTGATCATTTGACTCTATTTCTTAAAACCAGTCCTAACATGCATGACACTTTTGATCACGTTAGGATGATATTCAGGACTCCAGCTTCAAAATATTGCGTCTCAGGCGGTAAGACCTTTTTTGATAATTTAGTCCGTGGGCCAGTAGGGACCCCACCCCCCCTCGGGGGACAAATGGGCGGTTTGAACCTTTGGTCAATAATATTACGCTAATTACATCAATAATGAATCTAATCTTGCAAAAGTACTTAGGCTTTACATGGTTCCAGGGGTAGGTGATCCACTCAAGCCCTAGAAGAAGCTACTGCGCATGTCAGGTTCTCAAATCATTAAAAAATATATATACACGTCTTTTACCACATTTTCATAGACAAATACCAATTTCAAAGAACCTCGAAAACATTTCTGGTAGAACTAAAATCCATAACATTTCATTTGTAAAATGAGCACACACCTCTTTTACAAGATCATGACGTCCCAGGTAACAGTGTGACAGATCGCGTTCCCCGCATATTTAGCAGTTGCGCAATGATCTGGTATTCCGCTAAATGTTCTATACTTTAGCTAGAATACCCCAAAACAAAGAAATCCTCTTACTTTCTGTTCATCATTGGTCAATTGTCTAGAACGTGATTGATGATCAAACAGGCGTAATACGGACAAGGCCCATTTTACAACTGAAATGCTTTTAATTTTAGTTCAAGCAGATATATATAAAGTACTTCTGAGGTTGTTTGAAATCGGTGTTCGTCTATGAAATGTTCTATTATTTAGCTAGAATACCCCAAAACAAAGAAATCCTCTTACTTTCTGTTCATCATTGGTCAATTGTCTAGAACGTGATTGATGATCAAACAGGCGTAATACGGACAAGGCCCCTTTTACAACTGAAATGCTTTTAATTTTAGTTCAAGCAGATATATATAAAGTACTTCTGATTTTGTTTGAAATCGGTGTTTGTCTATGAAAAGGTAGTAAAAAGACGTATGACTTTTTTAACCTGTCATGCGCAGTAGCTACTTCTAGAGCTTTATAAGTAGATCACCTACCCCTGGAACCATGTAAAGCCTAAGCAGGTGAGTACTTTTGCAAGATCAGATTCATATTGATCTTTTTTTTTAGGCTGTAACATTTTTTATAAATTGACAATACTCGGGTACCCTGTGGTTTTGTAGGTCTGTAAAATATGCGTCCGTACAGCCACACCCACCACCGGATCAAATGCGGACATCCGGTTTTGGAACACTCTTGACCCAAGCTTCAAACCGGTGGGTGTCCCCATTTGTCCCCCGAGGGGGGAGGGTTTCCCCTACTGGCCCACGGACTAATTCGTTCAGTGACGATAAAACGACGTTGGATCACGGGCGGTAGGACCCGCTAGAGTTTATTTAGGCATTATTCCTGATAAATATTATGCCTCGTGTTTCGTGTTACCCGAAACGCGACTGTAGACTAGACCTAGACGTTTTGACGCGCCGGGGGGGGGGGGGGGGGGGGGGGGGGCTCAAATAATTTCTTACCCTAAAAGATATTAAAAGATTAGGTCGTGTGTGCCAAGTAGGCGCGAAGGAGGCAGGTAACAGCTAAAATATTACAATCAATAAATGTCCGTGTTTGACTAAAATCTGCCTTTAATGTTGTCTATTTTATCGTCTTCTCATCGAGTCATCTCTCTTTCTTACACGGCTTTAAAGGACCACCATTATGAGACAAAACAATTTGGACATATTTCGGCGTTTAAAAAATACCAATCTCCCTAATTTTATTGAAGATTAAGATCACCCCTAAAAGAGACCAAGGCCCGTGCTTTTAACCCCTAAAAGATAAGACGATCATCCTCGACCAAAATGCCCCCCCCCCCCCTATTACAAACCACTAGCCATACGACGATCATCCCCGAACAAAAAAAGAGTCCCCCCGGGCTGACGCGTCTCGGGTAACACGAGGTATAATAACCGGCTCTCCGTCTATTTATCAGGAATAATGCCTCGAAACTCCAAGAGGTAAGCAAAAATTAGCTTTTTTAAAAAGCCAACATACTAGTCCAATACTCTGACAAATTTATGCATGGCATTGTTCTCCTCCATCGTTTAGCTTCGTTCTATAATACATTCCATTGCACTCCATTGTTTTAGACAATGCCTTGCATGAATTTATCAGTGCATTGGACAACCCTCAAAGCCAAATAAGTAGATAACGTTAAGCCTGAGCAGTTTCGGGCTTCAAAAAGAACAGCTTTTAACTTTGTAAGACCGCTCGCCACGGCCGATAACGAGCTTATTGACCAAATTCGGGGAAATCCATAAATTTAGATAAACTCTAGCGGGTCATATCGCCCGTGGTTGGATCTCTCAGAACTAGACAAAATGGCAGATTGTATTTTTAAACCACACCGGGGGAGGGGGCCTTGGGCCCTTTAAGCTGGAATTTTTTAGGTCCTCAAAAATTGTATCAGGATTTTTTTCTGGAAATCTGAAATATTCTTATTGCATTAAATGTACTTAGTGAAGCCAATTCAATTATTTTGGGATCAATTATTGTGAATAGTGCTTTTTTCCTCTTTTGAACAATTTGTATCAATGCTCACGTCTATTTATTGTTTTTCCTATCGATTTGTTTTTAGGGTGAGAACTGTGAACGTGAAATCGTTGATGAGCCAGACAATGAAGAGGAAGTACAAGGAGAGGAAGTACAAGGCCTTTCTTCGAGGGCAATTTTGCTCTTTCTACTTCTTTGGCAGTCAACGTACAAAGTGTCCGATCGGGCCCTTGTCATGTTGATCAAGTTTTTCAAGTCTACCTTGATTTGGCTAGGAAATCTCACGGGTGCAGATGCGATTGTTCGCTTTGCAAAGAGCCATATTCCTGAAACTATGTACTCTGTTAATAAATCCCTATCATTCAAGAGGGACAATTTCACCAAGTACCCAAGCTGCCCAGATTGTAAAGCCATTTATCCGTTGGAAAACTGTGTGTGCACTGCATGGAATGGAGAAAAAAACATCAAAGAAATGCAGCAACATCAAATATCCATTGCACCCACAGATTGCACGCCGCAAATCCTGTGGTACCACACTAATGAAAATAGTGGAGTCAAGGTCGGGCAACACTTTTTTCCAACCTAAAAGTGTTTATTGTTATAAAAGCCTACTGGAATCACTTGAGGATATCCTACTTTTGCCAAACTTCAGGCAAAAATGCCAGAAATGGAAAACGCGCCAAATACCAGACGATGTGTATGCCGATGTGTATGACGGAAGAGTCTGGAAAGAGTTTTTGGGAGAGGACGGAGAGTTCTTGTCAGCTTCTTTCGGCCTGGCGATGATGTTGAACGTAGACTGGTTTCAGCCGACGCTTCATGGTGCGGAAACTATCGGGGTTATATACCTTGTTATCTTGAACATACCGCGAGAAGAAAGGTTCAAACCCGAGAACGTCATTGTTGTAGGAATCATCCCTGGACCAAAGGAGCCAAAGCTTAATATCAACTCGTTTCTTCAACTCCTGGCGGACGAGCTTGTCGATCTTTGGGATGGGGTTTTGCTTGAAACATATGCAGGACACAAGGAAATTGTAAGGGTGGCACTCAGCTGTTTCATGCGATATACCAGCAGGAAGAAAGTGCGGAGGCTTCGTTGGTTGTAACACAAGGAGAGGTAAGTCATTTTGACTTCGGTTTGGTTCTTTTTAGCGCGCGCACTGATGATGGCGCGTTTCGTTGTATGTTTACCAAAGAAGCCCTTTCTGGCGGCTGTAATATCGGCTGATAATGTCCAAGGATGACAATGGTACGAAAAATGAAGTTAGCCGTAAAGCAAAGCGTATTTAGTTTTCACTTTTTGTGTTTTCTGGTGTCGCCTCAGCCACCAATTTCTGTATGTCATCAACATTCTTACATGTTCTTAGACAAAAACCTTGGTTTTCCATTATTTTTAAAACAAAAATATCCAGCTTAACATTTCTCTCAGGACGGATATCACTTCCGACAGACAATATTATACACTTAATGACTGCTCCCGAGGGAAACATCGAGATTCGAGGGAAAACAAAACTCGCTGTTTCCCGAGGATGCAGTCATTAAGTCTTTTATTATATAGCAAAAAGGAAATTCGGTGTCAAAATAGTCGGCCGAAATTTCTCGCTCTAGCGACGTCTCCCGCGCGGGCAATAATTTTAATTATTATATAGCTCGTGTTTATTCGATCAAAACGCGCGCTCTGATTGGTTCTATCATGGTCACGTGGTAAGGTACAAACTCAATGTAGCCCGCGCGGGCTACAATTCAAAAATTGTTGCCCGCGCGGGCTACATCGCCAGACCGGGAAAAAAACATGGACCATTTTATAGACAAAAACCTTGGTTAGGGACGTGTCATTATTAGCGGGGGGGGAGGGCTCCTATTTTTGTGGGAGGGTCCTAATTTTTTTCGCGTGTCTAAAGGGAGGGTCCAAATTTTTTTCACCCTGTTTGGGGGAGGGTCATAATTTTTTTCAGCAACATTTGGACGATGAAGAGGGTAAAACAAATGGCGATAGTGGTTATTTCAGCAACTTCTCCATAAAAATTTTGGCGCGCTTCGCGCGCATAAACAATGACATCTAATATACTCTTTGAGCAATGAGGACACTACCGTTGACAAGAACAAGTTATCTTGACGAAGAAAATCAAACTCTCCACAAATTTCCTGCAAATGATAGGCCTGGAGGGCAAGTCACTATATGTTGAAGGAAGACCCCTTAGGTAAGCGTGAGTTTTCGACGTTACAAGCATAGAAATTCGTCCGTTGGGCCGCGCTTCCCGCACATGAATATTAATAACTTCGTCATTTGCGGAGCGCAGTTGTGCGCATGAATAATATAACCTAACCTATAGTTGAGGTAGTGTACTTCCTGAGCTCCTGACAGGCTTTGTTTACTATGCCGTACACAATCATTGTACTTAGAGGGAGGATCACTGCATTTTACCCGTGTATTACCAAACATCCTCACGTAAATAATCGAGGCAATTAAAAATAACCGCGGTTCCTTATGCGCCAGTCAATTGACATCCCGGCCCCCACCCCCGAGACAGGGCGGGAAAGTAACGCGGTCAGGCCGGGGATTTAACACGTTAATCTACGGAAGGGCAGGGAATTTAACACGGACCTTCTATAGCAGGGATATTCAGCGGGGCATTAACGGGGAATTAACGCTGAACCAGAAGTTCGATTATCGTGCGAAAAGATATTGGTTTAAGGACCGAGGTCGGAGGATTTGGGGAGGGATCACTTCATTTTGGGCGAGTGAAAGGGGAGGATATCTCGAAACCTGAAGCCTTGATAGAGAGATTCCAGCAACGAGTTCTATATCATTTCCTAGTTTTATTTCACTCATTATGTTGAAAATTTGAACTTGCCCAAAGAAAACAATACGCTTGTGGCGCTTAAATGGAATGCATACGAATGTCGTTACAAGCATGTGTATCTTGGCAAGGACAAATGAAAAGCCCTCCAGTGATACGCCTGGTTGGCAGTCAATATGTTCGAAAGAAGTGAGTTCGACGTTACAAGCTGCATAGAAATTCGTGAATAATAATAATTTGTAGCGCGTGAAGAATAAAACCAACAGGCTTTTTTACTACACGCTGAAAATAAAACGTTTATCTTTTCTCTGGAGGCTTGATGAAATGCGTTTATCAAAATAAAGGCGCGTTTCGCCATGTTGCAAAAAAAGTGTCCCCGGGGCCTGGAGCTTTAACAACGACCATGTCCCTGGTGACCGGAAAATAGTAACATTTAACACTTAGTGAATGTTAAATCGGGGGGCCGTGATGTCAATTGACTGGTGCATGACAGAAGTAAGAAAAAAATAGTTCTGTTATTGAGAAGAATGAAAGAGACGTTACATCACCTGGACAAATAGTCTATCTCAACAGGTTTTTCAGAAATAAATTGCATGGGGGAGGGTCCCAATTTTTTACCTACGACTGGGGGAGGGTCAAATTTTATTTTGTTATGTTCAAGGGGAGGGTCCTAATTTTTTTTAGCCTTTATTGAAAAAAATGGGAGCCCTCCCCCCCGGTAAATAATGACACGTCCCTTACTTGTTTTCCATTATTTTTAAAACAAAAATATCCAGCTTAACATTTCTCTCAGGACGGATATCACTTCCGACAGACAATATTATACACTTAATGACTGCTCCCGAGGGAAACATCGAGATTCGAGGGAAAACAAAACCCGCTGTTTCCCGAGGATGCAGTCATTTAGTTTTTTATTATATAGCAAAAAGGAAATTCGGTGTCAAAATAGTCGGCCGAAATTTCTCGCTCTAGCGACGTCTCCCGCGCGGGCAATAATTTTCATTGTTATATAGCTCGTGTTTATTCGATCAAAACGCGCGCTCTGATTGGTTCTATCATGGTCACGTGGTAAGGTACAAACTCAATGTAGCCCGCGCGGGCTACAATTCAAAAATTGTTGCCCGCGCGGGCTACATCGCCAGAGCGGAAAAAAAAAACATGGACCATTTTAACCGTGTAAAAGCTGCACTCGAACTACGGGTTTATTTCCTCGGCGATCATAGTATTACAAAGTAATACCATGGCACACTCGGGAAATTAGGGATTCAATTTCCCTAGACCCTCGGAAGAAATTTTAAAAGCGCCTCGAGCTACGCCCTCGCGGCTTTTAAAAATTTCTTCCTCGGGCAAATTTAATCCCTACTTTCCGAGTGTGCCATGGTATTACTTATAATAATTACTCCTATAGGTTCTTTTCAGAATTGGTGTAATGACCTGTAATCATTTGGTTTCACTACAGCCATATGAAATTCGCTCTGTATAGAAGTGATCAATAGTATAATTTGCGTGACAACGACATGCATCAACGCATGGCTCTGCATGCAGCTAAGCACGACAGACAAGACAGTGCAATTTGAAAAGACAGCGGCTTGATCGCCAAGCTCGGGTATTTAGACTCGGTAGCAACCGCAAATGGCAACAAATTTTACTATGGAAGAAATTCAGCAGTCAAACAAGAAGCTACACTCGTGAACACGATAGCACACCATCGTGGAGGTAGTATACAATCTGACGCCATACACAAATCCGGTTAACAGTGATTACGTCTTGTTGCCACCCAATTTAGATCATGTAATGATTCATTTAGGAATTGGCCATTCATTATTTTGTATAAACTTGTGTGAACAATTTCCTGTGTGAGGAATTGTACAATTGTATACTCCCAAATGAATCCATTGCTTGATCTGAATTGGGTTGTATAGGAAGTAAACAACGTTAAGTCTATACGGTCACTGTTTTAAATTTTAATGTTATTATACAAGTTTCTGTCACATATAGGCTTTATTATAGATACGCTTGTGCTGTGTTACGGGATATGTGTTCCCTTACTTTGCTTCAAAATCGTTACGTCGCGTTATTTGTAACAAGATATAACTAAAAGGCAACCGTAGCAGTCAATAAAGCAATACAAGTTAACATGTGCACGTATGCAGGCTTGTGCAGAGGTTATGATGAGCTGATAATATGAGGCTATGTGTTCTAAGTTTTTTTTCACTTTCGAACGTCGGTTTACTAAACTTTATTACTAAACGTTAAAATATTTGAAGCATTTGACTGCATTTTGCTGGAGAATTGATTAAATGCATGAGTACCCTTACTTCAATGCCAAAACAGGTAACATTACTAAGTGTCTATTTCCAGGTCGGAAAACAATTTCCGAAATTTCACTTCTCGCAGTAGCAGGGACATTTGCATACGCATGCGCGGCTTACATTTATTGAACTCGCTTATGCCTCGAAGAAAGGTCATGACAGCTCAATGTTTACGGGATTTGATCATGATATGTGGGACGAAATTGAAATGAATTACTCCAGAATTCGTCTAGAAGTTTTTATCTATGTCTCTGCTGCCTATTCTATGGAAAGGAACATGCAATAAGTTCGAGTTGTTATCAAGAGACGTTCAAAGAAACCCAAGCTTCGTCAATGTGGCAGCCATGTTGTCTTGTTACATCCCAGAATTGGAGGTTGCTTGCTCATTTTAAAGGAGAACCTGAATCAATTCATATATGGTAAGTTTCTCTAAAGTAAGCATTGGGCATGTTTTGAAGTCAATCTTGATAATTCGCGCTTGCTATTGTCGAGAACACCAGTGAAAATTCTGTTTGATTTCAGTTTACAAGTCATTCTCGAACCCAGAGCTCCCCGGCTCGTCTGCTTGCGGGGGAGGCTCTGGGGACATCCATTTGAGGGCCTTCGCTCATTGGCTGAAGCACTGCGCATGCGCTTGAGTATCTGGATAGCACGCATGCGTTATACTACTGTTGCTGGCCAAGATTACGTGGGCTCTGTCAAACAACATGGCGGTAAATTTCGAGCAAATTATTGACGAAGCGAAACAAAAAATAGAGTGTAATCTCCGATTATATAGCGAGCAATTGAAAGTTATACACAGCGTCTGCATCGAGAAAAAGGACTGTTTGTGTGTCTTGCCTACGGGCTTCGGTAAATCGTTAATTTTTCAATTGTTACTCTTCGTGTTTGATGCAAAAGACAAGTGTGTGGATAGTATAGTTGTTGTAGTGTCGCCGTTAACAGCCCTTATAGAGGACCAGATCTCTAAACTAGGACCCAAATTTTGTGCCACGGTTGTCAAAAATGGGCAACAGTTCAAGGAAGAAGACCTGAGGAAAACAAAGCTGTTGTACGGTCACGCAGAAAGCTTCGTGGATGAGGAAAATGTAAGGAAAGTGTTGCGAGAAGTTAAGAGAAGAGTGCGAGCAGTTGTAATCGATGAAGTACACTTCGTTGTCCAGTGGTTAGTAAACAATTAATTTAATTTCGTTCTTTGTTGTTTATTGTTAGATGATGAGCATACCATGTGCAGTAAAATTGCCTCAAAGATAACAAAAAATAGAAAATGTCTTCTGTCCAGCGAATGTCTTGCCTTTTCTCGAGATGTCTGCAATAACTACATACAGAGACCTTTCTTTCAGAACCTCTCTACACTGGAAGTTCACAGTTTCATTAATGTTCACTTGGGTTCAGACCAGTATTGATTGAATAATTATTAGATTATGACTCAGCAGCATACCTCATGTTATTTTCCAGCTTTATAACCTGCCAAAAGTTGCTATAGTTATATTCAAAGTGTTGTACTTTGTAAGTACCAGGCATATTAGAGCAAAGATTTCACATGACTTTGAAAAGGCACAGAACATGATACAGTCACCTTGCCTTCTCCTGAACAAACTGCCAATCACTTTACACAATGCATGCATAATCAACATATCAAAATGCTTAGTTGTGGCATAAACAATACTGATTCTATAAAGTTGATGTTACACAACATGTCATAACTTTTTTCCTTTCATATGAAATCTACTCTGTTAGTACTCACCCCTTCGCCAGATGCACAACAAGTGACCGGAATGCTGCATTCAAATGTTACATTCAAAATACTTAAAAAGAATACAAACAATAATACTTAAGACAGGTTGCTTTAGAACTTTGAGCAATTTGAACATGAAGCAGTCAAAAATCTTGTTACAAAAAAGTACAAATCTTTTGGCTTGGTGTTTGGTGTCTTTTAGAGGTCAAATAGTGGTATCTTAACATAACTATTTTGTTTAAAAAGCATTTGACTTCCCTTACAGAAATAACTATACTTTAAAAGTACTTTAACTGTACTTGTAAAGGACTTTGCAGTACTTTATGTGTACTTTACAAAATCAAAGCGTTACTTTATATGTACTTTGCAGACTTTGCAAAGTCCACTACCATAAACTTATTTTGTACTTTACAATAATTAAGTATAAAATATGAGTGTACTTTTGTGGCACTTTTTGAAAAGTTTCTCTAGGCAATGCTTGCAAAGTGCAAAAAAGTGCACGAGTGAGTTTGGTTGAATTCACACTTTAAAGGAGAGATGTACTTTTCTGCACTTTTTGAGAATAGTTTCTCCGAGGTTCTCTAGGCAATGCTTGCAAAGTGCAACTAAAGTGCATGACCGGGTGGTTTGGCCTCTTAAACTTGCATTATGTAAAGTGCTAAAAAGTTCCTCATGGTCCAGAAGACAAGTACCTTTATTCATACTTTACAAAAGAGATGCACTTTAAATGAACTTTGCATTTGTCCCAACACACTTCTAGCATGTAAAGTGCGAATAAAGTTCCTCTCGGAAATTGCCCGAGCGGAGCTTAGACCGTTCCAATCTCGCATATTATTGGCTAGTATATTAAAGGCGGGGAAATCAAATATGTGGTGTCATATATCTCCGCAATAACGTTCGTGTCAGCTAGTTCATGATCATGGAGGTCGAAATATGCACTGGTATTTCGGGCAAAATTCATGCCTTTAAACACTCAGTCAGATCATCGTGTATACCAAAACTCATTCTCATGGTGTTTTCCTGAGGGTATAAAGCAAATGCGAGGCTTTACGTTCTGGTAGAGGTGAGTTTATGTTGTTATAATATAACTAGCGTTACAGTCGGCTACGCTGAAGTCCACCGCATCATTCAACTGTGGGGGAATTATCTTCTTGCAAGGAAGGAAACCATTATATTGAAGCAGGCAGCTAATGTTTAAGCTTGTTGTATTATTTTAAATGCATTACTTGTACTGTAGAACCGGCGGCTACACGCGGCTACAAAGTCAATCATTGTTGCTGATGATCAACACGCTCGACTTTATCGTAGGTCTATTTTGATCACGCCGTGATTTGGATTTAAACCCGCAAATTCGATCCTTCCATCTTGTTTATTGTTTTGAGTTGCGTTTACGGTTGTGAGCCATATTCGACTGATCTTAAATCCTACATTTGTGTATGATTTCTTCTATGAAATAGAAGGTATTTTCGACACCAGCCATCGCGAGCTCAAATACAACGGAAAATTTTTATCCGATATCACATGTTTCCGGTTAATAATTAAGCTGAAACACCGCTTACATTTTAGGATAATGCTCTGAAAAAGAAGTGATCATAAGATCGGTATATCTGTTGATTGCAGCATGCATAGACAGCTAGTGTACATTTTGAGATACATTTTGTAGATCTGTTACTGCCGAGAAGTATTAATATATATAGAAGAACCGTGAAATGACACTTAGCCTTACGCGTATGTCTCGGTCACGCATCGGGTTGAAATGTTTGCCCAAGTCGGGACCGTAATTTCCAAGCGTGGTTATTAAAAACATACTCTTGTTGTAATCAAAACGAAATCAGAGGCAATGGGAACACAAAAAATGTATGACTGCAAAGTACAATTTGAGTTGATGTTAATACATTTTAAAATAAAAGGTCAACAAATCGGAACATTCTGAAGGCTTAAAGAGGTAAAAAATGGCTTTCTATGTTAAAGTGCAAATAAAGTATATTTTTTCATCTAGAAAAGTACATTTAAAGGACTTTTAAAGTGCAAAAAAGTCACGTTTTTTCGCAACTAGGACTTTTGCATTACTTGCAAACAAAAGTACACTTAAAGTGCATAGTAAGCACAAGGAAAGTGCAAATAAAGTTTCTTAAGTTCCTTTTTAGCGTGGGAAGGCCAGGTGGTAAAGTACTTAAAAAGTATATAAGTAAAGTACATATAAAGTATCTTTTTCTTATACACTTTCCATTATTGTAAAGTACATATAAAGAACATATATGCAAAGTCGCTGGGTGCCGAAAAAGTACATAAAAAGTGCTATTAAAGGTCATTTTTGCTCGCGAAAAAGGCTAATAAAAGTACTTTCAAAGTACATTTTAGTTCAGGTTAAAGTCAATTCAGTCAAGTACAGTTAAAGTACACCATGTAAAGGACACTTAAAGTACAAAAAAAGTACTGTGTATTTCTGTAAGGGTTGGATTGTTGATTAGACATCTTGACTCACATTAGTTTGATGATATAATTACAGGAAGCATTGCCGCCCAGCGTATGCCAAACTGAGCACATTGGGATGTATATTTCCAGATAGCCCTGTGTTAGGGTTAACTGCTACTGCTACTGCTAGTAGCAGTTACAGGCAAAAGATAGAGATGTCACTTGGTATGAGGAATGTTGTCATTGAAGGAAATCCTTATAGGAAGAACCTTTTCTTTTTTTGTTAGGAAAAGGCCACCACAGGGAGAAGAGAGTATCACTCAACCTTTAAAAGAGTTGGCAACTGAGCTAAAATCTAAGAAGATAAATACCACCAGGACTCTAGTATATGGCAGCTTAGAAGTGTGTGGAGAGGCATATGCCTATTTTGACTCTGTTCTTGGTTCTGAGCAATATTATCCACCTGATGCTTCTTCTACCTTTTCAAATAGACTCTTTGCACAATATCATGCCCAGTACCCTACCAAGTACAAAGAAGAGTTAGTCCAATCACTTGTCGATGGCACAAGCAGAGCTAGAGTTATATTTGTAACTGTAGCATTTGGAGTTGGGATTGATTGTAGGGATGTTTATAGAGTCATTCACATTGGAGTGCCCTACTCTATGGAGGATTTCTTTCAAGAAGCAGGGAGAGCAGGTAGAGATGGGAGTGCATCAACTGCCACTCTTTATTACAATGGTCATGGCATAAGCAAGCGCAAACATGGAATGAGCTCAGCTATGCGTGATTATGTTACTATAAAGTCATGCAGGCGAAAGGTAATACTGGCGCATTTTCAATCACAAAGTCCCAGCTATTGGAATGATCTGCCTGCACATCAGTGTTGTGACAATTGTGCAACATCTTGTACATGTGAGGACTGTGAATGCCTGCGATGTGGAAAGAGGCCAGGCTGAGTGTGAATCAAGTACACCTACAGAGAAAGCTGCTGATAATGAAAGCATGAATCAGGAGCTGGAACCACATTTAGTTGAAATGCTTAGGTCTGAACTGCTGCAATACCGTTTGTCTTTGCTTCCTACCCAGTAGTGCTTTTGGTATATCCCTGACCACTGGCTTCAGCACAGAGCTTATTGATGAAGTGATCAAGAAGTTCCGCCAGCTATATTCAGTTGAAGCCATCCAAGAGGAACTACCAGTCTTCAGCAATTCACATGCACATCAGATTTCGGAAATCGTTCAGAGATTAAAGAATTTAGTTACTGATATATGATATTTTTAGGAGACTTATGAATTACTGTGCATGTATGTTATAAGGCTCAATGCTGGCCCCTCATCATATCACCTACCAATTCTATCTCCCAATTGGACAATTGGGGTCCTGTTTTGTTTGTAATAACATTCAGACATGCCTTTGGTTCAATCCAATTAAGAAGAAATTAGATAGTTGTTGGCTCTTCACAAAACACATTTGTCTGATTTAGCAAGATTTGTCCATGGATTAAGAAATAGCAAAATGAAAGAATGCTGTACACCGAATTCAATAATGGTGCCCAGTTTGGAAAGCTATTGTTCTGGATGACTGACTATGCCTCAACCGGTGTAAAAACGCATTTGTTTTTTTCACATGATTTCGAAGCTAGTCAGTCCAGAACAATGGCTTTTCAAAATGAGCACCATTATTGAATTCGGTGTATAGAAAACACGATATTGCTTGCTGAATTCACTGTAGATGCTCTGCTTCAAAAAATCACAGTATTTTTCAGGGTTCAGACATAAAGTTGTGAAGTAGGTCTAAAATAAAGTGAATTATTAAAAGGATATTATAGATCTGTAGATACTTATAGTTTATTTAACCCTTTTGCAGCTGAAGCTGAATTACAGGCAATGTCAGGTGACTAATGACACTATATTTAATGCTACATACAGATGTATTCAGCAGGCTATATCGGTCTCATTCCTTTCATCTCAATTGTTGTGTTGATAATCTTTATAGTTATTCATTCCTTACCCATGGACTATACATCTGATGACATTGTGGTGTCACACTTTCAAGTACTTATAGATACTAATAACAGCAGTTATGGTCTTGATGCATGTCACTCGCTATCTCCATCTGCTTTAGGATCACCTTCACAACAGATGTCCTCATTGTCATCATCCTCTTAATCTGAAGAAGTGTCCTCTTCAGCATCCCAGGGCACATCAGGGCACATCAGGGTCACGTGCTAGCTTTCTCTTGTTTCTCTTTAGCCATTTGTTAAACCTCACAATGTCAATTGTGTCAAGTGGACTCCTGGGGAGCTGAAGGAAGGACTCATGAGCTCTTTTGGGCACATCTGCAAAAACCTTGATCTCAGTTAGAATCTTCACCATGTCTTTAAACATCGGATGCTGCGTTTTTGTATGTATGGGCGGTTGATTCTGGCTTTATAGCAGTGGTCTTGTCAAACTGATGTGTGAGGTACTGAAGGCCAGCTGCAGCAGTTGTTGCACGCTCAACAGCTTGCTCAGTCTTCTGAGCCCCCGTACCTCTAACCAGCTTCTTTGTGAATTTGACGAGATGCTCTTGTTTCAGGTCATTGGCGCAATTTTGGCCACTACCACCTTTCCAGTTTACAAAGCGTCCTTGACCATTCTTGCGGACATTTGCTCCGTCAATTGACACTTCACTTTCCCCAGTAGTCGTAGCATCTCAAACGCATACTTCTTGCCATGGTTTCCTGTCCGAAACATCAGTAGAAGCAGTTGTTGCGCATCGCTCTCTGCCCATCCCCTAAAAGGAAGGTATGACACGGGTAGATGTTTTTATGATGTTAATGTTAAATATATTACCATAATCACTATTGTGTCACCTTTTTTAAAAGAGCAATAGAGCAGATTCAGATGAGCGGCAAAACCTAAACACATTTAGTACACTAAACCAACCAGAAAGAAAACATTGGTTTTGTATCTCTATCAAAAATTGTTTCCACTTTGTGTCTAGATTACTCAATTTCTCAGCGGATTTCCTCTTAATTCCTTGAAAATTTGTTTTTAAGTCATTCACATTCATATAGTTGCTACAAGCTTTTGCTGGCATGTAAAAATGATTTTTAAACTATATCCATGCACATTAAAAAGGACCTTCTTTCTCCGTGTCATTGAGCTGCATCAGTAGAAGGCCAAACTGTATCACCCAATACCCATAATTCATTATGTGGTCATCAGGTTCACTTGGTACTGGGTCTTTCAGTGTGCAATTGTTGGACTCGGCTGTTAATAAAAGATTTTGTGATTACAGTACTCAATTTAATATAACGCTAAATATCGTCGACCAATTGCCGAGACAATTAGATAGTATTCCATCATTAATTGGTAAACATTGGCATCACTGATGGTACTATGCTAATTTCATGTTACGTTATTGTTTTTCCTTGGAGTGAGGAAGGGATTAGATGCTTGATTCACACTAGTATTCAATGGTAACTACCATAAAAAACTCTGTGTTTAGTTTATTACTGATCTAAAAACAGTTACCTTGGCTACTTGCATTTGAGCGGTAAACTGCTGTGAGTACGATTGGCCATGTGACCACTTGACCAGACTGCAAAGTTTCCTGATTGTTGTACTGAGTTGCACCTTGACGGAGAACTGTTACCACTTTGCACTGGATTTCTATCTCATCATGACCAACTGTCACCCCAACGGCCTCAAAGTCTACACCTCCACCCTGTACCCTTCTCAGAAGAAAAATGATTGCTCCTATAATAAAAAAGATACTTTCTTTACTGTTTCACAGAGCAAGCTGAAGCGAATTTCTGCTTGTGAAAGAGTTCTCTTTTTTCAGTTTCAGAAAATGGAATTATTTCCTCTTCTTATAAGTCCATAGGGTTACAGTTTTGTTAATAAGCATTTATTCAGTTTGCAAGGGCAAGAATCTGGATCTGTTAACTCAGCTATAGATTTTTAGAGAGGGTTTGGGATGGGGGAAGGAATCGAGAATGCACCTCAGTTGTTCTATCTCGCGTGCGCTTTTAACTTGACATTGTGAGTTGTTTCTAGCCACTAAACTAAACTTCAGTTCTACAATGGCACAAAACATTGCGAAAATGTCATACATAACGAGCCAGAGCTCTCTGGAAATCCGAATTTCTGCAATATTGGTTCTTAAGAGGAGGTGTCATAATCCCCTTTCATCGACTCATAGGAGGCGATAACAAGATTTGCGTTCACGATATGTATTTGGGGGTCTGTTTTATGCAGAGGGTTGGACTTCGGAAATAAAATGACACAGTACGCTAAATAAGGCCCGTCATTCTAGTGCATGTTCTCGTCTTTGTTGGCTGTATGGGTTTCGATGGTTGATATGGAGTGTGTATGGTATTGGGTCTGAAAAGCTAGAAAATTGCCGCAAGCAGTTTCGTGGTCAAGTCTCGTGGGTTAAAGTTGATGAACTGATCCTTCCCGCCGGCGGGAAAACGACAAGCCCGGCGGCCTTTGTTGCTTCGACGTTTGGGATAATTGCTGCCTTCTTGAGGCAATACAATACTGCATTCTGCAAGAACAACTTTATATCTTTGCTGATAAAAAGGCTTAAGGGTTTGATATTCGAGAACGATGACAAGAAGCCGTGTAGCGAAGACAAGATGGAGGCCACACCAACACAAGATGGCGACCGCCAACAACAACAAGGTCAGGCAGCGACTGACACATTGAAAATAGATTCGAAGACACGGGAGATGACAAAATGAAGCTGTAAAAATGTACAAGTCTCACCTAGAAGTAATGGTCCAGGTATACAGCCGAATCAGACGTCAGACCGTATCTTAGCTGGTTTATCCAGTTGGAAGTTATTGCACGATCGTGTTACTGAACTCGACAAATTATTTTTATGCGTTCGGGATTCAATAGATTTGTCGGCCTTTTTCTGTATCTTAGCTGGTTTATCCAGGTAGAAGCTCTCGCATGCTTGCGTGCCTGAATGCTTCGGGATACTGAACTCGACAAATTATTTTTATGCGTTCGGGATTCAATCGAATTGTCGGCCCTGTTCTGTATCTTAGCTGGTTTATCCAGGTAGAAGCTCTCGCATGCTTGCGTGCCTGAATGCTTCGAGATACTCAGAACTCGACAAATTATTATCATGCGTTCGGGATCCAATCGAATTGACGGCCCTGTTCTGTATCTTAGCTGGTTTATCCAGGTAGAAGCTCTCGCATGCTTGCGTGCCTGAATGCTTCGGGATACAGAACTCGACAAATTATTTATATGCGCTCGGGATCTTATCGAATTGACGGCCCTGCTCTGTATCTTAGCTGGTTTATCCAGGTAGAAGCTCTCGCATGCTTGACGGTCCTGCTCTGTATCTTAGCTGGTTTATCCAGGTAGAAGCTCTCGCATGCTTGCGTGCCTGAATGCTTCGGGATACTGAACTCGACAAATTATTTTTATGCTTTCGGGATCCAATCGAATTGACGGTCCTGCTCTGTATCTTAGCTGGTTTATCCAGGTAGAAGCTCTCGCATGCTTGCGTGCCTGAATGCTTCGGGATACTGAAATCGACAAATGATTTTTATGCTTTCGGGATCCAATCGAATTGACGGCCCTGTTCTGTATCTTAGCTGGTTTATCCAGGTAGAAGCTCTTGCATGCTTGCGTGCCTGAATGCTTGGGGATACTGAACTCGACAAATTATTTTCATGCGTTCGGGATCCAATCGAATTGACGGCCCTGTTCTGTATCTTAGCTGGTTTATCCAGGTAGAAGCTCTCGCATGCTTGCGTGCCTGAATGCTTCGGGATACAGAGCTCGACAATTTTTTTTTATGCGCTCGGGATCTTATCGAATTGACGGCCTTTTTCTGTATCTTAGCTGGTTTATCCAGAGGGAAGCTCTCGCATGCTTGCGTGCCTGAATGCTTCGGGATACTGAACTCGACAAATTATTTTCATGCGTTCGGGACTCAATCGAATTGTCGGTCCTGATCTGTATCTTAGCTTGTTTATCCAGGTAGAAGCTCTCGCATGCTTGCGTGCCTGAATGCTTCGGGATACTCAGAACTCGACAAATTATTATCATGCGTTCGGGATCCAATCGAATTGCCGGCCCTGTTCTGTATCTTAGCTGGTTTATCCAGGTAGAAGCTCTCGCATGCTTGCGTGCCTGAATGCTTCGGGATACAGAACTCGACAAATCATTTTTATGCGCTCGGGATCTTATCGAAATGACGGCCCTGCTCTGTATCTTAGCTGGTTTATCCAGGTAGAAGCTCTCGCATGCTTGCGTGCCTGAATGCTTCGGGATACTGAACTCGACAAATTATTTTTATGCTTTCGGGATCCAATCGAATTGACGGCCCTGCTCTGTATCTTAGCTGGTTTATCCAGGTAGAAGCTCTCGCATGCTTGCGTGCCTGAATGCTTCGGGATACTGAAATCGACAAATGATTTTTATGCTTTCGGGATCCAATCGAATTGACGGCCCTGTTCTGTATCTTAGCTGGTTTATCCAGGTAGAAGCTCTCGCATGCTTGCGTGCCTGAATGCTTGGGGATACTGAACTCGACAAATTATTTTCATGCGTTCGGGATCCAATCGAATTGACGGCCCTGTTCTGTATCTTAGCTGGTTTATCCAGGTAGAAGCTCTCGCATGCTTGCGTGCCTGAATGCTTCGGGATACAGAACTCGACAAATTATTTTTATGCGCTCGGGATCCAATCGAATTGTCGGCCATTTTCTGTATCTAAGCTGGTTTATCCAGGTAGAGGCTCTCGCATGCTTGCGTGCCTGAATGCTTCGGGATACTGAACTCGAGAAATTATTTTTCATGCAATTAAAAACAATACAGACACATAATAATGTAAACTCGCCTGTTCCCTAACACATTAATTCTGCATAATTTTGGATAACAGAACCATGAAGTTTGGTAATTTCGGACGGAGCGCATCGTTATAGAAAAAATACAGTTTTACATTTAAGTTCGCAGACGTGCTCCAGTTCGGCACTTCATCTATAAAATACATCCCAGTTTTTAGTTCAGTACAGCAGCTTTAACGGAACCGCTGTTTTTATCCCGACAATACTTGAGTAATCACACCGGACTACTGTAAAAACGTTTGCCTTGTGTGCTAAAAAGATTTAGGGGTTTGAAGAATTCGATGTTTCAGTGTTTCATCAAAGCTATGGGAACTGCTCGGTAAGTGTCTAACCATGAGTGTTAGGTTTCAGGCGTTGAAAGAGGAACACCATTTTGTTTGACCAAAGGCATGGAGATAAGCGCCAACTTTGACGCTTAGAGATTTGATCCATCTCTCGCTACGTGTGGCATCTCTGCGGGATCCAGCGTTTTAATTCCGGATTCGAAGAAGCTCTGGCTCGTTATGGACCTGCGAAGCAAGGAAGAAGCGGCGGAGGAGGTTGCGATGAAAAAGGAGCCAGGAGTGGAGGACGAGGAAAGTTTAGAAACACTAGCGGGGAAGCTTGGCGAGTTGGAAATAGAAAAGGCAAACCTGGAAAAGTCGAACCAGTTTGCAGTAATGCGGGAGAAAATAAAGGAGGCGGAGGCAGAAATTGAAAAGCTGAAAGGGATGGGACAACAGGACCAGGAGGACAATGTAACACTACAGGCGCTTAAAAAGGACCCTACAATAGCGGCGGCTACGGGGCAGCTATTCAACGTCTCAGGGCTGGACATGGGGGACTTGGCAATTTTGGGCGCAAAAAATCAGGGAGACGACGGGAAAGCGGGCCATGGTGCGACAAGCCTACCTCGCGTGGACCAGGATCCGTCCATTTACCTACGACCAGCAAAAGGTATAAAATACTTAAAAATTGTGGACCATCTGTATGGAAATCACGAGGAAGACCGAGTGATTTCTACTGTCGGTGAAACTCAGCTCGTGGTCAAGAGCGCGTCTACAAAACCTAAGCTAGCGAATGTGACTATCTCCATGTGGGGAATCGCTAATCAGCGCATTATGTATGAACTTTTAATGTCAGGGGAGATAGATTTAGCGTCATTGCCTGATTACATTGCGTACACGATAAAAAACTTAGAATTTGGCCAGCGCTTTGAATGGAAAGGGGTAGCTGAGTATGACGACGAATATCGTCGTTTACAGGCCGCGCACAAATTTCGATGGGCTAGCGACGCTCAGCATTTATCGACCATTTACTTAAAACCACTGGTATCCCGCAATGGGTTTCCCCGCAATGCTAACGGAAATACTGCTAACACTACTCCTAACCGCTCCACTCGCTCAGCGTCAGGCAACTTTATATGTAGGCAGTACAACTCCGCACTGGGTTGCCGGTTTAATAACTGCACTTACGAGCACGCTTGCATTCGTGCAGGTTGTGGGAAGGCACACCCGGCATGCAAGCACGATGAATTCGCATTGGCTGCTAACAAACAATGACTAACTACTTCTTTATTCCCTCACCCTCTTGGCCTCAAAAATTGTTTATATTACTACTTTAATGTGGCGTCATCTAAACAAAACTAAGGATAGGAAAATGACAACTCTGAGAGAACTTATCCTTGGGTGTCTCTTTATTGCTATCAAAATAGAAGACAGCGATCACGAAAGAAACGGCCATTTTATGGACATTGTCTCCGAACCGGTCAAAAGAGAGGACGTGATCGACTCAATGCGTTAAACTCAGTGAACTGGAGGCCCTTGGAATACCGCGATTTAATGGGATACTAGTTAACAAATATTGTGTGCTCGAATGAGTGAACTTGAGGCCCTTGGAACAGTTTGACTTGATTTGACTCTAAATGCAAGGTTGCGCTGTAATGTAGATTAGTATTCTCGTCAAAGAAAATAAATATGCAAGAGGAGACGCTATAGACAGATAAATATCAGTCAGTAAGAATTTTTTGAGAATTCGTTTGACGAATAACAGCGCATATTCTCTTGATTCTTGCGTTTATTTTCTTCACACACTTCAATTTCAAACTCACTCAAAGTTTAGCGCAATTTCTTTTGGATTGCACGAAATCACACGCTTTCTTTTGCTTCAGAGTTACTGTTCATAATTACTTTTGTGACGTGAAGAATTTAGTGATCTTAGGTTGAACTTCGGCAAGCTGTTGTGACTGGGAGGTCTTACGTTTTTTGCCGCCCTTGTGAATCAAGAACTCCAGCGGATTCTTTGGCGCGTCTTGCGATTTTCTGCACGTTAGCGCTTGCGTTTTGAATATCGCGCGCTCTTCCTCGTCTTCAACTTCCTCCTCTTCAATCGCCCCTGTCTCAGTCGCGTCACTAGTTGCTTTACACGCATCTCCCCCATCGTCATTCGCTTCGTCTTCGCCATCATCCTCTGCAACGTTCGCGCCGCGGGTCGGCCAATTTGCCATCGGCAGCGCCTCGTGTACAGTGTGGACAGCGTTTCGCGCCTCGCTGGGACTGACTAGGCCCAATTTGATTAGCGCCAGTCTTCTGGCCCTCACTGCGTAGTCGCACAGCGTTCCAGAATCTTCATGGATCTTTCTAAGTGCTTCTTGGAGCACCTCGACACGGTACTTTACCGACATTTGGTACATGGGACGGTCAGCAGCCTCCACGAACGCATCTCGTACATCTGTTTCTCTCCTTCAAGAACTCTATTCTCTGTGAAGATAGCCTTTGCCTTCGATCTCAGATTTTGTCTCTGTCGTAATTCCTCCTCGTTACGGCGCGCTTCCAAAGCTTCCCGGTGCTTGTTTGCGATGTCCTCTGGGAGGCGCCATGGACTTGCATCATGCGAGTTTTTCGTCGTCGGAAAGTGTACCCACATCTTTCTCTATCCTGGGAAATAGTAAAAATGAAAAACAATTTGTATAGGTAATCATACGACTTCGAGTTCAATTTGGGATTAATTGCACGAGTGAGTTGTTCAAAAAGTATCGAAATTGCACGAGCCCGTTAGGGCGAGTGCAATTTGAGCTTTTTGAAAAACTCACGAGTGTAATTAATCCCAATTGAACGAGAATAGTAGTATGATTACTTATTAATAATATGGATGCAAAAAATTTCAGAGAAAGACCTTATTTCCAGCGGCCACAAAAACCTAACTTGACATAAATATACTTGACACAACAAATTTATTTTGTGCTAGAAGCAGGTGGAATTCTGTTTTGACAATCATAAACTTTATTTCAGATTCCAAGGTAAAATAACATAAGAGAGCCTGTATTAATTAATTGGTTGGTTTCTTTCAGTTTGAATTGCTTTTGAAAGCTTAACTTACTTACTTAGTTGCTTGTGCATTTTCGGTCACCAAAAACGGGCACAATATTGTCCAGAAAGGTGAACATAGCTAGGTAAACTTCCACAGAAGACATACCTGAAGTATTCTCTTCTGTAAACTTTCTTGTAACAGCTAAACAACCAAGATTGATAGGAATTTGATCCGGAAAACTGTCCGTATCGCATGTGTTCTTGTAGACTTCTAGTTCATTTTCATCGCTGGCATTTCGCGCCGCTAGATTCACAGTCAACGAAGATTTCCCTTCATATCCTTCCATAACAAAGAATGAAATCTAAAACAAGTCTTGCTCAAGTCCATAAGGAATTCACATTTTGCTTTCCAAGGGTTTCGGAAGATGATTTTCATGAAAAGGAACCGAATTTCTCCCTCCATCCAAAGCCATCTATCGATCTCCCATCTTGTTGACAAGGCTCAAACAGATCGAGTGACGTGACGTGGCTCGTTCGCAAAATCCATTGTTTATTTAGCCAATCAGCTTCATGAAATACCTGCACTCATTTGAGTGCAATTACTTTTTTGGAGTGCAAATTACTTTTGTAATTGCACTGCTCTCGACCAATCAGAATCGAGAAATTTTTGCATCCATATTAGTAGAAATAAAATATCCTATATTTCTTTGAGATCCGCACTTCCTCGTGTTTCTCGTTGCCATGGCAACGACTTGAAGTTTCCACCACCCCGCCCCAACCCATTGCCTACATCCTTGATTGCGCACTTACAGGTAACACATACCTTTCGATTGCCCTTTCTGCAGACTCCTTCAACCATCTCTCTCTTTCGCGTTCTCTGTTGTCCATTAGAGTCGCTATCTGGCGGGATTCCAAGCTGCCTTTCCTTGTCAGCCCTAGTGTTTCGTCCGGTGCCTCGAGCTCAAACTCGCCCTCGGAATCGCTGGATTCATTTTGCGGTGGTAGTACTGGAGGACTTGTGGGAAGACTAACAGGAGTCAGATCTTCGGTCAGGTCGAACTCAAATAGCTCTGCCATCTCCTCTGCGTCCAGCTCGCCTCCACTCACTAAAGCCTTTGGTTTCTCAACCATGTCTCGTTTCTGGAAGGAATGCCATCTGCATGGCGGCCCAATGGATGCAATCCATGGGGTGCGTCTCAAGCCACGCGATCGCTGTTGATTCCACTTGTGGCAGGGCCTGAAAGGTGTATTTTGGCAAACGCGCGTCCATGGCGGCTTTGTGTTCCTTGCCAAAGTCCATTGGCGTTTGGCAGGTTATTAGCATTGGTATTTTGTTGATAAAACCCTGTGCAGATCTGTACTTTGTGTCATTCGCTGTCCATCCACCTTGTGTAACCACCTGTAAAGCAATCAAAGAAAACAACATAGCTGATTAGGACTCGAATTACCATCTTTAAGGGTACAGCTTACCACCCTAGAATTCCTGACTTGTCCACCCTTTAATGCTTTGTGTTTACCAACCCTGAAATACCCTCACTAGATGATTACCCACCCTGAGTTTCCGCGCTGCCCTTGAGGTACCCTCCCTGACCAATCAGCGATCAGCGACTTGGTCAAGTGGAGGGGCTGGGGGGCGGGGGGATAGTCTGTCCTCTTGCCGGGTTGAACATTCAATCAATTTCGCCGACCTCCCTTTACGGGAATTTACCTTCCAATCGTCAACGTCCATTAGATTCACTGTTGCTTCATCCAAGAACATCACCTTGCAGTCCTTGCTCATCATTGACATGTTGAACATGTCGATCCTGTGTGGGGGAACAATTCCTCTAATTGGTACGAACAGGCTTGTCTTTCCACTGTCGGCGGTCCCAATTAAACATGGCACCTAGAAATGCAATAAAAAAAACATGTCAAGCTCGTATCAAGCTTTCTCGAGCACCATTTTAAATAATATGTGCACGATACCTTCTGCTTGTGTTCCTTCTGATTATATTTCAATAGGCCGATGAAGTCATGGCAGAACAGCTTGATCTGGTGGTCGTCCAGACTATTCTCTAAGATATTCTTGAAGTAGCGCGGTTCCGGTGCACTGAGGTGATCATACGGGACGAACGCTCGTGGGGAGACTTTTCCAATTTCGTATTTCTTGATGGCGTTGTCGGTAAACGTCAACGTGTCGATCGGAAAGCACCAACCGTTGTTCACTTCAATCTATCAAGTCAAATGTAACCGACGAAAACGCGACGACTCCTTGAATCTCGGGAAGCGCCGTCGATCCACGCGGTTAAGAAACTAAAACTAAAAAGCGAAATGAAAGGTTTCGGCGCTAACATAAGGACGCGCCTAAAACTTAAACTGAAATGAAATGAACATAAAACTTATCAGGATCCGCGAGCGAAGGCAACGTGAGAACAAATGATGGATGCAAGGAGTGGACTTATAAGAGATTTATTACGGAACTTACGAACATATTACAAAACTGTTACGATACATGTGAAATTCTTTAAGGCGAAACTCTATAAACAATTCTGATCAAAACTATTAAAGCCGACAAAACTCTTACGAAATTCTAGCGAATTATCAAAAACTCTTCTGAAAACTATTGTGTCACAATTCCAAAACGACTCTAAACATTCTTACTCAGAAACACTTGTTGCGCACAAAATCTTGTTCGAAAACTCTCTACGAATAATTGAAATCCTAAAGCTAATCTATCTTTCCGAAAATACTTACAACGGAGAACAGAGCACAGCTTACACTCAAGACTTTAGCCGGCCGGGGGCAAAGCCCCGACTCTTGTTGACTGTCTCTGCTTTGCGACTTCTCAGCTTTGCTCTTCTTCAATCTCTCTCTCTAATAACCTAAATCTGCGTATTTATACCAGCTATCACTAACGAGCTTGTAATAGAAATTAATTAAACAAAACTTAAAAACGCGTTCCGTCCTTGCTAAATTTCCGGTCAACAAGAAAGGAACTATTTACCTACTTAGCGGCAATTTGCGCAGTTAGGAAATTAGCGGCAACCATTACACAGCAGACTGCCCACACAACGGAAGAAGATAACAACGCCTACTTCTCCCTTGTGCTGATACAAAAAAGTAATAATTCTAAAGTCCTCTTTCTGAGTTGTGCGAACTTAAAATCACTGAAAAGTGATCTGGTCACACAAAGTTCACTGTCAGTTGTTTTATTGTGTGGCTTTCTGGTCTTGACAATCGGTCACGCACGTAATCGCCATACTTAATTAGGTCATCTCTAAAATGTATGTTGCCTTCTAGCGCGCCTATCCAATCTGGCACGCTGCAATTGTAGTTGTAAGTGTACGTTACATCTCGAACTTTTCGAAACATCGATCCACGATAGACCCGATAGTGCATGGAATCCATGAGTTTTTCTATGTTGCCAAACAATAGAACTTTGGGATCGGTTGTTATACATCTGCATCGCGTAGAGGGTTCTTTGGAAATGATAACTTCATTGTCAACACCGAAGACATCTAGGCGAAGGCCAGCTTTCTTTAACTCGTTCAAGGCTTTCACTATTTGATCTTTCTGAGAGGCCGAACTTTGGAGTTGGAAAATAACGACCTTTTCCGTGGGACAATTGAGCGAATTTGGCAACAGATACTGACAGGATAACTGGTCTGCTACGTCACTCATTGTGGCCTTGTATGAAGCCTCTACTAATTCGATGACGCAACTTGAGCTGTGGTCTTTTAGGATTCGAAATAGCTCAATCATGGAGGTCTCTGCATTTTTCTGGACTCGTACGCTCTTCAAGTCTTCTACTTCACAATTCATAAGAGCTCGTTTAATGGGCAGAACTGAAACTTGAGCGCCAGTAGAGCTGGAAAAGGCCAACCAAAATGAAAAATTTGGGAATCGCTTCCTTTCGGCCGCCATTGCAAAGCTTCGAATTGTTTCTTGTGAAACTTGTGAGTTTGGACAGTTTTCTGACGCTCCACTTTCTTCTCCATTATCGTCTTCGCCTTCGTCATCTTCATCGCCATCTCCGGGCTTATCTTTTTCCCTTGCAACTTACTTTGGTGGCTCTTGCACTCCAATCGACGAGAAATAAAACTCAAGACCATCAAGCTTAGCCAGTGCATACATGCATTGATCTCTTTTCTTGCAGACTAACTTCCAGGCTTCTGCCAAACCCTTTTTTGAACTCGCCACACGCAGGACGCAGTCACAACTGAAAGGCGCTTTTTATAATCGGCGTCAAGAAACAATACGCTGCATCTTTGATCATCTTGTTGTTTAGCTGACGAGCGGGAAATCGAGCAATTCTATCCATCGTCGTTGTCTGCTACCAACTGATGCAGGGAAACTTGTTCCTTTATAGTTTTGGGCCTAGCGCATGCGCAGTCCCTCTGAACACACCCACAATATGGAATTCACACAAGCAAGTAGCATACCATTACATAACCTTGCATTGTTCTATTGTAGTAGGAGAACCTTGTTTACTTACCCACGGTAAGCGCAAGCGCAGTACACAACTTTAAACAATGAAGTCGATGAAAATGCTTCAAAACCCGGCGTGGCATTTTTAAGTTGTTTCAAGCACTGGACATTGCATAATCATTGCATTATTGTCGTTCATGAGGAAACAATAGTTGCTTGTTTAGATCAAGGACACTGCAGACGGACGCAGCATTCTGAAATATGCAAGTTATTTTCACTTTTTGGCTGATTCAAACTAATTCGCTAAACATTTCAGCGCGGGTATTGGCTGTAATGAATGCCAAAAATATTCACACAAATAAGCTGTTTCTGTCAGACGGATCGACGGCTCCACGGATTTTTTTCATATAATCGCTGCTTTAATCAACTAATTCATTACTAATATATCTTTTTTAATCATTTTATATTAATATATTGATAATACACAATAAAGTCTAATTCAAATTGATTAAAATTATAAATATTATTCACATATTTTAAATATAATTGATGTCAATTATTAATTTGAATTATAATTAAATAATTTTAGCATATTTATATTTATATTCATGTTAATATTATAATAAATAATTAATTAGAATTAATCTATAAATTGATAATATCAATATTTCCATTTGTCAATACATTAGTAATTGATATTGTTTTTAATGATAGAATTAGCATTGATAAAAAATTGTGTATTTAGTAGATTAGTCTCTAGATCAGTTGTTTATTAAGACTGAGAAAATATTAGATGATCTTACCAAGGATAGACGGACTTCACTTTTTAACAGAGATTGTATGAAAATATCCGTGAAGCCGTCGATCCGTCTGTCTTAAAAGTTTTCCTTCATTTCTTATACAATAAAATAAATGTTTCTACCATGACTGATGGACGGCTAGACGGATTTCACTTTTTAACAGAGATTGTATGAAATATCCGTGGAGCCGTCGATCCGTCTGTCTTAGAAGTTTTTATTTCAACCTCATTTGCTATGCAATGAATTACTTTTTCTGCTATAACGGATGGACGGCTAGACGGACATCACTTGGTGCGCATGACCAGATTGACCCTTCCGCACCCATTTTCTCAATTCGGAGTTCATAACACTAACATAGAGGTTTTTAGCAGCGAAGTGGAACCTTTGGACCTGTCGAAGGCGTTCCTTTTTCTCAGTAGTACCTTCTCCAAATCAAGCGCAATTTGGAAAATAACGCTTAATTGAGGAGATCTCAATTTGTTTAATACTCTGGATAAGGGCTAGATGGAGATGTTCGAGCCATTGAAAGATTGAAAAAGGAACTCCTGTTTCTTTTCTAAGTCTTTAAAGAAAAGGGAACCCAATTTTGGGGAATGGTTATTATTCTTATTCTTATTGTTATTGTTATTGTTATTCTTATTATTATTATTATTATTATTATTATTATTATTGTTATAATAATTATTATTATTATCAGGCCTTCAATCGGCCCTATTTCCTATATTTTTGCGACTCTCCTATATTCCCCTTTGTCTTGAAATGCCCTATATTTTGGAAATTTTGCACGAAAACATGAACCCTGCACCCTGCATATATCAAAGTTCACTTAAAAATGTATTTTCTGGGTTGGCCCCCCTTTCATGGTTTGTCCATATAATAAAAAGAAAATTACATGGTGGCTTGAAGATATGAGTTTGCTGCCCTCATTCGTAAAAACTTGTCTTGCCACTCGAAAATAAATCTCATATCTTCGCGCCACCATGTAATATCCTCTATATATTTTTGGAAAAATGCCCTATATTTAGCTAAAAACTTGCTAAAATTAAATGCAGGTCAATGTTCTTCTTGCATGCCATTTTTGCATTTTGGATGACAGCAACATTGTCATGATAATGTGCATCAAAAATACTATAAATTATTGCTTATAATAATTTATCTATTAAATAATATAATTGTGTGAAATCCAGATGTTATACATGTAAATAAATGTATTTGCTGGATTGATGTAAGAACTGTCACATTTTATTTACCTGACACCTTGTTGATCATTTCCCACGTCTAGCTCTTGCTCCTCATGATCCCTGGTTAACATCAGGATAAGACAGAAATTGGTATCAAAGAGTTACTTTACTTGGGATCTAACAACAGCAGTATGTTCAAACGCTTGCACAATCCAAATGATTCTACAATCATATTAACAGGGGACCTGACACTCTGACTTGAACGTCCCAAAACAATAACAGTTTCAGCAATTTCAGCACAAACTTTATTTTGATTGATGTCCGAGTGTCACACCTACCTAACAGCTGGGCCAACATCAGTGTCTTGATCCCTGTGATCCATGCTTAGAGGTCAACACAGGATTGAGACAGTATTACATGGAAGATATAATTATCAACCTGAGAAACAATTTATCTGACTAGGTGATGACAAGCTGCAGAATGGTTTGTCATATTTTTTTTCCACACCAGAGGGGCTTGCCTGGGGCAATCCCCACAAAAATACAAGAGGGTGAACATCATATTCCCTAAGTGTATACAATTCACCCAACCACTGCCATCTCTCGGGGGTGTCCAAAGAGTTGTTTTCATGCCAAAGTTGACCTACAAATTCAGCTATTTCAAGGATCGCAATAACGTTAGGATTTTCCCCATCCAATTTTCTATTTCTTAGGGGGTAATGTCTATCTTTATGAAGAGTTCCCCAGGGTCAAGGACCCACCATTTGAAGACCCCTCCCTGGAATTTCTAATAACAAAACCGGCAGAGATTAAAACGTCCTGTCCTTTTTAAACTAAACCTTAGACAGTTATATTTTTTTAGGGATTGAATGAAGATTTCCCCTTGAAAAATGCTTACCCTTTCGGCTTGTTGGTCTTTGTGCTTTTTGGCTTTTTAGCTCCCTTGGCCCTGCTCGGGATTGCCAAGCCTGTCACTTCGCCAAATAAATTGTTCACCTGCCTGTTTTTTTATAGAAATCTGTATCAGACCTTTCAGCAATTAAGTTACAACACAATTCCCTGAAGGGTAAGATGAATAGTGGTGGATTATGAATACCGGGGCATTACATTTGTAATTGCATCAAGGCATCATAAGCATCAAGATACTGCTTCTAGTTATCCACCAAATAAAATAAAAGAAAGTTGTCAATATTAGCCACAGGCAAGGGTCATGCAGTGCCTCAAGAAAAGACAAATTAAAAGCAATTAAAATATACGTATCTACTACAATACAAACCACCATATCCCAGAGTCAGATGACTGAGTATTAAAGTGCTACTCAAGGCAAAAATCAATCACATTTCATAAAGAAGATCCATTATCCAAGGGAATAAAAGTGATAGAAAGATGTGTTTTATGTGCACCGTTAATATTTTATTAATTTTGGAATATTTTAAATAGGCTTCTTTTTTTGTTTAACTATGCACGATGCATCTTGGGGGAGAAGCTCTTCAGAACAATGGTTTTGTGACGCATGAAGAAGACATAGAAAAAAGAGTCACATTATAGAGTCCTCAGAGGCACAGCATTTGTACCCTTTCTTAAACAGGGTGCAGACGGCTTGAACGCTAGACGGCTTGCAAAGATTTGAGCGTGTAGTACTCTGCGACCAAAATATATTATTTCTCTACTTATAAATGTTTTTTCGCCGAACTATTAGAGCTGGGGCAAGTTAACACCTAACGCTACAGGCCTGAATCATTGTAGAAAGACCCATGCTAAAGCTATAATATTGGCTCTTCACAACAAAGGTAATTGTTCATTCATTCTTGACGAATTTATAATATTCACCAGCGTCTATAAATCATAGAGTGATCCACAACGCAATTATCAAGGGACGATCAGCTTAGCATTTGAAGACATAAAGTAATAACATGTCTTCTCCGCAAAATTTCAGAAAACTTCGGTGTTTTTGGTGATGCTATAGGACTTTTAATGTTAAGCATGAGTTAAAAGAAAACTTAAGTCATCAATTTGTTGCTCTTATAAAATCTCAATTTTGGTTCCGAGGAATTGGCTAAGATTTTCTAATTACAAGGGGCAATTAAATTGAACATTAATTTTGCAATTTCGTGCAAAATTGATAGCAATTTTTTTTTTCAGAGATGTCTAAAGTTGAACAAGGGGGTCCACTGACTGTAGCTGGGATATTGTTAAAAGTATTAATGCAAATAAAGATCGAAGTATGTTAAGGTATTGCTAAAAGATGTCTGCTACTGTCCTCCACGTTTGATATATGACCGAATTTATATTTATAGAAACTGCGCTTGGACTTTTCGTGGAGTCACCTCAACTGTGAAGCAAACTTGGTTCTTGCATGAATATTGCGATCAGAATTGTAGGCATTTTGAGTTCCACGATGCCACGGGCCTTGGGGAAATTTAATCCCTAATTTCCCTCGGTGCCATGTTATTTCTTATAATAATTACTCCTATAGGTTCTGTTCAGAATTGGTGTAATGACCTGTAATCACTTTGCGATTGGTTTCACTACAGCCATATGAAATTCGCTCTGTCAGAAGTGATCAAATAGTATTTAATTTCGCGTGACAACGACATGCATCACAACGCATGGCTCTGCATGCAGCTAAGCACGACATACAAGACAGCGCAATTTGAAAATACAGCGGCTTGATCGCCAAGCTCGGGCATTTAGACTCTGTAGCGACCGCAAATGGCAACAAATTTTACTATGGAAGAAATTCAGCAGTCAAAGCAAGAAGCTACTCTCGTGAACACGACAGCACATCATCGTGGAGGTAGTGTGCAAATCTGACGCCATACACAAATCCGGTTAACAGTGTTTACATCTTGTTGCCACCCAATTTAGATCATGTAATGATTCATTTAGGAATTAGCCATTGATTATTTTGTATAAACTTGTATGGGCAATTTCCTGTGTGAGGAATTGTACAATTACTCCCAAATAAATCCATTGCTTGATCTGAATTGGGTGGTATACGAAGTAAACAACGTTAAGTCTATACGGTCACTGTTTTACTAGTTTTACTGTTTTAAATATTAATGTTATTTATACAAGTTTCTGTCACATATAGGCTTTATTATAGATACGCTTGTGCCGTGTTACGGGATATGTATTCCCTTACTTTGCTTTCAAAATCGTTACATCGCGTTATTTGTAACAAGATAGAACTAAAAGGCAACCGTAGCAGTCAATAAAGCAATACAAGTTAACATATGCACGTATATGCAGGCTTGTGCAGAGGTGTTATAACTGAGCTGATAATTAGAGGCTATGTGTCCTAAGGTTCCTTTCACTTTCGAACGTCGGTTTACTAAACTTTATTACTAAACGTTAAAATATTTTGAAGCATTTGACTGCATTTTGCTGGAGAATTGATTAAATGCATGAGTACCCTTACTTCAATGCCAAAACAGGTAACATTACAAAGTGTCTATTTCCAGGCCGGAAAACAATTTCCGAAATTTCACTTCTCGCCAGTAGTTAGGTAGTAGTAAGCAGTTGTGTTCTTAGCGCACGTGCAATACTGTCTCTCTCGGATCAGCATCTTGGACTGCGTAGAGCTACTGCTGTGTTGTAATAAAACCCCTACAATTCTGGTCAAGCATTCTGGTTGTTCATTCTTACTGGCGTCTGCAAAAAAGACCAAAAAGTATCAAACTTTAGAATCTTCAATTTTGTCGTGCTTCTTTTGGAATCTATTTTGTCAGAATCAACCCAGTCCAAAATGTTTTGCACAGTAATTTAACATACTGAAAAGTAATTGAAGCATGCATGAGTACCCTTAATTTATGTAAATTAGCTCATTTAATATTACCGAGTGTGCTATTTTGGGTGTGATACCCATAGTGCATTGCAATCGCGCGAGCGTAAATTAGTCGGGGAAAACGACGGCAGCTCGCTCTTCGAGGCGAAAACAAAGCCGCAGAAATGGCTTCAAATATCGGTATGAAAGACGTAGAGCGGGGTCAAACGGCACAAAACTCAGATGGAGGTATGCTTCAGCGTTATATCTAGTTTTTTCTTGCATTTTTAACCTTTTTATAGCTATTCCGAGCAACTTTATCTCGCGTGGTGTCCGTGCTAAAAACCAAAATGGCGCCTTGGGAACAGTTGTTTTTCTTTTCGTTGCGATTGAATCTTGTATCATTTCCGTGAATCCTCTTCAAGTGGATAATTCACCGGTTTAGGGAGATGTCCTCGGAAAAAGAGAAACTAGTTCCGTTGCAATATCGATGTTTTCCTGCTGGTGATATGGTGGAAAACACGTCCATATGTTTTGAAGGGCAACCTTTTTTTCGACAACTTGACAGTAAGAACTTTATATTCATTTCGAGAAGAATTCCTCAGAGAAGAATTGTCAAAATATAAGCACACATGCAAAATCGCAACTAGGAAGTAAACTTACTACTGTTTTGTAATCAGAAAATGTGGTTTGTGTTTACTACAAGATTTCGGCTTTGAAATTCGCCCACTATAAACGCATGAAAGTGAAATAGAGGTAACTTAGTATTCTCTGATAAATATCAAAGAATTGAATGGGTGTGTGTGTGCTTTATAACAGGTTTTCCTCTATTAATTTCAAAACTTAGATAATAAAATCTTTACTTCTTGTCTTTTAACCAAGCACTTGATATACCGTCTAACAGCCAAAATAATATAAATTTTAAGTGCCTTCCAGAAGAGGTTTTTCAGTCACATAGGTCTTACAGATATTCTATGCAAAAACATAATTTTAATGAAAAATGTGCCCAAACCCTAGTTTGTCTGTAAAGATAACATGGCTGCAAGGATTGATTGCAAGATTGTAGTTCTAATTATTTGAACTGTTATATTTCAGGTGACACAGAGCGGGGATACTGTTACTACTTCCTAACCGCTCTGTCGCTTGTTATGATAATTTGCACATTTCCACTCTCGATCTGGTTTTGTCTCAAGGCAAGTAAAGTACAAATAATATTAATATGACCTTTGGTTATGCAAATAACATCTGTGCTACTACTGGCGGATTAAAAGGTTATTGGCAGACGCTGGGTTTTGAAAATATCCTTGTTTCTCTGCTCTTTGGGAAACACTTTTAGTCGGATAATATTTTAGTCATGTTTACCAAAATATTATGCAGTACCTATTACATGATAATATATAGTGCCGGCTAAATGTGGCCACCTGAGGGTAAAATGATTAAACTGCTAATGAATTTCTTTTGAGTTTTCTCATGATTAATCTGTCTACTATTGTGAGTGTCAGATTTTTATATTTTGAGGATTTTTCTGCCATTTATCAAATTCTGTTTAGGAAGAAGTATTTCATAGCTTCATATTGTATCGGTTGTTAATGTCAGTGATTGCTGTTGGTTTTAAATTACCATGTACATTTTATCCACGCATTTGTCTAAAATACCATACAAAACTAATAATCACAGTTGTTCAGCAGTATTTTAGCTTATTGTGGCCCTATTGGCCTCATATCAGACCTGAATTTTACAGTCAAAGTACCCACAAGTGCCAAAGTACACCCACAATGATGTCACAAGATTACCACTGTATTTTTGCAAGTGTGTATAAATAATAATGTACCTATGTCCATCCAAAAATCATATACATTTAAGAGTTTGTAGTGTTAACATCATTTTAAAGTTTTATATTATTGCTCCCTGGAAATGGTCTTATGATTGAAGTGCTTTGTCAATTAGGTGTCAGATATCAAAATTATGTGCCCATAATATTGATGGGTTAAAAAAACCTCAGCTATAAATTTCTTTTCATATCATAATAGATAGGCCAGATTTCATTCCATAATAATTGGTGTTTTTACAAATTATCACATCAACAGCTTCACTACTATGTTTCTTGAGAATATACAGTCTGAGTTTGTACGGTACTGGTCTCATGTAATCACCTGTATGTTAATTACCGGCTGCAAGGTCCATATAGGGAACAACTTTGGCCAAGGGCTGAAAAATTCCAGCCTCTTTCAACATTTTCTAGGCTGAGGTCACAGTTTTTTCCTATACAGACTGACCTAAAGCCAGCAAATAACACTTATTTAGTAACTCTAAAATTTGATTTTTTCGATGGAAACAAGAGCACACAATTGGTTACCATGACCAGTGATATAATAATAATTGTTACCCAAATCGGATTCCACTAGATGGCTCTTCTCCCATTGCAGGACCTACGGTTTTATGTCCTTCTCCGAGAAGATGCAAAAGCAGGGCTGGAAATTAAGAAGAAAAAAACACTTTGGACAATAGTTTCAATTTTTTGTCGCATTTGAAAGACTGTGGGTGACAAAATTGCTTAAATGTTAGTAGCAAATCAGAAACATTTAGTTGCAAAAGCGACTCATACGGGTGTAACTTTCAGCCCTGGAAGGTCCATTTGCAGATGTTAGAGCAAATGCAGCACCTCCTCAATTATTTAGAAAAGAGCCTGAGTGTTGGTCCAGCCAACAACTAACTTCCCGCACAACAGCCTGGTGCTCTACCACTGCGCTAACTGGTCGGCGGTTACCAGAAGGTCAAAGATACAATAGGAAAATACTGCCCATGCATGCACCCTCTAAGAACCAATCAGAATGCAGAATTCAATTACCATGCCCAGGCATGTAGCGACCGTAGTCCTGTAAGCCAATATGCATTGTTGTACCTTATGAAGCCCAAAAAATTCAATAAATATACAGCACAAAATGGAGTTGAGCTATGAAAACAATGCAGTGGCATACATCATAAAAAGTGTCTGGCTACGTGTCTGATGCCCTCAGGAAATAAATAATACTAGCTGATGCCCATGAAAAATTCACTGAGTGCAAGGGGGAAATTTATCTTACTTATATTATTCTCTTAAAACAAATGGAAAAAAACTCACAACGGACATAGGATGTGTTTTGCTTCTCGTGCAATTTCCATTTAGCGCCGCGCTTTGCAAAGCAAGGTACCTACAGTTGTGTATGTTTTTCTAACAATGAATGAAAATTATTCTCAGGTCAAAGTTTTCAAATTAGAATGTTCCCTGCAAATAACTGTAAGCAATCTGTAACACAACCATTTGGGTCTGGATGTCTATGGTGCTTTCAGCTGTACGAACTGAGTTCTTTTTTAGTTTCTGTGGGAGACTCCAACAGGCAACATGTTGGCTTTGTACCTCGCTTAAGAAATCGCTTGAATTAGAACTTAGCTCAAGGCGACTGGGTGCATTGGGAACCTTGGTCTGGAGAGTTATTATTTTCTTAAGCAAGTCGAAATCAATAATTGTTTCACTTGTATTATGTTACTAGTCATGACAACTTTCTGTGGTAAAAGAATGGAACACATCCTATATGGGGAACCCTGAATGCCGTAGAACAATGGAGTTTCGGTTCCTTCTTGCATGGAATGATTATGTAATGGATGGATGATTATGTAATATTTGTGAAATATCTAATTTAACATAACCGTGCTGCAATGCTCTGATTCACTCCATACTTGGTGCTTTTATGAGCAAATTTGCTTTCTCTTCCCTGTCCTCTGATTAATTGCATTACTCCACTGTGCAAAATTGAGTTAAAAGGTTTCTTTCAAGACTACCATTTAGAGTAATTCATAAGAGCTGACAGCTACAAATTGAGTTTGTAAGGCCACCAAGAACAATAGAATTCAGTTCTGAATTAGAGTATACAGCATTATGTGAAACATATGTAGCACTTAAAGCTGTTTAATATACAATTGTACAATCATTGGTGTGAAGAATACAAACACCTGAAGTCATGTTTTTAAGTAAAATGCATTTATGCTATCTGTCATTGAGCTTAATAATTCGAAATAATAGTCCCCTACAAGAACAATGGAATTCATTTCTGAAGCAGACAGGTAGCTTGGTTATGTAATATTTGCGAAATATCTAATTTAAGTTGCAGACGTGGTCATTGGTGTGAAGAGTGTATATGCCTGAAGTCATAATTATTATTTTTTGTAAAATCAATTATTATGCTATCCTTCATTGTGTTTAATAATATTAAGCCAATATACATGTATGAATAACTTCATTTCTACCGTACACTAAGTTTTGCTGTCCAGTATTTAGTAGAGTGTTTTTCATAAACCCTTGGGACATGCTTTAACTAATACTCTTTTTAATTCGTTTGTCGGTTCTCTTTGACTACAATTGTAGTTCGCTTTTGTTCCACACATTTATCAAAACCCCTCATAAATTATTGATTAAATTGATAAGCTCTGTAGTTCTTTGAGATGGAAGAAATGCTAAAAAACATTTTCATATTATAGCAAACACTACATAACAATCTGATCTCAATTAACTATCTCAGAAAACATTCCCAAACATTGCAATTGATTGGATAGCTTGCCTCTTAGTAACAGTTCAAATATTATGTTTCAAAAACCAGTAATGATAGACCCCACAAGATAAAACATTATTTAAATTTCTGCCTTGGGCCAGAAAAGGTTTTGAACACATCAGCTTTCCCTCAAGACATTGTGAAAACATGTAAAGTACACCTTAGAAATCAAAACATATGGCACTTGTTTTATATAAAGTGCACAAAGATAGGTCTGAATGTGGTTTTGTTTCCAAATTAGAAAGAATTTGTGGCCCGGCTGTGTCATGGTTTAAGCAAACTATCAGGACCTGTGGCTTTATTAAAATGAACTAAAAAAAAATAGGGGGTGCAACGTAACATCACAAATCTTTGACTTTTGATTAGCCAACTCCCTCCCCTTCCCTTTTAGAGCCGCTATGCAGGCTAACTTTTGATATGAGCAGCGTTTTAGCAAAAATCTATCTATACCACGGGACATTTGTACTTATCTAGCAGTTGAAAAGGTTATTTAACATACCTAAGATTATTTTGCTCACTTCTTGTTAATGTAATTTGACTGCTACCTAAATTATCCCAAAAATTGTGACACACCAGCAGCTGTATAGGAGGCTGCTGGATTCTTTTCTTTTTGTTTTCAGTGACATATGAGAAAAAAGTATATCTCCGACCAAACTATGTAGGAGGATAGCTTGATTTTCTGCCATCCATTTGCTTTCCATTGTAATGCACATGTTCCTCAACTTGTGAAATGAAACATCTGAGTTCACCAAATTTGTCTCATCAATTATGTACCAGTAATCACTGACCCAGAATGGATCAGTGGTATTGGTCATGTTAGTGGAGTGGAATGGTTGGGAAGCCCGGCAAACTTCAAAGGGTCAACACAATAGCGTGGGCTGGATGTTGAGAGGGGCTATCACATGATATTGACCCTGCACAATCTTTTGTTTCATGCTCATCTAATATGCATGTCTGGTTGAACACTGAATTTTACTGGCTGAATTTTGGTATTTATGGGCCGTGAACAAAGAGATAGTACAAGGCAAAATTCACTTTCTTGCTCCACCGATACATAGTTTATAGAGGGGAATGGTTAGGAAACCTGACACCCTGTTAGGGACTGGTCATAAATTAGAGGGGGAGGGCTGGTGCAAATATGGGGAGGGCCTCTAGTTTTCATGCAGGTGAAAAAGGGAGGGTCAAAACATTTGGTGCAAATGATAAAGGGAGGGTCATTATTTTTTACGCAAACATTGTTAGGGTAATACAGGGCCTTAGCGCTTATAGGGCCACAGTTTTTCCCCAGTCAATCCCTAAAACTCCCGATTTTGCACCCTGCATATCAAAGTTTACCCAAACATGCGGTAATTTCACATGCTGGGCTCTAAATTTCTGGTGCGCTTTGTGTGCATGAGAGTTTTAACTTTGCCTAAAAGTTGAGTCGTTTATATGTTGCACTGCTATTATAATTATGAAAATAGGTTTAAAAAAACTTTACTTTTTCTAGTCGATCCAGTGAATGATTGGGGAGGGTCACCATTAACTATGTCCCTACATTTGGGAGGGCCAACATTTTTCGTGCATCTTGTCAGGGGAGGGTTTCCCAAAAACATGTACATGTACTGTAGACCAAAATAAAATTGCACCAGCCCCCTCCCCCCTAATTTATGACCAGTCCCTTATTGTTCAATTCACCCTTTTGGTGCTAGGGTTGCTTGCACCATGTAATGCTATGATCACCAAAATGTTCAAACAGTGGCATCAAAAATTCACACAATGTACAAGTTTACTGCTGTTTTCCATCTCAATGTTTCTTGGTTTACTTGTGTTTTCCTGGCTCTTCCATTTTAATGCAATTTCAAGCTACATTTAAAACAGCTTTTTGGACAATTACATTGTCAATTAAACAAAGAAGCCACTCAATAAATGCTCAAAAGTTTGTATATTTGTGTGACAATCCCCCCACAATGTCTCAAAATGTTGTAACTAACATGTACATCACATTGAAACCGTCACATGGCACCTAGCCCCAAAAAGGTGAATTCTATGGCAATGCACTGCAGTCAAACAAGCGCATAGTATGGTAGTTACATGACTACTTGCAATAGGTTTTTTAATTATGTGCAGATATTGAACTCGCTAGAACTTCACATTGCTGTTGTTGCAGTAGATGTGATGTTTTATGCATATTTTTAATTTAATGTTTACTTAATTATTCAGATCGTCCAAGAATATGAAAGAGCTGTGATCTTCAGACTTGGTCGACTGCTACAGGGTGGTGCTAAAGGGCCTGGTATGTCACATTATTTAGTAAAAATAAATTTAATATTCATAGTTTTTATAATTCTTCATATTTACCTTGAATCATGTACCATAATAAAACTTAACTCTTTTTTGCATTAAAAACATATTAAATAAGTTGCAAGTTGTGACTGCAAGGTGAAAAATAATTTTTCAATAATTTGCTCAAATTTGCCAGCTTTATGTGTACTTGCCAAAAAACAACCTGCACAAAAATGGAAGAAGTTAATATCCCAGGTCATTTCTCCACCTTCTGCAAAGTTGCCATAAAATTTGCAGTCATATTTTTGGCTGTTTTTGCACACAACTTGACATTAATTTTCCACACAGTTTTCAAAAAAATATTTTCTTTGCAATTTTTGTTGTTATATTTTCTGACCTAAAAATGGCCGACAAAGTATCAAAAAGTGTATAAGATTTATGGCCATTTTAAGAAACAAGCGTGTTATTGTTTTTCTTCAGGTTTGTTTTTTATCATGCCCTGTATTGATTCATATCAGAAGGTTGACTTGAGAGTGGTATCCTTTGATGTTCCCCCACAAGAGGTACAGTAGATGCTTGTGTACTATTTAAAACTTAAATACCAGACCACTAAAAGTAACTTCTGTGCAACCTTACCATCTGTAGATTCTCACCAAAGACAGCGTGACTGTTGCTGTAGATGCTGTGGTGTACTTCAGGATCTACAATGCCACCATGTCCATCACTAATGTGGAGAATGCTAATGCATCGACCCGCCTGCTGGCCCAGACAACTTTGAGAAATGTTCTTGGAACTAAGAACCTGACAGAAATCCTGTCCGAGAGAGACAACATCAGCCATGTTATGCAGGTATGGGGCTGTAAAAGGTAGCATTAGCCATATTTATGCTACAATCAAATGCAGGACGTTGGCACTAGCCTGCGTAGCAAGTGTTTCTGTGGGGTTTCAGGGGGCAGAGAAGCCTGTCAGTTCGAGATTTTCGATATTTGGCAACCAAAAAAAATGGAGAGACTTCGCGTGACCAAATCATTGAGCTTCAGGCTTTTCTTCTCTGTCCCCTGAAACCCCACGGCAACGCTTGCTATGCAGGGTACGTTGGCGCACCTGCCTCCCTTTCCCTCCGCCTTCGCCCTTTCAATGTTGCTAGTTGAGCTGGCGATAAGCAGCTGATTTTCCAGCCAACATTGAAAGAGGCAGGAAGGGAATGGAAGTGCATACTTTTGCATTTGATTGTAGCCTGCGTAGCAAGCGATTCCCCAGGGTTTCAGAGGTCAGAGAAATGTGTGAGCAAATCTTTGGCCGCAGGGGGAGGGGAGAGGAAGGAAGGAAACTTCTCCCCCCCCCCCTTGTTTTCTCTGGCCGTAAAACTCCTCGGAAATGCTTGTAAGGCAGGATATATTTTTACTAAAAGACAGCTAAGCCGTATGGGCGACCGTAGATAGTTTTATTGTATAAACCTTATGGCTGAATTACGGAACAGAGCAGATTTCGTATGACTGTGAAAAGTGCCTTGGCACGGTCGCGGCGCGGCGCGGGACTTCGCCTTAGAACTTAGAAAAGATACTTCCTAAGATAGATTACTCTAATTACGGGAGGGACAGACAGCGGGTGTTCTACAGCCTGTCAAGGTGGCTGGGCACCTTGAGCGCTCTTATAGCAGGTGTAAGAGCCGATTTAAATGATGGCAGGTCTGCAGCGCTCACAACGTCAGCAGGAAGACAGTTCCATGTACGAATAGTTCTTGGGAAGAATGAGTACTGTAGTTATAGGCCAAAATATTGGCCTGTAACTGCTGGTAGGTCTCCGAATGTCTTCGAGTGCTTCTGGTGTTCTGGGTAGGAGTCAAATCTTCTGGTGGTCGCCAGTGGATGAGCTGATTGTGGAACTTATACAATAGCGTGGACTGATTAACTAGACGTCTGGATTCAAGGGTATCCCAAGAGTTTTCACTAACTGGGAAGTGCTTGTAGTTAGCTTATAGTCACGGCACACTAATCGAGCAGCATTTTTCTGTACTTGTTCTGTGCGATTTACATCAGAGTCTGTGTGTGGGCTCCAGGAGGAGGACGCATACTCCAGCGAAGGTCTTACTAACGCTAGGTACCTACGCTCTCTCCTTGACCTCTCTTGAACAAGGTCTCAGGGTGCGCCTAAGCCGCCCGAGTGTCTTGCTGGCTTTGGAGGTGATCTTGGTGCAATGGTCCCCCCAGCGGAGCTAATCATTGCACTTAATCCCAAGGTAGTCGCATTGGGGTACTTGTGACAGGGCATCGGACCCAGCGTAGTACGTACACTCAGACGGCTTGCGCTTGTTAGTAACGCGGAGAAGATGACATTTCGTTACATTATAGCTCATCTGCCAATCAGATGCCCATTTCGTCAAGCTGTTTAGGTCAGCCTGTAGTGCCTGATGGTCTTGCTCCGATCGAATTTCGCGATACACCACTGTGTCGTCGGCAAAAAGGCGAAGCTGTGGGCTTGATGACTCAACGATGTCATTGATGAACAGTAGAAAGAAACTGGGCCCCAGAACAGAGCCCAGGGGGACCCCTGAGGCAACGCGGGTCGTGGCGGAGTATGAACCGCCTGCGGTGTAGATACGGAATGAATCTCGTAGTCGCTGCGCGGCACAACTTTGTCGCGTCACGTTTCACAGTCATACGAAATCCGCTCTATTTACAACTAGAATAAAGCGGTATATCTACAAATGTATAAAACTATTTACCGATAGATGCAATTATGAATATTATTAAGTGCTAACGTAGCATTCTTGAAATGGACTTTAAAATATACAATACATGTGAATTCATTGACAAGCATCGGAAGAGTTGGTAATGATAAAACTTGACTGAAATCGCTTGGTATTACACCACTGAACATTGGCTGATCGCATTTTTTTCCACACCCAGAGGGTCGAGGATCCTACCATTTGAAGACCCCCCTCCCCTGGAATTTCCAGAGGTCGTCAACACCCTCATCCCATGGAATTTACAGGAATCCTGAACACCCCGTCCCTTGGAATCTCCAGGTTGCCTAAACATCCCCTTTTCCCCAGCTTAGACAGACCTCTCCGCCCTCGAATTTTCCAGGGTCTTGGCCCCCATAGTCCAGTCCCTGAACTCTCCTTCGCGGCTCCGTTGTTTCCTGTGGTCGCCGAAAGGAGAGTCCAGAAACCTTTGGATGCGCATGCGCTAGATCTGACCAAGAACTTGGGTTTTTACGTTAGTGCCCATGATCCAAATACCGCTGTCGGAGATTGATTGTTGGCTACATGAATTTTGCCCATCAAGATAGGACGCCCTTGTGACCGTAACCGCGAAAATTCAACAATCAATCTCCGACAGCGGTGTTTGGATCATGCGCACTAACGAAAAAACCCAAGTTCTTGGTCAGATCTAGCGCATGCGCATCCAAAGGTTTCTGGACTCTCCTTTCGGCGACCACAGGAAACAACGGAGCCGCGAAGGAGAGTTCAGGGACTGGACTATGGCCCCCAGTGCGGAAAGAAAATGCAATAGCCAATAAAAATACTTTGCGCCTTTCCAACCCCATACGGCTTAGCCGTCTATAGTATATAATTGTGTCTTGGTAATTTGTAGTGAATTGTTTTCCGTTTCAGAGTTCTCTTGATGAGGCAACTGACCCATGGGGAGTAAAGGTGGAGCGAGTGGAGGTGTAAGTACTTTTTAGTGTATCCGTGCCATTTCTCATTTATATTTATACCGTTCAAGAAACTCCAAAACCAAGTCAAAAAATGTTTTAGTTACTAGTAGTAATCATAGATTAGAAACGCGTTCGAAGAAGGACTTTTTCCGTTATTTCTTATCCGTTTTTATTTATGTTGCATGCCAAGATGTGAGCGTGACGTGCCGTGACTGGTTTTTAGTGGACGTAAATCAAAATCTGTTTCTTTGCATTCTTTTAAAAAGCAAATCTTGTCAACAAGCCAGAACTTGTCTTCCCTTACTCCGCGTGGAACGCTTGAGAATTTTCTTAGAGAAGCCTAGCCTGCGACCTGAATTATCCAGGAGTGTCGGAAGTTCTGCAAATCATTCTGATGAAAACTTGGAATTGAAGCGAACTGTAACTGTAACTATTCATAGGAAAGGAAACGTGCAAAAGGATTTACCAGTTGAATTGTTCGCTGAATCGATTTTCGCAGGCCCATGTCTTTGGTATTTGCATAGAGACGAATCGCCTTGCAAAGACTTAGAATGTCGACCGTTATCTTTTTGTGCGATCAGCCTCTTTCCCTTAGATAAAATAAACCTCTAGGCATTTTATTCTTGGCGGTGTGCGAAAGAATTTTCAATCAATGCGGCCGATATGTGGCGGTGAATTACTAAGCGAACAGAGTTTGATGAACCGGTCGCAAATGTGAAACAAAGTTGACTGAGAACTTGATAAATTTCGAATGCGTCAAAATCTTGTAAAACCGGTTTCTAACCTGATTAGTGGCCTCGGTCTGATGTCGAGGGCTTGTCTCAAGAAAATCGCTCAAATCTTCTTGGCTTGCCGAGATTAGAATTGCGTTCTTCGAACGCGACAAGATGGAAAACTCTACCCATTTGGCTAGTGTGTAGAAATACACTGTAAATAAGAGCGCATTTCAGATAGTGTCGAAAGCGAAACACAACGTAAATCCACTCAGCCAATCAGGAACGAAACCTATTCAACAACCAACCAATCAGCGAACGAAGTACGACTTGTCCAGGGCTGGAACTTAGGACCAGCTGGTCGCTTGGGCGACCACATACCGGTATCAGGGCTAGGCGACTAAACATTTGGACTTAGGCGCCAGCTGGCGACCAAATATTTTGTTACTCTTTTCAAGCTTGATGCCATCTGGCGACAGACTCGTACCCGTCGCTTAGTAGAAAAGTCGATGAACGCAGGGGATTATGGGAAGGATTAGCGCGGCGCGCAATGCATTGTGGGAAGGTTTCGCAAGGCGCGCAATGGATTGTGGATGCATTGCGCGCCGCGCTAATCCTTCCCATAATCCCCTGCGTTCCTCGACTTTTCTACTAGAGAGCAGCAAAGCAGTCATTTGACGACCTAGCGACGGGTACGAGTCTGATCTGGCGACCAAAAGCTATGTTCAGGCGATCAGTTTTTCGCACTTGGTCGCCAGTTGGCGACTGAGGAAAAAATGTAATTTCCAGCCCTGCTTGTGTTGAGTCGTGATGCTAGAAAACAATATTTATTCGCAGTCTTATTGGCTGAATAAAAAAAGACCAAAGACATCAACCAATAGGAACTCATTAAAAAGCGGTCTGATTTACTTTTGACTGTCATCTGAAATGCACTCTGTAATTTACAATTAGAAAACGTAGTTGTAAATACTACACTGGTTTCTCTTTCAGTAAGGACGTCCGTCTTCCTCAGCAACTCCAGAGAGCCATGGCTGCCGAGGCTGAGGCGGCGCGAGAAGCACGCGCTAAGGTGAGTGAAAAAGGGTTAAGCCGGGGAAATACGAGGCACAAAATCCCTCAACTTGTCGCGCAACATTGCTGCGTTACAAGTCTAATTTTTGTTGCCCGTTCTCCATCAAATTCACAATGTGTCGCGCAAGCTTTTTTCTTTGATGGTCACATATGCGCGCCCAAGGCGGATTTTGCCCCCTTAGAACCTCATTTCTATTGACTAATCAACTTGAATTGTAGGCAAAATGTTGCGCGACAAGTTGTGTGTTTGATGAAAAACGAGCAACAAAGCCAGAATTTGTGGCTCAAAGTAGACCCGCAACTTGCAGCTAATTTGCAGCAAAGTTTTTGTTGTGGGACAAGTTGTGGCGCGAGATGAAAAACACGCAACATCGATCATCAGCTAGCCTGCTTGCAGGCGGTACTGGGTGTTTTATCGCGGAAAATCCGGTCCGTTCGCTGATCGGACGCCATATAAGAGGACATACCACGGAAAATCAGAGGACATTTGTTAATGTTCATTACTTGTTCATTTTATTACGTAAAGGTTATAGCAGCCGAGGGTGAAATGAACGCCTCTCGCTCCCTCAAAGAGGCTTCTGACATCATCTCCGAGTCATCAAATGCCCTTCAACTGCGCTACCTTCAGACGCTCACTACTATCTCGGCTGAGAAGAACTCGACAATCATCTTCCCGCTGCCGATAGACTTTCTATCCACTTTTTTGCATCAGAAGTAAAACCAAATGAGGAAAGTTTCTTATGCTAATGGAGAGTTTGTGTGTTGCAAGGCATTTTATATTTCATTCTAGTGAAAGCAAGAATGCAACAGTTTCTCAACCACATTGTCCCCACAGTAGAAGCACAACTTCAGGCAGCTTTTGCCTTTTCACTTTTTATCAAAACTTTCTCATAGTTTCAACTTTTACTCTAATCAATAACTTCTTTTCAGCCAAAACCGTTGATTTGCGCTGTGAGTTTGACTTTTGCTTCTTTATCCCACCAGTCAAATTATCTAAGCCAATCAGGTTCTTGCCTTGTTTTGCTTGTGCAATCAACTGGGTTTTCGTCGCGACAAAACACCAGTCAGACCATCTAAGCCAATCAGGTCCTTGCCTGTTTCGTCAAGTGCAGTCAACTGGGTTTTCGTCGCGCCAGTCAAACCATCTAAGCCAATCAGGTCCTTGCCTTGTTTTGCTTGTGCAGTCGACTGGGTTTTCGTCGCGACAAAAAGCCAATCGACTGCACTAGGCGAAACAAGACAAGGACCTGATAAGCGCAGCGCAAACCAACCGTAGCATTTTTGTTTTTCCAATGACGAAATAAAAAATACCACGCAGCAACCTAATTGCGAACTCTCCATTCCTAACCAAAAATAATAACCACTTAACCCATGCCTGTCTAATCTTATCTTTAAAAACTTGTTTTATACACTTAGTCGGCTTCCACGAAGCTCGCCCTTTGAAGAGAACGTGCGGCTGGTTCATCGCCTTCTTTATTGTGTGTTCGATGTTAGAAGCAGAATGTCAATAAGAATTCTCGAAATAACATCTACTAACATTTAACAACTATCCCCGAAGGGGAGGTGAATAGTGGTGGATAGGTATATATCCACCGCTAGGCATCGACCCTGAGGGGGATAGTTGTTTTAGTATATACCAAATCAGTAGAATAAAATACGGTTTCAAATGATTCAAGACGCCAGTATCACGCGCGAAAAGAGCCGCCATTTTGAGAGTTTTCTGAAAACACTAAATAGTGTTTGATATCTACTATTTCAGGAACCAATCAGAGCGCCCGAAAATGACTATTCACTGATTTGGTATACTAAAATTTGATATTTACCCAAAACTGCCTATTCAATAGGCAGTTTTTGATTGAAAAGGATTCCTTCTGGTTTCTGGACGAATGACGTTATCGGTACAGAATTTTGCTTTACGAGTTGCAAACGCCTCTTTCGCGTGGGCCTAAATTTCTATCGACCCTCGAAGGCGCCCAACGTAGTCGGCCCAAGAATTGACCCTGTGGGAAGCCGATGTCAAGTGTATTTAGTATCCCATGAAGTCGTGTATTGCTTAGCAGGATAGCTCTTTTGTTACGTTTATTGAATTCTCTATTACGTAGGAGTGGGAAAATATTCTATACCAGGATGTACTATAATTGTCACGCACAAGTAATTATTTAAGTAACCGCAGCATATAAATAGCACAAAGTAATCAAATATTAATTACCTACGAAAAACTTCCCGTTATCTGAAGGCAATTTTACACGAGGCATTTTTTTTCTTGCAACTTTGCACCAAAGCGATATTCGCTGCGTTGCGAGTTTCAGCGGAAACGTACGTGTTACACCCCCTGCAATGCAATATTTTGTTGCGTTGCGAGTTGCAGAAAATGTAGAACAGAACCAGAACAAGTTGTAACATGTAACTTTTTTTGGCAATTAATCACGCAATGGGTTCCTTGAATGAGCCAATAAGCGCGTTTGAATTTGTTAGCGCCACTGCGTGTTACATCCCGTGCAATGTTTTTTAATCAGTCATCATTGCATTGCGTTGCGAATTGTAAGAACAATTGCTTCGTCTAACATCGCCTTGACTCTATTAACATATCAAGAAAATACTGTCGTTCTGCCGACGTTGCAAAACTTCCTTATTAGGAACTTCCCCCTTACCTTATTTGGATGGTCTGTAAGTATTTTTCCTCATATCTTAGCGAAAAAAAAAAAACAGGAAAATTTACCAAAACTTGCTGATATTCGAGAAACCTCGTTCTCTTGATCGCCATTTTTTTTTTTGTTCCCCGCCGAGGGGCCTGAGAAACGTTTTGAACACCACAGGCAGCTCGCGCGTATTTGCCATAAAAACGACAGCACTTTGTTTGATATGTGTGTGAACATTTTTAAGTTGGCCCGGCATTACCATTTATTATCATTTACGCAGTCATTCCCATTACTACGTTGGTACTGTTTTAGTACAAGTTACATGGGTTCCATACAATTGTATGCTTAGAATGACATTTTTTGTAGAAAAAATTAGGAAACTGCTTCACGTGTTTGTAACGATGTAAAACTAGCATCTTTTGCAGCCGTTATATGCACACAAACAGCTGAAGAAGGAGCTATAAGAACCTAGTAGCACTAGGGTACTAGAGTACCGAGGTACCCACCCAGGAGTTCTAATGCCACCCCCTTGAATTCCAGATGCCTTCAACGGGAGGTGCATATATTTTACGGCTGTCCAGTGCTATGTAATTATAAAGTGTCGTGTGTAAAAAAAAAAAGTGAATTGGCAACGCACAATTGTGAATAGCTGATTTAAGAAGCTTGAAAATAATGTAATATTGTACAAGATGCTTTGATTTCAACTATATACAGGGAAAGCAGGAGCATAGTTTATGGCTTTAAAGGGCTATGTGCCTCCTAGAGACCGGCCCGCGATTCTTAGGGATTCATACCATTTTGCGTCAGTAATGAGTTTGAAAATTTGATACTCCAACTTACCTTTCCCGGTATCTTCTGTAAAATGGTATGGATTCTCTTGTAGTATATTCGCGGTATTCTACTCAAAAGAATTGTATACTATGACTGCTTATAGGATAAAATGGTCTATAGTGTAAACAGAGTTCCGGTGTGAAGTCTATAGTGAAACAGAGTTCCGGTGTGAACTGTAGATTTAGTTACCAGTACAATCCGCTGTAAATTACACGAGCTTGTGCCAGGAGCACTTCGCAAGAAGATATTGAAATAAACACTTAAAGTTGCCCAGTGGCGAAGCAGTAATTGGGGGAGGGGGGGGTAGCAGAGGGAGGAAGTGTCCCATTTGGTGCAAATTCTCTAAAAGACATTTTGTCACATGTTTAGTCTGGGTACCTCCCTTCAGCCAGTAAGATTAATTATTATATAGCTCGTGTTTATTGGATCAAAGCGCGCGCTCTGATTGGTTCTATCATGGTCACGTGGCGGGCTACAAATCCAATGTAGCCCGCGCGGGCTACAATTAAAAAATTGTTGCCCGCGCGGGCGACATCGCTAGAGCGAGAAATTTCGGCGGATGATTTTTTATGATTTTTACCGTATTTTCTTTTTGCTATATAATAAAACACTTAATGACTGCACCCTCGGGAAACAGCGAGTTTTGCTTTCCCTCGAATCTCGATGTTTCCCTCGACTTCGTCTCGGGAAACATCGAGATTCTCGGGGAAACAAAACTCGCTGTTTCCCTCGGAAGCAGTCATTAAGTGTATAGTGTACAACCGGGCATTGGTGCGAGGTCAATATTATACACTGACTGCTCCCGAGGGAAACAGCGAGTTTTGTTTGCCCGAGAGTGTCGATGTTTCCCGGGACGAAGTAGAGTTTTTTATTATATAGCAAAGAGAAATTCGGTGTAAAAATAGTCCGCCGAAATTTCTCGGCTCTAGCGATGTCGCCCGCGCGGGCCACATTGAGTTGGTACTTTACCATGTGACCATGATAGAACCAATAGACCTTTTTCCAAAACGGCCGCCGAAAATTAAAATCGATTTTTGTTAAAAATGAACACCAGCACCAGAACACACATCATCACTTTAGTAAAACTACAAAATTTCGCTGCATTATATACAATATCTTCCGAGAAAACGAAAGTTGAAAATTTGAAAATTTACAGATGTTTGTATGACTGGGGGTATGCGTCATACCCCCAGTCATACAAATCTGCTCAGTCATACAACTCTGCTTTCTCAGCCGACATGGCATTTGGCATAACGAAAATTTGAAGGATTACTAATGTGATAATGCTCTTTCTAGTGCCAGTGTCTGATTTTCAGTCAGTTTTATTTTAAGACGTGAATTTGCGGCGGCCATTTTGGAAAAAGGTCTATAGACTAGACGAAATATCAGAAAATTGCAATATTTAAGGCGCATGAGGCATTTTTTAGTAAAAGCTGGCAACAAGAGTTTCTTATGTAATTTTTCACGCTGAATCCGAATTTTCTTGTTGCCATCCCTGATTTTGCATTTTAATGGGTGAAAATGACGTCATCATGATTGACAGCTGTTCGCGAACCCCTTAAAATAGTTTTGTCGCTATATTTCAAATTCGAACGAATATTTAACTTGAACAAGATAGTTTAGAATGTTCTATACGAAAAATTGTCGTATTATTTGGATATGGCGCTGCTGTGATATTCAAAATGGCGGATCCAAGATGGCCGCCATATCGTCAAATTTGATTTTTAGAAACTATCAGTCTGGTAGTCAAAAAAGACATAGAAATAAATACCTGACAATGAATTCAAGGTATCACAGTATGAAATGCAGTGCCGCTCGAATGAAGCCATGTGTATGAAATGAAGTCACAGTATGAAATGCAGTGCTGGTCGAATGAAGCCATGTTAATATATAAAAGGCAAATCAATATGAAAAGGTGAATCAGATTCACCGCCGCTTGATTTTACGATCTAAACGATATCACCATTTTTCGATGATCATCCTCAGTTCCGACAACAAAACTGTGCCTTTGAAGTCCTAAAGCTCGTTCAAAACGATCATGCAATCTGCTGCCCCCGTGGCATAGTCGAAAAATAGCGGAAACCTCAGGACCAGCAGAAAACCTCAAAACGAAACCTCAGACAAGAAAGGGGTTGGAATAGGAAAGGGCTTTCAAGCATAGAGAGGAAAGCTACTCCGAGGACAAATTAAAGTCTTACATTCGCTACGTTTGCTTATAAGTTCAAAGTTGCTACCACCAGGCTATAAAAAAAATTCGGAAAAGGCTGGAGCAACGCCTAAATTGCCATAGAATGATTTCCACCTTTATCCCTGCTTTTTCTTATCATTATTATTCCTGTGTGTGTAAGAGGAATATTCTGCATGCATTTAAAACAATAGTCGTAGATGTAGTTGACTCAGTGATAGGCTTTGGAATCAATAGTCATAGTGAGAACTTTTACAGTAGGATCGACTGACTTGCTATAATTTTGTGGATTGCGCTTCCTACCTAAATTCACTAACAACAATCATATATTTGCCTATAAATTATTCTCTTTCCACCATAATCGTCAGTTGCTACTTTTTATGTATTGCAGAATCGTTTAAGTTTTGTCTTTTATTTTTTTAGTTTAGCCTTTGAACGTGATGGCCTCAAACAATCAACAGATATCCAAAATGGCGGCACGGCGGCCATCTTGGATCCGCCATTTTGGATGACGTTCTACGCCCATCAATCACCCTATCCCATAATATAGATGCATTTTTTTGAATATCACATTGCCACTTATACATTTGAATTTCACTGGCCGTTAAAATTTGAAAAGAAAAATCGGCGAAAAATTCATTGTAGAGGTTTGTGTGACAGCTGTCAATCATGACGTCATTTCACCTCTTAAAATGCAAAATCTGCGTTGGCAACAAAAAAATTCAGATTCAGCGTAAAATTTCGCATAAGATGGCACTTGTTGCCAGCTTTTACTAAAAAATGCCTCATGAGGTACGATTTTCCGAAAGTTCGTCTAGTCTACTATCAGAGCGCGCGCTTTGATCGAATAAACACGAGCTATATAATAACACGTGATAGCCCCTCGACATCCAGCCCACGCTATTGTGTTGACCCTTTGAAGTTTGCCGGGCTTCCAAACCATCCAGTCCATTAACTCTATGATCAGGTTAAATGAAAGTCTAGCCGCATGCAAACTTCCAAAATAAAAGAGGTATCCTTTGTCTCCTACTACACTATACCCCTCCAGGGTAATATGAACTGTGAAGTTTTGCGTGACGTTCGTCGATTTTATTAAAAAGCTTTCAGTTAGATGATTAAACAGCAAAATGGAAACTCTCCGACGCCTCTGGGATCTAAACAATTATTGTTATGATCGAAACGAAAAGAACACAAGTGGTCTCGAGACCTAAACCCTTGGCCTTGTTATTCATCACGGAGAATGGGACATTTGTTCTCTTTTTTAATGCAAATGAAAGTGCTTCAGGGAGTACTCGCGAAATTCGGAATAGATTTAAAAGTCGGTTACGAAAGTCGGAGGAAACGTGAGGTATCATGTGGAGCTGAACAAAAGATCGTTGTTTTCCTGGCTATAGCGCTATTCACTGTTTATCAACATTGCTATTCTAATGCTAATGTGCCAACCGTAGATTGAATAGCGCCCTTTGTTCTGTGAACCTATCGATCGTCAGCGTGAACAGCGCTATTATTCCTTGCCTGTCAAAACGTTACGCAACGATTTGTTTCGGTAGCCATGACACCCTACGCACGCCTGTAAAAAATAAATAATTACCATTGGAAAACTTGACTTTGTTATCAGCTCGGTCCGACCCCGGACTGACTTGGGCTTCAGAAACTTAAAGTCTTTAGGCGAATATAAAAAAATGTGAGAAAATTCCAGTGAGAATTAAAAAAATATATTATGGAAATTGATAAAAATTTTGCAGGGGGACAAGAGTGAAAAATTTGGAAAACCAGGGAACTGATTTTCAATGTTTATCAAGTCTAAACTTTAGATATTCTGGCACGATGCCTTTTTTCGTTCATTTGCAAGTATCAATAAAATTGATGGTTCATGGAAAGTCTTCCCATTGCATAAAAAACACTTGTCTTTTCGACAAAAATAAATTCTGGTTGCGTGTTTATTTTGGTGGGCTTGACGTAAACCCATGATGCATTGCGGTAGTCATTAGCATAATAGGTAAAGTATCGGGAGAGCGGCTTGCATTATATTATGACAAACATGGTCAAACCAGAGGAACAGCAATTAGCCACCGAAACAGGTATTTTTTCTCTATTCCACTACTTCAGCCAATCCCATAACTATCCTTCAACAACTCCTTTACTCTTTGAGCTCGAAATATAGCCTATTTGTGCAGAATGCGAGGCGTTTTTGGCTTGTAAAGTGGCATCGACTTGTCAGGTGTGCTTTGTGTGTTGGAGGTCGCACCACTTCGCGAAAACCGCGCTACTTCGGGTTCTTTTTGTAGCGTGTATTCGCTTTTTTAACGAGTAAAAATGAGTTAGATCTATAGGTATCATGGCTTTAACTCCTCAGCAGTAACGATATCTTCTCTACACCACATACTGAAATCAAGATGAGAGGTTTTTTATCGCCAAGTTGTCTCTCGCGCGCCATCTGCTAGTTTGTTGTTCTGCATGTTAAAACCTTCACTTCCGATTCTTGGAGGAAATTTTCATTCCCCGTTTAAATTTCTTAAAGCCTAGAATACCAAACACCGTTTAACAAACTATAAGGCCACCTTCAATTAGAATTCACACCTAAATTTTTTACTAACAAACCAACGGGCTCTGTTTTGTGTGGTCAAAGTCGAATTGAGGATTCTAAATAATTGGATTCCGCGTACACATTTTAATTATTCTCCATCTAAATTCTACTGAACTCCCGCTGCCCTAACTAACCTGAATAAATTTGAAGCGAAAAAATATTTACCATAAAATACCTTGCTTATGATCGATTTTGTCAGGTCAAAGCAGTAAATTAAAAGTCATGTTTTATAGTTTTATGAACCTTATCGGATCTTTATTATTACTTGCAGTAGGATGCAGTGAGATATTTGTAGTGTTGTATTTATTTCACTTGAATACAATGCTAGGATCTCTAGTTTTTAATCCACATGCTTGGTGAATGTTGCTTCTTGAAATAGGAAAAAAAATGTACGGTATTACCTAGAAAATTGATGGATTTCCTCGTTATGTATATAAGGCGACTCTAAAGTACTGATTCAAACTTGAACGCAAGTACATTAGGGAAGATTGCAATTGCATGACAGGTGCAAAACACTGCAGAGCGTGCACAAACCTAGAATAAAGTATAGTTCATAGCTCAATTTTTGCAGCATCAATTCTAATTATTTGTAATAAGCACATGAGGAGATTGATGTACATGTATGAATCAGCCACTGAATTGAGAGTGATGCCAAGAGGAAAACGACTGCTGGTGTTGCTTGAAACAACTAAAGATCAGCATTGATTCAAACATCGCTCTTCTTCATGCGTCAATTCTAATAGACCTGCTCGGCTTGGGTGTAATGTTTTCCCATTTCAGTTCATGTGGCATTCCCACTATATTTTGTCCACGTCATGATATTTTTCTTACTGGTATGTTGCTATGTCGCAAGTGTGCACCAGGCATCATACATATGTAGCAGTACACAGTACAGGGGCAGATTTAGACTATTGCAACTGTAGCAAATACTACAGTCAGATTTCAGGGAGTTTTGTTTTATTTTTTTGTTGTTTATTGTCATAAAATGTTAGTGCGCTACAGTCAGATTTTTCCCAAATCCACCCCTGCAGTATCCTGTGAAGCCTCTTTCATTGAGTTTCTCTGTTCCCACAAACCACAATGAATGCCTGGGGGGGGGGGAGCGTGCTCCTCAGGAACTTTGGTTTTACCCCTAAAAGGTACCAAACATGGCGTTGCTTAGTTGATTTTGACCCCTAAAAGTACCAACAAGTACCTCGTAATGTTCTCTCATCTCCGGGAATGAATGTAATGCAGGGAAGCTTTAGGCTCCATTTCTCTGATAGTCCAAAAGCAGATTATCCTTGTGACCATAGTCAACTTTGATATAAGGCATAGCTGGAAATATTTTGTCTTCAAAAGGTTTTTCAAAACGCTGTCAGCATAAACAAAGGCAAATGCTTGAAAAATGAGAAATGTGGTTGCTTATCTTTTATAAAACAGATACAACATCTGGCATAGTGTAGACATGTACTTGAAACTCTGGGGAATCATTGAGACCCCAGCAAGGCTCAATGTTGCACCTGATACAGGTGTTAATACGTAATGGTAAACTCTTTCTCATTTTTCATGTTTCAATTTGTATTATAAAGCCTTTTCCATACTTCTGTTCATGTTCTTATGACTAAATTATTCTGGACCAGCCTAATTAATAATGTGCAAAAATCACGCCTAATTCACATTTTTCACTTTGTTCACTATTTTTGTGCTCAATAAAAAATGATCTGGATGCAGACTCTGAAATTACCACAGTCTGACTTCTCTGATGTCTGTTAAGATAAGCAAAGAAATACAATCAGAGGAAGATGACATTTCTTGTATCATGATTAATGGTAAACTCTTTCCATGATAACATAACACTTTATTCAACACTTTACAATTTACATTGTAACCACATATTATACAAATTTGTAAAAGATTTTCATTTTTTTACAATGCATGGTGGTTAATTGGATTAGTACATCTGATGCTGAACTACATCTAAACCCTCTATGATTTATCATTGCAATAGTGGGAATGTTCCAAGTGTCTCTCCCAACTGCACAAGTGCTCTATTTGCCTAGAAAGTCATAGAAAGTTGTGCTCTAATAATGCTTTTATGATATAGCGGAGGACAACCATACTTTATCAGTGAAATAGAGCATAGATTTGGGCCAATTTGAGTGCACGTTTAATCATGGCTTATAAAATATATTACATTATTGGCAAACAGTGTCATGCAAATGTGATTTCTCTAGTACATATGTCATTCCCATTTAGTTTGGTCAATCAATGAATTTTATGTTTATGCTAAAATTTGTTTTGGATTAGCTTTCTTTGGCATATCTTTGCTGGAGGTACTTGTTGCATTCACCAAGGGAACAATCATATCCTAGTCATGTTGCTCATATGCACCAGGGATGTACAAGTATGTACCTTACTGTAAGTCAGTTACATGTAAGCACAGCCTTAAACGAATTTGGTGACTAGATTTTTTTTTAATTAGCTTTGATAAAAGTCTAAAATGAAATGGCACCTGGTTTGACAGAAGTGCAAGACAAACACTGATCTGTGTTGTACCTTACTGTAAGTCAGTTACATGTAAGCACAGGCTTGAAAGATTTTAGTGAGATTTTTTTAAAAATAGCTTTGATAAAAGTCTAAAATGAAATGGCACCTGGTTCAATAGAAGTGCAAGACAAACACTGATCTGTGTTGTACCTTACTGCAAGTCAGTTACATGTAAGCACAGGCTTGAAAGATTTTAGTGAGATTTTTTAAAATAAGCTTTGATAAAAGTCTAAAATGAAATGGCACCTGGTTCAACAGAAGTGCAAGACAAACACTGATCTGTGTTGTACAGTATATTTATACAATACAATAAGGTGTTGTTTATAGTAGTGCAGGAGACTACTGTCATGAGAACAATAATTTGCGGCTGCTGGCTTAAAGGCCAAAAATGCCCTGTGCATGCATTTGCTGGACAAACAGTCATACCGGTACAGGTTTTGTGAACCAGTGCGTTTGCTGTGACTTGTTGGTGTAAGCAGTTAACAGACATCCGAAAGTATGACAGGGAGTGCATGAATACATTATTATTTCTAGTACTTACTGCAGTAAATTTTACCAAATTCTTTTATCCCGTTTGACAAATTTATTTCAAATTTTCAAATTTGTCCTTTTATTGCTTAGTATAATATAGCTACAATATAACACACACTCTCATTGGTCCAAATCTATGCTCTAGGTCACCGATTAACGGGCGGATCAAGGGGGTGGGTTGCAACCCCCTATGAGAGTGATAGATTAGTAGTTATTTGAACTCAGTACGGGTCATAGCCAGTCCAGCTTAGTGCTGCAAACCCCCCCTTTGAAAAAATCCTGGATCCGCCACTGGATAAAGTAATGGTTCAAGAGCATATCCAGCCAAAATTTTAGGGGCTGGGGGGATGGAGGCTAATGAGTTTAGTCCATCAACACAGCAGAAAACAAGAGGGATGGAGGGGGGGGGGGATGGAGGGGGGGGGGGGGGGGGGGGTGGATCCGCCCTTGTGGTTCTCCCCCCACTATATCATAGAATCATTAGAGCTCAACATTCTATGACTTTATCTGCAAACGAAACATTTTGACATTCTAAAGTGTCTCTTCCAACATCATGCATGCTCTATTGCACTGATGAAATCATAGAAAGTTGTGCTCTAAAGCCCAACACACACTAGCAACCCCATTCTGTGGCTCGTCCCGCTACCAATTACGGCGCAAAAGGCAGTTTGTAATGCCCATTTGCAAAACGTAACGCTTCAAAAACAGCTTCATTGTGCGGTCATGTAGAATCAATGACGAAAACAAAAGTTAGCGCGGTGTAATCATATTCAGAGTTTTCTATAGTACTGTATATATTTTAGGTGAATTTTTAGGTTTTATATCATTGTTTGTAGTCAATTATTATAGTTTTATATTTATATTATGTAAATACGCAATTCAGCTGTAAAAGCTGCCAGATATTTTACAATAAACTATCTATCCATCTATCTATCTATCTAACAAACATACATCAGGACATTATGTTGCAACAAGAAAAAGCATGGAAAATAATTGAAAGAATCAATATTTTCCATGGATCATCATTAGATTGCTTCACCAAAGCAATCTTCTGATATATTTTGTGGACTTCAACATTTTGAAACCACTAATTTGGTTTATGTGATATTTTTCTTCTGTCGCAAGTGTGCACCAGGCTTCATACTTAACTTTTGGGTCTGTTCAAAACACACAGACACTTCACATTGCATTGAAAATCATATTAAATACAGTAAGTCAAATGTTATTATTATTTTATTTATAAATAAAAATTACCACCCATAGTCTTTTTTTCTAAAAATTAATATCAACATCTTAAAGTTTACACAGCAAAGCTCCAGGCTGTTTACTTCTGTACTCTATTTCACTGTTAGAGCCAGAAACTACTATATAGGATCTAATAATACCATTTTAATATTGAATGAGTTTTGCATTGTTTGTTTGTTTGTTTTTCTAAATGAAGTGCAAGGCAACTTTTAAATGGATTTTATAAATCCCATTTGCAATTAATTTTTATCATGTTAGAAGTGAGGTCTCATTTTATCATGGGATTTGAACAAAGATATTATGCAAGATACTCAATTTTTTTTTGTAAAAGCAAGTAAAATTGCCTTGACTATTCTGTACCATTTATCAATATTTTGGTAAAGCTGACAAGCTGGAGAAAATATTAAATTATTTGAAGATGTCATCAAGCCAAAAGACGATCTCCAGAATTTACATATTGTAGTCAATATTAGAGCTATAGAAGAAGTGTGAAACTGCAAATTTGACTTTTAAGGAAAGGAAGGAAGGCTCCCTTTTTCCAATAGATTAAACATGTCTTTGTCTATTAAACAGTTTTAATTGTGTGCATTTCTCAGTCCCTAGGCAAAACTTGCAGTTTATGAATGTACAATTGCAAGATATACGTAAAATCCATTAGATTTTTTAAAACAGCTTTGTAGCGTACAAACACACTGTGTGTATGGTCCAGAGTGTGTTTGAATCTGAGACTCTGGCATCCATATCAACTCATCCGTAGTTGCCTAGAATTAGAGACTAGCTTTAAATTAGAGTAGCTATACACCAAATTCATAATTGGCTGCCAATTTTTAAATAAATGTTTAAAAAAAATTTACACTTTAAATAATGTTTTTCCTTCATTAGGCTCGAGTTTGTGTGAAAGTGCTTTTGTGTTTACATCTGAATTTTGAGACTAGTGAGGTGAAAAAATGGTATTAAAATTGGCAGCCATTTATGAATTTAGTGTATGAATTCCTTTCCTGGAGCTCTGAAAACAAGGAGGTAAAGCTGTGCACCGCCTTGACCTCAGATTTGCTTGTACATTTTACTGTTATAGTTACAAGTTATCCAATGTTAAACATGGGTGGATCCAGGAAATTCAGAATGGGGGGCCAATAGTAAAAATAAATGGGACAAGAATTTGAAAATTTTCTTCAGCAAATACAAATGTATGGAAAGAATTTCTTGTAAACATTGTTGCTTTTACTTTATTTTACTTTGTAGAAAAATATTATTTAATTTCCAAACAAAAATGTAAATTAGATACCGGTAGATAGTTAATTAATAAGAAGTAAGTACTTTTTTCGGTCTAACACACAGATGTACAAACATTTTAAATAATTGCAATAAAAATATGCAATTCAGCCTTTGGGGGTGTAATATGCAGCCTCAAAAGCTGAATTGCATATTTTATTGCATTTATTTAATAATTATATTGAAGTAAATTATAATCTGTCAAAGTAGTATAATGCAATTGAGCTGGAATATATACTAGTACCATATCCAGGAAACGTTGTCACCCAAAAAGCCTATAAACTTGAAGCACAAAGGATAATGGGGGCATCTAAACTGCTACATCATAACTGTTTGATCTGAATTCAGACAGTTTTCGCAACCACAGGTAAAATCATTAAATTTCAGCACATTTCTAAACAATATGTTTGTTTCTAATATTTGACAGAAATTCAAGTAAATATGTACCACCCATACTCCCTAGCGCACCAAGCTTTGTTTTTTTTTTCCAGTGACAACGTATCCTGGAAACGGTATATCTACATAGCCTTTATGATGTAGATAATATACAAGGAAAACCTTAGTTGATCAACAGACATGCAGTAATTAGTAGAATTTCCATTTGAGACTGCAGTATTTTATTTTTTTAATCAGTCAATCAACACTAGAGAAGTAATCAATACTGTCACAAGCAGCTGGTATGTCCAGTTGAATCCATTTAGATTCAATTAGTTGTAATCTTGGATTAGTTCTACTTTAATCTCTTGCTCATGCTCCATGCACTACAAAGCTTAATCTTATACACATTTAAGCTTTTATGGCAAAGCCTCATAGTGAGTTACCTAACAGCACTGGAGTAAAATATAATTTATAGCTGAGATAATGGAACCACAAAGTGAACTCTTTGCATGTAACAGTCCTGATAGCACTACCTCAGGTAATGTCTCTTACTTTATAATTCATCATAGAAGTTTCACCTGATATTATTTGCATATTTTTGTTTGAGTAGTCTAAGGAAGATAATTTATTTTTTATTCATCTTATGATTGCTAGTAGTTGTAAGTTGCTCCATGCGAATGGAAGGACAGATTAAGTCTGTGCCAAGTTGTGTTGCCTTTCTGTCCATATTATTGTAAAAGAAGCTGGTGTTCTTGTCATTTCTTCTGTTTGATCAGTAACCAAACTAACCATTTTCTTGGCAAGATGAGAATTCTCAATTCATACCATCCTTGACAAGACTACCTAGTCAGAATTGTTATTGAGCCAAAAAAAATTGTAAAAATTTCATAGACTAGTTCACAAATTATTACCATTTCTTTAATTTCTTACCATTTCGATAATAATTGTTGATTAGCATAAAATACTTGGAACTGTTATTTATTAGTAGATAGAGGGCCGCAAGTCATGTGAATTTCCACATGCTACTCTCTTTTAAATGAAGTTCATTATTCTTTTTCTAGTAAGCAGTCTGTTACAAGTTAAACCTTTTTATTTCCTTAGTGTAAAAAATCTACAAGAATCTTTTCTCTGAAGTTTTACAATTTTATCTGTGCTACTGCAAATTGTTGGTTTAATCACATAATACATTGTTCATTTTTTATTTTTCTCTTGAAAGGGCATTTAGGGATTAACGACCCTAGATCCATGTATTTGAGGAGTAACCAAAAAGCACAGTTAGTAGCAGCAACGATCCCTGAAGCAGCCATGTGTTTTTACCAATTTAATATTATATTTATTCATACTGCCCAACAAGGGCATTTCAAATTGTGCTACTTAAAGCTATAAAAGAAAAAAAAAGAATATAAAAAAAAAGAATAAATTATGCATATCAACCAAATCAAGTAAATCCTTTTTCCCATGCATATGTTAGGGTAGGAAGCAATTTAAAGATAGTTTAAAGAATTAGATTTTAAATCGAATAGACAGATGTGGACTGCATTGAGACTGCATCGAGTGAGAACAAAGAAAATGTCAGAAATACTAGTTCATAAGAAATATCCACTATATTTTTCAAAATGTAATATTTTTAAGGAGGTTCTTTCAAACATGATTACTGCAACATAGTTACCACATTTGAATAAAAATCATAATCATCCTATCTCCCAAGACCCAAATAGCTTCTCCTTACTCAAAACAGTACATTTCCTTAAACACTTGATTGGAGAATTGAGTGCTGTATCTGTTTTTCATTAGTTAGTGGATGACTCATGAAATTTTCCTCCTGTTTCCATATCAATGCCTTGGGAGAGGTTTACGGTTGATTGCCTCTGGGTGTGAAAGGGTTAAGGTGGCCCAAGTAAAGCTGATCACCTTTGTACAAGAGGGTTGTCCAATACACACTCTGATTATTTTATGCCAGTCATTGTTAAAAACAATGGAGTGTATTAGAGAACAATGCAAAACAATGGAGGCGAACAATGCCATAAATTTGGCAGAGTATTGGACTAGTATGGCCTACAAAGTCTACTTAGTGATACAACTCCTTCAGGCCATTTTATCAGAGACTAGTGGGATGCTAAAACAAACAAATAGCTCGCTCTAGCCAAGTCATAATAACAATGGTGTGTATTAGAGAACAATGCAAACCAATGGAGCCGAACAATGCCATAAATTTGGCAGAGTATTGGACTAGTATGGGCTACAAAGTCTACTTAGTGATACAGCTCCTTCAGGCCATTTTATCAGAGACTAGTGGGATGCTAAAACAAACAAATAGCTCGCTCTAGCCAAGTCATAATAACAATGGAGTGTATTAGAGAACAATGCAAAACAATGGAGGCGAACAATGCCATAAATTTGGCAGAGTATTGGACTAGTATGGGCTACAAAGTCTACTTAGTGATACAACTCCTTCAGGCCATTTTATCAGAGACTAGTGGGATGCTAAAACAAACAAATAGCTCGCTCTAGCCAAGTCATAATAACAATGGTGTGTATTAGAGAACAATGCAAAACAATGCAGGCGAACAATGCCATAAATTTGGCAGAGTATTGGACTAGTATGGGCTACAAAGTCTACTTAGTGATACAACTCCTTCAGGCCATTTTATCAGAGACTAGTGGGATGCTAAAACAAACAAATAGCTCGCTCTTATTAGCCAAGTAATAATAACAATGGAGAGTATTAGAGAACAATGCAAAACAATGCAGGCGAACAATGCCATAAATTTGGCAGAGTATTGGACTAGTATGGGCTACAAAGTCTACTTAGTGATACAACTCCTTCAGGCCATTTTATTAGAGATAGTGAGATGCTAAAACAAACAAATAGCTCGCTCTAGCCAAGTAATAATAACAATGGAGAGTATTAGAGAACAATGCAAAACAATGCAGGCGAACAATGCCATAAATTTGGCAGAGTATTGGACTAGTATGGGCTACAAAGTCTACTTAGTGATACAACTCCTTCAGGCCATTTTATCAGAGACTAGTGGGATGCTAAAACAAACAAATAGCTCGCTCTAGCCAAGTCATAATAACAATGGAGTGTATTAGAGAACAATACAAAACAATGCAGGCGAACAATGCCATAAATTTGGCAGAGTATTGGACTAGTATGGGCTACAAAGTCTACTTAGTGATACAACTCCTTCAGGCCATTTTATCAGAGACTAGTGGGATGCTAAAACAAACAAATAGCTCGCTCTTATTAGCCAAGTAATAATAACAATGGAGAGTATTAGAGAACAATGCAAAACAATGCAGGCGAACAATGCCATAAATTTGGCAGAGTATTGGACTAGTATGGGCTACAAAGTCTACTTAGTGATACAACTCCTTCAGGCCATTTTATTAGAGATAGTGAGATGCTAAAACAAACAAATAGCTCGCTCTAGCCAAGTAATAATAACAATGGAGAGTATTAGAGAACAATGCAAAACAATGCAGGCGAACAATGCCATAAATTTGGCAGAGTATTGGACTAGTATGGGCTACAAAGTCTACTTAGTGATACAACTCCTTCAGGCCATTTTATTAGAGATAGTGAGATGCTAAAACAAACAAATAGCTCGCTCTAGCCAAGTAATAATAACAATGGAGAGTATTAGAGAACAATGCAAAACAATGCAGGCGAACAATGCCATAAATTTGGCAGAGTATTGGACTAGTATGGGCTACAAAGTCTACTTAGTGATACAACTCCTTCAGGCCATTTTATCAGAGACTAGTGGGATGCTAAAACAAACAAATAGCTCGCTCTAGCCAAGTCATAATAACAATGGAGTGTATTAGAGAACAATGCAAAACAATGCAGGCGAACAATGCCATAAATTTGGCAGAGTATTGGACTAGTATGGGCTACAAAGTCTACTTAGTGATACAACTCCTTCAGGCCATTTTATCAGAGACTAGTGGGATGCTAAAACAAACAAATAGCTCGCTCTAGCCAAGTGTACAACATCTTGAGCATATATATTCATAAACTGCAAAGTTAAGGCCCGTTTACACTTGCAATTTTTGTCGCGCGAGTCGCGGCAATTTTTCTCGCACGTACGCGTCAACTCAAAATCACTAATGTAAACTAGGTGCAACTTGGCGCTACCGACCGCAATTTTTGTCGCGGAGATTTCAAACATGTCCGAAACTCTTTGCAACTTGGTGCGATTTGAAGAAGAGAGAGCACAGAAATCGCACCGCATTTGCATCTCGTTTTCACTAGAGTTGGTATTTCAACTCGCGCGAGAAAAATCGCCGCGACAAATGCAACAAAAATCGCAAGTGTAAACCAGCCTTTAGATATTTGTAGAAAGCTCATTTCCGCTCTGTCAAGCAATTACAGTAAATTGTGCAGTAATGCAGCTCTGTAACTTACAATGCTATAGCCACCCAACCTGGTAGCCATGATATGGGAGATAAAACAGAAACAAATTTCCCAGTTAACTATGATTACATTACTATCTCATTAAATGAAATAGCCACCAAACCTGGTGTGCATGGTCAGTAACGACGATATTGGAGATAAAACAGAAACACATTATTTTCCAGTTAACTATGATTACATATTGCCCTATACTAATGATTGTTGAGTGTTTTAGGATGTTAGGCATCAACATGCTGCTAACACTAATGCTATTTGTAAATTGTTGTGGAAAATTTCTTTCTGTCTTATCCTAGCTTAGATTAGCCAAGTTACACGTGATAGTTAGAGAAAGCTGAAATAAGGAAATCAAAGATGGTCGGACCAGTAGAACAACCCATAGGTAAGCACAAAGCTACATCTAGTTTCATAGACCTTCTCACATTCATTTTGCTTAATATATCTTTTAGTGTATAATTACTCAAGCGATTCCGCTCGCTGATTGGTCGAGACGTTCGTCATATTTTGCTATAACATTTTCCTATAACATTTTGCTATAACATTGTAAGCATTGGGGATCGCGCGCGTACTTTATGACGAGAACCTAAAAAACGCGAAAATCTTGAAAGTCACTTGAGTAATTATACTATGAGGGAACAAAACATCAAAATGTTTGCTGGTAGTGCATCGATGCCCTCCCTACCCGCGTACATCCGCCTCGATTAGCCTCGCTACCTGCGGATCAGTCTCACATTACTGTAATTTATTTATTTATATATAATAAAAGTCTGAAGTCTGAAGCCGGTATTCAAGCAATTTTTCACTAAACTTAGCTGCTTTACTATTAAAAAAAAAACGGATGTGCTGAATTTATTACTGGACTCTGTGCTTTGTGATCACTATAAGATATAATGAAGCCACGTTAATGTGATAAAGGTCTATTACAAGGGAATTAATTCATGCAAAAAAAATGTATTTCAATCAATCATTAGTTTTTAACTGTCTTTCAAGAGTCGACAAAAGAGATTATTGCTTTTCCTTTATATAAGACTAAAATGTAATGAGCTTTGTTGAGTTGAATAATAAGTATATAGAAGAAAGAAAGCAAGCAAGGGTCTTCTCCTCAAAGTGAGGGAACTCCAAGCGGTCGAAATACACGACCGCTAGACAAGGAGAGGTTGGAGAACTTACGGACTGCATTAGATATGGCGCAAATTGCTGCCGCGTACCTTACAATCATGAGGGCTGTTTTACAGTATATGCCTCCGAGAGTCAGGCCATTGCACCGGGCGACAATCCCCTACGCTTACGAAGAGTGCAATGGGTTCTTTATCGTCCACCTTAAACGGGGGTAGAAGGGAAGGCAGACGGGACCTCGGTTTATTGTCTCATGGAAATCATAAAAAAATTTGAAGAAGATGGAGGGATTTATTAAAACGTCAGCAATCATGTGCCATATTAGGTTAATCTAGAATGGAAACACCTGAAATTAACAATTATACAGAGCCCTTATAAGGTCATATAAGTGGAAAACTTTCTTGAAAAAATATCATTCACTTTATTTTGTACATCAATTATTTGGACATGCACAAAGCAAAATGATGTCGATGTTTGGCTTTTGCTTTTTGTTTCACAGTGATTCATACTTGTCGTTGTTCTTGTCTTTGTATCTGAGTGTAAATCAGCCCTTAGAATGATATGTAGGTACATTTATTATATGGCTTGTCAGTTTCCTGTGATCTGATTGGCTGGCGCACGGGCTGTATTTTGCGTATTGCCCACGGGCTATATTTTCCGTATTTAGCCCCGTGTCCCGGATGAAGACAAGGCAAAAAGTCAAATTTAATTGAGCCATATAATAAACGAATTATTAACCTCCCTTGCTCAGTCTGTACGGGAAATATCAGACCTCGGTCTTTTTGTACAGACCTCGCTATCGCTCGGTCCGTACTACAAGACCTCGGTCTGATATTTCCCGTACAGACCTCGCGCTTGGTTAATAATCTCTTAGTAGTATCAGGCTGTGGTGTTAAAATACAAAGTGGCAGACCAGAAACCCCGATTGAAAATCAGTCAATGTTTTGAAGAAGCAGTTTTGCTGTAAGATAAAAATTGCAAAAATAGTTCAGAGCCCCAAATGCGCTTTTCTAGCCAGTCACAAAGCGCACCGTTTTAAGAGTGGTAATCATCTTAAAAGAGCTTCCCCGCTGGGTAGTAGAAGCTATAAAGTATAGAAAGTACAGTCCAATACCCCAGTTTGTGGTAAAACTCACTCAGCCGCACCTTGTTTTTCCTTATAACCATCTCCAATTTGGCTACTAAACATAAAGATATTGCCAGTCGCCAACAAGAAAATTGTATGGTGACATGTGGCAGCTGTGTCTATTAAAATGTTATGTAGACCATGTGATGACAGCTTGAGCTGTAAAAACTGAATAAGTTACTAAAGAGTGTGTTGTAAAATGATTTAATCTGCCTATCAGGCATGGAATAATTTGTGGTAAAAATCTAGGCTAAGTGTTTTGCTACAAAGATTGTGGTCGCACTTACATGAAATAGGTAACATGAAATCCTTAGCTTTGACCCCCCGGCCGATAATCCTCTATTGAGGGGTGGCTGTAACGGACAATAAATAAATAGGTTTGACTCCGTTTTGCTGTTACAGCTTCTGTCTAGGGTTTTATTTGTTTGACAGCAAATTCTATAATTATTATTCATCGTACTCAGTACTCGTTTTCTAATTGGCTAAAAGTCTACGAACAGTTCTAGCAGTTTGTGCCTGCGCTATTTTCAGTGGAAACAGTTTGTGGGAACATCTGTACCGGCTGTTGGCCAGAGCCTGCACTTTTTTTATTAGCGGAAACAGTTGTCTGTACGGTTTGTTGGCCAGAGCCCGAGAAATTTCAGCAGTATTTTGTGTGAAATGCGTGGTAATTCTTGTGTTGTGTTTTGAATCTTCCACAATGGTTTTTCGTTTGGCGACGTGTTCCAGCCAAGAAATCAAGAAAAAAGTGGAAAACAAAGACTCGGTCATATTTGTCTGAGGTGTCAGGCAATAAATAATAAAACAATTATTGGATTTGGTTTTCGCATGACATTGTTAATTGCCAAAACCTCGGTTTGTGTTATCTGTCTCAGCCTAGCTTCAAAAACCTCAGCCTTGACAATTATCGATATCATGCTCATGCTCAAAATTGCCAAAAAAAGGAAAGCTTGTGTTGGTGCGGTCAGAATGTTTGCCAAGTTTGTAATTTGCAGATTGGTGGTTGTTGTAAAAATAAATATATAATTAAATAGATTAATTAAATCAAATATTTTATTGGCTCTTTTAGGTGGAACCAAGAAGCGAGGAGTATGTGATTACGTCATCACTTTTCTGTCCTTCGTCATCTTCCTCTGTATCTTCCCGCTGTCTGTATGGTTTTGCCTCAAGGTAATTTAAATTTATCAAAAGTTAGAGCGGATTTCAGATGACTGTCGTGATTTAATTGTGTTTGCGATTGGTTTGCTTTCTCATTGGCTGCTTATTTCTATCAACCAATCGAATTAATTACGATCAAGGAATTACTAGCCAATTGGTTCGGATCCTGGTTGGCTGGGCTGGAAACCATAAGACAGTAAGTTGTAAGTTGTTTCTGATTGGCTAGTGATTATACAAAATCGTTTACTTTCACGGTCATCTGAAATCTGCTCTAGGGCACCTATACTATGAAACTTTGTCTTAGTTTGCAACAGGTGTGCACAACTTTAATTCGATAGATCTAAATAGACATGCTTTTGTAATAATATTTAGAAAATAACACCTATGTTGTATTGTGAATGTGCGCATTCTGATTGGTTAAAAGGCGTGTTTGTAAGAGACCTGAGAAACACGATTGTCACGCAACGCTGTCGCGCGTGTGTATGTTATTTTCTAAAAGCAATAAAAATACTTTCTGCGTGCTCTCTGGTTTCTTACAAACACTCGGGGAATGTTGGTCGAACTGATAAAACTTGAAAGACACTCGCCTTCAAGTTTTGATCAGTTCTCCCAACATCCCCCTCGTGTTTGTAAGAAAGCAGAGAGCACGCGGAAAGTACTTTTATTGCTTAAGGTTTATGGTTTTGCCTCAAGGTTAAAATAAAACAAAATTCAGAAGTTGAGTGACACCTATACTGACCGCTGATAGAGCAGTGGTAGAGCGCCGAGCTGTTGTGCGGAAGGCTGGGGGTTCAAACCCCGGCCGGACCAACACTCAGGGTCTATAAATAATTGTGGAGAAGGTGCTGTCTTTCTTCCAAGATCTGCAAATGGCTAGACTTTCACGTCTTCTCGGATAAGGACGTAAAACCGTAGGTCCCGTCTCTCATATGAACCAGAGGGAAGTTAAATAATCACGGGGACGTCGGAAGTTGCCCATCCTCAGTGCAGGGCTTACAACTTCCTAAACCATTACACTGACAAGGAAACCTTGTAATTGGAGCCTCGCTCAGTGAGAATTTACCGGCCCTCGGGCAAATTCAATAAATTTAATTTAACTGGGTGTGGAAAACTTTAATTTGATAGATCTCAATAGATATGTTTTTGTAACCCTAGATTGTCCAAGAGTATGAAAGAGCTGTCATTTTTCGACTGGGTCGCCTTCTTGAGGGAGGAGCCAAGGGGCCAGGTTAGTTTCTATAGTAACCAGGTTAGGTTAGTTGCTATAGTAACTAGGCTAGGTTAGTTTCTATAGTAACCAGGTTAGGTTAGTTTCCATAGTAACCATATCTTAGTCCTGGTACTTTGCTGGCATCTGCTTTTTGCAAAATCTTACTTTATTTCATTACTCTACTTTATGGCCTCATTTTAGGCCCTCGCGTGTCATGTTGCTTGGAAGTGGTTACGCACTAATCCAGTATTAATTGACATGGGGACACAATGGTTTTGTTCAGACCTAAAACCTGGTTTAGATTTAAAGAGCCCGTGTCAGCCACTCCTTTGTTATTGTTTTCGTTCGATATTAGAAGACGAATTACGTGTAGCAATCTCTTAATAAACATCTAGAAACAAAGTTTCAAATTTGATTTACCAAATCCAGTCGAGAACATTGCTCTATATTCTCTAAATCAGCCGATGGAAATGGATGCTTTCTCCGCCTTTGATAGGCTGACGAAATGGCGGCTGACACAGGCTCTTTAATCAATCTCTGAACCCACGTCAGTAGAGAGCAATTTTCATGATTCGTTTCTCTAATTATTTTGCTATGAAATTGTGCCAAGGACTGACAGTGTGGAATAACAATGTTGTTTATTATTTCCATGTATTATTTTAGGAATGTTCTTCATCCTGCCGTGCATTGACTCGTATCAAAAGGTCGACTTGAGGGTGGTTTCCTTTGATGTGCCCCCACAGGAGGTAAGACAATGGAAAGAGTATGAGAAGGATATTAATTTTGATCGAAGAATTTGATCTTTTTTCGCTGTTGGGTTCCTTGTGGCGGAAGCGAACCTTTGCTGCATTTTCCCAGCATAAAATTTTATAGTAACAACAATGTTATTTCTGATTCTTGGAATCTAGGGGTAGGTCTCACACGTGATATGTTCTAGGCTCGATATAAGGTACACCCTATCGGCGTCCTATTGTCAAAGATCATGATGAAATGAGATTTAAACACACAAGTGTCCTCTAGGAATTGTTCTTACACGGTGGAACACCCGATTCAAGTAACATTTGAAGTTGGTGGGGAGTGATGCATGGCGATAGCCAGTACGAGGGGAGCCGAGATAGTTGCCTCAGTCAAAGAAATTTCAGGCAAAAATGATCGTTTTTGCAAAAAAAATCATCCTTATGAGAAATTCCTCACTTACGCTATATCGCTGGTTACTTTTAGACCTTATAGAATGCGAGAAAACTACCCCTTACTTGCATATCTTCTAACGAAAACCTCATTCGTCGTCCGCCATATTGTTTTTACGCATGGTCAAGGGGAATGTTACGCGCGCGCTTTTCGCTGCAAATGGCAGCGCAACAAATATTGCGTTGCGAGTTTCAAGAAAAATTGCCTCGTGTAACATGGCGTTTACTTCTTACAACTGATTTTTATTCCAGATCCTGACAAAGGACAGTGTAACTGTAGCCGTGGACGCTGTGGTGTACTTTAGGATTGCTAATGCGACCATGTCAGTGACAAATGTTGAGAACGCCAACCGCTCCACCCGTCTGCTGGCTCAGACAACCCTCAGGAACATTCTGGGCACCAAGAACCTTAGTGAGATCCTCTCGGAGCGCGACAACATTAGCCACACAATGGAGGTACGCCTGACATGTTTACAAATCATTGCATCGTGACCAGCGTGTTTTCCAAAAAATCGATTTGTTTTTGGTATTGTTGTTTCGCCAGTCAAGTTTGCTTGTCCCATGAACCTTCTTCGGGAACAAGTCCCCTAGTGTGTACTCCCGTTTTTGCGTTGAAGTTTCTGTCGCTGGTACTAAATAGTTGTCCCAGTGACAAGTCCCAGGGACAAATTGTGCAATTTTTCCAGTGTGTCTGGTTCGCGGGACCTGTCCACGTATCAAGATAATTCTAGCCAATGCAACACGCCATTCACGATCTCATTCAAGATGGCGGACGCTCAAAACGTTATTCTTGAAGGTTGTGAAGAAGAAGTAGGTTTCTCGTCGTGGAGTCAGCGGGTTCGACGAGTTCCCGCTCGGTCCCGCGAATTCTCCCGTAGTGTGTCCGGTACGTGGGACTTGTTTCAGGGATTTGTCCCTTACACGTTCACACTAGGGGACTGATCCCCGCGACTTGTTCCTAGTCTGTGCCGGCCTTTATGTGTCAATCAGATTTTACCCAGTTTCGCCTAGTGCAGCCGCATGGCTTCCGTTGCGACGTTGGCGAAACAGGGCAATCATTTGATTGACTCAGATGGTTTGACTAGCGGAACAGCAAATTAAAAATCAAGCTGATGTTTTGAAAACGTGGGTCGTGATGCAAGCTGTTAGCTGTTAAGGCCGATTTATGATTTTTGTTGTATTTTTCGCGACGATTTTTCCTGCGTGAGTTGCAATTCCAGCTCGCTCTCTTTTGTTCAAAATCGCATCAAGTTGCAACATGTCTCGAATATATTTGAAACCAATGCGGCATCGCGGAACAGAAATCGCCGAGATCTCGCCGAAATTCCATGTTTGCACTAGCATTATTTCCAGCTTGCGCGGGAGAACAATCGCGACAAAATGATGCGACAAAAATCGCAAGCGTAAACGCCCGTTACTAGGTGAAAATATTGTTTGTTACCATGATTACGACCTGTTGTGTAACCACTTTCCATCCAGTCGCCATAACGTTTTTCGTTTCTTTTTTTTTCTGTTTTCATGTAGTGTAGCATGCTTTGACAAGACTGTCTTTTTTGCAGGTTACTTTGGATGAAGCTACAGATCCATGGGGCGTCAAAGTCGAGAGAATCGAAGTGTAAGTTGAACTGTTTGATGCTAGCGGGGCGCCAGAAGTCATACTAAATCACATTATCACAAAATATACACCTATTTCAATTATCGTTGTTCTATAAAGCCATTTGTACGACTGTGATTTACCATATAAGGTCAAAATTGAGTGCATATACGCAGCCGTATTACACTGTAGCAATCCGGTTACGAACCGGTTTTGCGCGCGCATTTGAATGGCTTCCGATCGTGTGCTAGTCAAAACGTACATTTTCTAGTGAATCTTGAATAGAGAAGAGAATACATGAAATAACATATAACTAGCTGATGCCCGTGAAAAATTCACGGAGTGTAAGGGGGAAATTTATTTTACTTAAAGTGTTCTCTGTTTTAAAAAAAAAAACGGGAAAAAAATGACAATGGCCATATGGATGTGGGGAGGGGTTCATGATTTCCCCCTTCCATAAACTGCTGGATTTACATTACTAATAACCTCCCATCAGCATGAGTACCCCGTCCCACCATGCCGAACTAAATGAAGTGAGCCCAAAGGATTTTGTTTGCACTGGTCTCCCTGATTGGTGCGAGAAAATCACGCGTGTGTCCGTCTCTCAAATCGGTCAAATGAACCCGTGAAAATCGAAAGCGCAATTTGACTTCGGAATTGTTTGTATGTTTATCATATCTCAGTGAGGGGAGAGAAGAAACAGGTCAAGTAAAAATGGTCTAAGACTAAGGACTAATAAGTTTTTTTAGTTTATATTATTTATTATTATTATTTTTTCGGCTTTATCCCTCGCTTAAAAAATAGATTGAATTAGAACTTAGCCCAAAGTGAATCTTTTCCATCAAAAACATGCCCACTGGAGGGATTTCCTCCGTCTCTTCGGGATTGTGTCCTTCGTTTTGCGATAGAGCCGTCAGGATTTATACTTAGAGAGAATATTATTCATGACTTTCGGCGGACTGTTTTGTAAATGTGTCATTTCGACTTAGCATGACTAAGCGCGTGCTCGGAGGGAAGCAAGGTAGTGTGTACGTTTGTTGAAACTTGAATGAAAATTTTTCTCAGCTCAAATCTTTCAAGTTAGAATTATCCCTGCACATTCCTGTATGTAATCTGTAAGAGAACCATTTAGGTTTCAATGTCAATGGTGCTTTCGTCTGCGCGAACCGAGTTTTTTTTTAGTTTGTGTGTGAGAATTCAACATGGCGGCGATGGCGGCTTTGTCCCTCGCTTAAGAAATCGCTTGAATTAGAACTTAGCCCGAGGTGAATCTTTTCCAACAAAAATACGCCCATGGTCCAGATTTCCACCTTCCCTTCGGGTTTGCAACTTCTTTTGGCGGAACAGCTTCAGGGCTAAGCGGAGCGAGTGTCGACACGATTTTCCTTACGGTATTAATATATAGATAAGGTATATGTATCATTCATCATTGATCATAATTAAATCGCTTCTTTTGTTCAAATTTGGCAAACGAAGAACATTTTCAGACTAGAATTCACGAGAATTGTCGTTGGAGCATGGTTCATGATGTATGTTTTCACCATGTAGTTAATGGACTGGATGGTTGGGAAGCCCGGCAAACTTCAAAAGGTCATCACAATAGCGTGGGCTGGATGTTGAAAGGGGCTATCACGTGATATTGACCCGGCACAATCTTTTGTTTCATGCTCATCTAATATGCATGTCTGAGTGGGCACTGAATCTTACAGGGACTGTTACCCTGCACAGACAAAAGGATACCTCTGAAAAAGTGAAATGACAATAACAATAACACGGTGTCAGGTTTCCTAACAATTCCCCTCTAAAAACTATGGTTTCACCAGCAACATATATTGAACTCAATCTCGTACCCAGAGGCCGTCATCTTGTGGCCAGCGGCAAGATTCAGGGCTCTGGGGGAATCGATTTTTTAAAACCCAGATTCTTGGTTTCCGGTTTGAACGTTGTATGAAAGTTCGTTACGTTTTTGACCTACCACGCATGCTCACAAATCGGATTCCCCCACATTCTCGTACCCAGAGCTCCCCGGCTCGTCTGCTCGCAGGGGAGGCTATGGGGACATCCATTTGAGGGCCGTCGCTGATTGGTTGACTTTGAGCGTTGGATCATGCGCTGAAAGATCTTTCTCTCAGCGGCTCTGTATCAAATCTCGCGCATGCGTCAGTGGCTGTCACCAGAGCCTCCCCCGCGAGGAGACGAGCCGGGGAGCTCTGGGTAAGAGAATGATTCCCCCAGAGCCCTGAATCTTGCCGCTGGCCAAAAGATGACGGGCTCTGGGTACGAGATTGATATTGAACTCAGGTGAACACCGCGGCAAAACGCATTTTCCATGCGCTAAAGATTCTCTTCCTGTGAAATGAAAACAAAAGAAATAATTTACGTAACAAAAAATATCGTGCTGTCTTGGAAATTTTGAAAACGTAAGCTCCAGGCACAAAACTTAAGGCCAAAAATTGCAGAGCAGCTAGAATGTTATCATATCTTTCTCTGAACGTTTGCACCTCGCACTTTAAGGCTTGCACATGAGGCGAAAATTATGGTTTAAGTAATCATCCATGCAAGAACTAGGCAAACCTCCATTGTTCTACGGCATTGAAGGTTCCCCACGTAGGATATGTCCTATTTTTTTACCACAGTAAGTTATCATGACTAGTAACATAATAAGAGTGAAAAATTGATAGATTTCGACTTGCTTTGAGAACATATGGCAACGAAAAGTCTCTAGACCAATCACATTAAAGAAGAACAAAGGAGTGAGAATCAGCATTTTACACTAGGTTCCCCACATACAAAGTCTTTACAAATTGCATATCCTGTTTGTGAGTACCACCCCACATACAAAGTCTTTACAAATTGCATATCCTGTTTGTGAGTACCACAAGTGCTTATGTCTCCCTAAAAATCCTCAGACAAGTCTTTCTATCATAGTGAATTTACTGATTTTCATGTCTAAGCCAATGAAATTGCCTATATTTTCAATAGAAATTAATTACATTCCAGCATGCTTTGCCGTTGGCCTGCCTAGTTCTTATACGGACCATTACTTAAAGTCAAAATTTATCGTTCGCTGTTGTTATGTAGATGTTTTCCATTGTCTTCAAGTCACAGGCCAGTGAATCTTTAGCGCATGTGAACTGCGTTTTGCAAAATTAAGAGTGTTTGAATGAATGAGCTGTACGCTGATTTCAAAAGTCAAATTTCTTCATTCAAATGTGATTTTCGAAACATTTTCAGATTTTCATTGCATCATTTTGGAAACAATTTCTGATTTTTTGAGCTGTTATATTTCCATTTCCCTTCTCCAGTAAGGACGTTCGTCTTCCTCAACAACTCCAGAGAGCCATGGCAGCCGAGGCTGAAGCGGCGCGAGAAGCACGAGCTAAGGTGAGTGTTTTTTTAAATAGTTTTCAGAGAGATCTCACATAAACTGAATTCCTAGTGACTGTATGATCCCATACCAGACACACGCACACACACACAACAAAACAGAAGCAGTGTTGGCATTTTTAACAAATAGCAGTACCCCCTGTCGAGGAACTCTAAATAGGGTTCGTACTTGTCCTGGAAATCCTGGAATATCCTAGATTTTCATTTCCTTCCTGGAAAGTCATTGAAAGTTCTGGAATTTTAAGGAATATGCTGGAAAACTCCTGGAAAAATGTCTCAACTCAAATGTGGCTGAATCAGTCAGTTTCGTGAGTCTGATTTTGGGCTGCAAATTATGACATCCTCCAGTCTTATCGTGCTTTTTGGGGGAGGGGGCATTTCTACCCATAGTCCAGGCATTCTACGACAAAAATGTGCCTAACCTGGAACTAATTCCCACAAAAGAAATTTCAACTGTTTTTGATTCTTTGATCACCTCTTAATAACATATGAGAAGTCCCAGAAAATCCCACCACGGCAACATTCCGAAAAACAGGATTTATTTTAGGCAGTCGATAAAGCGATTTGTAGCCTCATGGAAACGAGGCTGGTATAATAAATCAACATCGCGGCTTGTAAAGACGGTGTAAAATGCACAAAACTAACTTATCGACACTGAAAATAATTTAATGATTTTTCGTTGCAAAAATCCCACATAACAGAGAAGAAAAAAATCTGATTTTCGAAAAAGGAAATCGGTTCCACTATACAAAGATTTCATTTAAGAAACTAGTAGAATTGTTTGAGAAATTTATGAAATAGAAATTGCTGAGTTTTGTTGTTTGGACTACTAAAACTAGAACCCACGGGAGAATATAAAGTTTTACTTGTTAATGTTTAATTGTAAGAAAGAGAAACTGCGGAATTTGTTTGTTTACTCTAAAACTAGTGCCGGAAAGCCGTCTGAAATGATGCTACTCGCGGGCATCGTATAGAGCGGTTTTCATATGACTGTGATTAGACCAATCGCAAAGTAATTACAGTTCTTTTAAAACGTATAGGAGTAATTACAATCATCTGAAATCTGACAGTCATCTGAAAATCGCTCTAATTACACTTGTTGAGTAGTTGTGAGTTGGCGAAGTCAAGCGCTCGGAATATTTCGCCTGTTGCAGAAGGAAAAACAATACTGTAAAGATGTAAACAATTCTGCATTTATTATTGTATAAAATAATGTAAGTAATGTTCTATTTCTTGAATATGGCATTTTAGCAATGGGCAATTGAATTGTCTATTTCCTGGGGGTGGGGGGGTGGGGGGGGGAACTCCCATATTTTTTGGGCGGGGTGCTCGTCGTACCTTTTAGGGTTTAAAATCAGGCCTCTGGTACCTTTTAGGGGGTGAAATTCGAAAACGTGTATTTTTTTCCAGATAGGTACCTGTTAGAGGTCATTTCCAGCAAATCGCTCTTGTTGGTAGCCTGAATTTCAGACGTATTTTCCCTCGTAAAAAAATACGCGAAGTCGCGGCGATTTTGCAATTGAAATCGTCATAAGATCACCGGGCGTTCACACCGCGCGATATGACATCGCCGTGGGTTCGCCACAGAAATCGGGCTTCAGATCGCAGCTAAAATCGCGCCGTGTGAATGCGTCTTAAGCGATCGCTCTAAATAGCGATAACTGATAGGAAAGAACTCCGTCATGACAGCATTTTTACCTTCCATTGCGCGGTCAGATTTTCCCTTCTCAAAAAACACCATTACTAGGCGGGAAATTGGCGAGTCTATTAGGCAGATTAGTTCCGAACGGTTAACCGACGGAGGGTCGCACTTGCATACGCAGAACACTCAAGAAAGTACGATGGCGCATGAAAAAAATAAATAAATAGTGAAGTCACCGGTTCACGCACATCCACATCCTACGTGTGTCCATTGAGACGAAAAGGCTGAATGCGATTTTCAACGGGCGTGGGCGGGAAGGGATGTGACCTGTGACCTGCGTTTTGTACCTGCCGGGACAAACTGGCCAAGATAAGTACGTTCTTGATGGCGCCGGGCCCCTTCTTCGCCGAGTTCCGTGGCCAAAGAAATACCATGACCAACATGCCCAACTACCAATAAGATGACCCACTACGGACGATCAGCGGGTAAAGGTGCAATATTTTCCTTTGAGGACGGGATGAAGAGAGATGTTTTCCTGGCGAACTCACAGAATAAATAACGGCTAATAAGAGTACCGCGGCGTTATTAAGTAGTGGTTCCGCATTCTTTAAGCCGATGGCGACGCAGGGGCGGATCCAGGATCTCCAAAAATGGGGGGCCCAAAGTAAAAAAAAAATGGAGGCCAAAGTTGAAACCTGCTCTTGCAAATGCATTAAATGTATAGGGAAATCTATCGAAAAAGGGGAGGGGGGGCCTGAGCCCCCCTAAATCCGCCTATGCGACGCATTATATTCTTATCGTGAAGACATCTATCTCTACCGCCGCCGAAAGCCGAAAACCCAGTAGCCTAAGTCCACCTCATCACAAATCAAAGTATGGAACATGCGAAGAGTCCAAGCAGAGCTATGTGACGCCATGTGTAAAAACATCGAAATATGTTAGATTGCTTAATGAGCGATCCAATACTAGGATCACAATGCTAGGATCACAATGCCATGGACTATCTTATATATAATACGTGATGTGGGCGGGGTCAAGGTCAAACTGTTGGCCCAGCAGCCTGGAAAAACGGCTGCACCACGGAACTGAAAAACAACGCCATTCTCTTGCAAACTTGGGGAACTGTGTTATAGGATACATTTTATTCGAAAAGGACAAAGTCGACGGAAGATCTAATTCAAGCGTTTTCGTAAGCGAGAAGATCGAGTTCGCAAAGGCGCGATTTTAAGTCTTCCACAGAAACCAAAAAATAAACAATTTCTCGCAGCCTAAAGCAACAAAGACGTCCAAACCTACGCGACTCTCGCACAAATAACACAGTAATGTTCAGGCAAATATCGCTTTCCCAAAAATATGAAAGTGGACAAGATATCCCATTCAAAGGTTTTGGCGCGTTGCACGAAGCCCCGGCGCGCCACTTATAAATAAACAAACACTCAGACCACAAACAACAGTCCTTTGACAGCCTATTTATTTCGAAATCTATGCTAAAAACGGAGATGTTCGAGCCGAAAAAACGAAGTTCACTAACCCGAACGGAAGGAAATCTCTCCAGTGTGCATGTTTTTGTTGGAAAAGGTTTTACTTGAGCTAAGGTCTAATTCAAGCGATTTTCCCAAGTTTCACTGATAAGCTTAGATGTTAAAGCTAAGTTTTTAAATCACACACACTTTAATTCGAATTGACCGAGTTTGTACAAGTCTTTATTAAGAAAGTCCAACATGATGAGCAGTGCAAAGCAACTTTCCATTGAAAATAGCAAGAATCTAAAAAGTTTTAGTTTACCTTTCTGGCGCTTCCTAAACCTTGCTATTCACCAGACGCGGGACTTCTCTTGGTATAATCAATTAAAAGCAATTATTTACATCTAAAACCAATAGTGGTTGAAGTTCGAGTGGTACAGCTCAGCCTTTTCCTTTCTTGACCGAAAATACGACCATCTCGACCGACACACGCGCGATCTTTTCGCGCCAAAACCACAGTGAAACCAACGCCTCAACACCTTTGTTAGGAAATATTTAGGGGATTATTGTGTGGCATTTGCCTCATTTCCATTCACAAGGAACATTGTTTTCAAAGATCTAACTCAAAACGACTTTCCCATCGTATGCTATGGTGCGAATATTTCACACCGGTATGCCACCTATCTATAAGCTGATAGCTGATATTTATTAATACTTTAATACTTTAAAGTAAACAGGCGTAGTTACAAATTGTTTTAGCACATCTCTCTAAACGTAGCGGTATAACTGTTCATTCCACAACGGCAGACAATCCGATAATTTTCGTCATTCAAGGAAAATTTAATTCGTGAATTTTTCACGGGTACTTACTAGTATATCATATAACGGAAAATTAAACGGGTTTGACTGTCGAGATGCCGTAGATACGGCGATGATGCTATTTTACGACAATTCCCATTTCGTTACTTTACTAGCGACCATTGAGCAAGTTACAAATAAAGAATATTCGTCTGTGTGCATTTTATCATTATTAAACGATTTTATGCGAAACTGTCGAAGTTTTGATAAAATTTAAGCAAATCAAAGGGCACTTCCGGTTTCAGCCTCGTTTTCATGTAGTTCCCAGAGAGCCTCTCCGTCAAAAGCTGCAAAACGGAGTGTTGCCGTGCTGGGATTTTTGGGACTTTTAGTATGTTCTTCTAGACGTTAATTCTAACAGGTTTCTGAAGAGAAAGCTTTTGTGGGAAATAGTTCCAGGTCCAACCATAAAATGCCTGGACTACCAATAAAAACTCATGGAAAATAATTTAAGACAGGATTTTGTCGTACGAACCCTGTCTGAAGTTCGAAAAATTGCTCTTCTCCTGTGGAAACTCCCAAGTGCTCCCATGACCCCAATGGGAAATTTAAAGCGACTCCAGACCCTGCGGAAATTCAGGATACCAGCGTCAAATGCAAAGACCCCTGTGGAATTTCCAGGCTACTGGTGCAAAGGACGTTGTCGCCAGCGTGTGCGAGCTCTCCTTCGAAACCTTGGCGCGTCTCCCTCTCCTGAGTTACTCGACACCGTATATCTGAGGCTAGTTTTAGACGTCGAACTTTATTCTGTCGCACTAAATTGAATGGGTTTATTAGCCAGTGAAAACAAGTTATTTCAATATAAGTGATTTTATGAGGTTAATATAACCTGTCTGGCCAATGGCGTTGGCACGGCAGATAGTGCCGTTCCTAATGCAAATGAGCTCGAGACAATAGCTCTAACTAACTAAACAATGGGAAATTGACATTTAGTGCGGCAAGAATTAAGTTCGACGTCTAAAACTAGCCTGAGTTATACTTTGAGCTTTTCACCTTATTCCAAAATGGCGACTTTTTCTACCATTTGCCCTTGTTGCCTCACTCTCATGAAATTTTCTTTTGTCTTTGAGCTTGAGTGAATATAAAACAAAAGAATAATTTCATGAGAACGAGGCATCAAGGGACAGTCAGCACTTTTGGAAAAAGGTGTATATCTGAGTTATACTTTGAGCTATTGTATTGTTCCTGAGATACCTATGGTGCTCCGCTCTGCGGCTTTTGGCCACTACTGAGCTCCGCTAAAAATGTTCACTTATGAGATTGTGTTTGCTATTTTACTAAAGGTCATTGCCGCTGAGGGTGAGATGAACGCTTCCCGAGCTCTCAAGGAGGCTTCTGACATCATCTCCGAGTCATCAAATGCCCTTCAACTCCGCTACCTCCAAACGCTCACCACTATCTCTGCCGAGAAGAACTCTACCATTATCTTCCCCCTCCCTATTGATATGATGACTCATATACTGAATAAGGGAGAGAAGAAGGGGACATACCTCTAAACTGTCCAGCAATAGTTTCTGTTGAATTCCATGGATTTCTAGCTGTTTAACCACTGCAGTGATATTGAAAACTTTGTTAGCTGCTTTCTGTGGAATTCTGTAGAATTTTAGTTCAGTGACACTGAATTTTCCTCTAAAGTGCACAGCTCTAAAGTGTTTCACCACTGCAGTGACATCAAAACCTTTGTTAACTGGTTGCTGTGGAATTGTGTAGAATGTAGAATTGTAGCTCAGTGACAGACTGAAATTACTCAGAAGGTTTTTCTGTAGAATTCACCTCTAAAATGTACAACAAAGTTTCTCTTAATTTCCATGGAATTCTAGCTCTTTGATAACTGCATTGACACTGAAAGCTTTGTTAGTTGTTTTTTGTGGAATTCTGTAGGAATTTTAGTTATTTAATTAGTTACATTAGTGGCATTGGGCACTGAAAAAATATTATCCCATAAGAGTTCTTGTTATGAGAACATTTTGAACGACACTTTGGAAGCTGAAAAGACGCCTGAGATCTCATAGACTATCTCTAAGTTGTAGAGCAAGGTACACTGTCTCTGTAAAATTTTGTGGAATTTTTATTAATTGCAATTCTTTCTCTAATTGTAGAGCAATATCTCGGTAAAGTTCTTTTAAATTTATCACTCGATGGAAAATTGTTGGGAAGGCCGGAAGGCCTACTCATGATTATGTGAAGTGAAGTGAAATTAAGGCGGCCTCCGGGTAGTTACTAAGGAATTGTATATATATTTTTTAAACTGGCAAGGTTAAATGATTGTTTAAAGCTCGATCCCTGTAAATGTTAGTTATTCTTCATTAGACTACACTACTGCATAATGACTTTCGAAAACGTCACTTTCAAGGTTGAGACTCTATCCAAAATGATGTGAGAAGATTGAAAATTGTCCTGGAAAATTCCGGAAGTAGTCCGAAAAACGCCCCTTAAATCGGCCGGAATATTGTTTTCAATCTATGAGCGTGCAATTACGAAGCCTCTTATTATCCGCGGATCGCCTTAAGTTATGAAGCAAGATTTCTTATTTCTGCGAAAATTATTGCTCTATCTAATAATTGACTGGTATATTTCATTTATGCAAACGATTGCCGTCATTTGCATTTTGAATTTTTACTCGTTAAAAGTTAAGGAAAAGTTTTTTAATAGGTAGACTAAGAACACTAGAATGGAATAAGAGCATTGATCTTTCCATCTGCACAAGTGCAAAAGAAACGAGTGCAAGATATGTACAATGAAATATCACACAAGATTAACTGTGTCTCTTTAATTCAAATATCAGCTTATGTTTTGTGTTCCACAAGGGCCAGTTTACACACGAACCAAGCGTAAGGAGCAAGCTCAAGGCAGGTGTAAATCACACGACGCATGCGCAAGCTTTAAAATCAATCTAATTAGTTTGCTTGCGCTCGCGTTCGCTTGATTCACACTAGACACAAGAACACACAAGAACAACGGAATGCAACGTCTCGATTTTCTTGTGCTTGCGTCTGCGCTTGCGTTCTAGTAGAAACCACAGAAGGGAAATTCACGAGTTTGATAGAGCGGATATCACATGACTGTCAAGACTTGTTATGTAATTACGATTGCTTTGCGTTCTCATTGGCTACTCCTTTTTCTCAGTCAATCAAATTCTGTACTAAGTACAATTGTGTAATTACTTAGTAATTGGTTTGGCTTTCAATTGGCTGAGAAAAAAGCCATTTAGGAGCAAGTCATGATTTCTCTCGATTCTGATTGGCTAGTGATTGCTCAATTGCAATTGTTTTCACGACAGTCATGTGAAAGCCGCTCTATCCTTGCTCTTGCGTCTACGCTTGCGTTCTAGTTCAAACCACAAAAGGAAAATTCACGAGTTTGAGATCTTGCTCTTGCGCTTCCGTTTTGCGCGTGCCTCTTTCGCTTGCCTGTTGCGCTTGCGTTCTAGTGAAAAATAGAAAAGTCAAATTCACGAGTTTGATATCCTTGCGCTTGCGTTCGTGTGTAATCCTAAGCAAAGCTTATATGCACCCTTATTCGATCCACGTATCACTGTTTCAGATGTGGTATACATGTTTACGATATGCACAAACTTCAATATATACATGTAAATGTGATAAAATAAAGAGAACAAATACATCTATTGGGACGTCTGTGGTTGAAATACACAGGGTTTCCACTCACCTTGCCAAGTCAGAAAGGTCTATGAAACGGTTTCGTATAATGTTTCGTACGCTATAGGTTTTATTCAGAAAGAAAAAAATAAATCTTACGATGGGAACCACCTATGGCAACCAAACTTTGACACATTCACCTTGGGGGGAGGGTAAATAACTTTTCAACGCCTTATTCATTTGACTTGGTGCCCTTAATGACGGGAAAATAATGAGCGAAAATGCCCGTTAACGTTTAAAAATTAACTCGATAGTTATACCTACACGTATGTTCCTAAGGTATGGTGCTCCGCCCGCGCTGGAGCTCCGCTATTAACGTGATAAAGGTCTATTGGGAGTGCTCGCGCGAGTTTTGTCATAATCGTTTCGCGAACATCGCGCAGTATTTTTATTGCTTTGCTGGGAAAATATTGATAAAAACGATACATCGTTTGATATTCTGCTGGCTGGCAATAAAACTTTTATCAACCTGCTCTGGCTGGGAAAAGTCCTGGTTCTAGTCCTGGGATACTAATCACTCATCATGCCTCCTGTCAAAAAGAAACTAATATTTTTCCCAGCAACTTTTAAAAACACACAAACCAGAAACAGCTGCAAAATTCCAAAATAAGACGTTTTAACGATTTAGGAACGTTATTTGTCGCGGATATGTTTAAAATATTAAACAGCCAATCAGCCCCATACTTAAGACATCAATTTATCAAGACAAGTGGTTGTAGTAAGGGGTACAATTTAAGAAACAGATCTAGCACTTCCAAAGCCGAATACAAACTACCTTTTAAAAAGCTAGTTTCAAATATAACGGTGCCAAATCGACACCTCTACTGCTGTAGTGCTGCGCTGAGACGCAGTTTTTATATACATTTCTGTATTTTTTATCGCCACATATGTTTATAATCCACGCCACCAATGGAAATCAGTGCTGGCAGATTTTATGTAGCTATTATTGTTTGCAGCGTGGCTAAATAAAACTGTATGATATTTTTTTTATTAATTTCGGGAAATCGGAGTTCGGGGCTCACCATACCTGTCAACCCTGAAAACTCCAAAACCGGGAGATTTTGTCACAAATACAACAACTGTATGAGAAAATCGCAAGAAATTTACCCGGGAGATATACAGTAAATATAAGGAAAGTTTCAATTTTTTTCCGGGAGACTGAGGGTTAAAACCGGGAGTCTCCCGCGTAAACCGGGAGAGTTGGCAGGTATGGCTCACTGAGCCTCTACCGCCGTCATTTACAAAGAACATAGAACACAATCGAAGCGATAGACTTTCTCAATCCTTTAAAAAACAGCAGTTCATCAGATGCCTACCATAAATTGCGTACTTTATGTTTTCCTTGGAGGTCGACTTGTGGCAAGCGAGGCGAAAGCTACTCGTTTTTTGAAATCGGTAGCTATTTATCGATTTGGTGTACATTATAAATGTCCTATCATTTTAACTTGAGGCCCCTAATTTTCTTAACATATTTCTGTTATAGTTCAATGAGCTGAGTTCCAGATTCGCTGAAAACACAAACAAAATATCGTTTCAATTAAAATATTTACGTGTTAAATCTGTTGTTCTCGCAGATGAATTCGCGCTTTTCGCCCCTTCAAATGTTAGTAATGGCCAGGTAATAACACAAGTCACAAACGGCTTAATGAGATACAGTGCTTTTTTGCACTCAGGTGAGTTAAGGCATGGGTCCATGCGGCCACGCCCTTAAAAACATTCAATCAGGCCTTAATTTGGTTGAATTAAAGATAGGCTTCTTGTGTTGATATAATGTCATAGAAATCGTCATTCTTGTTAATTTGAGTTGTTGTTGTTTCCATGGGAACCAAATCCTAACCTTTGACCTCCACTTAAAGAAATGAAACTTCAGAGCCTCCGCAGGTTCAGAAAATTCGCACCACTCTTAAAACCACCAGATGGAAATGGTAGGGAATAAGGTAGTATTTATCACTCCAATTTCTGATCTTGCACAACATTTTTAATTTCGAAGTTATTAAAGGCTATCAAATTTCAAGATGTCCTAAAATAGGATTCCTGATGAAATTGTCACGTTTTCGAATTGGATCAGATATACCTGTGATGGCCTTAAACACATCACATTGTTAAATCTTCAGAGTTTGAAACTTTTCCCGACCTGCCGAGGGCTTTTTTGAAAATTGCTTTAAGGTAAGGTTCAAAGGTCACATTCCATGTTTCCATGGAAACAAAACACAACATTTACTTGTTTCATGACCGTTAACAACCTTAACCATGTTTGACCTTGGAAGTAGCAAAGCCACTGAAGATAGACCACCCCCTAACGTTTTTGATCCGCCATTTTGAATGCAAATGAGACCCAGGCCTTAAGTCTCCTGAGCATCTGATTGTCTGGAATCGCCCTAGCAGATAAAGCTAGATTGGTAAAAATATACTCTCGGCTTTACATTTCCAGTTAGGTTTTCGATCTATGGTCCACAATAACAAACTTTCACCCTCTACAGGACCTTGATAGTGCAAACTCCCACACCCAAGAATATGCGTCCGTTAATACAAATCAACACAACGTCTCTTAGCAACAGTTGAATAGTTTAATCCCCTATTGTCTCGTTTATATATGCAAACATGTGCTTGCGAAATACGTGGTACGACAGTTGATTTGGGCTGCATGTCAACACTAGAAAACCTGTTTTGCTTGGCCTTTTTTTATTTATGAATACACATATGGTTCGAATCTTACAGCAAGACACCCAGCATCGTTTCAGGTTAGTAAAATTTGAGTTGTTTTACTGTTGGTGAAGCGCGAAGAGAATTCAATGCAACTCCGCGTCACCATCAGTTTTCTCTATTTCTTTCCTCAAAAGCCGGTAGAGCTTTCAGGACTAGGTAGCTTGTTTATCACGACTTGCGGTATTGTAAATACTAAACCTTATTTTGTCGAAAACACGGGGTACCTTAAACGAGACCGACACTAGAGCATTTCCCAACTATCCATATTGAGTCGGCACCTTCAAGTCATTTCCAGTTGTGATTCCTGGTCCCTGATTTCAAAATAAGAAATTCTAAAATTCTCTGCAACCAATGGAACACGGGTATAACGACAATTGTCTTTGATCGACGAATTCCAGGAAATTCAATTAAATGCGAAAACCTAAGCATTTCGAAGTGGCTGGCAGTGCACATTGAGAACGTTTGTTGACATTTCTGGTACAATTAAAAGTCGATGACAGTTCAGCTGTCAAGACGACGGATGATTGGCTGAATAAAACGATGCTTGCATCTGATTGGTACATTCAGTTGAATTAATTGATATGGCGGTAAAACGATCCCAGAGCGTGACGGCTTGAAAACACCATTTCTATACAGAAAGATACCGTAAAATGCACCGAAGATGATTTAAGCCCCATTTACACGACATAAATAGTTGGCACGGCTCGGATAAAAATGGTTCTTGGACTACCTCGCCACGTAGTCCCGGCACGGATGAAATTTCGGTCCGGCTCTGAGAAAATTCAGAATGGCAAAGCCATTTACGCAGCGCAGATATACCCGAGCCGTGCCATAGAATTTGGAACCCGTACTGCTTTTTATCAAGCCGTGCCAAAAAAATCCCTGTCGTGTAAATGGGGCTTCAATCGAAACATATGCACGTAGGCTCATTTACACGGCGGGGATTTTTTTTAGCACGGTTCGGATAAAAAGTGGTACGGGTACCAAATTTACTGGCTCGGCTCGGGTATATTTGCACTACTAAATTTTGCCAGAGCCAGACGACCGAAATTTCATCGACTACGTTGCGAGTAAGTCCCAGAACCATTTTAGTCGTAGCCTAGCCAAACATCGATGTATTCTTATTCCTGTTGTTTTAAAAAGCCTGTGTCAGCCTCCATTTTGACAGCATAGCAACATATCAAGAGAAAATGATATTGAACATATCAAGTCGGAGAAAGCATCCATTTCCATCGGCTGATTAAGAAATAAAGAGCAATTTTCTCGATTGATTTTGGTAAATAAAATCTAAAACTTTGTTTTTAGATCATGATTAGAGATTTCTATAGGATTATTCAAAGCTTCAGAGGAGGCTAGATTCCGCCAAGAAAATAGCACGAAAAAAGCGATATCGCACGAGTCGCGCAGCGCCGAGGGCGATATCGCCTTTTTGAGTGCAACTTTCGGCGGAATCTGCCGACTGAACGCTTTGAATAGACTTGAATCCTATGATATCTCGTCCTCAATTTACTCAAAAAAGAGATATCATAGGATTCTACACGTAATTCGCCTGCTAATATTGAGAAAACAATAACAAAGGAGTGGCTGACACAGACTCTTTAAGCATATAGTATCAAACATAGTGACAGCTTGAAAAAATCGATATTTTATGTCAATAATAATATGGATGCAAAAATTTCTCGATTCTGATTGGTCGAGAGCAGTGCAGTATTAGTGAAATCACAGTGCAGAAACCTGAAATCACAGTGCAGATTACAAACTTGAGCAAATCTGATTGGCTTAAATAAACAATGGATTTTGCGAACGAGCCAATCAAATGCGCGCTAGCTGTCACGCCACTCGATCTGTTTGAGCTCCTTGTCAACAAGATCGGCTCTGGATGTGGAAGGAGAAAATCGGTTCCTCTGAGCAAGACTTGTTTAAGTTTTCATTCTTTGTTATGGAAGGATATGAAGGGAAATCTTCGTTGACTGCGAATCTAGCAGCGGGAAATGTCGGCATGGAAATGAACTAGAAGTCTACAAGAACACATGCGATACGGACAGTTTTCCGGATCAAATTCCTGTCGATCTTGGTTGTTTAGCTGTTACAAGAAAGTTTACACAAGAGAAGACTTCAGGTATGTCTTCTGTGGAAGTTTACCTAGCTATGTTTACCTTTCTGGACAATATTCTGCCCGTTTTTAGTGACCAAAAATGCACAAGCAACTCAGCTTTCAAAAGCAATTCAAACAGAAAAAAAAAACAACCAATTAATTAATACAGGCTCTCTTATGTTATTTTACCTTGGAATCTGAAATAAAGTTTATGATTGTCAAAACAGAATTCCACCTGCTTCTAGCATAAAATAAATTTGTTGTGTCAAGTTATATTTATGTCAAGATAGGTTTCGTAAACTTTGCTCGCTTGTCTCGCACGCGTTCAGTGCTGATTTTATCAAAGATAAACCCGGAGTGTCAAGCTCTCTTCCAGTATCCGAAGAGAAACTGGTCGCCAGATGAAATTTGGTACGAAAACAAACCCGTGGGTGTCATCAAGCTTGACGGTATAATGAAGGAAATCAGCCAAGAGGCTAAACGTTCTCGTAGTTATACCAATCATTCAGTAAGAGCGACATCCATCACACTCATGTCCAATGCTGGAATCCCCAACCGCCACATTATAGCTATTTCGGGGCATCGCAAACAGAGTTTGGCGCACTACAACACAAGGCCTTCCACAGAACAACTAAACTCTTCAACTGCTCCGACGTTCTGTCCAGAAGTTTCTTGCCGAATACCTCAAGTCAGGCCATTACTCCACAAGTTCAGCAGCCAGTGTCAGTTCATCTTGCAACAGCAGTGCAGCACAATAGTCTAGTTGTAGATGCAAGACAGGATCCGAGGCAGTTCCGCTCCGTTTTCAGCAACTGCACGATTTAAAACATGCAACTTGTCATGCACCAGGACAAGTGATCGATCGCCAACGCTCTGTGACACTTCTATTGCGACTTTTTCCCCCAGCTTATACTCGTTTTGATTAGCTGAGGTCGTTTAGAAGTTTTTTTTCATAGGAATTGCTACATATTTTGTTGTATTTATGCCATTTTTATGTGGAAGGAAAGTGAACGAGCATTTCGACTCACGTGTTAAAAAATGTGAGCGCACACAATGAGAAGATCCCGAAGTTTGATCATGAAATAAATTCACTGCTTCGATTATTTTTATTTTCACTTATTATATCAAATCGATATGTTATAAAAGCAATGGTCCATAATTAGCGTGCGTCTATCCACTTCTGGAAGCACTCTGGTAGCTAGAGTCGCACTCGGTCGCACTAATTTTTCTTGAATCTCAGAGCAATGATTTGATATTATTTTAGTGAAATGATTCGAGCTTTGAACTTTCTTTGCGTGCGGGTAGCCTGTTGTTTTGTTGAATCCAGCTTTCAACCATTGAACTCACTCGTTTTAGCCAATCAACGCGCGCGTAAGATTTGGGCTATGGGATTCTATAGGATTATTCAAAGCTTCAGGAGGCTAGATTCCGCTAAGAAAATAGCACGAAAAAAAGCGATATCGCACGAGTCGCGCAGCGACGAGGGCGATATCGTCTTTTTGAGTGCTATTTTCGGCGGAATCTACCGACTGAACGCTTTGAATATACTTGAATCCTATGATATCTCGTCCTCAATTTACACAAAAAAGAGATATCATAGGATTCTATAGGATTATTCAAAGCTAGATTCCGCTAAGAAAATAGTACGAACAAAAGCGATATATGGGTCTATTTACTAATTAAACCCCTTCTGGCGGCTGTAATATCGGCGGATAATGTCCAAGGATGAAAAATGGTACGAAAAATGAACAGTTGGCCACGAAGCTTCAAGGGCAACTATGAAATTTTGAGGACCATAGAGTACTCAAGTGTGACGTCATAAATTTGAGAAATCTTGAATTTCCGATTTTAGTCCACGAATAATAAAAGACAAAGTGGAAAGAGAATCGGATGCAAAAAACGAGGCAAATCGGTTGAAACGCGACCAAGATATGGCCCCCTGAATACATACTTTTCTTTAACAAATCACTGTATTTTGGACTGCGTTCAAAACTTTATGAACGCAACCAAAAATACAGTGATTTCTTAAAGAAAATTATGTATTCAGGAGGCCATATCTAGGTCGCGTCTCAACCGATTTGCCCCAATTTTGGTGTGTAGCATTCATTTATTATGCTCTTTCCAAATCCAAGGACAAATATTGCTAAATCGAAAATTTGTTTTTTGTGACGTCATCACTTGACTACTCTATTGGCTAAGATATTTGTATTCGAGCTGTGATTGGTTGACACAAAAACTGTCAATCAAACCCTAACGTGGGGCTAGAAGAAGTCAGAGCGAGTTCACAAAACAAATTTACAACGCACAAGTTCTAGTGCTTTCCCAAAGTGCTTTTCTACAGAAATCTAGCCCAGATTTCGGGTTTTCAGGTCTAATTCCTTGCCGAATTGTTAATTAATTGTTCTGCTGTGAACTGAAGTATAAATTACAGCCTTGAAATGTAGAGTTGGAAAAATTTAGCGCTGCTGATCGAACTTGGAAGTCGGCTTGATGGACTACACTCGAAGTGGTTTAATTTTGGTTGAGCTGATTGCAAAATGGTAAGTTTAAAAACAATTATTTTATCGTCATTTTGCTCTTTTTTTTATAGTACAGGAAAATGGTGCGGAAATGTGCAAATTAGGGAAACAAGCATGAAATTTGGCAGACAGATAGAGTTTCATACGAGCTGAACATTTTTAGAAGTGGAGCCACGCCCCAAAATGGATACTTCCAGTTTTATAGCCATGGAATTGATTATCGTAAATAAATTTTAAAACAACAGTTAACGTTTATCAAATTCTGTAAAACTTAGGACTGTGATAAAGCAAAGGACGATCAATCATCACACATACAGAACCACACCCTTCGATGGATACTTCCAGAGATATTAGCGCTTTATCCAAATATAAGGAAAATGACCACAGGGAAACTGTATGGGGCTAGATGGTTTTGAAATTTTGTACATAGAATGTCTTAAGTAATGCAAGAAACTTGAGAGGTGGAGCCACGCCCCAAAATGGATGCTTCCAGCTTTGCAGCAATGGAATTTGATTACCTGAAATATGTATTTTTAGAAACAATACTTAACGTCTCTCAAAAGTCTTGAAATTTGGGACCATGATAAAACAATCGCATTCGGTCATTATGCATACCGGGCCATGCCCATTGATGTCAACTTACAGAGATAATAGTGCCGGATACAATTTTATATATAACGACCAAACACAAACTGTATGTGGCTAGACTATTTTGAAATTTGGTACATAGGATGTATTTACCACTGCAAGTGCCTTGAGAGGTGGAGCCACGCCCCAGTTTTACAGGCATGGCAATAAATATCGTAAGTAAATTTAAACACAGCAATTAACGTTTGTTAAAAGCTGTGAAACTTAGCACGGTGATAAAACAAAGGACGATCAATCGTTATGGACACCAAACCACACCCTTTGATGGATACTTCTAGATATGAAGATTATAAAATAATCTCTAGAAAGTATAGTTTATTATAGTTTATTTTAAAATGACCACAGAGAAACTGTATATCCACTACATGTATGTCCACTACAAGTAACATGAGAGGCCGTGGAGTCACGCCCCATAATTCTTACGCCAGTTTTGCAGTCATGAAATTTATTATCTGATATATGTATTTAGAAACAACACCTAACGTCATGACAACACCATGACATTTATTTTTAAAATATATATCTAGAAACACTTACACAACAACACTCCTCCTCAAAAATCTTGAAACTTATGACTTAATATCTCGACAACGATACATCGCTAGGTGACAAAACTTGCACCATGACATTACGTCGTCGAAGACGTCATCAAAACTAGAAAAATTAATATCTCGAGAACAAAACATCGCTAGGTGACCAAACTTGCACAAGTTATCTGAGTGACAAGGGGGCCCCAGGGGGGCCCACTGACAACTAGAAAATTTATATCTTGGGAAGTCCAAAACTATTTGGATAAACAGTATCCACGATTTCACCGTGGCACTCCGTGTCTTTGATTTATATTGGAAGAATCTCCCCAAAAAATATGGTATACATATACACTACAAAATACACAGACAAACTTTAAACAACCTTTAAACAGTCACACCTCGATGAAAAGAAAGTTTGAAAAAATTCAAACACAAAAATTCTTAACGAAAAGTAAAAAAATATATAAAAAGATTTGACAGAAAATGAAACAGAGGCTCATTTTCTTTCATGATATCGTAGACGATTTTCTTCCTTCGCCATTTGTTGTTTGGCTTTGTATGACTTCATTGTTTTGTTGAACATGAGTTTCACTGAGAGTAAAGATCATGTTTGGCAGAGAATATGAAATTCGTTTAAAAATTGTATAAAAGTAGCTTATCGTTCAGTGTCAAAATACACAACAGGGTTGAACTTAAGTCGCACTTAGACAAGAAAGAAAGAAGTTGAAACTTTGGCGCAAAAATTAAACACAATTGGGCAGTAATAAGAAAAAGTGAAATGTAAAAATTGTGAAATGCATGTCATTATTGTACAAATTAATTCTGTCAACGCTTAAAAGTTTCTCAAACATCATGAAACTTAGTTGAAGATCATCCAAAAGACACACAGAACCACACCCACACAGTTTCTAATTGGCCTGTTTTATACTTCGCTGGAAGTATAATACACAAATTCCATACCTGCAAAACTGGAAGTATTCGTTTTAGGGCGTGGCTCCACCTCGAATTTAATGGAACGCTCAACACATTCAATATTGCAAGCTTGACTGACCACATGCAGTTTCTCAGTAGCCATTTTGCTAATAATTGTATTCAGTACTACGATCTCTGGAAATACTTATCAAGGGCGTGGCTCTGTTCATAGCGGAGCTCCCGCGCGGGCGGAGCACCATAGATAAGAGAAAAACGTATACAGTAACCCATGGAGTTCATTTTTGAACGTCACGGACATTATGGTTCATGTTAGTCGACGTCATTGATGACGTAAGGGCACGTGACTTTGGTGTAAAGTTCCTCTTATGGTCTTTGAAAGTTTGTCCAAGTTTGGCTTCTATAGAAGCTTCCCTTCGGGAGATATGATGTTTTCTTTATTTCTCTGGTATTAAACCTATAGTGTCCGTCCGTCCGTCCGTCCGTCCGTATACACATGGGAACCCTGTGGTATATAAAGAAAAAAATATTTCTCCTCAAGGGAACATGCTAAGATAACCATACTTGGGATATTTTGTCTATGCTACAAGGGGGGTGCTTTAGCACGGTTACGTGATCTGACGTCATCGATGACGGCTGATTACGGCTGCGCCCGCGATCTCTTACCGCAGAAAACCCATGAAACCCGGAATGATGATTGAGACATTCATTTCTCGTGGGAAGGGAAAACTCTAAATAACTAACTTGGGTAGTGTTGTCTAGGTCACCAGAGGAGTGAAATCTAGTGGTCACGAGGAGTGAAATTAAGTGGTCACGTGATGTGACGTCATCGATGACGTCATCTATGCTTGAAAAATTAATATCTTGTGAAGGGAAGAGTCTAAGACCTCGTTCACACTAGACCGTACAAAACCGGACCGGTACAATTCTGGTATGGTACCGTCGCGCGTTCACACGGGAGCTGCGGTACCGGACCGATTTTGGCACGGTAAGGCGTGCACGGTCCCGTGTGAACACTGTTGCAAAACGTGCCAGAATTGTACCGGTACCGTTTGAACAGGCGGTACCGTACCAGAATTGTACCGGTCCGGTTTGTGAACGGGATCTAAAACAACCAAACTTGGGCAGTGTTGTCTAGGTCAGCAGAGGAGTGAAATATAGTGGTCACGTGATGTGACGTCATCGATGACGTCATCTATGCTTGAAAAATTAATATCTCGCGAAGGGAAGGCTGTAAGACAACCAAACTTAGGTAGACTTGTCTAGGTCACTAGAGGAGCAAAACAACATGGTCACGTGATGTGACGTCATCGATGACGTCACATCCTTGCTCGAAAAATTTATATCTCGTTTAAAGGGAATACTCTAAGATAACCAAACTTGGGTAGAATTGTCTAGGTCACCAGAGGAGCGGAACAAAATGGTCACGTGATGTGACGTCACTGATGACGTCATCTATGTTTGAAACATTTATTTCTCGTGAAGGGAAGGCTCTAAGACAACCAATTTTGGTAGAATTGTTTAGGTCACCAGAGTACTGCAACGAAGTGGTCTCATGAATGATGTGTGCGTCATAGAGACAATGATTACGCCAAGCTTTATAAATGGCATAAAATTGACTGGGAACTCCGCTTTTAGGCAGTGCCTAAATCTATATATTATAATGAACGATTGTACTTTCCCTTGTCGCTGTTTTAAGTTGCATGACTTTTGAAACTAAACGTTAAGACTAGTTTCTAAAAGATCTTTAAAATAGATTTAATGGATGAAAAGCTGGAAGTATCCATTTTGGGGCGTGGCTCCACCTCTCAAGGCACTTGCAGTGGTAAATACATCCTATGTACCAAATTTCAAAATAGTCTAGCCACATACAGTGGTCTGTGGTCGTTTTTCCGGCGCTAATATCTCTGTAAGTTGACATCAATGGGCGTGGCCCGGTATGCATAATGACCGAATGCGATTGTTTTATCATGGTCCCAAATTTCAAGACCTTTGAGAGACGTTAAGAGTTGTTTATAAAAATACATATTTCAGACATTCAAAATCCATTGCTGCAAAGATGGAAGTATCCATTTTGGGGCGTGGCTCCACCTCTCAAGTTTCTTGCAATACTTAAGACATTCTATGTACAAAATTTCAAAACCATCTAAGCCCCATACAGTTAATTCTCTGTGGTCATTTGTCCTTATATTGGATAAAGCGCTAATATCTCTGGAAGTATCCATCGAAGGGTGTGCTTCTGTATGTGTGATGATTGATCGTCCTTTGCTTTTTCACAGTCCTACGTTTTACAGCGTTTGATAAACGTTAACTGTCGTTTTAAAAATTATTTACGATAATTAATTCCATGGCTATAAAACTTGAAGTATCCATGTTTCCCTTATTTGCACAATTCACTATAAATCCTGCACCATTTTCCTGTACTATTAGTTCTTTCACTTTTTTCGCGAATGTCAAACCGAATTAACTTGGATTGAAAGAACAACAAAAAACTAACAACTTTGTAAACCATTCAAAACATTCACGGCCTGTTTAGTAGACTTTTTGTGTTTTCCGGTGTCGCCTCAGCCACCACTTTCCGTATTTCATCAACATCCTTGGTTGCTTGTTTTCCATTATTTTTTAAACAGAAAATATCCAGTTTTTGCTTAAAACAATTCTCCCAGGACGAATATCACGACGGACAATATCGTCTGATATCTGTCCTGTGAAATGCACCACGTGATACGTTTCGACCAATGAGCGCGCGTTAAAATTGATCACTGGGATATAATGAGTGCTATTTTCGGCGGAATGTAATGATTGAAAACTTTGAATATACTTGAATCGTATATGATATCTCGTCCTCAATTTCCGCAAAAAAAGAGATATCAAACGATTGTAGTCCAAATTTTATGGTATAAATCGCGCACTGTTTTTCTATGAAAATAATTCCCTTTATTTCTATAATTCTCTGAAGTCGTTAACCCTTCATTTCTATCATACGAAAGAATTACTGAGAAACTGAGAATTTCTTAGGGACCGGTCATTATTAAGTCGGAGGGGGCGGGGTGGTGGGGGTGGGGGGGGATGAGGAGATAATGGGGGGCCCTGAAATTTTTTAAGCGAACACAAGGGTGGTCTTGAAAGGCAAAAATGGCAGTTAAGGGGGGTCTTGAGAAACAATTATTTTGTCTATATCAGCAAAAAGTCTAAAAAAAATTTCCGCTCGCGCTACGCGCTCGCCATCTACTCAATCTTTAACACTCCTGATCATTGTAAGAGACCCACCCATATACTGCCTTCAGAAAAGAGGGGTGAGGTTTTAGTGACTTGCCATGATAGCCATTGTGGGAGACCTTATGTTAGGCTTGGAAATGGGATTGGAGTCACTGGGATTTGGCCAATAGAACTAGAAATGGGTCAATTTGCCTTTAACTGAACCAACAATGAAATATCAATGTCTGTAAAGAGTGGCTTTAAAAATTTGTGAACTGCTTTTAAATTTTGCCCTACGACTGCAATACAAACACTCTGTACAAATGTCTAAAAGTCACTTTTTAACGCTGGGATTTTGAAAACTTTGACTGGGAAAGCTTCAGGACTGGGATCTTGCGAAACTTTTACACTGAGAAATGGGATTTGGACCCCCTTCAGGACCTGTTTCAATCATTTTGACTGACATGGATGAGGGGAAGGGGGTCCCTGAAATGTTTCAGTCTATCAGAGGGGGGCTCCCGAAAACAATCAATGCTATCAGGTGGGGTTCTTGAAATTTTTTTGGATCACAGGTATTTTCTCCTCCACCCCCCTCACTGACATAAATAATGACCGGTCCCTTAGGAATGAACTCTGGATCTCCGAAGTAGTGGATATTGTTATTTGGGTTCTTCGCCGGCTAACTTTTAAAACGGCTAATTTAGACTAGACGAAATATCAGAAAATTGCAATATTTAAGGCGCATGAGGCATTTTTTAGTAAAAGCTGGCAACAAGAGTTTTCTTAGGGACGTGTCATTATTTACCGGGGGGGGGGGGGGAGGGCTCCCATTTTTTTCAAACAAGGCTAAAAAAAGTTAGGACCCTCCCCTTGAACATAAGAAAAAAAAATGTGACCCTCCCCCAGTCCTAGGTAAAAAAAATTAGGACCCTCCCCCATGCAATTTATTTCTGAAAAACCTGTTAGATAGACTATTGTCCAAGTGACTTCTGTCATGCAACAGTCTATTGACATCACGGCCCCCGATTTAACATTCGCTAAGTGTTAAATGTTACTATTTTCCCGGTCACCAGGGACATGGTCGTTGTTAAAGCTCCAGGCCCCCGGGGACACTTTTTGCAAATGGCGAAACGCGCTTTTATTTTGATAAACACATTTCATCAAGCCTCCAGAAAAAAGATAAAAGTGCGTCAACTTTATTACAAATTGCGTCAGGAATTACAAAGTGCGTTAATTATTACAAAGTGCGACAGTACAGTGTTCCACAACGCAATATACTTTATTTTTGTTTTCAAAATTCCCTTTTTATTTTCTTTCTAGAAAGCCCGCCGCTGAGCAAGAAATAAAGTGTCAAGAATGATCATAACTTCGCGAAATCTGAAACTCCTACTCACATCCGCTGTTCTGATGTTTCCCATTGTTGTGTTGTATTTAACATGGCAAGAGATTCAAGTTGCGGGTTCAAGCTTTGGTGTAAAAGTTTCCAAAGTATCATCAAACTACAGTAATGTAGTCAGACCATCGGCTGGTAATATCACTAGCACCCAGCTTTCAAAAACATCAACTAAAACATCAACTACACAAACTCCTGCTGTCTCCGTATTTCTGCGCATGTCTGGAAAGCTTCCAGATCATCGAGCGCGCTTTTTCTGCGAGCTTTCAGGACGATGGTGCTCTTCTGGCCTCCTTCGTATGGTAAAATCGTTCTAGTGTTGGATGACGAATCAAAAGAAGATCATGACTTTGGAAACGCTATGATAAAACAGACAAAGAAGAACTTTCCCGATTACCAGTTAAAAGTAGACTACGAAGCCCTCCCAAGAGACCCACGCGTACTGAGCTTTCCAGGCATGAGAAAAAAACCAGGCTACAATAGACAACTCTGGAGTAGTTTCTTTATTGATTTATACACTAACGACAGTGTTATAGCGTGGATGGACACTGATGCTGCATTTGTGATGCCTCTCACACAAGCATCCATTTTTAACGGGAAAAAAGTCAGATTAATTGGATCTGAGTGTCCTCTTGCTAGATTTGGTTGGGTAAAGGAATGGGCTAGAGGTACAGAAAGAGCACTTGGGCTTCCTTTTTTCATGGATTTTATGATCTACTTTCCAGTCTATATATTTCGTGACACAATAACCAAAACCAGGGAGCATATCCTCAAGAGATTTAAAACAACAAATTTTGAAGAAGCATTCCGGTCGTTCTTCAAGGCCGAGTTTATGAGTCCTGTTGATATCATCTTAAGTTATGCGTGGTATTTTGAACGAGATCGGTATGAGTGGAACATCAAGCTGTGTACAAACTGGATGAGTATAATAAGAAATTCCCAGAAGGTCATAAAATTCCTGCAGAGTTCGTAACGGATGTTTTACCAGAACCCCAAACGGCTGATCATACAAAATATACTGAAGCAGGGAGACCGCCTGCTTATCATAACGTTCTGGTCAACTATTGTCTAACGCTAAACGCAGCAGGTAACAGAAACGATTCTAAGTGTAGGAACAAGAACTTCTCACCGGAGGAGAACCTGATGCTTTTCCATCATGATGTGCAGAGAATTGTGAGCCCACAGGATACCCCATGTGTTGGTAACAAAAGGAAGTGTGTCTTCAGACGCTTCGACGGCGCTATAAAGAAGTCGGAGGGCAGGTTGAGCGAAATGAGAGAAGGTTCGATTGGCAAGATATGGATACTGCTAGCAGGATGGCAAATGAGACTTATGGAATCAAATGTTTTGAAATTGTTTGAGCTACGTGTTTCGTTACTCAGACCACAGGCCATCCAACCTACAAGAAGAACAAGAACCGTGGCGATTCGGTAGTATTTCTCTCGAGGCAAAGTATTGCCGGGAAAAATACTTACATACGCTGTAAAGCCGCCATTAGCATCTCATCATAACTTCACAATTCATGCCATCCAACCTACTATCAGTGATGTAAAATACAGCAATTTTATGAAGCGTCGTCTGAAGCTGTAAGCATCCAGAGCGCAAAGGTATATGGTTACAGCTGTTTTGAGTATTAATGCTAACTCTCGAGCTCGATTTCCAACCGTCAAACCGCTTTCATGCTTCCGTCAATCAAACTTTGAAACTCTTTGGAATACACTAATTCCGTTATTCGCCATCCTAGTGAAATGTCCCAACATACAGCATCTTTTACTATCTCTTTCTAAACCAATGGCGTAACTTACGGTCGGCTAAGACCCAAATAAGCCCCGAGAGTTGGATTGACGGAAGCCAGAACTCCATTGGAAGTCCAACGCAAGAGTTCGCAGAATACAGCCAAAACAGCTGTAAAAGGTCGGCTCTCTGTTTAATTCCGCGGGCACTAGTTAGCTACTTAGCGTGTTCAGCTTTAAACAACGTTCGGTTTTTGTAGAATTTAGCAGCCAAACGAGTGAGGTCACATGAAAAAGGAATGTGCCATTTAGTCGGGGCGCGTAGGTTTGAGCGCTCACACGGCCGGAAACCTTTATTGAAAATAGCTGCATAATGAACATATGGGAGCTCCGTCAATAGTATTTATACTGTTATTGTTAAAACACTAAAGGCTCATCGCCAACTGCAATCCTTTGCATGTCGAGGTACATTTTCTCAATAACAGAAAATGTTCCTTGTGAGCAATACTCGAAACAAACTGTTTCAATCTTCTCATTTTTTGCAGTTTTTATCGGGTATTTATGTTTTGTCAGAGTCTAAAATTTCAAGTTCTTGCGATATTTCTTAAAAAATAGGTGAAAGATGTAGCAATTCAAAACAAAAACACAAGCTCGCAAATGATGGCGGTTGGCGGTGAGCCTTTAAGCTACATATAGAGCGAATTTATAATATATAGAATTAGGCACTACCTAAAAGCGGAGCTCCCAATTATATTTAGGGCCTGTTAACATGAAGATAAGGGACGATGGGTAGCTGGGGTTGCTATGAACTGTGTGAAACAAATCGCAAACTGATTACACAAAGCCTAGATCACGACAGTTATCTGAAATCCGCGCTATCGCTCATCCATGACTATTGTATTTCTTTCTTTCATTTATGTTATTTGTTGGGACTAAAATAGAGTTTTTAATAAATGCTCCCGAGATCCTAACAGGCCGCCTTGATAACAGGGAAGTCAATGAGATGGCGCGTCAGCCGTCATGGTTTCCAATGTCGCCCCATGTAAGGTAATCCAAGCAGATCTTGTATTCCGGATTCCAGCCCTTTGATTCCGGATTCCAACCTACTGGATTCCGGATTCCATACCAATGGATTCCGGATTCCATAATTCTCAAAGAATCCGGATTCCAATATTTCTTTATCTGAATAAATTCGTGGATTAAGGATTCTCAAGGCCTTTGCATTCTGGACTCCTGCTATATGGAATCCGGATTCCATTCAACGGATTCCGGATTCCAAAGCTAACAAAAAGTTGGATTCCGGATTCTGGATTACCTTACATGGGGCGACCAATGATTTCAGTATGGAGCCCCGGATGCAGCTGTTGAAGAACTTTCTATTTCAGTCCAAATGAAATTGGCATTCAAGGGGAAAGAAATAGTCATTGCATACATAGACCTTTTTCAGAAAAGGTTTCACTGTCACAAATGTCGGTTATAGCCCACGATCCGTCATGGGAACAATCTTCATTCGGAGTCAAGGGAACTGGTTTTTATAATAAATAGCCATTTAGAGCGGTTTTCACACGACTGTCGTGAAAACAATTGCAATTGAGCAATCACTAGCCAATCAGAATCGAGAGAAATCACCACTTGCTCCTAAATGGCTTTTCTCTCAGCCAATCACAAGCCGAACCAATTACTAAGTAATTACGCAATTGTATTTACTACAGAATTTGATTGGCTGAGAAAAACGAGTAGCCAATAAGAACGCAAAGCAATCGCAATTATATAACAAGTCTAGACAGAGTCATGTGAAATCCGCTCTATCACACTGGTTACGCCAAATGATTGAGGTATAAAAGCGCTCCTAAATCCGTCTTTTGTTCATGAAAACTGTGAACGGAAATTGACGGTTATCCTGTCGTGTGCTCATGAGCCTGCGCACAGAATGCCAGCGACCTGACTTTTCGATCTGAAGATTGTGGATGCCTTCCAAGCGGGAAATCACTATATCCCAATGGTTGAAACCAGAAATCTATATAAATCTATATAAATCTTTTATCATACTTCGTTTTATTCAAGAAATGAAGAGAACTGTCAAAACAGTAATTTGTTAGGGATTAGAGTAAGGATGGGGTTTTGGTTTGTTTAGATATGATTTTTACTGTATATTCCTCGTTCTATATATGATAAATTACATAAAATGCCATAAAATTAGTGACCTGACCCAGCAAACTCTCTCGTAGTCTAGTGGTTAGAGTCTCGGGTTTATAATGATGTTGGTCCAGGATCAAATCAGCAATAATTTTTATAAGCTTTTTTTCTTTGAAGTTTTCTGAAAAAATCTAAGTATTTGGGTCTGTTCTGGTTTCAAGCATTGGGATATAGTGACTTCCTGCAAAGAAGCCGCGAACAGATTTTAGTAATCTTGCCTCGAAGAAAAAGAAGCCCGTTTAGGAGGAGCTTTGGAAAAGTCCCGCGAACTCATTTCGCTCCATCACAGACTAGATATAAAGAGGCAAGCTCTCTGAAGCCTCTTCAAGCTTCAGCGAAGTGGAGATGCACAAGTAAGTAGCATCATGATTCATTTGATACAAGTTTGGTGGAGATCGAGCAAGGAATAAGTTCACAAGTTCGAATTGAGCTTTGAAGGTTTAATAAGGCCGGTGGTATTTTTACTTTCGGCTTCAGTTCAAAGGGACTCCATGTTTAGGTACAATAAAAACTCGCCCCTTCTCTGTGTCTTTCTAACTTCTCTTCTTTTTATAGTACTAGGGTTTAGTACTCAATCAAAAGTGGAGGAAATGCAGACTCAGGAAATTGCCTGAAACTTAACATGACTATGAAGGGAAGTCTCAACAAGAGGTAAGAATAATTTCCATGATTTGTGTCATGTCTCTCGAGTTCTAGCAGCACACGTAAGCCCATACTTCATTCCTAACCTACGCGCTTAAAGCGCGGAACGCGCAATAATGCATGTATCAATGTAAAGACGGAGAGGGGGTGGGGGGGGGGGGGGGGGTCAGGCTGAGGTGGGGCATTTGACTTTTTTTTCGATTTTTTGATCAAATTCCTGACTCTCGGGACTGGAAAGGAGTTCAAATGACATAAAAGTTCCTTACCTGGGGATACATCCTGCTGTACATCCTTGTGCGAATTTCTTCGGATTTGGCGGAGCTTTCATGACCGCTAAAAACTCTATCATTCGATCGGACTTCTCTGGCCCATGGGAGAGAAGTCCAATCGAACGATCAAGCTTTTAGCCGCCAAGCAAGCTCCCAAATCCCAAGAAAATTAACACAAGATGTACAGCAATAATAAACACAGAGTAAGTATGTTTTATTTCTCATTTAATAACAAAATATTTCCTACAAATATAAATACTCTGTTTTCGCTATCCTGCGAGTTTGAAGAAAGGATCGATAAAATCATGGCACGAGCACGGCTACATGATGTACGCAATGGTCTTTAGAATCATTCAAAATGAGTGAAAATACGGGAAAATACTCTTCAGAGACCATATACATACAATGGCTACAGCGGTATTGAGGTAAAAATAGAATAAAATTTGCATACGATTACCTGAAATCTTGACTTCACGTCCTTGAACACGAGTTTAGAGCCAAGGGTCCGCGCGACAAAATTCAAATGGCCCCAGTCCCCTGCACAGGCATATTCAAATGTCCGCACTGTGTGGCAAAATTCGTAGTCAAATTCCCCAGAGTGGGATGGCGGAGGTGCTCAAATGCCCCACCTCAGCCCGACCCCCCCCCTCTCCGTCTTTACATTGATACATGCATAACAAACCAACCACATATATGGTGTGTGACTCGTGCATGGTGCCTTAGGACAGATAGGACCAGCGTTTATTAGCTTGGAATACAATACATGTTGTTTTACAAATCTCAAACAGTGCTGTAATTGCAAAATGCAAGTTACACTACATAACAATGTCAAATATGTAATATATTAATTATAATAAGACATATTTATAGCAAAAGTTTGCGAAACAAGAAAAAATTCTTTGTGCAAGTGCAGTTACATGAAAAGAAAATTTATCTTTAGAAAAAGCCTAAAGTGAAATACAGTAATAAATTGTACTGCCCGATATGAAAACCCGGAATAAAACCTACTTTAGGACAAAAACCCGGGAACGTATTCCCCGACCGAATGCAGTACAACAACTCCGGGGGTTAGAATTTTAAGCTAGTAGCTAAAGTTGGATAACGAATGGCTGTCCAAAAGGCGAGATAAATGCGATGCTAATACACTAGCATTTATACCTAGATAGCTCATAACAATATCATGAATAGCTATTACATCACCATTATGTAAGAAACTATTGTTAAATGAAAATAATGAAAATACTTTAAACTGAAGTGATAAATGAGCTACGGACCGTAATGAACACGCTTTCCAACTCACGTTGTTACGTTGGAAAGCTGTTATTATGTTCATACTGTTTAAATTGAAACACGAGTCAAATCTTTATTTTTTCAGTTAATATATCAATATAGAATACAGCAATGTAGCTTGGGGTACCTGGGTTCTAACCTGCCTTTGACATGGAATCAGTAAAGCACCAGTCAACTGACAGCCCTGCAATCCCCCCCCCCCCCATTTGCGCATAGCAGGGCACTAGCAGGGCTTTCGTACAGAATTCCCACTACATTACTGCCCCGTTGGTCGGGAGATGCACTTTCTTTCATAGCGTCCACACAGTACGGTACATCGAGCAGGGAGTCACTCTCTTCCCTGGGGGACACAACACAACAGAAACTAGCCCGCTTACCAGACATCTCACCTACATATGAACAGCCCCTTACTTCACAAAAGACATGAAATCTCTTGAATTACACATATTCAATTGTTATCTATGCTAGCGAAAGTACATGTAGAAAAATATGGTTTTATTGCGCTTTGTGATCCTGGGCAGCATTGACATGACTCTTTGACCGAGTAAAAATCATTATGTGAACATCTTTCTAAATTCATTGGGCAAGGAATTACCCTGGGGACAGTGCATTCACCTCTCAGATTGCCCCTGCAAACTGAGGTGCTCACTGCCTTTCACTTGCCAAAAAGGTGAATGACAAGACAAGTTTATTCAGGCACTGAGCACAGTGTACATGGGTGGTGGAACCCTGAAAAATATATAGAATAAATTGTCTAGTCGCCAGAGAGTACAATTTACATGCCTGTTTTATACATGTTATGTTCCTTACTGATAGATATTTTCTAAGACTCTGTCAGCCTTATTTGTATTTCTATTAGGAAATACCAAAATGATATGCGTATGTGATGGGAAAAGGCTGAGACAGCAATTTAAGTAGTCTACATGTGATCAGAGTATTCCCAAGATCGTAAAAGTATAGTTTTAGAATCTAAAGAGCTTTTTTGTACAGTTATGCAGTCTATAAAATTGGCTTATTGAATCTCATTAAAGAACAAAAGAATAATTAAAAAACAAAAAACGGCCCAAAAATTGGCTGTGGGACACTTTTTCGGGCTGGGGACACCTCAAACCAGATTCTAGACACCCTAAGGGTTCTCTAAACATATGTCCCCCATAAATGTTCTAGGGGGTGCACGTGAACCCCCTCTAGCGACTAGACTAAAAAGAGTCATTTTGCAAGTTCTTTTCTTAATTCGTAACAACCGTGGATATATTTTCCGATTTTCTCCTTGTTATGATTTATCAAATTTAAAAAAGTTTTGATGCCCAATTTCATTAAATAATAATGTCCCTTTTTCTGTGCTTTTTATATCTGATAGGTACTTTTCAAATAATTTGTACTCCTGTCTTAAATTGATGGAAGGTCAATAATTTGACATTTTTGATGTCCAGACGTTTTGATGCCCAAATTCATCAAATAATAACGTCCCTTTTTCTTCGTAAATTTTGCATTCAACTAGAAAATGCCTCTCGTCTTCCATAACATTGCAACAGGGCAGAGTCTTTGGTCAGGTTTTAAGTAGAGTTTGCTGTAATGTCCTCTTTCGAACTGTAGAATATGATCGCTAATTCTGAGTTTGGTTAAGGTCCTCTGGTGATTCTGTGCTTTTTATATCTGATAGGTACTCTTCAAATTTGTACTCCTGTCTTAAATTGATGGAAGGTCCATAATTTGACGTTTTGATGTCCAGACGTTTTGATGCCCAATTTCATTAAATAATAACGTCCCTTTTTCTTCGTAAATTTTGCATTCAACTAGAAAATGCCTCTCGTCTTCCATAACATTGCAACAGGGCAGAGTCTTTGGTCAGGTTTTAAGTAGAGTTTGCTGTAACATCCTCTTTCGAACTGTAGAATATGATCGCTAATTCTGAGTTTGGTTAAGGTCCTCTGGTGATCTGTGCTTTTTATATCTGATAGGTACTCTTCAAATTTGTACTCCTGTTTTAAATTGATGGAAGGTCCATAATTTGTTTTTTCTTCCTTGATCCCTGGATTCGTCGTCGAAAAGGCTTGAATATAGATTTTGGAGCTCTATGTCTTGCAGTCTCTGGCTCATTATATGTTTGGATAACTACTTGCTTCCTCTTCTGGGGGTTCATGATTCATGAATGCCCTGCTAATGCATGAAAGGCGGAAGTGGGGGGGGGGGGGGGGGGGGCAGGGTAGTCAATTGACTGGTGCATAAACTTATAGCCAATACATATCACAACCTTTCCAGAGGCATATTGTAAACAATAGTAATTGTTTTCATTTAAAACTCTTTCAAAAATAACTTTCTTGCTGTGTCCTAAGTCCCTAAGCAGTTAGACAAGGAGATAAATCCCTTATGAAGAGCAAAACAAACACAGCAACAATTTACAATCATTTGCTCCTAGGGAGCAACTCCATGGGAGCTACTAGAGGTACGGAGACACTAGGGAGAATCTCCATGGGAGCTTCTAGGGGTACTAACACTACAACGAATGGCTGTAAAACTGTAGCAAGTACATGTATGCTACCACTGTTTTGCACTTAAAACTTTTGAAACATCATTCCAGCTTGAAAACTCTCTCTGGATAAGATCAACAGCAATAACTATAGTCATTTGCTGTGTGGCAGTTTATAAGGTACCGACACTACAGCAGTATTTACTGTCTGTAATTTTCATCAATATTGGTTCTCAAATACATTTGTATTATTCATAGTTTAGTGGTTATTTAGGCAAGATTCTTTCATTTCTAGCAAGAAAAAGTTGTGTCTTCTTCTTATCACGAAGAAAATCTATGACCATTCCATTTATGGGGTATGGACACTGCAGCGGGTAGCAGCACTGCATTTGACACTCTGTTACCTGATATATAATATGTACTGTCTAGTGATGTATTTTCCCTGCATGGTACATATTCTTGTCATGGCAAATATGACCTAGTTAATAAGTTTATAAGGCCTTGTGGTATCCAAAATCCCATAGGGTACAAGGCTCATGGCTAGAAATTATGGTCTGGGAGGCAAGCCTTGGTCATCCTTTGTTTTTTTTTCTGGAGGGGGGGGGGGGGGGAGAGGATGATTAAATTGATTAAATCAAATCAGAGGATGACAAACTGGCTAAGACTACATTTCTTGATTTTAGGAGGAATGATAGTAAATTAATCTGAACAAATAAACTGCTTGAATAACTCAGGTCTGGGCTATTATGGCTTGAAGTCCAAAACGCAAATATTCCAATTAAACCAACAGTCAAACTAATAAACTAATACAGCAACAACTAGAAGACATAATATAACAACAGGCTTAGTGAAATTCACAACGATAAAAGAAAAGGCCTCTTAAAAAAAACAGTTAAGAACTTTGAGAACCTTCAAGGTCTCCCATATTTTTGAAGATTATCCTTCCCAGATTAGCAATGTCAGCCTCAGGGTGACTCTAACAAAACTAAGACTGAGTAGTCATACTAATTAACCATCGAGACCAGGAGACATTTTAAACAATACCTACCCCTGAAGAGAGGTTATTCCCAATAGCCAAGGTTCGAATTACGCTCCAATGCTCACAAGACAAAGGCTTCAAATCGAGGCTTTCTCCAAGTTCTAATACATTTACAGTAACTTCAGAATAAAGCCTCGACTTGAGGTTATTGTTTCTAGGCATTGGAGCGTAATTCGAACATGGCCTATTAGTAAAAAGGGAGTAGAAAACGAGCAGCATTTTCTTGTAAAGTGCCCCTCATATGATTCTCTTAGAAATCTGTACTACAATGACATAAACAATCAAACTAAAGTCAGTCTAAATGCAATAGGCCTTTTGCAACAGAGGTCACATGACCTGGTCACCCTTAAAATGAGCAGATTCACCCAAATGATGCTCAGAAATGAAAAGAGCATACTGATTTTCTTTAAAAGCCCAAATTTCAGCCCGCTACAATGCAAACTCAAAGAGTGGGAGCAAAAATAAAACTTTGCTTTTTTAGTAGGGTTTGTATGATCCAATCATACAAATCCTTGTAAAATAAGCAGTTTTCTTTATGCTCTCCCTCTTCGCATATACATGTACATCGTATAAAGCTGAAACTTTGACTTTTTACTAAAATTAATATGCTCTTTTCATTTGAACATTATTTGGGTGAAGCTGCTCAATTTAAAGGTGACTGCGTCACATGACCTCTTAGTGCAAAAAAGCCTATTGCTTTTTCTGTTATTATCACCATGAATCAGAATAACTGCAAAATACATTTTTGACTGCATGAAGCAAAGAATGATTCTTCTCCTTATTTTATTTTAATTTTATCTGGGACCATGAACTGATTACAATCCTGTATAAAACACCAAATAAAATATGTATGTATGTACATGTTGACACTAAAAAGTTTGCTTTGCTGGGAGGGGGGAACTGGGGGCCAGGAATGATACAGCTACTCATAAGATCTTGTGTGATTGGATAGGCAGAACAAAGCATCCCATTGTTTCCTCGTTCTATTGTATGACCCTCTATTGTTTTGCACTGAGGGTATCAATCCAATAGCCCGTACGAAAGTTTTGACCCAGACATTGCCAGAATCCCGCCTGACTCCGGCCAAAATCCCGCTGTAAGGACCTGACTTCGAAAGGACACGAGCCTGACATAAAATCTGTCCTGCTCGTGAGTGCTTAGGGAGCGTTCATAATTTATCTAGAGGGGGGGCTATGATGATTTGAGGGGGGGCCTAATATGATTTAGGGGGGGCTATGGAAAATTTCCAACAAAAATAACATTGAGCATAGGGGGGGCCAACCATTTTTCCTGAAAAAATTATACGAAAATACAGTAAAAACCCGCGTATAAGAACCTGGGTTTTAAGAACCTGTTAGGCTAAAATTTCATTTAATCCCCCTCGACATAATAACCTTTTAAGGCTAAATTTTAAGTTAGGTTCTTATCAGTGGAGTTGCTGTAAAAGTGTATAAACGGCGGGTCTCATTGCAGGTCGCAGGTCGCAGGTCGCAGGTCGCAGGTCACAGGTCGCAGGTCGCAGGTCGCAGGTCGCAGGTCACAGGTCGCAGGTCGCAGGTCGCAGTCCGAGATATAAAAGAGATAACAAGTTTCCGAGATAAGAAGTTTCCGAGATCACGCAGACTCCTGTAGTGGTTCTACCATTTTCTTCGAGCCGTATTCATGAAGCCGTATTCACGGACTCATAGAAACTTTTATTAAACTGCATTTCACTTTCTTTTTAGCGAATTAACATTTGTCTCTGGGAACGGGAAAATTTACGCACGAATATCAATATGTTGCTGATGTATGTATTTTATGTGTTATATAAATTCAATTGCGACATGTTTGATCTCTAAGATGCGGACTGTAGTTTTGGCAATGCAGTTTAGAACCAGGAGTGGGTTTACCTTTATCTTAAAGATGCTTAGAACCTGAGCGACGAATTAATAATCGTATCTATTTTTGTGAGTGTTTTACGAAGGTACAAAACTTTTACTTCTATTTTTGGCAAACATATGCTATGTAATGCTAATTATCGTGGGATCGCTCCATTTCTATTGGCCGTTTCACAGACTGTCAATCACGTGCTGCACAAACGAAACTCTCTGTTCTGTTTTCTTCGATCTTGAACATGATCGAGTTGAAACTGGAAATCACAATCTTATAGAAGACTTGATACTTATTGGGGGAATTAAGTTATACACAGAGATGCAAACGCTCTCCCGCATTTTGCGGGAGATTCACGCATTTTATCTTCATTTCCCGCATTATATTTTAATCGCTTCTGATACCTTTGCTGTATTTCGCAATTGAATTTATATAAACACATAAAATACATACATCAGCAACATATTAATATTCGCGCGTAAATTTTCGCGTTCCCAAAGACAAATGTTAATTCGCTCAAAAGAAAGTGAAATGCAGTTTAATAAAAGTTTCTATCAGTCCGTGAATACGGCTTTATCAATACGGCTCGAAGAAAATGGTAGAACCACTACAGGAGTCTGCGTGATCTCGGAAACTTGTAAAAAATATTTTATATCTCGGACTGCGACCTGTGACCTGTGACCTGTGACCTGTGACCTGCGACCTGCGACCTGCGACCTGCGACCTGCGACCTGTGACCTGCGACCTGCGACCTGCAAATGAGACCCGCCGGTGTATAAACTCCTGAATTGGAAGATTATGAGCTGGTTATATTTAAAAGTAACTGGGCATTCATTTTTTTCTTTCTTTCATGCTTAAGTACTGTGTCTTTGAGTGTTTAAGATAAGATAAATAGATAAATAGATAATATTAATAGCAATCTTCAGGATCAGTAACTATCACAAGACTTTAATATGGCTAAGGGTGGGTTTGACATGACGTATATGTCAGTGGTGGGGGGGTTATGATATTTTCTTTGATTAATTTACATCTCTTGAGGGGGGGTCAGGAAAAAAACCCTGAGATCATCAGGGGGGCTTCAAAAAATGAAAAGAAAAAAATTAGGAAATCATCATAGGCCCCCCTCTAGATAAATTATGAATGCTCCCTTAGCAAGACAGTGTCAGGCTCATGCCCTAGTACTGCCCTGCCTGACAAGAGCGTGACACGAGCATCGCAAACAGCCTTATTTTCGTGGTAATTGCACATCGTTATTGATAAGCCTGACACGAACAGAAAACGAGCAGGACCGCACACTGACAAAACGTTTGCTGTGTGTTGCGTGTGCATATTTGACATTCTGAGATAACCTTTGTTTTTTTATTAAACATAACATGGTATGCTATATAATTACAGTGCCATTTTGGCGGACTGATAACGATTTTCAGTTACGGTTGCCATTTCGTGAAAAACGAAGCGCGATGCAATAGGGGAGATTTTACTAAAAGGTCTTGCTAGCTAAATGGCGGAAAAGCAACAAATAACCAAATGGATTTCGCTTGTGTGTTCCGAGCTCAACAAAACGAGTTGACATATGGTCCTTCTCAAAAACAAGTTTAAATTTCGAGGCCCTTCGAACCACCAGCAGTCAAAGCAGTCGAGTCTGATTAAGTGGATGGTATATATAAAGAAGTGTCGAGAAGAAAGGTAAGTGCACTTTGACTTGTACTAGCAATGTCTAACATTTGTATCACAAATAAAAGTGGATTTTGTGATTGCCTAAGCGGCTTTTTGACAGTTTGAAAAAGGGCAAATTCGACTCAAACAACTCTAAAATCACGCCATTTTAAGTTGTGTATAACGGACCTACAGTTTCGGCCATAGATCACTAGAAACGCGTTACTTCATAAGGAAATGACACTGTAATTGTAAAGAAACAAACGCATTGAGATGCGCGTCTTAGTTATTTTTCTCGTTTCCCAACTGTGAAGTAAATATATGATTCAAAATAATAGAGCTATCAGCTTGCTCCGACAACACGACACACGCAAACAACCTGAATCCGCTGAGTATCGCTGTTATTGTAAAGAAACAACCACATGAGATACGTGCATAAGCTAGCTCCGCTGAGTAAAGCGCTGTAATTGTAAAAAAAAAAAACATTAGAAACGCACATTTTTGGCTATTTTTAGTTATTATTTTTCTTGAATCTCGAATGTGAAGTTAACAGGTAATTAAATAGCATACTGTTCGACGACTCACGCGAACAACTGATAAAATATACATGCGACAAAAAATGCGAAACGGCAAAAGGGGATCGGCTACGTTAAATAGAAATAATTTCATTTCTAGTCGCGTGCAATAACAGTTCGTGTAAAATAAACTCTGTGTTGCGTTCTTTTAGTAACAGGAGAAAACCTAACATATTATCTCTACGGTGCAAAGGATCTGTGTCATGATATTCATAAATTGGAGAGAGATAATTTACCTTTGCATCAGCTGATAACGCTTTTTGCGTGAGTTTCGGCTTAAGTTATTATTAGATAACATGTTCGGTTTTCTCCTGTTAGTAAAATATTTCCTGATTTGCGACTGTCAAAAGTGAATCAAAAGTAGTAGTTTTCCGGCAGTAAACAGGTCTGACGGCACCAAGGTGATGATGGATTTGCACCAATAATGTCGTTGCTTTATTCTGAGGCGATGATGGATCCGTACCGCTATGTCAGGCGCTATTCACGGTCGATGTTGTCAGGCTCTTGCAACGCTAGTTCACGCTCTTTTTCCTGCTCTCTGTCATGCTCGTGTCATTCTAGTTCCCGCTAGTGTCCGTCAGGCTCATGTAATGCTCCTGACCGGCTAATGTCCTGCTTATTTGTCAGGCCGAATTCAGGCTCTTGTCAGCCCAGACATTTTCGTGCGGGAGGCTTAGATCTTACTAAAGCTGTATAATGACCCCTGGGGGCGCTAGCTACGTCATTTAAGCTCAGTTTTGAAAAAAGTGGATCAAGACTAAACTAAGCTACAGTATCATACATGATATTGTGAAAAATAAGCATGATCAGGCCCTTTCTACAAGATATCACACCAACATTCAGAGATCTTTTTTTAAGACAGGTTCAATTGAATTACATGGACTGTGATGTATGTCAAATTTGTAACAGCAGCTCATATTTAATAAAGTGAAGCTCTCAATAGACCGATTTGATGCAATTTTGTATTTGTCTGATTGCAAAACAATTTGAACCGATGAAAGATCTATCTGAAAGTAGCCAAATTGCCAAGTTTGGGGGTTGTAGCCTGTTTATGAGCGAAGTTATGAGCCCACGAATACGTGATTTTTTACAGGTGTTTATATGGCTAAGGGCCACACTGTGTACCATGGTGTCATGAATGGCCCCTCGAGACACGTGATCGCTGTCTGCAAATCATCCTTTTTTCAACTCTTTCAGTTTAGCCGAACCATGTAGAAGTCTTAATTTTTTACAAATATTTGTTGATTTTTGCTGAAGAAGTCTGAAAAGCTGAACCGTCCATTAAAGTTTTTTTTTTCAGTTATGTGCTAGTTTTTTCGAAATTTTCAATTCAAATCTATTAAATTTTTGTGACAAAACTCCTGTGAATCAATTTTTGATCCGCGTGGCTGGGCTTTCGGTTGGCCTAAAACTTTTGGAACTTTTTTCTCTAGTTTTAAATATACTAGAGATAAATCTAGAATGTTTCATTGTAATTATTGTTATTACAACCTACATTAGCTGTCAATTTTTAGTTAGTTTCAATGTTTTTTTAATCTAATTTTTAAATCTTTTTATTCCTATAGCCTATGAGCTATAGGAATAGCGCTATATAAGAAAGTCTTATGAATATTATTAGAGACCAGTTATTTACATTGGAGGGAGGAGAAAGAAAATGTCAATAACACAAAGAAAACTTCGAGACTCCCCCTTTGTAAGCATTTAGATTTTTCAGCCCCCCTCCTCCCCTTATAACTTACACTGAACTTAGAGCACTAGTGATAGGTGCAAGAGTAGAAATGTATAATTTTTGTAGGGAGTATGGGGCATGCTCCTAACAAAAGCTTCTAACAAACTCCCTTCTTGACAAATATGAGATTCTGAATTAAGTTTATCACTTTTTATAACTGAATTTCCTCTCTTTTGTATCAATAATCAATACGAACTAAAAAATATCCTCCTTGCTCTCTGTTAAAATCTCTTGTGGGCAACGGAACGAAGAGGCATGTTTTGTTTTCTTCAATTTCATTACATCAGATTCCATCACACTGTCTCACTGATCTGATTAGCAGGAACCGCTCAGTGTCGATTTCTTCTGAAGAGACTAGCGTGAAATGCTTATGATGTCTAAAAATCGTTTTAGTGTTCAGGAATAAGGTTTCGGAAATAACGTTTATTTTTTCGTGTGAGGGAGCTACCGCGCGTACACCAGGATCTCTGCTGGTTCTCTGCTTGCAGTGAAGCTCAAGAGCGTCCACAAAATGAGTTCTCCACTCGAGGAGAGCATTTGATAAAAAGATTGCGCGAACTTGATTTGAATCGTTTTCAGGAGTCTTCAAACGCCGAACGCAGTAGTAGAGCAAATGTCGTCGTCAGCTCCCCTGTAATAGTTGTTGTGCTTTCCAGATTCACGAGAATGCTCTCTGGTGTTATTTTTGGTGAAACCTTTGGGGGTCTAATATCTCTTCACATCCGGCCGGAGTATGCTTTAATCTAATTACCGATGTGGTGGAATCGGCATTTTCCATTGACCTAGATTCTTTCACGATAAATTTCAAAGATGTCAGGCGGCAAAAGTTTAATTAACATAGGTGCGAAGACACCTCTGGAGCGGTGTGAAGAAACCTTTTAGGAAGAAACATCTAGTATTGCTATAACTTTGCCATAAATAAACCCGCAACCTAAGAGATACAACCCTCTTTATTCGCCTCGTCCACGGAATCCACTACTAAGAAAAAATTATACATTTCTCCTCGTAAACTAACCAAGAACTTAAATAGACAGAATAGATACAGTGAAGTAAAATGCAGTCAAAAACACAGAAACTAGCAAAATAATCTTCTACGTTTGTGAAATAAGCTTTCAGCTGCTAGGTGAGTTCATGTGGTTTATGGATGGATTGCGAATTGGCATTTTGATTTCTTACCAGGCAGACTGAACAAAATTTCAAGATTGCCTATATAATGAAAATGTATTCTTAAGTTGAATATTTTGAGATGTTTTAATATGTAGAACGTCTTATTTTATGACAATTTGTTTAAACAACCCGTCAAACCGTGCCCACTTCCATGTTTGCTCGAGCACCATGTTTAGAGTGACATTGTCCAGGCCTAAGAGGTTTATTTCTTCGAGTCGACGGTTTGAACCACATCACTAAACATGCGTTGAAATGTTTGCCAAGTTTTATCGGGGTATGATTATGCCAATGTTACGTTGTCAATATTCCAGAGCCTTATTATTTTCTGTCTGTTTTGATTTGTTTATAGATAGAAGAGAAGTCCATATCGGCAAATATGCTCGTGAGGAGCTGGAGAGGAGGGTGAGACGTGAGTGTTGGCTTAATAACTGCAGAAACGGGGCTGAAAGGGGAAGGGGGGAAACACGGGAACGGGTGCAGAAGTGTGATGAAGTGAAAGAATACGCATGTAACTGACGGCACGTTATTGCCATGATACTTATGATTATATCCCAGCGATCAATTTTAACGCGCGCTCATTGGTCGAAACGTATCACGTGGTGCATTTTCACAGGACAGATATCAGACGATATTGTCCGTCGGACGTGATATCCGTCCTGGGAGAAATGTTTTAAGCAAAAACTGGATATTTCCTGTCTCAAAAATAATGGAAAACAAGCAACCAAGGTTTTTCTCTAAGAATGTTGATGAAATACGGAAATTGGTGGCTGAGGCGACACCGGAAAACACAAAAAAGTCAACTAAAACAGGCCGTGAACGGTTTGCAAAGTTGTTAGTTTTTTGTTGTTGTTTCAATCCAAGTTAATTCGGTTTGACATTCTCGAAAAAAATGAAAGAACTAAACAAAAAAGAGCAAAATGACGATAAAAGAATTGTTTTTAAACTTACCATTTTGTCGTAGCTTGGCAAATAGAAAAACAACTTGCAATCAGCTCAACCAAAATTCAACCACTTCGAGTGTAGTCCAGCAAGCCGACTTCCAAGTTCGATCAGCAGCGCTAAATTTTTCCAACTCTGCATTTCACGGCTGTAATTTATACTTCAGTTCACAGCAGAACAATTAATTAACAGTCCGGCAAGGAATAAGACCTGAAAACCCGAAATCTGGGCTAGATTTCTGTAGAAAAGCACTCGGAAAAGCACTGTGCGTTGTAAATTCGTTTTGTGAATTCGATGATTTCTTCTAGCCCCACGTTAGGGTTTGATTGACAGTTTTTGTGTCAACCAATCACAGCTCGAACAAAAAAATCTTAGCCAATCACCGCTTACGATTTGCCTTTTCGCGCCATACTGCAGTTTAGTGGTTTTCTCACGTTCACAATGTTTTTTTCTCTCTCGAGTTTTTCAGTGAAGTCGCTGGGATATAAGATAAATAAACCCCTTCTTGGCTTGCTGTAATATCGGCGGATATGTCCGCGGATGAAAAATGGTCCTCAAAATTTCACAGTTGCCCTCGAAGCTTCGCTTCTCGGCCAACTGTTCATTTTTCGTACCATTTTTCATCCTTGGACATTATCCGCCGATATTACAGCCGCCAGAAGGGGTTTATTTAGTAATTATTTGTGTATTAGTTAGTTTAGGCGTCTGGTAATGATTGGTTTGCTTGCTTGTATATTCTAATGTGCCTTTGGATGCCCTGGGAGCATCCGCGCAAAACTTGATCTCTTCACAACTGAATTTGACTTAGACTTTCCACGTCAGAATGACGATCTGGTGTTTCATCGAAGTCATAATCAATTGATTATATAAACATCAGTGAAATACCACCGATACCAGGGTGTCTCTCGCACAAAAAAGATATTTCACAGCGTGAAGATATCACTCTGTGTGAAGCCCCCTTTCGGATTTCCTTACCCTGGGTACCAGAGTTTCCAAGCTTCACTCATTTAAAGCATAATTTAGTGATCGACGAGCATCTTGGCTTAGCGTATAAGTAAACGAGGGTAGGATTTTCTAAAACAAATAATGATTTAGTATTTCACTGATGTTGTATAATAAACAGAACATTACAACACCGCTTGGAGATCGCAGTGCTCACTCGTTGAGATAAATTTTCAACACCCGAAGATAAAATTCATATCTATGCGCCGCCATGAATAATATCCTCTGTATCTGAACAGAGGTTACCGTAATTAGAAAAGCTTTCCTTTAAGGCAAATGTTTCTGCTTGACTTTCAGGGTTGGAGAGTTTCTTTGCAGGACTCTCAAGTATATTTGCATATCGCCAGCATTATTACAAGGAATGTACAAGGAATATCAGGAGGGACCCTCTTTAACGTTTACTTTGTAAGGGTAGGTATTAACATCTTGATCATAACATTTCTGTCTATCTTTTAAAAACGAAATGCACTTAGAAAACTTATTCATCGCCAAAATTTTATATTAAAGCGACCACAAGGAACGCAAGTAATTCACATGACCCTTCAGAGCGCGATCATACTAGTTTCAGAATACATTGTCACATCCAGTGAATCTCACAATAGGTGTCAACTCCTTTCCTGATTGTAAAATCGTCCTTCATCCCCGTTCCCCAGCACACATCAGGGTCTGTCCTTACATCATTGTTTATCCAATTTAATGTCCAAGTATTTTGTTGTGCTTTTAAGGATCGAGACGAATTGAGAGAATTGAGGAAGGAGAAGACTGAGGAGAATTGAAGACGAAAGAGGCTGTCAAATCTTGATCAAGAACATTTTTTACACTATTATTGGATTGACTGAATTGTTATTGTAATGTGATTGATTGTTTCCTTATTTATTATTTAATATGTTGGCTTGGAATAAAAAATAAGTAAATCTTTATTATTTCTACCTAATGTATAGATAGGGGACTAGAGATGGACCGAGAAGCGCCGCAATTGAAGATAAAGAGCTTACATAAGTGTAGCTACCCTGCTAGAGAGGCTTTTCCTTGACATTTTGCTCTCTCGTTTTGTTGTTAGCCTACGCGGTTTGGCTGTCGTCTCTGTTTTCTTTGTACCCTGCGAGCAGTGATTTCCTGCCGCCGATCTAAGAGAGGAGGAAATCACTGCTCGCAGGGTATTTTCTTTGTTATCTTGCCCCCGGAAAAGGGTGAGACAACTGCGCGAATGCACGACACGCGACTAACTTCGTTTAATGTTAAAAGACTGACAGAAAGAAAGCTCTGCTACTAGCATGGTAAAGCTGTCCCTGCTAGCAGAGGTTTCTTTCTCTCAGTCTTCTATTGGCTAGCAAAGTTGTTCACGTGTCTGGTATTTCGCGTAGTTTTTTTTTAATCCATTTCAATGTCATACAATACTTTTTTAACTGCATTATATACATAAACAGACTACACACGAACAACACATAAATTTTAGTTCTGTACGATGACAAAGCGTTGAAGTAGCTGGTATTGTTTCTTTGATAATTTGCTGCAATAGTGTAGTTGTTTTGATTTGCGCCACATTTGAGACTGACAGAGAGACTCGCAGGATAACATATAAAGTTGACACAAATACGTTCTGAGCAATAATGATCGAGTTACGGCTGTGAACAGTTTATTTTTAGCGTATAATATTCGAACTTGAGTGTATCAATAAAAAAAGGAACAATACGGAATTCGTCAAACTCAGGATTATTTAGTCATTATTTTGCACAACTGGTTACAAACAAACACAAAATTCACAACTGTGCAGTCACATATTATGCAGTAGAAAGAAATTATTGCTCGATATCGCGTTCAATGTCACAGGCTTTCCCTCGTGCAGACGGAAAGTCCCAAATTTAACCAACATCTCCCGAACGAATTTTCACATAATTTCGACATGTATTTCTCACGGCATATGTTCCTGGGAATTTGCTTTATAAAAATGGCATGTTGCAATTTTTTCCAGGTTAAAAGCTAAATTGACCGGACTAAAGTTTCATTTTACTGCGAGGAGAATCAAGTTTCTGGACGTATTGGGTGCACCTAGGTAGTAGAAATATCCCTGGGGGCTAGGGCTATTTTCGCCTAAAATATAAACTCAAGTGATATTTTTACCAACACTCGCTTCTAAAAGGGCTAAAGAGCCTGAAGAGTTTGACCTTCTGAGTAAAAGTTTAGATGCTGAATCTCCAACTTTTTCTTTGCAAAATACCGTCCTCGCTGGATGGCAACATGATCAAACATGACTTGCAAGTGAAATGTCTGATTGCATTTTCTTTCCACACCGGGGGATCGAAGACCCTGGAACATTCCAGGTCGAGGGCCGCACATGGAAATCAGCGTCTGTTTTTAAACCTTTTTTTAAAATTGTAAATAGACAGTTGTTGTGGCCAGCGTGCCTAAATGAAGATGTATGTATGTAGGGTCTATCTAAGACCCCGTCCACACTACTCCGCTCAGTGGCGTTAAGGCATGGCTCAAAACCATTTCGCCTGAAAAAGGGGATTATTATAAAGGGGAAGCACAGGTGGCGTAGCGTGTAAAGCGCTTGCCTCTCACCTCTGTGCACCGGGTTCGATTCCCAGTCGGGGTCAGTTGGGGGGTCAGTTTTCTCTGCTGTTTCGAACCTTCTCTGCTGTTTCGAACCTTGTTTTCATCGTGGGTTGAAGCAGGGTCCTGAAGGGGGGGTCCCAATCCCGTTTCCCGGCCGTTTTTTTTCGCAAAATCCCGTTCCCAGTAGGTAAAATCCCGTTCCCGGTAGGACCAGTCGGTAAAATCCCGGCGCACGAAAACTGTGATGTTAAAATTGAGATTCTTGCTTTTATCGGTACTATCTCTTGGTCCTGTAGGTTTTATTGTTCATGCACGCCGCAAATGACGAAAATGCTATTATTGCAACCAAATGACGAATTGCTATGCTTGTAATGTCGATTTCTTTCCAACATAGTGATTGTCCGCCTGGCCTATCACTATAAAGGCTTTTCGTGATCCCCCTATTTGAACATGGGATATATTTTACAAGAATTTCTCTTCTGTTGCGCGTGAAGCGCGCCCTGTTTTAATTGTAAACGAAATTCATCAAGCGTCAGAAAAAAGGTAGATGAACATTGCATTTTTTTGTGTATATGACGAAATCGTCATATTTGCGGCCCAACTGATTAATTTCTATGTTTGTAACGTCGATCTCACGCTTACGGGCTTCTTCGACCATAGCAATTGCCTGCCAGGCCTATCACTGGAGGGCTTTTCGCGGGGAGTTTGTTTTCCTCGCTAAGATACAAATGTTCTTGTAATATTGTCTTTGTTTGCGTGAGATCTCAAACGTAATATTACATGTTTCTTCCTTATGCGAAATGTTTAACGTATTGAAAGAAGAGAACTACAAAAATGCAAATGATATAAAAATTGCTGGAATAATTCCGCAGAAAATTTCTTGTGATCCCCCCTTCCAGGGCTTCAGGTTTCGAGAGTTCCCCCCTTTCGCCCACCCCTAAATGAAATGATCCTCTGTCCGTATATCTCGTCCTCAATTTTGATACAAAAGATATATCATACGATTCCGTATTCAAAAAGTGGTTTCGCCGTTTTGAAAATGCCTATGCCAAGTTATCAAACCGTTGACCAAAACCTCGCAGATTCCGAGGGACCAAAAAAGCAAAACGAGGGCCTTAATTTAGAATGGGCGAGAAGTGAAATTCTATTTTCAGGTAGCCTGCTGTTAGGATAAACAGTCTTAGAATGCGAAAAATGGTATAAATTGACGACTTTTTATTAGGATACACAGGATATACAAGGAGAGATTTGAAAATCTCGTTCCCGTTGAAGCATCTTGATTCCCATTCCCGGTAGACAAATCCCGTTCCCGGTAACCCAAATCCCGTTTTCCCGGCCTAAAAAATGGCGAATCCCGGCTCCCGTTTTACCCCTTCAGGACCCTGTTGAAGTGATTCGAAGTGATTCGTCATTTCTCCTGTGTTTCACGTCTTTCGGATGAGACAATAAACCGAGGTCCCGTCTCTCGATACACTACACCAAAGCTGATCATGAGGGACGTTAAAGAACCGCTGGGCTTGCTCGGTGACAGAACTCACTACAATATATGATATGTAACCCCACTCATGATTGTAAACTGCACTGTAAAACTGCAGTCCGCATCTTAGAGATCAGACATCTCACAATTTGTAAAGCGCTTAGAGCCTATGGAATTAAGCGCTATATAAACACATACATTTTTTTTATTCTTCATAACTCGTGTTCTATTGTATGGATCATCATCAAAATTGGTCAGTACAATAATTTTATCAAGAGCTTTATTTTGACACATTTCGTTACCATGGAAACGGTTATCACGTGACTCGGTGGCGGCCATCTTGGATTTTTTATTTAGACCCTCTGAAGATACACAGAAAAATTTAAAATTGAAAGGTAAACACATGTTTAGATACAGGACAACTTCCTTCAAATGAAACTAATTGGATGTCTTGGAATTTCTCAAGAAAAAAGAAATTATCAGATTTTTCGTGCATTTGAAATATATGATATTGTGAAAAAACGTCTTTATTAAAACATGATCCACGATATCCAATTAGCTTTACAGACAGACTAATGATAGAAAGATTATGCTGAAAAGAAAATTCTATTTTTCAACTTCTCTACATTGCACGGGTGCTAAACATTTCATCAAAAATGGCGGATGGTGAGTCACGTGACATCGTTACCAAAGCAACAACGACTTAATCGAAATCAGAATTCCAAAACGTGTTTGTGGGCCAAGTTTGAAAGATTTTCGTTGAAAAATAACGAAGTTACAAAAAAGGAGGACTTCGTTTTAGAGCCATGCCTTAATGCCACTGAGCGTTTTCAAACGAAAACGGATATTTTTTGCTCCGGATACGGCTATCGTCCACACTACAACGCTGAAAACGATACCGAAAACGGATCAATCCGAAAACGCTCTCCAGAGTGGAGCGATTTGAAAACGGAGCTGTTTGAAAACGCTGTTTTCTAGTGTGGACGGGCGAAAACGATCTGAAAACGATGACGTCACCACATCAAACCCGACCAATTTCGCGGGCCGACAGATCGAAATGCGCATGCGTTGAGCTTGTTTGAGCATGCCCACTAAATGCATAAGAGCGTTTTCGTACGGATACGCGTTGTAGTGTGGACGGGCGAAAACGATACGAAAACGATAAGTGTGGAACGCAGATCTTTTGAAAACGGAGCAAAAATTATCCGTTTTCGTTTGAAAACGGTGTAGTGTGGACGGGGTCTAAGCCATATGCGGATTTGGGGGGGGGGGGGGGGCTTTTTCGATAGATTTCCCCATACATAAACTGTATTTGCAAGAGCAAGGTTTCAACTTTGGCCACCATTTTTTTACTTTGGCCCCCCCCCCCCCCCCCTGGATCCGCCCCTGTAAGCCCTGAAATTGTCTATCTGGACCCTGGACATTCCTAGTTGGAGGAAATTCCTAGTCTATCGAGAACCCCTGGAAATCCTGGAAATTCCAGGGGAGAGGGGTCTGTCTAAGCTGTGGAAAAGGGGGTGTTTAGGCAACCTAGAAATTCCAAGGGCGGGGATGTTTAAATTCCTAGGTTTTGTCATACGCGTCCTGGAATATCCTGCAATTTAATTTCCTCCCTGGAATTTTAAGGAAATTCCTGGAAAATGTTTCAATTCAAATGTGGTTGAATGTGTCAGTTTCGCGAATCTTATTTTTTTGCTGCAAATTATGACATTAGCACTGTTTTTTTCAAACTGCAACAAGTGTGACTGGAAAATGTAAATGTAAATTGCTGTATATCGGTCCAATATAGAAAATAGCCTTTTTGAAGTGTTTATGGTTGGGGGGGAGGAGGGAACGTTTGTATCCTATAAAAACTCCTGGAAAAATCATACTAAAGACCTTGTGCCCTTGGTCTAACATTTCTCTCGATAAACGTCTTTTGGCCTACATAACTGCCCTTTTCCAGCGGCTTTTCAGCCTAGGTGGTCTCTGTACGGTTGATCCCAGATCAACCTTGACAGAAGCAAAATTCGTAGTCGATGACATCAGTGCATTCATGCAAAAGATTATTAATAAAGGGATCCTCCAACAAGCCTTTGTTGGGCTGCATGACAACACAGCAAATAGTAATCATTACGGCACCGTCTATAGAGATAGTCGCAAGTTCAACAGACGGTTGAGCTCTGATTTAGTCATTAGCGTCCTTCGAGCTTGAGAGACATCAATGCCTAATAGTGATTCAACATTAGACCAGGTCTTCTTGGGAGTTTGATGTCAAACAAAACCTGTTTTTGTAGTGCGCTGTTTTCCAACCGGCAAAATTTCCTTGTCGGTCAAACATTGCTTCAACTCATCCCACTTCTGGAATGCAGAGGCAATTCGAGAATAGATAGATGTTTTATTTAGACACGGTAGTTTCATCAGCATAGCTGGTTTTCATAAAAGCCGTGTGTAAACTATCATTTACATAAAAAATGATATAAATTAAATATAATATATAATAAAATTTGATAAAAAATCTAGAGAATAATTTGAGCTCCTCTATATTTGAAACATTTTTTCCCATAGTTAGTTTTCGGGAGAGGTAACTGGAATATAGAGGAAGAACCTCTAGTGTCATAAGGGGATGCATTATTGGAAAATTTGCTCAAAAGATATTCGGGGGCTAGGCCATTACCGTGATTGATTTTGAACATTTCAGTGGCTAGCAGCTTTAGCCTACGAATAGACAATTTGTCCCAACCCAACTCATTTAACAGGGGCTCCGAGCTAGAGTCGTAGTTCGAAAATGTTACGATTCTAGCTGCACGATTTTGTAGCTTTTGCAATTTTGATGATAACTCAGCCCCATTAATCCCTTCCCATACTACACTGCAAAAGTCAAAATATGGTTGTACGAATGAGTGGTACATTGTTTGAAGAGTTGAAGGAGGGACAAACTGTCGTACCCTTTTCAGAGCTCCTATAGCACTCGACAGTTTCTTAGAGGTGTCCTCCACATGCTTTGACCAATTGAGAATCTCATCAATATAAACACCCAGTGACTTTGCTGATTTTACTCTTGGAATGTTAGCACCACCAATGGTGAGTGATGGGCAAAGCACACGGGAAGACCTCTGTCTGGATCCAATTAATAATTCAGATTTGGTTGCATTCAAACTTAATCTGTTGGCGTGGAGCCATTGGCTTATATTTTCGAGGTCTTTGTTGAAATTGCACTCGAATTGCAAAGCTGCAGCTGATTTCTCGGTGTTTGTAATTAGATGACCCAAATATTTGAATTCCCGAACGTTTTTAATGTTGGTGTTGTTCACAGCCAGCAGGGACGTTCTGGATTTGATGGACACATCAACGTTGAATGCCATGGTCTCGGTTTTTGTGTATGACATCTGGAGTCCAAATCTTGAGAAGGTGGAGTCATAGATAGCAAGAATGTGATTAAGCTCATCAATACTATTTGAGAATATTACTATATCATCTGCGTATAGCAGTTCTGTCACTCTTACTTCCCCAGTTGTAGCCGCTCTCTTCCGATACTCGCGTGGTGACACTTCAGTCGGAATTTGGAATTTTACCAGTACACCAGTGTCAGGGAACTGTCTCAGTATTTCGTACTTTGCGCATCGCACAACACTGAAGTCCATGTATTTGTTGAAAATTGGGGGACTTTCGAGAGCGCCATGGCGGCAACCCACTAACATGCATGCTATTGTGCCGGTGTGGAGGGCCTTCAGGATTGATACCAGTTTAGGGCAGGATAATCGAATTTCTAACACCCGGGAATAGCGCGTCCCGCGGGATCCAGTCGTAGGCTGCTTTCAGGTCAATGAAGCAGGGGAATAGTGGTTGTGTTTCCTTCTCAAGAATGTGCCCTGTGGTGTAAATGGCGTCACATGTCGATCTGTTCTTTCAGAAGCCGTACTGTGTGTCCAATTAGTCTAGTCGCCAGAGGGGGTTCACGTGCTCCCCCCGGAACATTTATAGGGACATATATTTCTAGAACCCTTAGGGTGTCTAGAATCTGGTTTGAGGTGTCCCCAGCCTGAAAAAGTGTCCCACGACTACTTTTTGGGCCGGTTTTTGTTTTTTAATTATATTCTTTTGTTATTTAATGAGATTCAATGAGCCAATTTTATAGATTGTAGCACTGTACAAAAAAGCTCTTTAAATTCTAAAACTATACTTTTACGATCTTGGGAATACTCTGATCACATGTAGACTAGTTAAATTGCTCTCTCAGCATTTTGCCGTCACATACGCATATCGTTTTGGTATTTCCTAATAGAAATACGAAGGCTGACAGAGTCTTAGAAAATATCTATCAGTAAGGAACATAACATGTATAAAACGGGCATCTAAATTGTACATATGTGTTCAGTCTGTTAATGACACTATAATAGCATAAGTGGTGAGAGTGGAATGCTTTTCCGAACAGTGCTACAGTCTATAAAATTGCCTCATTGAATCTCATTAAATAACAAAAGAATGTAATTACAAAAACAAAAACCGGCCCAAAAAGTGGCCGTGGGACACCTCAAACCAGATTCTAGACACCCTAAGGGTTCTAAAAATATATGTCCCCATAAATGTTCCGGGGGGTGCACGTGAACCCCCTCTGGCGACTAGACTAAATAGGATAAACTCATATACCGAACTTATCCTCTCCACCACAATAGCTGCCAGGATTTTGGACATTGTTTCAATTATCGGCAACCCACGGTAGTTTCCAGCCATACTTTTGGAGCAGTTCTTATGTAAACAAGTTATTGCAGAGTTGAGCCGAATGACTTGGATCGTCAGGCAAGTCCAAATGATGCCCAACAGGCCTACAAAATATTCAATGAGCCGCGTGGACTGTGAGTATTCCAGCTGTTCAGCAAATATGGCATTTCCCATTATCGAGCTTCTGAAAGCAACGCTCCACCTCTGGCGTATCTGGGATCTAAATTTTCTGGAGGCAGTACGTGTGGGAACTCTGTCTTTGCAAAGAAGAGTAGTTCTTGACAAGGCGGAATTCCTCCTCTATGTGCCTCTCTGTTCACTGGCCATATCTATCTTTCCCGCTTTCTCCTCAAAGTATTTTACCTTCAGAGAAATACGTAGCTTCCTAATCTGACAGGAGGGTTCTTTCTTTTTTGTAGGTTCACGCGCTGCCCGACGTTTGGCAACCAGACTCGGAAAATCTTCATTGATCCAGGATTTTGGGTCGCGTTCCTTGCGTCTCGGTGGTATAATTTCTACGGATGCTTTAGTAATGGTGTCAACAATCGTTTGAACTTTTAACAGTTCAACCAGGCGCTTGCTGTACTGGGTGTCCATAGTGTCGGACTCCCTGAGGTACCTAACATTTGGTATAAGACATGCCTTTCCTGATTTCTTTTTTGTAAAGATGTCTTCGTCTGGATGGGACCATAGCATCCGATACAACCATTCTATGGTCTGATTCAAAGGGGACGCTCACACCGGGGTAGGATCTGCAATTTCTTGTTGCTCTTTTTATATACCACTCGGCTGTGATGTAATCTAGACGGCGTTTATACCCTTTCGGGGATTTATATGTAATTCTGTGTTCACTAGATCTTGTATCAAACATTGTGTTCAGGATATAGAGCAAGTTGCTATCACGGACCTCCACCAATTTATTCCCATTGGAACTGGTTGGATTTTCATCGTTGTTTCTCCCAATGCATTGCCACCTGTCATGTGATCTGTCCCTATGGTGGCATTGAAGTCTCCACAAGCAATGATCTTATATGAGGGATGAGTCTTCTTAGAATGTCTCAGCAATCGGGATAGGTTATTATAGAAGGCTTCATTGGCTGCGTTTGCATATTCCCCAGTGGGTCGTAGCAGGACAATACGCATATTTTGGTTCCATGGACCGCAATTCTGGCTAAAATATTCTGGCCTCTACAGGCCGAGTGTTCCACGTCAATCAATGTTACATGGGGAGCAAGTACAATAACCACACCTGCCTGGGCCTTCCCTTTCATTCCATTATACAACACCTTCCAGCCCTGGAGAATAGGGTCGTCAAACTCAATTTCGCCTTGGCCAACAATGCGTGTTTCTTGCATGCAGCAGATGTCTTGCTTCAAGGCCTTGACCTGCATCACACACTCGTCGCCATTGAGATTGAGATGTTGCCTTGGATGTTTTCTAATTTATCTCTTGACATCAAGTACTGTCTTTATTGAAGTTTGCCGCCGTGTTACAGCCCGAAACGATCTCCCTTAAACCCTTGATTTTAACACATAAAAGATACGACGATCATTCCCAACCAAAAAATGGAAGCAAGTTCCATATGACCAATGTATTTCGATGTTTTTGTACGAAGTTACTGATGTCAGTTCCCATTCAAGACCACTCAGGCTGGAAAGCCGCTTGAAAAAGGGCAGCCGAAAAGACGTTTTTGAAGACACCCAAGCTTGCCAGAGGAGCAACGATATTGTGAATTCTGCCAGTCAAAGAAGTTGAAGATGAAATCCATGTTTTTCTTCCACTGTGTTCACATGCTTTCCTAAGAGAATCCTTATTAATTAGAAGTATTCATAGTCATTCTCAGCTTTGTTAATGCCTGGGTCTCAGTTGCTTTCAAAATGGCGGCTCAAAAACCTTAGGGGGTGGTGCATATCAATAACTTTTTATCTTTACCATTTATTTCTTATTTAGAAAAGGTAAAAAAATTCCGGTTGACATCCCCATGCCAATGTGGAATGTGATCTTTAAACTCAAAAGAAAGGAAATTTTAAAAACTGCCTCGCGAGGAAAGGAAAGGCAAATAATTCCAAGGAGATTAAGACGTTATGTAATTAATGCTAGGACAAGTATCACAGGTCCAACTAGATATGATGTCCATTTCATCAGGAAACCTATTTTTGGACATTGTGAAATATGATATCTACTAGTAACTTCGTAAATAAAAACATTATGCACGATATCTAGTTGGAGTGATAAACTTTAAGGTATGGCCTATTATTTCATTCAGTTTAATTGCAGGTTTGTTTGCACTTTCCACTCCTCGTCAAGCTTTGGAACAAAAGTCTTTGAAACAGAGGTCAGAGGTCGGGCTTTGGTTCCACGGTAACGACAACATATCAAATTATCAAGGACATTGAGATCTTTAATATTGTAAGGGAATTGGAAGGATAAGTTGGACGTATGTTAACTAAGAACGAATCGAATGCTAAACAGGGCGTGGTCCCTTTGACCCAGGCATTAAAGTGCCTGAGTTGTAAAAACGTTTCTACTCAGATGAAAGACTACTTTTCAATTGTTCTTGTTGTAATAAACGACTTGAAATTGATTACTCGTGTAAAGAATTCACTGTTGACCCCACCCAATTTGGTTAAAATTAAATTTCCCGACGACCACGCTCGCGGTCTTTCATTGGGAGCACCCCCTCCCCCTGGAATTTAATACTAATAGATATTAATTTTCATTGTTGTAAACCAATCTGTGAACGAAGAACCTCTATGCTCTCCAAGTAACTTTTGATCGGGGGCATGTGCACAAACGGATATAATGTTGCATTATTATTATCATAATGATATTATCGTGTCGTAAAAATGGGGGATTTGAGTATGTTTCCTCCGCCTCTGGTGTCTTGGTCGGTGTGTTGCGAGAATGTGCCCGGCCGCCGTCTGCAAAACTAAGGATATTCCTTCGACTGCTTCGGTTTCCATAACTGAATCCCTCTCTGCAAATCTCCGGCTACTTCATTCTTGTTCGCGATCCTTTTCCCGTTCTCCGTCTCCTTGATCCAGTTTTCTCCTTCAATGTAGTAGCGGGTTCCTTCACATCCTAGCTGTACCTCGTCGTGGAAAGCTCGTGAATAGACCCGCCTTAATAATCAGATACAATACATTTTACGCCAACCACTACGTATCGGCCATTCTAGTGATAACCTCTAAACCGCCGCAACTAATCAACAGCAGCACCTTCTCCTCGGTTATTTAGAAAAGACTCTGCGTATCATCAACGTCCAACGACTTTCCTTTTGCTTTGCTTCGACATGCCAGCTGGAGATATTTGAAGTCCAAAAAAAGAATATAATAAAGTGTGCCAGCGATTTCCAGCATTTTTCTTTGTTCCATGGCGACCTGCGTATCATCTGTACCATATCAACGTCCAACAATTTAAGTCCAAAAAAGTGAACGGAACACCTGTATTCCATGAGTTTACTTACTTCATTTTATGAATTTAACGCTGGCCAGGCTCGGAGGATGCTCAATCTACTTCCTTAGGGCATAACAGTGGTATCCAAATATTCTACTATCTCTTAGGTACGGCTAGGTGGCGCAGTGTGTTTGTGCACGGCACAGTGTGCGTACGGTCCTGAGTTCGAATCCCGGATCGACCAACCGTATCGACTTTTCTCTGTTCCGAGTAGCTTGCTTATAGCTTTGAATTCCTTCTACCTGGAGCTCTGATAGAGAAAGGGGCAAGGTGTGCACCGTCTCCCCAATTAGTAGTGCACTCGTGCATGGCTAAATACATTTGAGACGTTAATAAAGTTCCTTACCTACTTACTTAGGAGGTCTCCGCATTGGGCACGGCTCCGTTGACATAACGATTAATTTAAATTCATTAAATTCATTCTTGATGTCGAAAAATGTTCAGTTTTTGGTTGTATTTGAACTCGGTTAAATAACAGAGAGCCGGCCTGTTATTTACCGACCTGTTATTCAGATACCGAGGACCCCACTATTGTACCAGGGATTCATAGATGCCAATGCCGCGAAACGGAAGCATGCATCCCATACAAGCTTACGCGCCAAAATCGCGCCTATCATCCCATCCCCACGTTGTTGAGGCCAGAGAAAAGATCGAGAAGTTGGTCTTGGAACAGAAGAACCTCCTAACCCTGATGATCAAGACCTCAGGAGGAGGCCCTAGCGAATGCCTGGAGAGCAATATACTCCTGTACAGCACTTATGATCGCCTGCAAGCGGAAGACATCGACGAGAAGGCAAAGAGAGTAGATTTGGAAATAACAACAGGCAGCAGCATGGTAGGTCATTAAAGATATAAGTGGCCGTAAGAAAAGCGGACATACACCAGGCGCTAGTCCAGAGGAGCGGATCTCCACCTGCTTTTCTCATTTTAAGAACCTCCTTGGAAAAGCACCAGTCGCGTATGACCTGGATGGTAATCCTTTCCGATCCGGACATAGACGACGGTCCTTTGCCAACGACACCCCTGAGGTTCTCAATGTCTACGATCTACATGATATCGTTCTTGAGTTTTGCAATCAGGCTGTGTGTGTGTGTGTGTGTGGGGGGGGGGGGGGGGGGGGGGGGGGGGATAGTGAAAACATGGGACGAAAATATTGACATTTCCTCCAGCAAATACAGTAAATACATGGGAAGATCTCCCGAGACCGTGGCCCCTGGCCCCCCTTTGCTACGCAACAGCAACAAACCAGACCAGTGATCTGTCTCGGACTTATTCCCAGTGCAGGTAACTTGTCGAACACTGACGACTGGCATCGACTTAGCCTGTGCGATTGCTCCCCCCCCCCGTGTCTTCTCCTCATCGAGAGGGAACTCCAAGCGGTCGAAATACGCGACGGCTAGACAAGGAGAGGTTGGAGGACTTACGGGCTGCATTATATTGCTCCAAATGCTGCCGCGCAGCTTGCAATCACGAGGGCTGTTTGACAGTATATATGCCTCTGAGAGCCAGACCATTGCACCGGGAGACTATCATCCCCTACTCTTACGAAGAGTAGAGCCTCGTACCAAATGAAATCTTGTACTGAGACCTCCCGAGAGTCTCGGACAAAATTGTCTGGAGACGAGTGGGTCTCACAGGCTACTGTTAAAAGCATGACAACCTGGCTAGAGAGCTCATCCTATGGGATGGGTGCCGAACCTGGGTAGACCGCCCTCCACCTTCATTAACTGACACCCTGAAGAGAGATGTGCAGGGGGCGGTCACCGTCATTGAACTGGCAGCCTGCATGGCAAACATGCAGGATTAGCGTGCCAGGCGTTTGACTCGGCGGCGGCCGCCGTGATGATGATGGTGTCTACGACGTCGAAGAATGATAGTTTAGCGGACATCGTCTAATTCGTGTTATTTAGGTTATTCACGTTAACGTAGAAATGACATTGTAATCTAGCTCAATGAAACCTGACAACGTTGTGGCGGTCACCGTCATTGAACTGGCAGCCTGCATGGCAAACATGCAGGATTAGCGTGCCAGGCGTTTGACTCGGCGGCGGCCGCCGTGATGATGATGGTGTCTACGACGTCGAAGAATGATAGTTTAGCGGACATCGTCTAATTCGTGTTATTTAGGTTATTCACGTTAACGTAGAAATGACATTGTAATCTAGCTCAATTGAAACCTGACAACGTTGTGGCGGTTACTTTAAAACAAAACAAAAATCGCTAAATCTAATAACCTCGTTGACATTAGGGACGTGTCATTATTTAGCGGGGGGAGGGGGAGGGCTCCTATTTTTGTGGGGAGGGTCCTAATTTTGTTCGCGTGTCTAAAGGTAGGATCCAATTTTGTTTCACTCCTGTATGGGGGAGGGTCATAATATTTTTAGCAACATTTGGACGATGTAGAGGGGTAAAACAGATGGCGATAGTGGTTATTTCAGCAACTTCTCTATAAAAATTTCGGCACGCTTCGCGCGCATAAAGAATTACATCTAATATACTCTTTCAACAATGAGGACACAACCCTGACGCCGTTTACAAGAACAACTGTATCTTGACGAGGAAAAGCAAACTCTCTCAAAATGCCCCGCAATGATAGGCCTGGCGGGCAAGTCACTATATGTTTGAAAGAAGACCCCATAGGTAAGCGTGAGTTTTCGACGCTACAAGCACAGAAATTCGTCAGTTGGGCCGCGCTCCATCGTGCACATGAATATTAATAACTTCGTCATTTGCGGCGCGCAGTTGTGCGCTTGAATAATATAACCTTGTTGGCTCAGGAGCCCATCAATAGAAGCTTTTATTTAACTTATATAGTTGAGGTAGCGTACTGCCTGGGCTCCTGACAGGCTTTGTTTACTATAACGTACACAAAACATGTTCATCTACCCTTTCTCTGAGGCTTGATAAAATGCGTTTATCAAAATTCGGGCGCGCTTCGCGCTCAACGAAAGATATGTGCAGTGGTGGATCCTTCACCACCCCTGGATCCGCCACTGATGTGACCCCCATTTCCTGTAAAATGTCTTCAGTACTAGGTCAATAGGGGACGGGAGAGGTGTACTTATAGAGGGAGGATCACTGCATTTTTCTATAAGTGTATTACCCAAAATCCTCACGTAAATAATCGAGGCGATAAATAATAACCGCGGTTCCTTAGCTTTGACAGAAGTAAGAAAAAATCTAAATCTGCCCTTGAAATCAGATGCAATTGCCCTTCATCTGTCTTCGGGCGTCCAACGGGGACACGAGGGGAAATAAAGTAAGGAGAAAGTAGTCTTAGACTAGATTGGCAGTGAAACCAGAGTAATTCTGATGACGCTGGTAGCGAATCCCAAAAAATCAAATATGGGGGATTTATTACACCAAGGACCCAACAGAATTTTATCTTACCAAGTAGATGATAGCAACTGCTGGGACATTATTATGCAATTGTATTACAGTCTGTATTGTAATGTTTTGTATAAAGGAGTCAGTGTCAATGTTAATCTGGGGGCGGGGGGAGTACTCCACTGATTTTTGGATAGGGGTGTGCCACCGAGGTGTCCAAAACCTGACCCTATCACATATCATAAATCCTCATTTTATACTGTAGACCTGAAGTTAGTCACCAGGGTGGATCAAAGCACAATTTTGTTAATCACGAAAAGGTAGTAAAATAAACTTTCCACTTATTGCAGCCCAACTTTGATAGGAATTTGTTTGCACTTGGGTAGCCTTACTGAAGTACATGCCCTATCAGCAACCAAACAAGCAAAAAACGGTACCCTACCAATAGACCTCAGGAGCCCAAAATCCATACCCTATATGGAGTAAACCACCCCCCCCCCCCCCCCCATATATGGTAACCTAATATAAAAGTATGATTCTGCATGTTATTCTTGTTGACACATGTACAAACCTCTACAGGTTTCCTGGGAGTCCCCAGGTTTGTAACAAATCTCCCAGTCTCTAGGCTAGCATTAAATCTCCCATATTCTACAACACCATTCTAATAGGAAAAAGTGCATTTTAGACCCTCGCTAGACAAGGACACATGTAGCGCACAACATTGTATCTTCATGTTTCCCTTTTTCAATTTAAATAATATAATCACAATTGCTCAAGCGACTCATCGTGGGGACTTCCAATGTTGCCATGCCACAAACTTTTAGTGTCATGCATATTTAACGAGTGGCTAATAAACTTGGAAACATTGCGTGTGTGTGTGCAGTCGTCCACATAAAGTGTATTGCGGCCCATTTACTGAAAGAAATAAATGTTATTTATTTATTCAACACTTTGATGCACTGCCCAAATATGGTAAAATATGGTCAAAAACTGTCTTCTGTACATGACATTATATCCTGCATTATTATACATTGAATTCACTATCGCTAGATATATACCAATTAGCCGACAAGGGGCCTGTAGTCCCTATTTTTCATTCTGCATAATCTCACAGTGTAAAAGTTCAGTAGTCCTGCCAAAAAAATCTCATGGAAACCTCATATAAAATAATTCAGGGATATTCAGCACTTCAAATTTTACAGAAATCTAGCTACCAGAATCGAATTTTGAGTGTACAGTATGTTTACTTGTATAGGATAGTCTCATTTCTTATTCAAAGAAAGATCAGTGGTTCCCCGAGTGTACTATCAAAAGGTTCAGGTTCATGTCAAACTCCAGGCGATAAAGTCGACAGCGACCCTTCGATCACAAAAGAAAGAACCGTTGTGATTAGAACTTTAATTCGAGGTACTCGTGACTACATGCTACTTACATCGAAGACTTGTTCCTTCTTTTGGTAAATCGTGCAAATCTGTGTGCTTCACAACGGAATGTGCAACGATAAAAAGCCCTCAAAACCACTTTGGATATTTAGTTAAGTTACTGCAAACGTCCTTTGAAACGGGCAAACTTCCCGTCATGTAGTCATGCGAATATTTTAAATCATACGTTTAGCTGTAAACAACTTTGGTCATATAATACTCCCATTAAGTTCGAACGAAGTCCAGGCTGAAATACAATTCGGGGAGTTTGTCTTGGACATCTGTGAAATAACACGTTCAGAACTGTTATACATTTCGAGTTCGTATTCGATTGTAAATCTAGTTTGTGAAGTAAACAGTCTAACTCTAGCACCGCTTTGCTAAACGCGTGCAGGCTCATGAACACATACGACGGGATACACGTCATTGGCTGCTCATAGTTTTCATGAATACGTGACGGGTTTTTGACAGCTTTCATAAGTGAATGATTCCACAATACAAGAAATGAACGCGCCGCGGGCTAGCTACAGCAGACGTTTGTGGCGGTTGTGCTTTTTCTTAAATAGATGTATGCATGCAGCTGTTTTATTTCACAATAACAATACCAATATCATCCTCGGTGTTCCCCTATGATCCTATATTTGAACCTCCCTTATTGTAAGCTTTGGCCGCCTGTAGATGCGTGGCCATATTTTAAAATTATAAACGTGTTTGCTTGAAGGGACACCCGATGGGTAAAAATCGATTGTTATCTGATTCTGAAGATAGCAAAACTCTCAAATGATAAACCAAGGGAAAACTGTGTCCAGAGAATGAGCTAATAAAGACAAAGCTTGTTAGAAGTTACACATTATAACTGTATTATTACATTTTAAGCCGGATCGTGGAAGATATTCGGGGCGCGCTACCGGCCTTTGCACTGAATCAACGATATTAGCCGAATTCACACTAGAGACGAGTTTCCCGTCTGAGACGAGTTTTTCGCCTTGAATGTAATTCCCTATTCTTCTGTGATCACGCGAAAAAAAAAAACTTTTTTGAAGAAGAAAATTTGCCGATAATAAGCCGACTAGTTTCCGACAAGAATTCACATAAAACAGGAAATGTTTCTCACGAGAAACTCGTCTCAGACGGAAAACTCGTCTCTAGTGTGAATTCGCCTATTATCGTGACTGCATTGTGTTTGATTCAATTGCTGATTCAGTGGCGTTGATCGACAAAAAATCACAACTATCTAAGAATTAGTCCATTCTTTTTAAAGGCCCATCACCAACCGGAAGCCTTTGCGCCCCGTTTTCTTTTGTTTGCAAATTGATCCATTGTTTTTCGGGTGCTCTGATTGGCTAAGAGTCCGCAAAGGCTGTCGGTTGGTGATGGGCCTTTAAAACAATTAGTCGCCGAAGCATAATCTAGCATAATTTATCAATAGGCCATGTTCGAATTACGCTCCAATGCCTACAAACAATAACCTCGAGGCTTTCTTCTGAAATTACTGTAAATGTATTTGAACTTGAAGAAAGCCTCGAATTGAAGCTTTTGTCTTGTGAGCATTGGAGCGTAATTCGAACCTGGCCTATTGATTCATAAGATTTTTAAACAAAAACGTTTTGGGAGATATTTTCGCGATTATTACAAAACTGAGCACGCACTCCCAATCTTTTCAATGTTTTAATCACCAGTAGGTGATTATAACAAGAGAGAACAAACCTCTTGACCAATCTGCGCGCGGAAATTCTTAGAATCACCAATGAGTAATTATATTAATGGCGAATAGTACCTGACCTTAGTGACGTTCGCGGATTATAACTATCATTAGAAAATAACACCTATGTTGTATTGTGAATGTGCGCATCCTGATTGGTTACAAGGCGTGTGTGTAAGAGACATGAGAAACATGATTTTCACGCAACGCTGTCGCGCGTGTGTATGTTATTTCTAAAAAAATTAAAAATACTTTCTGCGTGCTCTCTGGTTTCTTACAAACACTCGGGAAATGTTGGTCGAACTGATAAAACTTTGATCAGTTCTCCCAACATCCCCTCGTGTTTGTAAGAAAGCAGAGAGCACGCGGAAAGTACTTTTATTGCTTAATAACAAAATACGCCCGCGCACTGCTGATTTTTGGCTGATTAATTATCAGGTATCAAACGCTGCGCTTCAAAGTCTTTCCACTTGTAGATCTTTTCTTATGAATTTTCGTAAGCATTTCTTAAGATAAATTTACCCAAACTAGCATTATAACACGACGAAATCATGCAAATGTTCCTGTTGTTGACAAAATTCACGGCGCGCGCTGCTGACGAAGATCACGCCACTTTCAGTTCAAGAAGAGCGCGCGTTGTTTCGCATCCGTTTTTCGCGGTAAAAATATGTATATTAAAGGGAGGCTGTCACGCAACTGCGCAGCTGTTCTGCGCATCTCAAAACAAGGAAGTATCGTCCCGTAACGATGGCCAAACCACGAAAACAATCCGTTTAAATCTCGCTATTTTTCAATCCATCCGACCAAATGTTTACGTTTTACATATTCTTCAATAGTCTTCTGATAGGATGGTCTAAATAGTTTTGCTCTGTGAGCGTTCCTGGAGCATGCGCGTATCGTGACAGGCTCCCTTTAAAATCGAAAGCGTGCGAGCGAAACAAGTCGTACTCTCCCGTGCGCCACGCGATTGCTGCGTCAAAACGTTTGGCACTCTTATTTGTTCAAGTCCACGTTCTCTCCTCTCAGGGGTGATATGCACTTTAGTGGTAGTGCACTATTAGGTAGTCACAAAGAAATTTAGAAAATAACACCTATGTTGTATTGTGAATGTGCGCATTATGATTGGTTGAAAGGCGTGTTTGTAAGAGACCTGAGAAACACGATTGTCACGCAACGCTGTCACGCGTGTGTATGTTATTTTCTAAAAGCAATAAAAATACTTTCTGCGTGCTCTCTGGTTTCTTACAAACACTCAGGGAATGTTGGTCGAACTGGTAAAACTTGAAAGACACTCGCCTTCGGCTCGTGTCTTTCAAGTTTTGATCAGTTCTCCCAACATCTCCCTCGTGTTTGTAAGAAAACAGAGAGCACGCGGAAAGTACTTTTATTGCTTAACAAACACATCATCCCACCCTGACCCTGGTTATAGCCGGGATACCCCCCATCATCGAATATTCAATTCAATTCATTTATTTCACTACCACCGTATACATTAGCGTACATGGGTTTTAGGTCAGCAAAATATATATACTGAAATATATACAAAATACTGTTGTTAATAATAAAATGAACCTGTTATTTTTCACGCATTTTGAAACATTTGAAAACGTACTTGCTCACTTCTTTTTGTATTTTTCCTGGCGGATTAATAAGGCAGTGAAAGAGTACGTCTTCGTTATTTCTGTTTTTTTTTTGGATCACATTCTTTGTTTCCCTACCAACAAGCACTTCTTTCCTTAGTCTATCATAAAGGTTGCACCTTACTAAAAAATGACGTTCGTCCTCTGTTTCTTTTAAATCACATTTAGTACAAAATACGTTCCTCAGTTTTTTGTATGGTCTTTCGTACCGCCCGGTCTCAATTTCTAATCTATGTGCACTAATCCTCAGGCGCGTGAGGGCAATTCTGTGCTTGATGGTATGGACGTTAAGTAGATAAGGTTCTAGTGTGTAAGTGAGTTTGAAGGTTCGATAGTGTTACATTCTCACTGGTCCCATTGTGCTATATAAGATATGGGGAGAGGAGACCTGGCGGAGCCGATGATGGCAATGGCAGATAAAGGGAGGGAGGGTGGGGAAAAAATGTCCGAAGGCACCGCCAGATCCAAGGGTAAGCAAAATGAGACCTACCACACCCGCCACTAATACATGGCGTCTTACATAGACGCCATCCAGGCTCTCGTTCTAAAACCAACTGACTATGCTAATCAGTTGATATCTTATATACGCACTGCTGGGGGCCCAGTGAGAATATTGTTACATTCTCACTGGTCCCATTGTGCTATATAAGATATGGGGAGAGAAGACCTGGCTCCGCTTATCCGACAATTGCATGGAGACTCTCACCATCTAACCTGATAACTCTGAAATATCCCAAAACTCAGAACTATCCCAAAACTCAGAACTAATCGTTAACCTAGAAATATCTGACAAATAAGAACTATCCAATAACTCAGAACTATCCATTAACTCAAAACTACCCCCTAACTCAGAACTATTCCATAACTCAGAATTATCCTAAAATTCAGAACTATGCAGAACTATCTCATAACTCAGAAGTGTCCCATAACTCAGAACTATCCAATACTCAGGACTATCCTTTCACTCAGAAATACCACAGAACTGAGAGCTGCCCCCTAAATTTATTTCCATAATTGTTAAATAGCCCATAATACTGAAAAATTCCATAACCCTGAGATATCGGTATCTACTTCATCGCTGAATGCCATATAGTCGTCTTCTAATAGAACGAGGCATAATCAAACAAAAGGACCATTCATATTCAAATAAGGCGGCTATTGTGACATTCAGCGATGAAGCATATACCGAGATATCCAATAACGCATAACTATCTGATACACACATTAAGTAAAAATGGTAATGCAAGACTAGAACAAGCTGATAGTTAAGAAAATCAATCTTCTTTATGTCAACTCACAGCTATTATTCCCTGGTCATGAGGATAAACCTCCCCAAAACTCAAAAGTCCCTCCATTACTGTACATATACTGTACATATGGGACTCATCTATGAGGGTATGTGCCGAGGTGCACGGGGCTGCTGGGTTTGGGGCCGCACCCTTATTGTGAACACAACAACAAAACAGCAAAAAGTCATTCATTGCCAACTGCATGAAGTGTACATAAAATTTCCAATGAACTTCAAAACCTCTAAACAAGGGTGCAATCCCAAACCCAACAAACCCAGCAAACCCAGAATCCTCCGTCCGAGGACAGCGCACTGGACTGATTCCAAGTGTCCCGAGAGACAAAGGAATCAAAATGTTCCAGAGGACATTAGATAGCCTCTCCAGGAGTGCCGAGAAGGGGGGTGCGACCCGAGAAATAACAAACAGTAAATGGCTATTTACTGAATAAAACATACGTTTTTATATATAGAGCTGAGCAATTCTCTAGGCCATGCTTACGCCAATCAGTAGTATAGGAGGGGCCAAATTACCTTTTTTTGAGGGGGAATACTAATTAGTGAGGGGGAATATATAATGAGCTTGATGACGTCATGAACTTTTTTTGGGGGGGGGGGAGGAGGCGGTGAGACATTAAAATGTACACGTGCGAATAGTGTGAAGGTATTTTAATATACCCTTTCGGAAATATTACATAACTAGAATTCAAATCAGCAATTTAAACCAATTATATTTCATTTTACAAAAGGTAGCGTTCCGCCACGAAAGAGTCCGTTATCATTTGAAAAGCGTTAAATTCAAAGTTATGGAATTCATATTCTAATCTTGAAATATGTCCGGATAATAATCGTCATCTCTTCGAAATATGTCTGGATAATAATCCTCATCTCTTCTCCTTTCCCTTTCTTCATTTTCGGTTTCACTGTTACTGTCAAGTTCCAGATTGAGATTTTCTTCTTCATCCTCTGTTTCACTTGGCATTGGGGAATTACTCCTCAGTAGTTCTAATGCATTATCAGCGTTTTCTTGTTCTTCTCCGTCTTCTTGATACCACAATATCCTTTGGTCTTGTTCTTGTCTGCAATGTGGACAAGTTTCACTGCGCACATGCCACCGGGCTAAGCATTTGTGGTGAATAATTTGCCCACAGCAGTCCATCACTTCCAGAATGTCACTCTCTTCAAGACAAATTACGCAGTTCATTTCGTCTACAATTATTCTACTAAGTTGACTTCTAGTTTGTGTAATATTTCCGAAAGTGATAATCGTTAGTTGGGCGCTTTTTTATATACTAAGCAAGCAGACCCCACATGAATGTGCATTTAGGTTAAAGATTATAACAACACGGAATATTAATCCCATAAGACCGGTATAGCCGTGACCGATTCCCCGACGTATTTGTAAATAAGCATTCTCTTTTTTATTATTTGTCAACGCCTTCAAATTATTTCAGAACAGCACGCAATATCAATCCGATAAGAACAGTGTACCCGTGGTCGAATCACCGCAATATCAATCCCATAAGACCGGTATACCCGTGGCCGACTCCCCGACGTATTTGTAAATAAGCATTCTCTTTCTTATATATTTGTCAACGCCTCTCGCTTATTTCATAAAAACACGCAATATCAATCCCATAAGACCGGTATATCCGTGGCCGACTCCCCGACGTATTTGTAAATAAGCATTCTCTTTCTTATATATTTGTCAACGCCTCAGGCTTATTCATAAAAAACACGCAATATCAATCCCATAAGACCGGTATACCCGTGGCCGACTCCCCGACGTATTTGTAAATAAGCATTCTCTTTCTTATATATTTGTCAACGCCACTCGCTTATTTCATAAAAACACGCAATATCAATCCCATAAGACCGGTATACCCGTGGCCGACTCCCGACGTATTTGTAAATAAGCATTCTCTTTCCTATATATTTGTTAACGCCTTCCAATTATTTCACAACAACACGCGATATCAATCCGATAAGACAGGGGTACCGTCTTGGTCGATTCCCTGACGTATTTGTAAATAAGCATTCTCTCTTTTTATATTTGTCAACACTCCCAATTATTTAATAACAACACGCAATAATAATCCGATAAGATCGGTATACTTCCATGGTGTATGTATTCGATATAAGTAGATGCGACAAGACTCCTTGGTCATTCAACGACGTATCACGATCATTCAAACCTCACCATGCTTTTTTGCAAATATTGCAACAAACAACTATCAACAAAGGATAATCTAAGGAAACACAAACGAACAGCTACACATTTATCAAACTTCGGAGAAGGCAGCCAGCAGGTATTTCCTTGATGAATGTTTGATTCGTCTATTCTCACGCGTGTTAATATATGCTGGTTTATCTTCTAACATTAGGATAACTATCTTATTTCCTCTATTTTAGCAAAGATGCTGCTATTGTATGAAAAAAAAGCGATCTGCAAGAGCGCTTCTCAAGCACTTAAAGAAACACCATGAGGGGGAGTTTTGGTATTGCGAGATTTGTGATCTTACATCACATAGCACAAACAATCAGCAAAATCACGTTAGATCAAAGCGCCACCAAAGACAGATGAAAAAAAGAGGAGAGAGAGTAGTGCGGAGTATGGTCAACGGAGACGGAGGGGAAGTCAACGAGAAACAGACAGAAAGGGAAGGAGAAAGAGTGTCCGTCGAAAGTGAACAATTGTGGAGTATGTTTAACGGAGATGGAGGGGAGGTCAACGAGATACAGGCAGAAAAGGAAGGAGAAAGTGAACAATCTGAACAATTGATTCAAAATGAAATGGATGATGTAATTATTAATAGGCTATTAACGATAACGGAGAATATATAATGAATAAACTGTTTGTTAATCATTGTTATGTTGCTTGTTGTCCTCGCGAAAGGCTTATCCGATTATAAATATAAAGGGTTCCCGAAAACTCGCCCTAGTCCCCTTGGAAGGGTTATCCCCATTATAACTATAAAGGGTTTATGGAAAACTCGCCCTAGTCCCCTTGGAAGGGTTATACCTGATTATAACTATAAAGGGTCCGCGGGAAACTCACCCAGTCCCCTCGAAAGGGTTATCGCCATTATAACTATAAAGGGTTCCCGAAAAAACTCACCCCAGTCCCCTTGGAAGGGTTATCCCCATTATACTACCGAAACAGGTAGAGCGTTTATTAGGCTCGAGAAAAAAACATTCGTTTCCAGACAAAAACATTCACGATTTAGTTTGAATTCCTTTACTGAGGTCAGCGATGCGTGCAACTCAAATATTTTAATTTGGAAAATTTTCAACTTAAAACACAAGAAAAGGCATCTGCTCGTGTTTTCTACTAATTTTTGAGGTAAGAAATACAAATCAGTGTGTTATTTCACAAATTTGAACGATTTTCTGTGGCAGCGAGTGAACGCATGATTGATTTCGTGCGAAGGAAGGCAATCAGATTCGCCAACGTTTTTGTCTGGAGACGAGCGCTTTTTGTCGAGCCCGATAAACGCTCTACCTGTTTCGGTAATAACTATAAAGGGTTCCCGAAAACTCACCCCAGCCCCTTTGGAAGGGTTTTACCTGATTATAACTATAAAGGGTCCGCGGGAAACTCGACCCCAGTCCCCTCGAAAGGGTTATCCCAATTATAACTATAAAGGGTTCCCGAAAACTCGCCTCAGTCCCCTTGGAAGGATTATCCCCATTATAACTATTAAGAGTTCTCGAAAAAGTCGCCCCAGTCCCCTTGGAAGGATTATACCTGATTATAACTATAAAGGGTTCCCGAAAACTCGCCTCAGTCCCCTCGAAAGAGTTATCCCCATTATAACTATAAAGGGTTCCCGAAAAACTCGCCCTAGTCCCCTTGGTAGGGTTATACCTGATTATAGCCACAATGGGTCCCCGGGAAACTCTCCCCAGTCCCTTTGGAAGGGCTATACCTGATTATAACCACAAAGGGTCCCCGAAAACTCGCCCCAGTCCCCTTGGACGGGTTATATCTGATTATAACTACAAAGGGTCCCGGAAACGGTCATAGGTGGTTATAACTACGCAGGGATATCCCATAAGACTCATCCCAGTCTCCTGAAATTGACCAGACCTGTTTATCACTTTTACTGGTAATAATAATAATAATAATAGACATTTTTATAGCGCTTATATCAGCGTTCTAAGCGCTTTACAATAATGCATTAAAAGAAATATTTATAAGAGGTAAGTACCAAAATGATAAAAACATAAAATTACATAGTGATAAAAATATTTACATACATGTTCTATAATATGAGGGTAGTTCTAAAATATATATATAAAAAAAAACTGACGCAACTGACGCATGCGTGATACAGAGCCGCCGAGAAAGGTAACTGGATCCCCGATAGATACCCCCCTCCCACCCACCCCCTACCCATCTTACAACCCCCTACCCTTTATTTTTGTCTAGTATAGCAGACACCATCTCTGATTGGCTAACTGTTTTCGCCTCAAGTCCATTTTTGGAATCCTATTGTTCTCATCGTCTATAAAACCAGAGTCAATTCACTCTGTCAGCCAGACAGATCAAAACTCAAGAAAGGATGGAAGAGCAACTACAAACAGAGCTGGATGAAGCTATTGCCAGGCTGCAAGAAGTCACCGCTCAAATCCAAGCCGAGGATCCTTCTGTTGTCTCTGTTGTGATCCTTTTGTATCCTCTTGGGGGAAAGGGAAAAAGCTCACAAACCTTCGTCCTAGACTAAGGGACGGAATAGGATTATGCTCTTTTGGGTTTTACTTTAATTGGGCAAGGAAAGTAAGAGAGACGCACAGATTGGTACTGCACAACTTTACTGACTATTACTGGCTGACTAAAAGTCAGACTGACCTGTTGGTCAGACCTCCTTGGTTAGACCATGTCTAACTCTTACTAACCCTCAAGATTACAACTTCAGGGTCTCTATTTAAACCCTTTTTCAATCAGCTGTATTTACACAGATAATTAGATTACGTGTCTTATAATTTTAAATTAAAGGTCTGTGAAACATCGTATTTAAGAAATTCTATTTAACTCTGAAGTGATTCATTAGATAACAGAGAACATAATATAAAGTTTGGCTACGAAATTTAGTATAGTTCTTTAGAGAATTTCAGAGATATTTTGGAATAGGGTTTTCTGTAGAATCCTATGATATCGAGATAAACTAACAGTCAAGTTAGGATTCGAGTTAGGATTCGAGTTAGGATTCGAGTTAGGATTCGAGTTAGGAATCGAGTTAGGATTCGAGTTAGGATTCGAGTTAAGATTCGAGTTAGGATTGAGTTAGGATTCAAGTTAGGATTCCAGCTGTGGATTACATCCGCTACAAATCCTCTTGTAGGTTAGTAGCGGTGTACACAGGCTACGTTTTTCAAAGACGGAATAATCTAATTTCATTTCATTACCTCAGTTTGCTTAGTCCCAAGGGTGACATCTTAATAAATGGGAAAATTATCGGAAACTGTAGGCTGAAATGACCTTTATATATGATCTTAAACCATATAAAGGGCTCGCCGGAAAAAACAATCGAACCAAGTTTAACCACACCAATTTACCTAATAACAGTTTCCAAAGAGAGGGGAAACGGAAAATGAGGCCATAATAATCGCATTGCCGAACACCGCGCGAGAGCAACCTTTGAAATAGTTGTATTCGCAAAATATATACATATATACAGTAGCGGATCCAGGATTTTCAAGAAGGGGGCGGGGGGGGGTCCGTTTTTTCACTTTTCCCAAGATGCAACAGTATGATTACGTAGATACCCGCGCACCGTCTGGGTACTGGCATGTTATTTGAGATAACTAACAGTCAAGTTAGGATTCGAGTTAGGTTTTGGCTGTGGTAGGCATATCTTGAACCCTCCTAAAAAAAACGGAAAACAAAAAACAGGCGAGCGGCTACTCAAACTCGAATCCCAGTGGAATCTTAACTTGAATCCCAACTCGAATCCTAACTCGAATCCTAACTTGAATCCCAACTCGAATCCTAACTCGAATCCTAACTCGAATCCTAGCTCGAATCCTAACTCGAATCCTAACTCGAATCCTAACTCGAATCCTAACTCGAATCCCAACTCGAAAGATAGGTATCCTCTATGATATCTCTTTTGGTGTAAATTGAGGACGAGATATCATAGGATTCAAGTATATTCAAAGCGTTCAGTCGGTAGATTCCGCCGAAAATAGCACTCAAAAAGACGATATCGCCCTCGTCGCTGCGCGACTCGTGCGATATCGCTTTTTTCGTGCTATTTTCTTAGCGGAATCTAGCCTCCTGAAGCTTTGAATAATCCTATAATAACTCCAATTAAATTGAAAGTTAAGATATTTACTTTTACCTTACGCCTTTTAAAAGTCCGGAACGCAACTGAATCTACACATTCCAAATTGCCAGGAAACTCAGGTGTTAAGTGAAACTGGAAAATAGGAAATGTTTGAAAGTAAAACTCAATATTGAAATCTCTGTTATTGAACAAAAGTCAATATGTCAAATCTAAGAAAAGTATTTGTTTTGGTTTAGACTAAATTGTACAGTTTTTGTAATTTTTATATTGATTCACGGATTCCCAATTCAATCAAAATTACCCGAAAAACGTATCATAACAATACCAACCCGTTTTCAGACGCTCAGTCCTCTGAGCAAGACTAAAAATGCAAGGGTATGTCACAAAAATATGAATAGGAAAAATATGTTTTGTATGCGAGAAATTAAGTGAAAATGATTATTATAGTACTATTTGATTACATGCAATAGTTCTTTTTCTAGTTCTTTGAAAGTATTTTGTGTAATAATAATGTTCCTTTAGATCGATGTGATGTTGCATATTATATTCTTGAGTCAGTGGCATTACAGTGGCGGTGGCGCTTGGTGAGTTCTTTCGTAGAAGAACGGTTCTGTGATAATAACAGGCAGCGCCGATGGCCAATAGTGTGTGTAACAATGCCAAGGAGAGAGCTATGTAGGCAGCTATCTCGGCTGATGTTGTTAACCAAGCCTCGTGAATTTGACGACGTTGTTGCGCACTTGCTTTATTTCTTGAGAAATGCGACCGTTGATTTGATTGTAAGTTTGGTCAATGACTTTATAATGGTTTGATTCATCTTTATCTTACGCTCTATTTTGAGCGATTTATAATGCAGTTTTAATGTTTTTTCGTCAGTGCCAGGTGTGTATTGTACATATTGCACCTTGGTGTTAGAAAATACTGGTAACGATAAAGTCAAAGTCTCTGGGCAAGGGCCGAAACCCATGTCCAAGTATTCGTCGGTAGAATTGCATGGAAGCTGATAAATACTTAGCGGAGTCATGGCCAGAGTTCCATTTTTAAGTGATAGACGTTGTCTGCGTGCAGAGAGGTAGAAGTGTCCTCCAATGTGAATTATATCCTGTAGACTTGTGCAGTCTGTTAGCCTGTGGTTACGCACATGATCAACCTGAGATCCAGCGTGCCAATAGTCCGGTCAAATTAGCCCGAAAAAACCCCGAACCTGGAAAAAATTGCAACAAAGGAAATTTTGGTACTAATTGTCAAAAACATATGTAGGAATAACATATCCAAATTTCGTAGGAATCCGACCGGGGGAAGTTGGTTAAATTTTTGGTTTTACCGGCGACGTCAAGAGCGCCTTTTGTTTTCGACCGCACTTAGACAACAATAACACAGAAACTGTGAGAATGTTTATAGACTGTAGAGATGAAACCGGGGAAGATTTAATAAGGTTTCTCGGTTGAAACAACTAATTTCTGAGCGAAGAGTTACGGCTATGATCAGTTTATTTCTTTTATTTCTTTAAGCTTATAACATTCGAACTTTAGTGTATCACCACGCGGGAAATACAAGGATCATATGGGATTTGTCAAAACTCAGGATTATTTAGTTATTACTTTGCAGAATTGGTTATAAACAAACACAAAATTCACATTTATGCAATCACATTATGCAGTAGAAACCAATTGCTTGAAAACTCGTTCATCATACCGAGTTACGGCTGTATAGTCTATAGCCCTCCCTTCGAATTGTTCGCTTTCATTGTCGAAGTGCCACCGAAAACAACTGGCTTTCCTTCTTGCAGACGGAAAACCCCAAATTCAACCAACTTCCCCCGAACGGATTTTCGCAAAATTTGGACACGTAATTCTCACATATGTCCCTGATAATTTTCTGTATAAAAATCTCATGTTGCAATTATTTCCAGGTTAAACGCTAAATTGACCGGACTACAAGGCAGCCCAAGCCAGTCTACATTTGCGTCCATTCTTAGTGTATTATTAGAGCAAACATAGTTTCTTTGATTAGAGTAACACTTTGCTAACGCAAGGGTAATTAACATTTATCTGCCTGTGCGATGTTCAAAGTTCTTTTTTTTTCGTAAGCGAGGATATGACCTAAAAGTCTTGTACTTCGAAAAGTCGTAAAATAGAAGATAAAACTTTATTTTGTTCAAAGGTTAATTTCGAAAAAAAAATAAGTACCGAATTGTAATGACATTTCTCATCTTGAGCAAATTTGATGATTTCAGTTTACCATTGAAAGTAGAAGAAATTGTGTCAATGTTGTCATGATCGCCTCGTCATCTTATATGCTGATTTTTTGTGTGTGAAATTTCTTAGTATTTAGCTGGTCGGTAATCCAATGTCAATCCGAATAGAGATTTTACCATGATCATCAGGCCCTATCAGGCCTTTTATACCCTTATATTTCCTATGGCCTTATGAGCTGGGGAACTGAATGCCAAACTCGCCTTAAATCTGTAAAGTTCAAAATGAACAAATGAATAAAATCCATCTTTTTTGCTTCCAGAAGAGATAATGCATCCAAATATTATAAGCTTTTAGAAATTCACAACCTTGATAGCATGTTCAACATTAAAATAGTTTCTCTTATATATCAAATCAAACAGTTTCCAAATCAAACCCCAACTGCCCTCCATAACTTGATTGTCCCGGCCTCAGAAATACATAAATATTATACCCGATATGCCTCTAAAGAAAATTTATACAGACCAGCTTCCAGAACAAACTATGGACTCTCACGCTTTCAAACAATTGCAAGTAGAATCTGGGAGATGGTCCCTTACAACATTAAGATTATGCCATTTAAAAGTTTTGTTTCTCATTATAAAAAGCACCTCCTTCACAGCAAACATTATTAATTTCTTCTTTTTTTCTTTACACAAATAATGAATACTGATAAGTAAACAAATGTCAAAATATGCCAAAAAAACTACATTGTAAACTTTTATTATTATTTCTATGTAGGTAAGCTTATGTAATTGTAATTAGTCTCTCTATTTTCAGTGGTAGTGACCATCTCGAAAGCCATGCGCTACTTGGTCACTACACACTTTGCTTTTGTTTCTATACATTAAATCTTTATTATAGTTCTTTTTTTTTGTAGTGTATAACTTTGTTTGTTTGCAATATAAATAAGTGCTAATAAACTGAACTGAACTGAATTACGTAAGAACGACTTTACCAACGAACTTTATTTGATTTTCTATTATTTCTCGTTTTCCTTAAATCCTTATTTTATTTTCTTTTGCTGGGGTTTTGCTGAGAAAGAGGGCAAACATGGTCGAGTTCTGTTCTGTAAAGAACTAAAGAGATTGTCAAGCTGGCGCAGTTAAACTATTGACATCGCCGTTCTGATGTAGTAGATGACAGCCTCAAATGTGAATTAAATATTCGAGTGTGGCAGATATTTTGTTCACGAATGTCGATCCGCGCGTTATCAAGATCTACTACAAATGTATTCACTGAAATATGACCCCCGCTGATATGTTGCTGAAATTGTAATGCGTACAGTTCATTAAATCACGAGTACATCACTTCACTCTACACAGATCGCTTGTGATTTGGCTAAGTGAGTTCTTGAATCACTAGCAAAACGACCCTCTGTGAGGGATCATTACGAGCAAACGAGCGTCAATCACACTAGAATCATCATGCATATTCAACAAAACAAATATTAACAACATATGTATTTCGTAATGGTCTACCAGCCATGTCCTCGTACCTCTTTTCGTATAGACCTTTATCACGCAATATTGATTATTAATATGTAATAGTTATCCGAAAATGAAATCCAGTTTCCAATTCTACACATCCGTATTAGTAAAACTGCAAAGTTTCAAAAAAATACTTGAAAACTGACTGAGATATGAATTTTCAAAACTTCTTATTCTGACTTACTTTTTACAAAGAAATATATGGGCAAATACGTCATACGGGCATCGATGCCCGTCCAGCCTCGTTTCGATTTATTTTCCCATACATTTCTTGTTAAAAAATAAGCCAGAATACGAAGTTTTGAAAATTCATATCTCAGTCAGTATTGAAGGAATCTTCACCAAATACTGGATTTCATTTTCTGATAGCTATTATATATTATTAATCAATATTGCGTGATAAAGGTCTATTGTACCTCCCCGATAGACGTTAGCTAACTCGTCTGTGTAAAAAAAAGTAGGAAATAACGCGTGTATCGATATTTAAGCTAATACTGTGAAATTAAAAAACTATTGCACGGGCTTAGTGTGTGCACTACTTCTACAGAACAACTGTAACGCGAATAACCGCTGGCCCCTTTTCGGACATCAGAGTCATTCTAGCTTTTTAGCACCCCATATTCATAAACGTTGGTTTTAGACATTAGAGAGACCAATACGTGTTCGATTAAACAAGTAAACGAAACAATAGCGCCTGTCGACCTAATATTCCGAGTGGCACTTCTGAATCGTCGAAGCTTGCGCAACGACCAGTATTGAATAAACTTCGAATACCTGTCCTTGGTCATAATTACAAGGGTGTCAGTACAGCTTGTTTTATCGAGATTTTGCATTAGGATCGGCTCATGATAAGAGCGGCGTATGTACTGGGCCTAAGACACTGTAAATATAGTAATTAACTTAATTAACGTAGTAGTTATATCGTAAATATTGTTTATTTATATTGTATAATTGTATATATCACTGAAAAGCCCCTATGGGGAGTGTTATTTAATTTAATTTAAAAAATAAGAATAATGCAATCATCATGCATTCAACGAAAAAGCTAAACATATGTATTTCGGAATAGTCTACTATCCATGTCCCCGTACCTCCTTGTTGTATTGCAACTCTCCGATAGACGTTAGTTAATCTATCTATGTGTACAACGTTGAAAATCACGCGGAGACTGACGACGCCACGATACACCCACCTATCTATTGGTCCTCAAGAGATCAGGGTCCGTGCAAGGCTTGTTAGAGCCTTAAAGTGTAAACATAAAAAGTTCAACGTCTTGAAAGCATTTGAAGTAGTTATTGAGGGTGCTTAATGTTTCTGAGTACTTTTTAAGAAGCAACTTTAAAAAGAGTGCTTCTGATTCTCCAACAGAAGATGTTTTTCTCATGTTTTGCTGCGCAGTCGGTGTTCTCGGTTGCAATCCAATGCATATTATTTGGAATTGGTTGAATTATGAGGGAACAAACATAGATTCTTCGCTAAATTTTATGTTAAGATCTTTTATGAAGAAGACTGAGTCAATATTAAGATATGGGGAAAGGTTAAAGGGCTCTTTAGCAAAGATAGTTGTAATTTCGACAACTTTTAAGTTACGTTCATGTATTATATGTCATTTTAAAGCGTTTGAAAGGTAGAACACAGATGTGATATTTTCATTAATTATTAATGAATTTTCCTCTTCCTGGGCCTTCTTTTCCGAAGAATGCCAACGACTGAAAGGAGTTTTCCTGAAGCTTAAGTACCCGGTAATGCTGATTGCGTCTACCATCAAAGGGTTCATAAACAAGAGAATCTCTGACCAGCAGCCATCTCGCGATCCGCCATCCGATGAAGCCGTACGAATAATTATCCCATTCAATGGCCAGGATGCAGCAGCTATTGTCAAGAAGCAGCTCCAGGCGCCCAGTTTCAAATTGCATACGACAATCCAGCCTGTGTTTGTTAGTCACATGATTCGCCAAAATCTTGGACTGCACGAAATGAAACGCAACATTGTAAACTGACAGCGTTGCCTGTGTGATGCGGGTTGTGTCGGTTACACCAATAGACACTTGCACGTGCGTGTAGACGGACACAGACAAAAGTCATCGTTTCTTTATAAACACTATAGAAACCATCACTATGAAGTCCCTACGGACCTTCTTAAGTGTTTTTCTGTCTTTAAGAAATGCAAGAACAAATTTGACTGTTTGGTTAACGAAATGTTTTTAATTAAAGAACTCAAGACAAGTCTTAACATTCAGTGAGACTCTATCTGCGAGAGAGTATTTCTTTAATTAGCTTTTCCGCCTCATTATTGTTCAATTTGTAAACTTTGCTTAGCTCCTCGCATAATTATCTAGTTAGTACCAATGGCGTCACGATGACACTGAAACGTCGGTTTATTTCACTTTTGTTTATCTGTACTTGTATTAATGAATTATTAATACAATCAATAATAATTTGCCAAAAACTGATTTTCTCGTTTGACCAAGTTCAAGACAGTCATACTTTAATCAGTTTTTGACAAATAATTATTGATTTTATTAATAATTTATTAATAATTAACAAAAATATCATATTTGTATTCTACTCTTCAAAAGCTTTAAATGATATATAATTTATGTACCTATATCAAAAACAATTTTGCCAAAGGATCCCTTGAACCTTTCCCCATACCTTATAGGGTTTGGATTGCGGATTGAATTATTCTTATATTTGATTAATTATTAAGAAGCAGCCTCCTGCTGTGTTTGCGATATGTCCATGTTTTGCTGCTCGGCGTTCTCTCGATTGCAAATCCACTCATACAGTTATATCATAATTTATGAAATGGCTTGAATTTTGAGGGAAACCCATGGTCATTCTTTGTTGATGCAGTAATGTTTCACTCATAGAGCAAGGGAATTTACATTCATAAAGGTACCGAACAATTTCTTAGAGGAATGTTTAGTAACCCAGCTCCTTCACTATCTATGTAGCTTTTGAATTTGTATTGACTTAATATAAAAAGGTATTTTCCTTGGGAGTATCTTAGTCAAATTAAAAAAAAACTGAAAAACACGTTGCTTTAAAGGCTGGTTTCCATATAGTCTTATCTGTCGTATCTGTCGCATCAGTCGACCGTGAAACAATGAAAATTGGAATTATTCTTTTGTTTTAAAGACCTTAAATACCAAGGGATTCGTGGGGGTTCTCGAGCACTGTTTTGTTTATACTTATTAGAGTGCAATGTACTATAATATATAGATTTAGGCAATGCCTAAAAGCGGAACTCCAATCATACACACCCCACGTCTTACTCACAGGGAGCTCACCTTTACAGTTTAAATCAAGAAAATTCATGTTACCATTATATGGCAATGACAGTATTAGCGCGTTCTGATATGCTAACAAGTCGCAGTTCACGACCGGCAAAAGACAATCTCCTTGAAATAAAAATGAAAAATAAGTTTTTCAACGAAATCCAAAACAAAGAATACTTGACATAGTATTTGTCTCATTGTACTAACTAAATCTAACATGTGACAAGGAAAATCAAGGCTAGAATATCAGTAAAGATTACTCAAAACTATAATTCGAGTTTAGCCGGAGAAAAAGAAACCTCGAGGGAGCCAACTAAAGCAGCAAAACGTAAAAGTTACATGTAAAGTCAGAATTTTCTCATCAGGAATGCAATAACTTGGAAGCTAAAAATATAAATAGCATAAGAAGCAATTTCAAGCTTTGTGCTTACCGATAACACTGATACTTGAAGTCGTTTCTTTCCTCCGAAAGTCTCCGTCGTGTTGAGTTGAATTCATTCTTACTTGGCAAGCTTTTGCACAAAGCCAATTTTCCTAAATATTAAATTCGGCTAAAACCATTGCAATTTTCTGTTATTGTCAATCCTATTCAATCCAGTTCTGGCTCCCTGTTCGTAGATCTCATATGAGAATTCGAAGAACACGTCGTTTGCAGCTTTTACGAAAGAAATTGTTGTTTTTCTTCAGAAGAACGCCGAAGTCTTGCTTCGCCGTGGGCCGGGTATTCTGCAATCTAGCCTTTGAATCTTTTGCAACTCCCTCATAGTTTCTCCAAAATGACTAAACAACATTATGAAATTTCGGCGAAGGAATCGAATCCGAAGTATTTTGACAATCATTAGAGAATTCTTTTGAGCAAATTTGGCGTGGTTCGCACCCACGAGTTTGTCTCAGTTTGACTCAACAAAAAATCGAGTGAGCCGACGCGGGCGCGTGTTTTGTGAGTTTTTTTCGGCGGGAAAATGAAGGAGCGACTTCCGGTTCGTGTCCTCTGCCAAGCACCGCGTCAAAGCACCGCGTAGCTGTGCTGGAGGACAAAATGACGCGCGCGCTCAGTGAGCCAAGACGGACTGTGATTGGCTGTGTACACGGGTCGCCAAAAACGCAAGTGCGCATGCGTAAATAAGAGCCCGCGATGTTTTCGTAAGCCGCTGAACGTATCGTTTTGGCTTGGATGGGGTGCTTTTTTCATGTGACGTTGAATGATAAGTATGGGGCTCCTCCCCGTGCCTTCGGAAGAATGCCTCTGAGGAAATGCTTAACAATTCTTCCTCGAGCTCCAACGGGATCTGAGTCAATAGCCCGAAGGCGGGGGCTATTGACTCAGAGGCCACGAGGGTGAGGGGAATAAACACACTAGTAGGTGAATTTGTACAGCCAAAACCGTTTGTTAGTCTGGTCATTTGTCATTTTCTGGCTTTCAAATCCGACGCTTTTCGCTACTAGATAATAGCAGAAGCTCATAAGTAGGAGCGTGCATCCCACGTAATGGGTGGGTCTCACATGTGTTTTATAGCTTGAGCTATTTTTAGAATCAGTTGCGCGGGAAAAATTAGCCAATCAGAATTCTTCCTTACATAGTGACGTCACGCGTCAGAGCTCTGCTTTTAGCCAGTGGCTAAATCTATTTTTACTTGCAGCTCTTTTCGAGATGGAAAACCGAGTGAAATTGTTATCTCTTTGCATGGTTTCTGACTGTACAAGTTGAGTAAACTAAAACAGATAACAGATGGCTTCAGACATCAAGAAAAATTACTTGAAAACAATCTAAACGACTAAGGGAAAGCAGAAAAGAACCGCGGCCTCGCCACTTCTTCTCACGGTTCTCGCACAGCGAAAGTTCATGAAGGACTATAAATTTATGCACTAAGCTGATAAATCTGGTGGCTACAGATGGATTAGGGAAGCATAAAGGATTTACAACGAAGTACCAGGACTATGTGGATGATTTGATTTCTAATTTGGTACACTGACAGATGAAGTTCGCTACATACAACGATCCAAGCAGGAAGGCGAGAATGAAAGTTTGTCAAAAACTTTACAACGTGTTCGCCGAAAAAAACTGAACACATATACAATTCGGTAAGCCGGGACTATGAACTTTTTCAATTCCTAAGTCGATATGGACGTTTTCAGTTTCTTCTTTTTGTTTTCATTTGTGTGAAATTATTTTTTTGATGCACGAAATTTGTCAAGTTTGTTTTTTTGTTTGCGAGAACTTGAGTCGGTGGTAAGGACGTAGTAGCGTTGAACTTGTACTTGAACTTCTTGAATAAGCACGACTTGAAAGAGTTTGATCAGGCGTTTATTAAAAGGTATACTTTATAAACGACAGAAGTTTATTGCTTACATTCTATAAACTATTTGAAAACAAAATGAATGGTACCGGTGCGAAAGGTGTATGCACTGCATGATGGCACTCTGCGAATCGACAGGAAACTCGAGGAAACAGCAAGCGTTTTCTAAAATTGTCGGCCAACAGGTGCCAACGGAGCACTGCTTTGATTTCCGTGAAATACATGGCAGTCGAGGATGGCATCTGCTTAACAACTAGTCAGTCTGAGGGCAGAAGTTAGCTTATTAAGTTGTCGATGTTCCTCTTGTAGCGTACTGCTTGTGCTTTGGTCTTTTTATTTGCCTATTCATTTGCTGTTCGCTAACAATCAATGAATCATAACAATTTTTAGCACTTCGTGGATATGTACGCCTGCTAGCTTGGCACTTCATCGTGTGCTTTGCTATTTTTGCACCCTGGCTCTAAATCACTAGACTAGTAAAAATATTTGCTTCATTTTGGCAAAAAAAGGATAAAGTAAAAGCCGTTCTTGTCGGTCGTGTCAGAGGAAGATTTCGTATTTCGTGCGCCTGCTGCGTGTATGACGTAATTTGTTTACTTCTCTCTGATTGGTTGATTTTTCGCGCGAAAATCTAAAAATAGCCCAAGCTATAAAACACATGTGAGAACCCCCCAATATGGGATGCACGCTCCTACTTATGAGCTTCTGATAATAGCCTATAACTGACACGTCGGGCTGTAGAGGCCCCGAATTGTTTCATTCTTTTGCTCCACTCGTGAGTTTTTATCCAAACTTCACTCAATTTGGCATGTAAATAGTAAGCTAAACTAAACCGTAGTTTTTAATTTTTTTGAAAGAGCGGTTTTTGGCGGGAAAATAACGTCACCAAAGCAGCAAAAAAAAAAAAAAACTCTAGAGAAACATAAGAGAACATTAGAGACGAGAAACATTAGACTAATCTAAATGTTATTTGGGATTGGCTTCGCCTATTGTTATTTGGTATAAGAAAAAGGTACGAGAACAAAAACCTGAGATAGAACTATACATATTAGCAGACAGTACTGTTTCGCCCTTTGTGGGCTCATCAGTGCAGAACAGAGAAGAGAAAAAAATGAGACTGAACCTCAGCTACGAGAACAATGTAACAAAGCAAACTAAGAGGTCACTGTATCATGCCAGAGTGCTCAAACTACAAAGTAGTGGGCTATGCATAATGCAAAAAGCTATGTCACTATGTCACTATAATATTTAGCATCGCATTTATTGGCTGCAGACACTTATCATTAAAGTGCCAAAATTTAAAGTATTTTATTTACTCAACTATAATATCTCCCTGGAGTGTATAGTAAAGTGTAAGCTCCTTCAAAGGAGCTACAAATATCGCACTAATGCAACGAACATTCTGAAAAAACGGCATACCGCACAAAATACTTACCAACCTAGTAAGTATAAAAGATGCCTTATAGTAAGCTTTACTGCTATCAAAAAAGTACCCGGCCACTGCAATTCTGCAAGATATTAACGACTCAGACAGACATCTATTTTCTAGACATTTTACCGCAGGGAATCACGCTTGACACAACGGCAATTACCGCCCGCAATACCGCTAATTTCAAAGGCCCTCTTATTGTGGAATTTAGATGAGTGCTTTGAAAAACGAATGGAATGTGATCCATGTACGTATATATACCTCTTCTCCTGTGTGAGGACCCCAGCTTTTGCAAGACCCTGATTGGGTGCGCACGCTTCACAAGTTGCCGTTGTACTTTGCCATCACATCGTGTGTGACAATCGAAGGTATGCGTTCTGAATCGTTTCATGTTGCTGAAAACTTTTTGTAGAATGCAAAAGGTTTTGCTTATCTTTATAACATCTTGGAATCAATTTTCTGTTACGTCTGGTCAGATATGCAATGAGAAGTGAAATAAAAGCAGATACGGAACGTTTGATATCTTAGGTGCGAAATAGGAAAATAGAGCTCCAGCCCACACATATGTTTCCTCTATTTATCTCTGATAGATGTTTTGTGTATCTGTTTGTGAAGTGTTCAAAGACATTTTCTCGAGTACTTACTATTGACCACACCCGCACACACGTTGCTCCTACCAATTTTAGCTACCAATGCTCTGGCCGCATATATGAAGATTTTGTTGTATTCCCGATGCTTTATCAATCAATCAATCAATTTATTTACATTATTGAAGCACAAATGTTGCAGGGCTTGGTACAGCACAAACGGAATCAGCAAACCGGTTGCATTTACTCTTTTTTAATACCTATTTTCACGATGGAGTCCTCTGCGCAGCGTTCACAGTAGACCTAAGTTATTCCAATAATGTTGTTACTGATGACTCGATCTTGGTCAAACTATTAGCCCATAATGTAATCTTAATATAAATCACATTTATAGGGAGGGGCATTGCATCATTTAGGCAACTACCTATTGAATCCTGAATCCGAATCCAATTATTTTATCCCAATGTTTTGATATTGTGTTTGTGTATTGTCATAATTCATCTTTCTGAGCGACAGCTTTATATAGCTAGCCGCCTATCCTGATTTTGTATTGTACCGATATTGTGTGTATTGTGTGATATTGTGTATCTCGTTTTGTTCCTAGCTCAAACCAATCTATCAATCAACCATTTAATAATATTTAATACCTCATGAAATATACATTACGAGCGTACATTAGTCAAGTGCAACATTGTACACAATGCAATTCGTTCACAATGCTATTTTTGAAATTATTTAGTGCTGGCATCGGTGGTCTTCAGTGTTTCTCTCAGAGTATATAACTAACAGTATTTAGATCAGTCTATCCATTATCATTGTCGTTGTCGTTGTCCTTATCATTATCATTCTCCTTGTCATTCTCATTCTTATTATCACGGCAATATTTTAGCTCCACTTATTTAAATGAACTAATTCATGCGATGATCTCTTTGATATGACAGAAGATGAAGCCGTGGACCACTCTGTGGTTAATTGCCCTCGTTGTCGGTAAGTGTTTACAATGATTTGCCAACTTATAAATACTATTATTATTCATCTATGTCACTATCTCGATTCTGATTGGCTAAGAGTACGCAGCGAAATCTTGTTGGCGCGCAGTTCGCGACGTCACTCTGCAGACACTAGGATTGATACACGTAAATGGCGTTATGATAAGTTGGCAACAAAAAACGGGCAACAAAACGTTCAAATTGTCTCGCAACATTATTACTCGGGCTTCCATAGGAACCCGAGTTGTAAATCCGGCTCTGTTTCCTGCCGTTTCGAGCAAAACGCATGTTCAAGTAGGATATAAAGTATGAGCAAAACGCAGTCACGTGGGGTCGGACCAATGAAAGCGCTACATGAAAGATGATGCAATATTAAAACATAGTTCGTAGAGGAGATTCGTAGGTACAACAGTAATCATGTTAAATGATTGAAGCTACATGAACGTGAGGAGATTGCTATTGCATTAATATAACGAACATGCAATAAAGTTGAATTGAGTTGAGTTGAATTCTGTGCCGAGTGGAGTATGTCTACTCCACGAGTCATCGAACCATCCACGATGGAAAATGCGTCTAAATTAATTTAATATAGCCCTGCAATGTAAAGAAAAGGTTTAATAATAGAGCGGTTTTCACATGACTCGTGAAAACAATTGCAATTGAGCAATCACTTGCCAATCAGAATCGAGAGAAATCACGACTTGCTCCTCAATGGCTTTTTTCTCAGCCAATTGCAAGCCGAACCAATTACTAAGCAATTACACAATTGTTTTCACTACAGAATTTGATTGGCTGAGAAAAACGAGTAGCCAATGAGAATGCAAAGCAATCGCAATTACATAACAAGTCTTGACAGTCATGTGAAATCCGCTCTAACATAGTTATTCCGAAAATGAAATATGTTTTGTAAACTGAGCCGAAATATTTCGTATTTGACCTGTGCGTGAACTCGAAGTCAACTGGTATTGAATCCATGCATCTTAATTAATCAAATGTAGCCCTGAAATGTAAAGAAAAGGTTTAATAATAACATAGTTATTCCGAAAATGAATTATGTTTTGTAAACTGAGCCGAAATATTTCGTATTTGACCTAGTGCGTGAGCTCGAAGTCAACTGGTATGAATCCATGCATCTTAATTAATCAAATGTAGCCCTGAAATGTTAAGAAAGTGTTTTTACCAAAAATATTCCCCGAAAAGCGTTTACAGGTCTCCTAACATTTTCATTAAGAAAAGCAGATATTAGTGACTGTGTATTTGGGCTTCTGGTCGTTTATAAGAAGGGAAAAGCGAAAAGACTACAATCTCTGAGATCTCTTGTCGATTATATGATGATAAGACAAAATATTGTTGCATCTGTTTATATTCGAGATTAATTTGATTCTACGGGAGCGCCTGCATACGCGAGCGTTTAGACATGTGTAACTATTGGTTTCCTTTTCTCACAGTTACACAATTACAAACTAGTATTCCTTGAATACACTGCATTTTATTTCAAAATGAAATGCATTGTTTAAAGCAACTGTAGTTTAATATTACACTTGACCTTTGGGACACTAGTATGTAATTACGATGTTTGCTCATCTGTTTTGACAACTGCCTCTACTACTAGACGGTTATCGGCGTTAGCAGTTCTGCTTTAAGTGAAAATGATACTATTCCGACAGTTCCTAATTACTTAGAGCGATTTACTAAGTGGATTTGTGATAGCGAAGACCAGATTTGAAAAGGGTAGTTTAGGAGGCAAGGGGTTGTAACGATAATCATTCCGAAAGTGTACCTAAAAACTTTGTTGGGAAAAAACAAATGAGAACTTAATGTTTAACAACTGCGTTTCTTGTAATTTGCTAAGTAACCCCTTATTTAAACATTTGCCAATAGTAACTTTACTTCAATTAAGAAAAAAATATTTTAATGTTATAGAGTGCGACCACAGAGCGCAGGGCGAACAAAAACAATTATTGAAAAAAGAAAACATATATTTTCAGAGACAAGCTTCAGCGAGATTCTATACATAAATAAATATAGACAGAAGCCCGAGTTTACGCAGTTATGCGTCTAGTTGAAAACGAGAGCGATGCTGCGCGTTTTATCATCTGACCAAACAACTTGTCTTGCAACAAATCGGCATGTTGCAAGTTGAAAAATGGTGTTGCAGAAAGTAGAATGCGTCCTACTTTTTGCAACAAAACTTCTCGTTGTTGCTTGTTTTACTACCGCGAAGGAAATTTGGTTCGCAACAAGTTTGTGACGGTGGTCGGTTGCTAGGGCTTTTTCTCCCACACCTTTCAAAACTGAGAGTTTCAGGGCAATAGACAAAAGAAGATTGCATCGAATGTGACGAAACTTGGCAGAAAAGAAGGTTGATAAATTATCTTTCAATTTGTGTCATGTGATCCCATGTGACTGCCATTGTGACGTCATAATTGATGACCAAATTTGGCATTAGAGTAAAAAATTAGGAAAGTAATAGTCAAAAATCATATATTCGTTTTCTTTATAGAATGTTATGATTTCTGGCGAAAATCGCATCTCGATTGGATAAAATGGCGTGAAGTTATAGCCTGAGTTAACAGACGCCCGCTCAAAATCAAAAGATTTGAGCGAGACGTCTGAGCAATATAGCCAAAAGTAACGTACTGGGTGGCGTGACACTGCACAGGTCTGGGTAGTGATTCTGATTGGTCGGCGCTATTTGCCTTGTCGCGTTTATCTTTGTGAGTTCAAGATGGCTTCGACAGAAGCAAAGCTGTAGATCGGTCGATATGAAATCGCTCAAAGAAGAGGTTTTTATCTCATTGCAAGCGCTTAGAAAGTTGACAATTTATATGAAGACCAGTCGCAAGCACTGTACAGATTTCTATGCGTACAATGAGAAGTAAAGATGCCTTCGTGATCGGGAAAGTCAAATTGTACCTTAGCTTCGTTTAAATGGAGATGGCCATGCTCATGATGTCCTCATAAAGCAATCAATAATGGTGGTAATAAGTCCATTGATCTCTCCTATGAAGGACCTGGCTAGCAACTTTCGCATGCCGGGGCATGCGATGCTAAACTCGAACTCAAACTCGACGGTTTCACTCCCATTAAAACGTCCGTTCCCTATCTGTTTCAAGACGGACTCTTTTTGATCCGCGGCTACAATGCCTTGGGTACTAGAGTCTCCAAGCTTCGCCCGTTTACTAGATGCATAACGAGTCTCCAAGTTTCACTCGTTTACTAGATGCTCGATAGAACGTAAATACAAGCTAACGCCAAACTTGAGTGGCAAAGTTGGTCAACAAACCCCACAAACACGTCTGTGCAGTGCTGCAACTAGTCTTCGTATAAATTCTCAACTTAAAAATGCTTGCAACGAGATAAAAACCACTGCTTTGAGACGTTTCAAATCGACCAAACTTCAGCTTTGATTGCTGTCGAAGCCATCTTGAACTCACAAAGATAAACACGACACAGGCAAAACGCGCAGACCAATCAGAATCACTACCCAGATCTGGTCAGTGTCACGCCACCCAGTACGTTACATTTGGCTATATTGCTCAGACGTCTCGCTCAAATCTTTTGATTTTGAGCGGGCGTCTCTTTAACTCAGGCTAGTGAAGTTACAGCTAATGAAAGAATTCAAAATTCCTGCATAATGACCATATATGGTTAATATTGAGGCTATTTAAACGCGAGGAAGAATTAATGATTCGACAAAGGAACAAGGACAACGTTGTATAAAATTAAAATTGACTTAAAGACTATGTTAGTCTGCTAGACTATGTAACTAGACTATGTTAGACTATGTAAACTAGGCTATGTTAAGACTATGTAACTAGACTATGTTAGACTAGGTAGTTAGACTATGTTAGCTAGTTAATATTTTAAAGCCATATCAAAAGAATGCTATTTCAATAAAGAAATAGTATAAATAATGGTCCCATGATGTTTCTTCTGTTCATTTACAACCATGTCTCGAGTTGTGAAGAACAACGTAGGCTTTCTTCAAGCCTTATGTCACTGCCCACGGCATCAGCGCCAATTCCTTCTCGACACAGCCACCCTAGAACAAGTTCATGCTCTAACTCAGATTGCCCATAATGTTGGAAATGGATATATTCCATTAAGTGATGATGAGTTTAGTGACATAAGACGACACGGGGAGGATCTAGGCGCCTTAGCTAGTGGTTCCACCCCTTTCAAAGAAAAAAAGCAAATCTTGTCACAAAAAGGAGGTGGGTTTGTCAAAGACCTACTCGTCCCTGTTTTAGCATTGCTGCTCTGAGGGTATAAATACAATTCACGTCTGAGGAACAATACATTTGTGGTTGGCTTTACCATGAAACGTTCACTGGACTCAGATAGCGATATGTCTAGCGATGACGAGGATGAGCACGAGGAGACAAAAGATCAACCTCGAATCAAAGATGTGTTGAGTCAGATTTCAAATGCTCCCCTGCGAAACATCCATTAGAATTTCATGGATTTCCATGGAAATTGAAAGGAATTCCATGGAATAGTTCCATGAAATTCGATGGAAATTCCATGGAATTCCATGGAATGAAGGTGTTAATTTTCATGGTAAATTCGAACATAGAATTCCATGGAATTCCTTGGAATTCCAAGCATCGTTTTAGAGCTTGGAAATATCCGTAGAATTCCATTGAATTCAATGGAATTGAAATACACGAAATTGTCTGCCGTTAACTGTCTCATTTCTCTTGCAATTTAATAGAATCTTTGGAATTTATTTGAACTTCATTGGAATCTATTGGAAATTAATGGAATATATTTGAAATAAATAGAATCTTTCGGAAAACATGCCTTCTAATACCGATGCATTTACTTTTGGTATAAAACCTATATTATCTACGTAAATTTGCATTTCATTTTGTAAAACTTTAATAGAACTTGCCCTAGCAATTCCTCCGCAAGGCCAATTAGTCCGTTTTGGATGAGAAAGATGCCGTGTGCACATCACAACGCCTTTTCCCGCTACACATTTAAGAAAAAAACAATTGAATGAAAGAAAGGCCATGTTGACAAAAATACATTTGTTCCTAAATTGTCTGGTGTTAAATTATCCTAACAGTTGCTACAGCCTGCCTACTCTAAGCCGACTTTCTCTTTAGCTATAACATAATATAAGTGTTTATGTTTGAGTTAATATTAACACCGCAGTAACTTAATCCATCTTAGCTGTTAATATTCTACTCACGCAAAAAACCTACACGTTCGAATGAAAAGATATTTAACTCCGCTGGAATATCCAACACACCTATCCGAAAAGCATTGAAATATTATGGTATAAAGTAGCATTTAGACGAAGAAATGCTATTACTTGCTATTTGTACTATTCGCGTTGAACGATTGAACGACCAGATCGACCCTCGCACGGGATGACACGAAAGTGAGGGGCCAGATGCCAACTTAACGAATGGTAAATAATCCGAGAATGTCGAGCCACCGAGACCCGAGGTTTAAATTAGAATGCAAACATTGCTGTAGGGAAAGCACCAGTTCATATAGTTCGTCGCTTAAAATGTTTACGCCGCCGAAACACAAGATTATAACGACTAGCGCCCGTTAAGTCATGTGGTGCCACCTCTGTAGAATTAGCACAGCCAAAATACATCAACTCGGAGCCCCAAATATACTCTCCAAACTAAATATCAATACCAAAAGCGTGTAAAATATGATATGCTAGCATTTTAAGAGCTCTATAAGATTTGAAATCGTTCAAACCAGGCTTAAAGCTGTTCAAAACTCGAGGTATAATACATATTAAATGGCTGCGCCCGACAGCTAGTCTGAGCAGCCTTAGAAATCCGTTTACACTCAACATGTTCAATCCATTGATAAGGTACGTGCTCTCTTTACTTACCTGTAATATACAGGATATATTCCCACGTTGAACAATCCCATGATAAGGTCTAATGAACGAATGTGAACTTCCTAAACTCTCCTATACCTAGGCCTCTTTTGAGCCCGCCTTTGTGTTGCGTGTTTTCAACCGCCAAACATTGCATTCTTTGGTTGTTGAGTCTGCATTATGTTTCGAGCTGTCAAAATTAGTTTGGAATTGTTTGGAATTTGCTGGAACTGTGATTAGTCTGTTAATTAAGCCGAGAGTTCAACTATATTCCATTATTTTCCAAACATTTGACAACTTCCCTTAAGCATCCTTCTGGAATTGTATTGAATTCAAGGGAATTCCAGAAGTCTTTCCCTGACAGAAATAGGCGTTTGAAAACGCATTTGGAATCCTTTAGAAAACAGTTGAATTCGATGGAATTCCATTCAATTTAACTGTTTTCCAAAAAAGCTTGGAATCCATTTCGCAGGGGCTGTTCCCTATCAAAATGCCCGAGACCTTCTGCACAGTATAGCCGCCTCTAAGAATATTTTATTTTGGTCTCCTAACGGGGAAATGATTCGTCTCAAACGAAGAATACCAAACACAGTTATTGCTGACCTTGTAGAGTTTGTATTACTACCCTTCAATGAAGACATTTCACCACCAAGAGGTTTAAAGGCTTTTCTCGAGGGACTAGCAGAATTAGGAATTGATAAGAGACTGATCCGTAACAAAGCAGCGTTAAACGATGTAGTTACCTATGAAAGCAGGGAGACACAAAGCGAGCAGTCTAGCGATGATGAAACGGACGATAATAATGAGGATGATGAAGAAACTGGTCAATCAAGCGACGACGAAAAGAGTCAACAGGGAGATGGAGTCTCGGGTGACATTGAAAAGAAAGCTGATGGTTTATGCAGTCATTGTGAAGGGAACAATTCTTATCGCATCGATATTGCTGGGTGTGGAAAGTGTTTGTGGCAAGATAAAATGTCCGGACGTTACGAGAAAGACAAGCTCTATGAATGCCCAGTTTGTCAAAAGCAATCACCCATGGGAAAAGCTTGGAAGGGGTCTTTTCTGCGGTGTTATGATTGCATGGCGGGCTCGTATTACAACAAGAAAAAAGATGAGTGGAAATCTCTACCCCAAGTCAAGAATGCTTGTGAACAAACTTTAGACTTGTAATCAATTTCTTAATAAAGCGTTTATTTACCTAACCGTTAGTGGTAGTATTTTATGTAATAGAATTGTTAATGTAATCGATATTCATTCATTTATAATAAAGAGAATAAGCCATATCTCTGCATTTTCTGATATGTTATCTCCGTATAAACAAAACCTTACACTATAATTAATATTCGAGTTGCAGTCAACAAACACTAATCCCTTACACAAAAGCCTTCCGTTAGTTAATCCTGGTATTGTCTCCCTTTGTTTTTCTTAATCCCTCCTGAACAAAAGCATTCCAGTGTTAATCCTAGTATTGTCTCCGATAACAATAGGCTCATCACCACCAGGCTCACCCGCATGCTCACCCGCACAACCTTCTTAAAATAATCTGTGACGTCATCCGGCTCACCCGCATGCTCACCCGCAGGCTCACCCGCATGCTCACCCTCAGGCTCACCCTAAAAAAAACGGCTAATTCGGTCCCTACTATACTACTAACCCTGACCTTCTGAACCACTTAATGTATCTTCGCCGTCCTCAGGCGCGTTTATGGCGCGTTTATGCTGAAAGATAGTTTAGAATGACCCTATTCATATTTATATTGTCGTTCCCCATACAGGTACTTCATTAAGCTCGGCTGTCAACGATCTTCAGAACTTGGAATGGGGGATTGACAAGCAATCAAGTCCAGTGTATGACAGGTACTAATGGAGAGCATTGGAGATGCAAATTACGAGCATTGGAGATGCAAATCTTTATCTACTTCCCTAGGAGATGCAAATGATGGCTGCAAATACGCACGTGTGTTTTGCTTTCGTGAATGTATAGTTTTAGGTCAAAGGAACATAAAAAGCATTAGTAACATTTTCTTCCGCCTTTCCAATTTAAATCTGTTCAAAATAATTGAAGGGCATGCAAAGTGTGCGGTATGTACCTCTGGAAGTATTTCTGGAATGGTGTAATTTGGTCAGAAATGTTTCGTTCCATGCCTTCCTATTCGAGTCAAGTTCTAATTTAGTTACCAGAAAACGAATTTCTTGTGTGTGTTACCAACAGCGCGCACATCGCAACTTTATGAGCTGTCAGCTGCTAAACAAAGGAAACTTAGGCAGAATGATGGTCTTTGTCTAAAGCAATAAAGACGCTCAGCAAGCAATGCACGTCGGTTTTTTTCCGCCATAATTAGAATATAAGGTAGGCAGTTAAAATTGCATCTCTAACGGTCTTGTGTGGAACAACTATATTTTAAACATATGCAACTGGCTTTCACAAATCAAAGACTCTTATGGAAAGAAAGGGCATACAATAGGAAACCCCCTTCAGTCCCGACGAAACCCGACCCGACGAAAATGTTTGACCCTCCTGGTGAATTTTCAGCCTCCCCGAGACCTGTCCAATTTTCTGAATTGACCAGTGCGAAATTGACCGGTGCGAAATTGACCGGTGCGAAATTGACCGGTGCGAAATTGACCAGTGCGAAATTGACCAGTGCGAAATTGACTAGTGCGAAATTGACCAGTGCGAAATTGACCAGTGCGAAATTGACCGGTGCGAAATTGACCAGTGCGAAATTGACCAGTGCGAAATTGACCAGTGCGAAATTGACCGGTGCGAAATTGACCGGTGCGAAATTGACCAGTGCGAAATTGACCGGTGCGAAATTGACCGGTGCGAAATTTGAGTGTGTTTAATTACCGAGTTCACGTACTATTGAAAAAAAAACCGTACTTTAGAAATCGATTCAAAAGTCGTAAAAATAGAGGCTGATCAATGCATTACATATAAAGGACTGGAAACTCATACAGCACTGATACAGAAGAACTTTCGGAGCTTTTGCAATATGGCGCGGAAGAGATTGTAGTCAGTGAAAATAATAATAATAATAATAATAATAATAACTGTTTTTAAAATGCGCATTTTGCTGAACGCCTCAATGCGCTTACATTTCAAAGAACTAAAACTACAAAATGAGCTGACCCGACGAAAATTTGTCTTACCCGATGACATTTTCCTGAAAACCCGGTCGAAATCTAGTTCTCGTAGGGTCTGTTACAGAGGGGTGATTAATTAATGTATGCGCTCAAGTAATGTTGTCCCAAAGAACAATAACCGTTCTGCCCAATGTGCCCTGGGAACGTTTCGCTGAAAACGGGACACGTATACTTATTACCGATAGAAGCAATAAAAGAATCCATATTTCTAAAGAAAGTGTTTTTGCTTTCTTTTAGACTCAAGCTTTCAAAACGAACCCTCGATCCCGTTGATGTCGAGCACCCGATGTTTTTTGACTATTTTTTGGAAATGGTACAGATGATTGAGTTGGCAAACAATTATCCATCATTGGGAGAAACATGCAAGATGATACTTTCGCTGGTTTATAAAGACGATTGGTCTAAAAAACTTATTGGTAAGTTTATTATATTACACTTTCGATAGGAAAGTGAAACAATACATAATTGTTTACACCAGGAAGAAAATGGAGACGAGCGTGCATAAATTAAGTGGTATTTATAAAACGAGCTCACTCACAGGAGTGTCTTGTCGGTTGATATATTTATTTTATTTTTATATTTCATTTTTTATTATACAAAACACGAGGACAGCCGAGTATTTATATCAACCGATAAAACACGACATGCGAGTTTTATAAATCATTTTTGAAATTTATATTACAAGATTTGGATATTTATAACTTAAATTAGTCAATACGAAATAAATTTTACGAGTAAGGACTAGCCGTTATACATAGTGCACGCCTTCTTCACGAAGTCAACTTATGAACTAATTCGACAAAGTTTAAAACGTTCTTTTTATCTAAAGAACAAGAAACTAAAGAATGCATTCAATAAACTTTCTCAAACAAAAGGAAACTGTAGTCATGAAAGAATGTCGACAACCGCAAAGTATGGCTAGTGTGACGTAGAACGTCAATGATACGCAGATACAGAACCAAACATGCGCAGATACAGAATAATCATCCCACATGGATAAGAGTTGCGGTTTGGGTGACCAGCGTTCGCACGAAATCCTAAAAAATTCACCCATTAATGCGTAGGGTCGGAAATATAAGTGCATACCTAGCCTGTGTACATCCGCTACTAACCTACAAGAGGATTAGTAGCGTCTGTGAAATCCCGTTGCTAATCGTGTTCAGGTCACGCAATGAAAAATAAATTTGCGTAATAAGTTACAGTCAAAAGGCATGTAGCGTTCCCGCGCTAGAGTTGAATATTCAATTCACTATTCCATTGCTGATTTCATTATTCAATCCAAATGCATTTTTCAATTCAATATTAAAAATATCATAGCTTTTGCAAATCGAAACTCGCTTTTTGTCTACGATTCCATGACAACGCACGTTCTCTTTTGCACTTTGGCGCCTGTGTGTCTGTTCTCGAAACATTCTGCACGCTTTTTGCTCCAAAAGGGCGTGCGTTGTCATAGAATCATAGACAGAGAACGAGTTTTAAATTTGCAAAGGCTATAACGTGATCGTGAGCCAATCAGGAACGAGTCCCCGAGTCCTGGAGAAGGAATTGCGTGACTGAACACGATTAGTAACGTGATTTCACAGACGCTACTAATCCTCTTGTAGGTTAGTAGCGGATGTACACAGGCTAGTGCATACCTAGCACTAGTTCCGATCCCGGGTTGGCAATGGTCCACCCATGTGCACCAATAATATGCGCTTTGAAGGGCCGAAATAGGCACTTCATCTTTAACTTAATTAAATATGAGTATCTTTATCGTAGTTATAAACACGGCACGTGACCGATATAGGGTTCACCACCCTATGAATAACTCATGAATTTTAGAAACGATTATCACTCCTCAATGATCTTGAATGAATTGAATTGAACTGAAGTATTCGAAGAGGAATTTTCAATATTAAAATATTGAACTAGTGAGACAAATATTAATGGGACAACGGCCAATCAGAACACAAAATTAGCGCAGGTTCAATTCTCACAACTCTGCTTCCACGACTAGCCGCATTTTGAGGAGCAGAGGGGGCGGATCAAGGAGAAAGGGCCTAAAATACTCTGGGATAGGGGAGAAATGACTTAAATTAAGGTCTCTGTAAACCCGTGAGGGGTGTCTTCGGAAAAAAATTCTATGCTAAGATAATCAGCTATATGTCATTTAAAAGCTAAACTGTTGCTCTGTTTTATGAAGTTGTTTAGTTTATCGAAGATTAAATTTTTCTGGTATTTTTAAGACCCCAAACTAAAAACTACCTTGCTTACTTGAGAAGCTCCAGCCCACTAGCAGTTTGTTGTTGAAATTTCACACTTTGTCGGATTTTGGTCTCTGAGAAATGAACTGTGAAACCGTGTCAGCGATTTTCGATATTTTGCATATTTACGAAAACATTAGGTCGCGAAGTTGAAAGCCGTATTTTTTACAGTTTGTGACCGCAAAATTTATCATAAAATCTTTTGCAAGTAAAAAAAAATCCCTCACACGGTTTTTTAGCTGTGAACATTAATCGTGCGGGATCAGGAGCTTCGCGAACGTAAAAAATTGACCTAAAATGAAAGTGCTAGAAAAAGCGTGTAAAGTAATTAAATTACAGAAAATGAGTGGCAGGCTATACAAACGAATGGGCAATTGAAGCATAGGAAAACAGTTGACGCGTCCCTTGAGGTTTTTTTAAATGAATTTCGGAAAAAAAGTCATTTAATGAATTTTTACATTTTTACCTTTCACGAGACCTTAAGTTAAAGGGAGGTCGGGTAGAAAATAAAGTGCCATGTAAATACAGAACATATATGAAAAAATCCCGAAAGAGTGAGAATTCGGGTGAAATACAGTAAATGTATGAATATTTTCGCAATCATTATGCGGGTGACAGGCTTCAAAATCTTGTGACATACGAAGGTAAAGAGGTCTATTGCCTACAGATAGCGCGGATTTCACATGACGGTCGAGATTTATTGTGTAATTGTGATTGCTTTGCGTTCTCATTGACTACTCGTTTTTCTCAGCCAATCAAATTCTGCAGCAAATACAATTGTGTAATTACTTAGTAATTGGTTCGGCTTGTAATTTGTTGAGAAAAAAGCCATTCAGGAGCAAGTTGTGATTTCTGTCGATTCTGATTGGATAGCGATTGCTCAATTGCGATTGTTTTCACGATGGTCATGTGAAATCCGCTCTAATAAGCACCAAATTCGTTTGGCAGCGAGCATTGGCAATTTCTGTCAATAAGCTTTCGTCGTATTTCCGAAAGGACGACAGTGCGAGCATCGGAACTGTCAGAAAGTCTTCGGATCTGAAATACGACGGCAGTGAAGCAAAAAAAAATCGGATTAAAGGAAAACAAGCGGACAGACAGACAGACAGACGGGCAGGCAGGTGGTAGACCTGGTCCTATCAGATTGAGAAAACAACCTGTTATCAACACTGACACTTGGCACTTGATATATTCACTTTGTTTAGCAGCCGGAAAGAAGCAGTTCTGGATACCAATCATTATACTGACAGTGACCTTCTCACTTTCCTTTTCAGATATTGGTTATCCAACCAATTTAACAATTGATCCCCTCTCGGCTGACGAAAGAGCAGCCCTAATAGCTATGATCGCTGACGGTCAGAACAATGAAACGTTTCTTGGCATTGTCAGTACTCCGTGCAAGCCTGTCAAACTAAGCAGTGTGTTATGGGGGGTCTGCGCAGGTGCTCAAAGAGACACATCCGTGCCATTGGATAATGCGGGAAGTGGAGATAACCTGCTCCTAGCTACGTTTGGACCACTTGCTCGAGCCATCCTTTACAAAAAGGTGAAGTACAAGAGTCTTTCTCTCGTCGGTCTCCTGAATACAATAACCTAAGACTTTGTTCATAATGTTTGTCGGAGTGGGGAGGGGGGCACAGACATAGACATATTTGTCACTGATCTGGGGGACTTGATATAAAAGGAGAAAGCAGTCAAATGCAAATTTTGCTATAACCTCGATATGCTTCCGAGGTGCTATCAACTCGAAGAGTTTTAAATCTTTTTTGATATGTTTGCGCGTAGCTCTGAATAGAGAGGGAAAGTGACCAAAAAATGTCGTTCGTCTTTCATTATTTGGCAATATTAACACTTCCTTAGATTTGGCCCGACATAAGGTCTTGTGTAACGCCCTCTTTCGATTTCCAAATTGTGGTCCCTTATTCTAATTTTGTTAGTGCTGTCCGATGGTGAATGATCTTCACCTCACTTTTCGGTGTTGAAATTCTCAATTCAGGGTGGTCTCAAAATTTTTCCATGTAAAATAAGGGGATCTCAAAATTTTTCCAAAGAATGAGAGGGGCCGGGGATGCTAGTAATTTTCTTTTAGAAGTAAATTCCACTTGATTTTGTTTTCCATCCTTTCTTGTCTGGAAATCAAAGCCTGAAAATCATTTTCACGGGGAGCATGCCCCCATAACCCCCTCCTAGAAGTAAAGTAACAGCTTTATTTGTTAACAACTATGCGGAGTTCCTTACAGAAATTTATCTTATATATTATACGCTAATCAAAGCGACTGTTCTTCTCGTTATGTCATAACGTCATTTAACGTCATACCACCCGACCACGCTGTAGCGCCCCCTGCCCTTTAGACAACTTCACCCAAGTTTGGTTGTCTGAGGTTCATCCCTTCCCAATATATATACCTTTTTATAGCTCCGCTATAAAACTCTTGGTTGCCTGTGCGACGACGGACACAGACACAAACCAAGTCCATGCATGTAGGGTATGGAGCTCCGCTCTGCGGGCTCCTTCGGGAGTTACTAAAAAAAGAACTCAGTCGCACAGCCGAAAGCACCATCCATAATAGACATATAGATTTAAATGGTTCTGTTAGAGATTGCTTATGTGCATGGATTTTACTAATTCAAGAGAACATGATCCCAGAGAACGCAACCCACTGACCCATCTGAGTGGCAGTAATTTAAAAATAGATTTCCGGACTATTTTTCGCAGGCTCGACCACATGACTAATAGCGCTGCTCTAACTTTCTTTTTGTTCGTCGTCTGATTTGCTTTCACATTCACTTTCAGGCAGTTGGCAGGAGTCTTGTTCGTGGTCACTGCCAACTACACTGATTTGCTCGATTTGTTCTTGTCGATTTGTTCTTTGTTCTTGTTTTAGAGAGCTCTGATTTTGACTCTGATTCCTCGGCCTCCAGTCACTCTTCGCCGTCTTCAAAGTGATGTCTTTTGTACACGTCCAAGCAGAAAGCGCCACCAAAATAGCTCCCTTTTCACTGTCACTGTCATGAAAAGAGATCCGTGTGTTGTGTTTGCGTTCTCTTGGGATCATGCTCTCTTTACTAGTTCGATAGCTTTGACTTCAGGAAAATTTTCATTCAAGTTTCAACAAACGGACACCAATGCCTTGCTTTGCAGAGCGCTCGTTAAATGAAATGACACATTTTCACGACAAAGCAAATAACATGATATGTCCGTTGTGTGTTTTTTTTTTTCCGGTTATTTTAAGAGAATAATATAAGCAGATAAATTTTCCCCTTGCACTCCGTGAATTTTCAATTTCTGCCCTCGACCAATAAAGTTTGTATATATACTTACTCTTCAAGAACAATAAAAAATCACTAGCACCGGCAACCTCGTCACCAGGGTCTTCTCGGTCGTTTTTCAAAATGGCGGTTGACTCCAGAGAAGATCCTGGGGGAGGCTGAATCACATGACAACTGTTTGAAAACATGGGAACGAGGTACGTCCTTTGTTTCGAGATGGTCACGTGACTCAGCCTCCCCCAGGGTCTTCTCTGGAGTCAACCGCCATTTTGAAAAACGACCGAGAAGACCCTGGGGACGAGGTTGTAGCACCGGAGCATATTTGTAACATATGTTTTCAGCAAGATAGGCACTATAATTTACGAAGTGATTTTCCTGTTCCAAGATATAATGCTGTAAAATATGGCAAGCACAGTATTTAGCTATTTAGGTCCATATATTTGGGGCAAGATAAGCCAAGAACTACGTAGTAAGACCAGGCTTCAGGCGTTCAGGAGAGCGGTGTGCGCTGTTGATATGCTTCGCACATGGACGGCACATGTGGTTGGAGTGCATGCTCATCTTAGTGGGGTGGGTATGTAGGGTGGCTCCATCTGGCCGTAAGGTTTGCTTCTGTATGTTTATCTGTCCGTGTCTGTCTGTCTGTCTGTTATAATATCACATATTTATATTTAGTATCATCCAACTAGTGGACTATTGCCAATGCTGCATTCTGATTGGCCACGCTACTAGGGGACTATTATCAATAGACCTCTAGTAGCGAAAGCGCCGATTTTGAGCATGAAAAGAATGGCGGCCGCTTCTCGTTTTGTCGAGGTTTTTAACACACTTTTTCATTTTTTTGTCCAACTAGTTGGGTGATACTAAAACAATTAGACCTCTCGCCCTCAAGGGTCTGCGGCTTCACTTGGGCTATTGGCCAATAGCCCTTTCGAGCTCGAGGTCTAATTGTTAAATATATCTCGATTTAGGCAAATAATAATGTTATCAACTTTTTCATAATAATACATATTTTTAATCTCTACATATACTTAGCTAAGTTTTTATAATATATTTATTTTCAATTTTATTTATAGTGTCCACAATTAGCTTTATAGCTAAATACATTTACACTTTAATAAAGTTTATGTATGTATGTCTAGTAATCAAGGGCGAAAAAAAAAATAGGGAAATACAAGATGAATTTAAAGCCGCCAAAAGATTGTAGAAATTTGTGAACAGGTATTCCACGTCAAATGACATTTTACATTGTCTACTCACTGGTGATTTTCGCCATGAAATTGACCCATCTCAGATTATCCTTCATTCTCTTTTTTCTTAAATTGTCGGCTGGTCATATATTTTGATACAACGGCTACTGGTCTTTGTAAATAAACCATCTGGTGTGATCTTGTTGTCCAACAACTTTTTTTTTTTCAAACAGAATGTCAATTATGATTATCCAGTGTTCGGAGGTACTGGAAGTTTTTCTCCCAACGACAAGTGCCCTAAAGAATACAAAACAAGTGAAGTGTGGCAAACACCAACGGTAGCGATCGCCGAGTTGCGTGGAATGATCGATGGATATGTGCTCGGTGAGGCAGTAGAAGACGTTTTGACTGCTACAGGAGACCAGATAAAGCTCAGCCAATACTTGAAGGCATATTACACACACGGATTACCCCACTATCCTGACATCACTGCGTGCAAAAGAGGTGTGGCCCTCAACTCCGTTCTCATAAGTTCCGATTTCAAAGACCAACTGCGTGAGTACGCAGAGCACCTCATCGTGAACGAGCTTGACGACATGGACATAAATAACGTCGATACTTATGTTGATAATAGCACGATGATGGACATCTATCAACAAATAGGTAAGACGCTGGGATTTGCAATAATTGAAATTAACTTTTTTTTTCGGCAGCAGAGTGAGCAGAGTAGATTTCAAATCAATGTCGAAAGTAGCATACTTGTTTTTTCTAGCTGGAGTTCCTATTGGTTACGATATTTAGGTCAGCGAATTTCGTTTTTTGGGCCACGACTAAACGCAAGTCGATTTTACTTTGTCCCTGCTTGTTGAATTTATTTCGCTTGTAATTGGTGTATTTTCTTTAAGCGTTTGACCAACAACTAAAATCTGCTCTAAAGAGACTGTTAGTTTCGTCTTCATTCCATCCATATCCCGAGTCAAATCTGAGTCTGAATCCAAGGCAAATCCGAGCCCTTGTCGAATGATAAACCCTAAATCACCCCTCAGCGACTACTTATTCTCCTAGAGGAAACACAGCTTTGAACCTTTGACTCGCGAAAGCCCAAAACCATGACGGTGTCATTTCAGCCAATCAGCGTACAGTTTTTGTGAGAAAAAATAGAAGGAAACAACAACAACAACAAAAAATAGAATAGAGTCTTGCCAGATAACTGTAGCATATAATCTCATCTTATGTTTGACGTTGAAGATTTCCGTGCTTCTTTCAAAACCAATGAATGATAGTGCGTTCGCACTCTCGTCAAGTTTTAAACCTCTGGTGAAATTAGCTACAAATGTTACTACAGCAGATATTATTCGAAGGAAACAATATAGTGGCACTTGTGTATGGGCAAGATCAATTTTGAAACGGAGTTGGTCTATCGCCATGGATCGATTATGATGTCAAGCAAATAGCAAAACAACTGTAATTATACACTTAGTGAGCCATAATATAAAAAAGGACAATTTGCTTAGGGGTAAACAGGCATGCGTAGGTCTCCGAAGCTTTTTATTCACTGTTTTCTTTTGTTTCTCATTTTTGAAGTGTCAAAAAAGCGCGTGAAACAACATTCGTGTAGCCTGGTAGCAGGCGTTAGTGGGCTGTTCTTAGGTCGTTTTACGGCGAGAATCGAGCGAGAATCCCGATACGGGCGCCATCTTGGACGGGTGAAAATTCGGCCTGGGGCGAGTGACAAAACACATCCAAGATGACGACTGCACCGGGAATATTCTCGCTCGATTCTTGACGTAAAACGACCTAAAAACAGCCAACCAACGCCTGCTAGCAGGTTACAACCGTAGCAAAGGCCTGACTTGCAATGCTAGTTGATATTTCTTTAAAAAAGACTTGTAATGCAAAGAAATTCAGATAAGAAGGTAAACGCCGGGTGTTTTAAACGATATCGAAGTATGCCTTCTGTTCGAAAATAAATAAGCTTCAAGCCCTACTAAATAGTTACATTTAAATTGTAAATCAATGTATATAAAAAAGCAATTTTTTAGGATTTGGTGATTTAGGATTTGTCCTTAGCAATATTTTAACGGACATAAACAACTGATTTTACAGGATTTGTTTTTAGAGTCACATTGCATATGAAACAATCCCCGACGGCCAAAACCATATTTGGAATAATTTACCATATAAGGAAATGTAGCAAGAAAACGGAATTACACAGACTTGAGTTCTTGATCTGTCCACAACTAATTTTGGCTTGGTAACCACGCTAGAATACTACACAGCTAGCCTGCGCACGACTCGAACCATTCCTTCAAGTTGCATTAAGCAAAATTGACATGATTCATTGATATGATTTTTAAATTTTAAACGGCATTTTTTTAGTCAATGTGCAGTCATTTTGTGTTATCGTTTGCAATCAGCGGACAACAATTTGTTCCGCTTCAATAATAATTTGAGTTTTGTTAGGGAAGAGGTCAAAACACTTGTACTCGAATGGTGCCCAATTTGTTCAGGGGAGGTGGTGGGTACCGGCATCTACCCCCTTAGGTACCCAATACCCCTTTTTCAGACGTAATTTTCTCAGAGCATGATCTAGGGGTACCTGATTTTATTGCACATATGGACTCCTCTCGCTGCGAGGAAAGCGTTGGAGCATTCACCTTTTTAATATCTATTTTATTTAAGGAGATAAATAATGTGCTCTAGAATTCAGCTCTGAGAGGTAGGTGGCTCCGGCACCTACCCCACCCCCCCAAATTGGGCACCCGCGGAAGTACGGATGTTTTGACCTCTCCCCTTATACGCCTATTTTAAGAAGGATGAACCGTCACAACTATCTGTTAGAGCGGATTTCACATGACTGTCAAGACTTGTTATGTAATTACGATTGCTTTGCGTTCTCATTGGTTACTCGTTTTCCTCAGCCAATCAAATTCTGTAGTAAATACAATTGTGTAATTACTTAGTAATTGCTTCGGCTGGTGATTGGCTGAGAAAAAAAGCCATTTAGGAGCAAAGTTGTGATTTCTCTCGATTCTGATTGGCTAGTGATTGCTCAATTGCAGTTGTTTTCACGACAGTCATGCGTCATTGGAGAAACTAGGTATACCAAACAGAATCATGGACACTGGTTTTAAGGATAACACAGCCAATCTTATCACACTGCGAAATGACGCTCATAATTTTAATATAGATAGTGTTAGACTTGCGGAAAATAAAATATTTTCACAAATAAACTTAAAAACCTTTAACTGGTCATTATTCGGAAGAAGTTTCGGTCCATGTTTCAGACGATATCTGTCGTCTTTCAGGAGAATTAGATTGATGCTCAGCCTAGAACATGGCAGAACTCGGTCCTCACTTCTGTGAGTCTTGCTTGTATTCTATAAACGTTTTAGTATTTATTTCACGTCACTACTTTAGGTAGTAAAATAAAAAAAGAACTGCTCTTAGGCTGAGGAATCTAGCTCTCTGATTAACCTCATTTTAATCTTCTATCGACGTTAATCTTCTATCGACTTCTTGTACTCCCTCGGATCGCCTTTTCGATCTAGCGACGCATGAGCCCTCATAGGGAAACAATTCAATTTCCTCCAGAGGCATGACTTCTCCTAAGAACCGTGGATTTATCTCCAAACAATGGGCAGTTTTTCCCAGTGGAATTCAAAATGTCCGAGCAAAACATTCTTCAGCTTTTCCTGATGAAAGTATCAAACACATATATTATGAGGCAACCTTTAACGTATTCCTGCAATCGGCGCCTTTTCCATCATTTATTTCAAAGAAACATGTTGGCTTGTCCAACGTAGCAACAGTAACTAAGGATGGTATAACAATGAACGCGGGGTGGGTGAATATACCTCTTTATTTTTTCCTCGAGGGCACGGTAACGAATCCTGCATTCTGATTGGTTCTTAGAGCGCGCCCGCGGGGGCAATATTTTCCTGTCTCTGACCTAGGTCACGGTAACCATTTTCGCGCGCTTGTTTTTAACGAAAAAATCAAATTTTTGAGTTGGAAAAAAATAAATAAGTTATTTACCGGCTTTAGGTCGGTCCGTATAGGGAAAAACTGTGACCTCGGCCTGGAAAATGTTGACTCGGCCTCCGGCCTCGGTCAACATTTTCCAGCCCTCGGTCACAGTGTTTCCCTATCCGGACCTCCCAGCCGGTAAATAACATATATTTACCTTGGCGCGTAATGCTGTCCCATGTCAGATTACGTGGCATTCATTTGAATAATCTTTCTTTGTTTGGATCGCTTCCATGTTCCATATTTATATATCTTTTGGTGCGTAGCAGAAAAACAAAGAAAGAATACTCATGGGAATGCCACTTGATCTGAAATGGGACAATATTACGCACAAGGTAAAGAGGTTTATTGCACTGAAAAGTGACCCGCTTCGTCTGCTCGAAATACAAAGGTCGACTCCCACCCTATGTCATTTAGGCCCTGAAGCACAGTGAAATGTTATACTCTTCAGTGGCTTATGTGTACATATCGCTCACGAACAACGTCTACAACTATTTTGCGCAACCCCATTACAGCGAATAAAGAGTATTCAAAATTTCCCGATATACTTTCATTACCTTCTTAAAAATAGTTCTTAGACGCTAATACCGATGAACTTGCACTTGTTTTGTTTCAGGGGATAGTGACGTAGGTTGTGCTTGTCCCAGCGGTAACGCACCAGGTAAGTTAATAAAACTCGACGCCAGCCTAAAACCAGCGCTCCCAGTGCTCACGTTTTGCGTGGCTTGCGTGTTTGTGTAAGCTCCCTTTGTCGCCCACACAACTTTTAATTATTTGGTTACCACGCAGACTTCTTGCACCCGGCCAAATTTATACGGTTTTATAATTACCGCAACCTTGCAAAACGATCAAAATAGCCGATTTTAATGACCCCCGAAAGTAAGCCATACTTGCGTTTAATCAGCGTTAAGGTGGCTCCCGAGTATTTATTGCAGAAATAGACCTCAACTTCTAGCGTATGTTTGACCCTGTAAAAATATTCCGATTTCCATAATTGTTCTTACAGAGCTTAAGCAACCTCTGCACTACCAAATGGTGTAGTTCATTTGATATATTAAGCTCGTCTGTTTGGGATATTTTAAATTTTCCAAAGGAGGTGTTTTTAGAATAATTGGTATAACTTGAAAATTCGACCGTGAATGATCTTATTACCAACTAATATCGCATCCATAGTAACAAGGGTTTAATCAGAGAAACGCCCAGGTCAGCTTTTCCCATGCGATTTAAGTTGTAAACGATGTAATAATTTTACCTCTAAAAATGTCTTATTCCACTTCTGTTTAGTGTGCCGAGCGCGGATACCAGAAAAGTACGGGAGCTCTTCAGGATTATATAGGCTAATGTTCACTCTTAATTATATAAAAGAGAAAATAGAATCGAGTATCTACAGAAAGCGATATTTAATAAACGAATGAGAGCAACGTCTTGTCCAGAATGTGCTGTTGCTATAATATTCAATTCGAGCTCGAAATACCTAAATTGCTGGAATTGTTTCGCAAGTTTCTTTCGTGAGAGGTAGAGTACAACCAACTGAGAAGACTGAACAGAACAGAACACTGCGCTCATAACATGTGGGTTTTCTTGGCGTTTGTGTTGGAGCAACGAAACACTGACTCCTTTTGGATAATGTTTCTCAACATAGTATTGGAAAGACGAGCCCAAACTTGGTAAGTCTTCTCAGTTAGTTGTACTCTACCTCTCACGAAAGAAACTTATGAAACAATTCCAGCTATTTAGTTATTTCGAGCTCGAATTGAATATTATAGCAACAGCACATTCTGGACAAGAAGCTGCTCTCATTCGTTTATTAAATAATACCGCTTTCTGTAGATACTCGATTCTATTTTCTCTTATATAATTAAGAGTGAACATTAGCCGATATAATCCTGAAGAGCTCCCGTACTTTTCTGGTATCCGCGCTCGGCACCCTAAACAGAAGTGGAATAAGACAATTTTAGAGGTAAAATTATTACATCGTTTACAACTTAAATCGCATGGGAAAAGTTGACCTGGGCATTTCTCTGAGTAAACCCTTATTACTATAGATGCAATTTTAGCTGGTAATAAGATCATTCACGGTCGAATTTTCAAGTTATACCAATTATTTTAAAAACACCTCCTTTGCAAAATTTAAAATATCCCAAATAGAAGAGCTTAATATATCAAATGAACTACACCATTTGGTAGTGCAGTGGTTGCTTTAGCTCTGTGAGAACAATTATGGAAATCGGAAATTTTTTTCAGGGTCAAACATACGCTAGAAGTTGAGGTCTATTTCTCCAATAAATACTCGGGAGCCACTTAATCAGCGTTGATCGAGAGCAAAGTCAATCGTCTTTCAGCCAATTGCGAACTAAATCGAAACGCGCCTTTGCTCACGTTATGATTAAACACAAGTCTGACTTCGCCTCTTTATTAGTTTCTTGTTGGATGGCTTACACTCCTGATTGGTTAAGGGTTTTGTAATTGAGTTTAGTTTTCGATAATCATCTGAAATCTGTTCTATATGGTCTTGCTGTAAAAATGTAATTCAACCTTAGAAGGTTGTGAGGCTTTTTGAATAAACGTATATATCTATCTATCTATCTGAACTCCCCTCGCAACCTGCACAGGTCTTGCAGTTTTGGTTTTGTTGCACAAGTTATACAGATTTGGTTTTGTTGCACAAGTTATACAGATTTGGTTTTGTTGCACATCTTATACAGTTCTGGTGTTGTTCCACAACTTGAGCAGTTTTTGTTTTGTTGCACATCTTATACAGCTTTGGTTTTTATGCACCTCTTGTGCAGTTTTGGTTTTGTTGCTTATCTTACACAGTTTTGGTTTTGTTGCACAAGTTATACAGTTTTGGACTTGTTGCACAAGTTGTACAGTTTTGGTTTTGTAGCACAATTTATACAGTTTTGGATTTGCTGCACAACTAGTTATACAGTTAAAGTTTTGTTGCACATTTTATACAGTTTTGGACTGTTGCACAAGTTATACAGTTAAGGTTTTGTTGCACAAGTTATACAGTTTTGGTTTTGGCTTGAAATCCTTTTGAAAACACTAACAGCGATGGATCTGGATCCAAAATGGATGCAATGTCCCAATAAAATCGACGACAAATAGAGAGAAAGGACAAAACAGACGACAAGATTTGTGCCGACGTTTCGGACTTTTACTTTCAGTCCTTCATCAGGGCGGTTACAGAAATCAGTTACATATGCATACGCATATATACAAACGTTCCCTGCGCGCGCAGACAAACTCTGAATGCGCGCGCGCAAAGAGGGGAAAACGAAACTGAATACAATGGTACAAAATTGTGAAAAACTAAGTCTAAAGAGTTCTAAATTTCTTCTCTAAGGTTAAGTCCATCAGGGCTCATGGTTCTTAACTTGTCGATCCAAAAACCCTCGACAGAAGTCAGGTCCTCCTGTTGTGCTGAGGTCTGTTATTGTATGCCCATTACTTGAATTGAAGTGTGCCGCAACAGGATTAGCTTCAGCGTACTTTTGCCAGTTTTTGTTTTGTAGCACAATATATATAATTTTGGATTTGTTGTTCCTAGGAGAGGGAACACGTGATAATCGTTTAGAGCCAAACACTTTCCCGACAGTTTTGAAACATATGAGACGTGGGTACCCTGTGCTTTATATATTGAACGAAAAACCTACTTTGAATAATTTCATTAAGACTTTTCCCAACAAAATAGAGCATTTAGGCTGTTTTTAGGCAAATGGTGCCATATCCAGTGTTTTTGATGTAAAACACGTATTTTTTCGTATTTTTCGCAACACCAGGGGGGGGGGGGGGGGGACGACAACGATGATTTCCTTCTCTCTTAGACCGGCGAAGAGAGAAGGAAATCACTGCTCGCAGGGTAGCTTAGTATTGTCCCCATCAATCGGATTTTTAATGTATCTTTGTGTTGGTATCATTCGATTGCCAACAAACCTTTCAATTCGTTTCCTCGGGATTGAGAACCCTAAACAATCAAGGACAAGGTCTTGTTTTCTAAGGGCTTGGCGCTCTACTATCACTGGGCATTTTTTCACTTTACCCTTGCAACTACTCATCTAAAATGCTCGATATACACGTCCCTGCGCCGATCACTGGGCATTTTTTCACTTTTCCCTTGCAACTACTCATCTAAAATGCTCGATATACACGTCCCTGCGCCAATCACTGGGCATTTTTTCACTTTTCCCTTGCAACTACTCATCTAAAATGCTCGATATACACGTCCCTGCGCCGATCACTGGGCATTTTTTCACTTTTCCCTTGCAACTATTCATCTAAAATGCTCGATATACACGTCCCTGCGCCGATCACTGGGCATTTTTTCACTTTTCCCTTGCAACTACTCATCTAAAAGGCTCGATATACACGTCCCTGCGCCGATCACTGGGCATTTTTTCACTTTTCCCTTGCAACTACTCATCTAAAATGCTCGATATACACGTCCCTGCGCCGATCACTGGGCATTTTTTCACTTTTCCCTTGCAACTACTCATCTAAAATGCTCGATATACACGTCCCTGCGCCGATCACTGGGCATTTTTTCACTTTTCCCTTGCAACTACTCATCTAAAATGCTCGATATACACGTCCCTGCGCCGATCACTGGGCATTTTTTCACTTTTCCCTTGCAACTACTCATCTAAAAGGCTCGACATACACGTCCCTGTGCCGATCACTGGGCATTTTTTCACTTTTCCCTTGCAACTACTCATCTAAAATGCTCGATATACACGTCCCTGTGCCGATCACTGGGCATTTTTTCACTTTTCCCTTGCAACTACTCTTCTAAAATGCTCGATATACACGTCCCTGTGCCGATCACTGAACGTTGAATCTGATTGGCTCATAGGATGTGCTTCAGTTTGAGAATCGCACAACCTATAAGGAACCTACAGACTCTTGAACGAGCGCATGCGCAAAACATTGCTTCGTTGAGCAGTTGATGGTTTGCTCGTGGAGTTTGCTTTTATTATTATCATCTTATAAATACGCTAAGGAAAATTTCTGTTGTCCGCCCTTTTGCGGAAAAACGGCTGAGCTAGAAACCCTCAAAACCACACCATTTCTAGACGTTGCTGGAGAGGATTTGGCGAATTTGTTTTTTTATTTCAAAAAATCCAGTGAACAGAAGTTCTCATTCAAGCGTTTTTCTAAGCGAGGAGAACACGTTAGCAAAGGCGCCATGTTGAAGTCTCCCACAGAAACTAAAAAAGAACTCCGCTCACACAGCCGAAAGCGCCATAGACATCCAGACCTAAATGGTTCTGTTACAGATTACTTACGGGCATGTACAGGACTAATTCTAATTCGAAAGTTTTGAGCTGAGAAAAATGCCATGAATAATATTTCGCTGTATCGGGAAACGAAGGAGGAAATCGAAAAGGAGGAAATCACACCAGTGAGCGTGTTTTTGTTGGAGAAGATTGACCTTGAGCTAAGTTCTAATTCAAGCGATTTCTTAAGCGAGAGATAAAGCCGCCATCGCCGCCGCGCATTTCCCTTTCGTAAACGGTCGTTGCCTTTTAGAACGGTCGTTGCCATTTCTGTGAACGGTCGATGCCTTTTCAGAAAGGTCGTTGCCATTTCTGATCCCTTGGGACAGTTAGTAATTATCATATGTATAGCTTCGTCCTATAGATGCTAATGAAAGATAGTACAAATCCAATTAAAAAGCACCTTCAACCCAGCGAATTCACTCGTAGCGCACTGGTTAGGGTTTGGGTTAGTGATTGGGTTACCGGTTAGGGTTAGGGTTCTAAACAGGGTAGAATTTATACAAGATTTTTCCTTTTACCTTGACTGAGACATATCAAAAATAAAACGTGAAAATTTTCTAAGTGTCGTCCAAATGGCAACGACCGTTTACGAAAGGGAAATGCGCATCGCCGCCATGTTCAACTTTCCCACAAAAACTTAAAAAAAAAATACTCAGTTCGCTCAGACGAAAGCACCATAGACATCCGGACCTTACTGCGGTTTTCATAATTCTGCGAACTCTCGCTAACGATTTCCAACCGTCAAACCGCCTTCTGGCTTCCGTCAATCAAACTCCCGAGTCTTTTCGTCGTTACTCTTAGTGCTTTTGATTGGCCAGCACGTAACGTTGCTGTCGCGACAGGAAGCCATTTTAGCGCTGCTTAGGCGCTGGCCAATGAAAAAGCACAAAGAGTAACGACGAAAAGACTCGGGAGCTTGATTGACGGAAGCCAGAAGGCGGTTTTACGGTTAGAAATCAATAGCGAGAGTTCGCAGAATTACGAAAACCGCAGTAATGGTTGTTACAGATTACTTTCAGTTATGTATAGGGATAATTTTGAATCGAAAGTTTTGAGCTGAGAAACATTTTCATTCAAGCTTGAACAAAAGTACACCACTGTCACTGCCATAATTCGCAGAGCGCGCGCTAGCCCTAAATAAACAAAGCATTTTTTTACTTGACCTGTTTCTTCTCTACCCTTACCGGAATATGCTACACGTACGAAAACAAATCCAAATTCTAAGGGTTTTTATGTAACAGACTTGCGTTTTCAAATTTAGTTGGCTCTTTGACCGATTTCAATAAGAGAGATGCCCGTGATTTCCGCACCAAAACGGGACGGGACGGACGGAACAGTGCGAACAAATTATTGGGGGGCTCACTTCAGATTTATTTCAGCATGGAGCGAGGAGGGTCTATGTTGAGGGGAGGTTTAAAATCATGTTTATAAAGTGTGAAAGAAGAATCCCGCGCGCCAAAAAATAAAATATAAAAAAACACACTGGAGAGCCGGCTAGCAGGCTAAAATTTCCGTGAATTTTTCACGGGCATCAGCTAGTTATTATTATTATTCAGCCATGCCACTATCTCGGTTCTGATTGGCTAAGAGTACGCAGCGAAACCTTGTTGGCGTGCAGTGCCTGACGTCATACTACAGAAATTAGGATTGATGCACTCTAATGACGTCATAACGCAAGCCAATAGGTTTGGCCGCCATCTTGGTTTTCATTTCCGAATTGAAAGCCGGTTTTGCGAATATTCTCGTTGAATCTGTTATGATTTTTGCCAAGAGATCATTGCTCAGGATATCTAAACATCAACTATGGCTATCTGAATTGAATACAAAAAGGAAAATACCAATGGACGTAAGATGAAGTTGAAAAACCGTGTCGCCGTGCACGGCCTCATCGTTGACTTCGTTTAATAGCAGGTAAGAATTCTAGGTTGCTGAATAATAAAACAATTATTGAATTCGGTTTTCGCATGATAGTGAGATTTGTCAACGCCTCGAGTTAGTGTTATCCGCCTCAGCTTCGCTTCGGCAGATAACACAAACCTCGGCGTTGCCAAATCTCACTATCATGCTCAGCCTCATCCAATAAGTGTTAATTATTAGTCCTTCTAAGAACTGTTGCCATTATTTAGGTTTTGATGTTCTTTTTGTTTACAATTACCAGTTTGCTCTCTAAACGTCAGTATTGTTGTTGCTCTGGATGAGTCTGGAAGTATTCGAGTAGAGAACTATGAAAAGGAGAAAAAGTTTACCAGGTAATTAAAAACCAATCGACTGATACGTTTGGGGTTATCGTTACCTGGAAGAAAGATGATGCGTGGCTTTCGTCAGGCTGCGCAGCTTCTTTATGGCAACGGGACCACGCCCGAACCTGGTACCTGTCACGACTGAAACTAATTGTCAGTGGAGTATTAGTCCATGAGCTAGGACCAAAAATTTGGGCTTTCATTACCAAATTGCAAACAAGGGCTATCATACCTTTTTGAAATACCTAGTATCTGTACTTCATATTCGTGTATGATAGACTTCTTGAATTGGTAGCTTTTATTACTTTTTCGGCGTTTGAATATGGACCACCAATGTCGTCAAAAAGCAACATATCGGCCTCGAAAGCATATGTGATAAGAATTGAATACTTAAAGTTGTTTGATCGTGTAATGCAAACCGAATGATACTTAGACATGATGTCTTAATCTATCAGTTCTTTCTTTGAGACAATTTGTTTCCCCGTTTTACGTTGCCATGGTAACGGTATCCAGGGAAACCAAAGTTTTAGGCTTTTGTATATTTTTGGGAAATATATGGCAAAATTGTTAGGCGCTTTCCCTGTTTAATATATTGTTGCTTAAAAAAACACATTTTCATAACTCGTGATGCACCTAAAAAGTAATATAGTGCAAAATTAGTACAGATGAGGATAGTGCAACCTTTTTAATTGCCAAAAGTCATATTTTGATACATACTTTATTTCATCTCATGTGCACAGAAATTATTTGTATCATTTACAATTACAGTAAATGAAGCCATATTTGGGCATCTTATACAAAACAATCCAATCTTTATTTTTGAACCTGTTGTACATGTTTCACGTTACCAAGGCAACGGTTCCCTAGGGGACAAGAACTCTTAAGCTCTAAATTTGTCCGTTAATTACCAAAGAAATCAAACAAAGTCTCGTCATTTTTTTGGAAATACTTTTGAAAACGTTTGTACTTAGTGGAACTTGAACGTATGTATAACATATATGGCAGCCACCTTGAATTGGCAACATTAACAATGTGACAGGTTTGGTATGTACGGACCACCCTTAAATTAAAACAAACATCCAAATTAAACATAACAAGAAATTTTAAAACCTCTCTAGTATATTGGTGAGTTTTTGGTTTAAAAATGGCTCTGTTCACAAATATACTACATGCAGGTTTATGCAGGTGAACAAATATAACCCAAATATAATTTGGTTACTATGGCAACGGGCCATGTGGAAAACTGTACCGGAACCTTAAGTTGCTGTAGACGTTTTAGTTAAATATTGTTTAATTTGTATTGGCTTATATTTTCGGAGTTCTACTTCAGAGGATTATGTAACCGTTGAACCTTCCGTGATCCATGCCCCCTTAACCTTTTGGAAGTGTTTGATAACAATAAAGGAAGGCCATGAACTTGCATTAGATCCCTAGAGCACGTGCTTATCAGAGCAAGTTAAGAAAAAAGTGATATTGGCTAAAATACATTTCTTCCCACTTTTATTTGGCCTTGGCAGATTGGAATAATCAGGGCCGAGACAGAAACACGAATGAAGCCGTAATGACAAACAAAGCAACACAGTCTACTGTAATTTTTAAATCACGTTCATCCAATCAGGCCAAAGTATCATATTACATGCAACATTGAAATCGGCTGGGGTTGAGTCACAGAACCTGGGGCCACTGCATACTGTACAACATGTTTTGAAGCTTTTTTGTGGAAAACGTTTTCAGATCGGCAATAATTTTTTTGCATTTTGCTTCTCCGTTTACTTTATGCTTTGCATGACGGCTACGATTCAATCTATGAATGTTGCACTAGCTCTATCTCCTTTCGAAAAACAAACTTTTACATGCACCTGCCAGTTTTATTGACAGAACCCGGTTTGAACTTCTGCAGATTAAGCGGTTTTTTTCTTTTTTCGCCGTTTTGAGAATTGGTAGTCTCCCTCGTAATCCGTTCTTTGTGTCGGAAGGAAACGTTACATGGCCGACACAAAGAACGGGCTGCGAGGGAGACTAGATAATGGGCTGTTCCGATGAATTACCAGGTTCCTCGATATGGGGTAATAATAATAATAATAATAATAATAATAATAATAATAATAATAATAATAATAACTTTAATAATTACTCCTATAGAGGCTTTTCAGTAACTATTTATAAAAACTACGAACTACTATATGAATATAATAAAATAGGGTTTAAAAATTTCTAAAACTATCACTAAAACTATTTCAAACCATATGCTAATTTACTACAGTCATTTATTCTTGTAAGAATCTTTGCAAGTAAAGCTTTTTAAAAGCTTTCACGGATGCAGAGTTTTTAGGTCTACATCGAGCTTGTTCCACAGAGAGACCGCTCTGTAGGAGAAGGTTCTCTGGCCGTTTGCTGATTTAAACAGAGGAATTTGCAAGTTATCATTATTGCGAGTTATACGACTGTGAATACAAGATCTTATTATATAGACACGAGTGTTTTACTGGAAAATACGCCACTCGTAGATCTCATACGAAGCTACATCCGGGTCCTCAGTGACATATTTTCCATATCCTCACTAGTGAGGATATCGGTCAAAACAAAAGTGCTTGGAAATCAATTTGGAATATTTTTTCGGGTTTGTCTATATAATAAAAAGAAAATTACACGGTGGCTTGAAGATATGAGTTTTATTTTCTCGTGTCAAAATCAATATTTTACTCATTCGCTGCGCTCATTCGTAAAATATTGTTCTTGCCACTCGAAAATAAAACTCATATCTTCGCGCCACCGTGTAATATCCTCTATGTATTCACAGAACCACCACCACATCTGCTGAGATCAAACTTGACGGTTACAAACTATTTCGTCTGGATCGTCTGCATAAAGGAGGAGGTGGAGTATGCGCCTATGTACGATGTGAACTTGAATCCAAGGTTCTAAAAGATTTTACCAGTATTTCTGACCGAAATTTCCACCAGCTTTGGCTGTGCGTCCAGGTGAAAAAGATCAAGTCGATAGTGTTATGTGTAGACCGGCCTGACGACACGCCACTCAGCTTCTTCGAAGACACATTGAAACCGGTCTACACCCAAGCCCTATTACTGAATAAGCCGATAATTATCCTCGGCGACCTAAACTGCGACGGTCTCGACAGCTCCTGTCGCGAGTATGCAGCGTTAAATTGTGCTTTGCGCGTGACATGAATCTACAGCAGCTTATAAAGGAGCCTACTAGGATTACGGCCACTACCGAGACATTGCTAGATGTCATCTTAGTCTCTGACGTCTCGTCCGTTCGGAAGAGTGGTGTCATCAACAATCCAATAAGCGATCATCTCTCTGTTTACGCTGTTTTCACACAATACGTAGCAGTGCGCAGCTACAAGAACAGTACGATCCTGAAAAATTCACGTGGCGTCTCACTCTGACTCCCTGCTTTCAGTGTTTGTCGGCACTGCATCCATCGTCGTTTTCTCGAAACACGCAATGAATTTGACTGGGCAGAATATAAGCTCTCCCGCAACAGCGTCAAAAGAGCTTTTATCCGTAACGGATATAATGGAACAGCCCGATGTAATACTAATGGTGGGGGGGGGGGGGGGGGGGGGGGGGGGGGCTCAGCTTCACGTTTGCTATCTTAGGACATATCATCATTTAGCGGGGAGGGGGAGGGCTAAACTTACCGACACCATGTATTTTTTAACACCAGAAAGGCCCAGAGAGATATAACTTAGTTGAAACATGTAACGGCGAACCTGTGGATTATTCGTGACGATTTAATGACCATATTTGGTAAATAATTAACTCTCGCCTGCTTACCCAAGCAGGTTTTCTCTTCATAATATTTCATTTATTGCTCAAATTAAGTAGAACAGTGGTAAGCGATATGAACTAACAATTAACTTCTTGAAGTCTTGCAACAACATTATTTTCAAAAATCTGTTCAATTGTTTATTCTGCGAATATTCCGCAGCTTGGTACTAAAGCAATGTATGTTTGTTACATGTTTCAACTCGCTTATATGTTTCCGTTAACATTTATTATAAGTTTACCACCATGGTGCCGAGGGAAATTAGGGATTAAATTTCCCCAAGGGTCTGGGGAAATTTAATCCCTAATTTCCCGAGAGTGGCACAGTGGTTGCGTTTGTGTGACATCGCGTCTAACTCAGAGCTTGGACATTGTTTGGACGTCTGTGGACATTAATTGGCCGAACATGACTGACACTTGGCGATTTTGGTCGGACATTTGGCAGTAATTTCCAGCTCTATAGCGCTGTTCACGTTGACGTCATCTATTGTTATTAATGTGCCAACACCAGAGATCGATTGGTTCACAGAACAAAGGGCGCTTTTTAATCTACGGTTGGCACATTAGCATTAGAATGACAATGTTGATAAACAGTGAATAGCGTGTGAGCGGCAAACACCACCAACTACAGAGCATGGAAGAAGGAGGAAAAAAACGTTTTAAGAATTTCAGGTAAAAAAGTGAAATGTTGAACAACAACCGTGACGTAATTAAAACCGATCATGCGCGTTTCGAAAGCAGCCATCCCACATGGATGTGAGTCGAGCTCACGCTGACTAGAGCTAACGAGATTTGAATTTTGATCACTTGGCCAATACACACAGTGTAACAACAGCGCTTTGTTCAATTAGAAGACAGGGGTTTTGTCGTAGACTATATTCTCTCAACAAGTTGGAGGAGATGTTGAATACAAGAGCTTTTGGACCAAGGATCAATCATTGTCTTCCCTCTAATGGCGTCACGCCAGGGAAAATTAGTATAAGACAAAGGATTATTTTGTCTACTAAATTTCCATTGCATTTATAATGAGCGACTTTAGCTAGTAAATGTTCCTCGGAGAACAAAAGAAACCGAGGCGATCATGGTATTACTGAAAAAAAAAAACACTGAGTGAAATTGAATCTCAAGTCAAAATCAAAAGTTATGTTAGCGTTTTTTTTAATACTACACGCGTGAGAAAACGCACGTTTGTTGATTTGCATTCACAAATAATTTGCATAACACGTGGTCAATTTTGACAGCTCTTGAAAGCTTGTAAGAATTTGGAATAGGTGGGAAAACTTGCTAAAAGTGGGCAATCCAAGGAGTTTCAGCCACATTAGTCCTGTAGCGAGTAAGATATTGTATCATTTCAGTCCAGGAAATGAAATTCAGAAATAATAAAGATAAATCGTCGGCAGCCACTGGCACAAGTAGGTAGCTGAAAAAGCATAGATGCTAGTAACATGGAGTGAAGGAGCACTGGAATTGCGGAAAGACTACTGAATAGAAGGATAAACAGCTATACGAAACCTGGTGAGCCCGGGGGGGGACTCCCCTATTTTTGGGGCGGGGGTGCTCGTCGGGAACTTTCGATTTTACCCCTAAAAGGTACCTAAAATGGCGTCGCTTAGTTGATTTTGACCCCCAAAAGGTACCAACAAGACGAATTTTCCCTCGTAATTTTCTCTTGAATTTTTTTCAGAGCAAAAATACGTCTGAATTAGGCTTCAAACAAGCGTGTTTTGCTAGAACGGACCCCTAAACTGGTACCTATCTTAAAAAATTGCAAGTTTTCAAATTTTACCCCTAAAAGGTACCAGTGGCCTAATTTTAAACCCTAAAAGGTACGACGAGCAGCCCCGCCCCAAAAATATGGGAGTCCCCCCCCCCCCGGGCTGGTGAGGTCATAAGAAGGTAAAATATAGCTTAATTTAGACTACATTGGCAAATTTACGATTTTCGATATTATTCTTCGTGACGTAGCTATCTCTGCACATGCCTCGAACTTGATTGGCTAAGTACAACTGGCTTTTAACTAGGAGGCGGAGCTAGCCAACCAACTGTGAAAGTCCTGAAGCTTTGGAGGGAGGTTTTTAGCGATTCAATTTTGAATCTACTTCTTGGACCTTTAGGTGGGACATGTTTTAATATATTGACATCAAATTTGAAGAGATAATAGGCGCATGAAGTGTTTAGAAAACCGTGTGCAAGAAGATGTTTGATCTTCTTTTCCTAATTGATTTTCTGAGTAACTTTCCAGTAGAAAAACGTTTTGCAAATCGAAATTCATTTGTTTAAAACACTTAACTGTTATTATAATTCAGTTTAGAATTCATTCATTCCTTTAGCTTTAGAATGATACCAAGATCAGCTGTTTCATCTTGAATTGGCCCAAACTAAATATTCGCGCAATTTATGAAAAATAATACATGTTAGTATATACTACACGGGAACCTCCATAGATCGCGCGTTTTGATTGGTTCGCTATCTCGGAATATTGCCACAATATCCCGAGATCGAAAGCATTATCCCGAGATCGAGGAGATAGTGCAAGTGGTTCGCATATTTTTACTTTCTAAAGGAACTATTTGATTCGAAATGCAACAAAAGCCCTTCTCAATTAACTTATGTTGTCTGTTTAGTCTTCCAAGGTAAATCAGAGAGAGAATTTATTTCTTGAACTTCGAAAATTTGCTGTTCTTGTTTTTCAGTTCTTCGAATCAGAGGCAGAGGTCGATACGGCACTTTTGAGAGGCGAATTACATTCACAACAACATATTAATTAAAGGCAATTTTGTCGAAAACATATCACAAGAAACTCTTAATCTACATTGAACATTTACCTGTAGGTTGAAAGGCACAGTAAATCGTGGAAGCCAGCCACTGAGTGCAGTTTAAGAGAGAATTTCAGTTACACGTCGCCATGTTGATTCGCTTGATCACGAGCCATCCGACATCAAACGTATTTAAAGTAGTCTCTTTTTTATGAACAAGATCTTCCTCATTGTCCCAGAGTTTGAATAGGTTAATTTCCCAAATTTCTGTTTGAATATTCCAAGCGAATCTTGAATTTCTCTGTCAGCGGGTTGAAAAATATAGTCATCCACCGGTGGTGAAATGGCGATCAAATCAAAGTGTTTTCAGCGAGGCAACTCTGCAGTTCACAATCCATGATCCAAGGCACAAAATGCGAATTTATCCCTCGAATCCTTCCTTGCAACCTTAGAGAAACTTAAATCTTTTATCGTAGTCGATATTTAGTTTTTTTTTGCTTCTCTAAAACAGCAGCAAGTTTCCACCATGTGTTGAGTAGCCGAATGCTTGTAGTGAAGTCTGACGTAATGTCGCGTGCGTGACAAACGTCACGCATACAGAAAGAGGCTACAAAATGTCGGCAAATGCCACATTTAGTGTCGTTCGGATATTTTTTGGAGTGTTCCCGTGTAGTATATACTAAAACAATTATTCTCCTCAGGCTCCGTGAATAGTGGCGAATAGTCCCCTCGACCTCCGGTCTCGGGGACTATTCGCCACTATTCACTTCGCCTTCGGCGAATAATTGTTAATTCTACGGACTCAATTTGTTTCTACTTTGGATATATTATCAGTAGTGGCATGATGATCGATTTTAGAGAAAACAATTTTGGTAGTAATGGCTATAACCATAAATCCTAAGCTTTTTTATGTTGTTTGTTTGGCCAGCGCGCGCACTTTTCAACAGGCTTATTTCGAACAAAATGCGCGCGCGACCGTGCGCAGAAGAGATGCGCGGTGCAAATCAAGGAAATCGCCCTAACAAGTGAAAGCTACCAATTCAGATTGGCTATCAGATAAATTTGACTTTGCACAAGACAACCTTTAAATTGATACCACTATCAATTTGTTTGCAATTTGGTAATGAAAAATGAGCTGGCTCATGGACTATATAGAGCAGATTTCAGATGACCATCGTGAAAAACGCAATTGTGCAATCACTAGCCAATCAGAAACAAGAGTAATTACAACTTACTGCTGAATGGTTTCCAGCCCAGCCAATCAGGAGCCGAACCAATTGGCTAGTAATTCCTTGCTTGTAATTAGTTCGCAATTTGATTGGTTGATAGAAATAAGCAGCCAATGAGAAAGCAAACCAATTGCAAACACGACGGTCATCTGAAATCCGCTCTACCTACCAGGTACCTGTCTCTCCATGAACAAGGAAGGGTGGACACTCTGAACTGCTGTTGCTAGCACCTTACGCGCGCAGTGTCAAAGGGGGGGGGGGGGGGGGCAAACTTTTCGTTAGGTTCAAGGGAGGGTCATTATTTTTTCAGCCTTGCTTAAAAAAGATGGTAGCCCTCTTCCCCACCCCTGAGAAATAATGACGTCTCTTACAGCAAGCTTACGATTAAACTACAAGCAGGTATTCATTTAAAATAGACCGAGGGGGATACATACATACTGTGCAGTTAAGTAGCAGTATCGTTTATGTCTTGTATAAGTGTTTTTTTTATAGCAGACAGGGGTCCATCCTATCACTATGGAAACGTTGAACCCCATTTTTCTTACGTTTTTCTCTTAAAAGCATCCCCTAAAGGCCAGGAAAATTGTATTCGTTTGGAGAAAGTCGTAAGAATTTCGGTCGGTGAGGAAATAAAAGGCGCGCCTCCTTCAAACAATTCGCGCATTTTGAAAATGTTATGCGGCAATGGTGAAATAGCTTGTGAAATACAGCTTAAAATGCTCCTTTTTTTTCTAGTGACCTTGTAGATATACTAAACGTCGGTCCTAAAGAAAGCCAAGTCAGCATATTGGAGTATGCATTTGATACCCAAAGGTCGATTCCGTTCCTGACTTACCAATCACCAAATAGAATGAAGTGTGCCATCTCCAACTTCCATTATAAGGGTAAGTGTATTTACTCAGGGGAGTTAAGGCCTGGGTCTCATTTGCATTCAAAATGGCGGATCAAAAACGTTAGGGGGTGGTCTATCTTCAGTGGCTTTGCTACTTCCAAGGTCAAACATGGTTAAGGTTGTTAACGGTCATGAAACAAGTAAATGTTGTGTTTTGTTTCCATGGAAACATGGAATGTGACCTTTGAACCTTACCTTAAAGCAATTTTCAAAAAAGCCCTCGGCAGGTCGGGAAAAGTTTCAAACTCTGAAGATTTAACAATGTGATGTGTTTAAGGCCATCACAGGTATATCTGATCCAATTCGAAAACGTGACAATTTCATTAGGAATCCTATTTTAGGACATCTTGAAATTTGATACCCTTTAATAACTTCGAAATTAAAAATGTTGTGCAAGATCAGAAATTGGAGTGATAAATACTACCTTATTCCCTACCATTTCCATCTGGTGGTTTTAAGAGTGGTGCGAATTTTCTGAACCTGCGAAGGCTCTGAAGTTTCATTTCTTTAAGTGGAGGTCAAAGGTTAGGATTTGGTTCCCATAGAAACAACAACAACTCAAATTAACAAGAATGACGATTTCTATGACATTATATCAACACAAGAAGCCTATCTTTAATTCACCCAAATTAAGGCCTGATTGAATGTTTTTAAGGGCGTGGCCGCATGGACCCATGCCTTAACTCACCTGAGTAGTATAGGCGAATGGGACATCTTCTAGGTAACCGTCCTATTGGAAAATCTAAATTTAAGCGCAACTATTGCCAACTCGTGAGTAATCACGTCAGTCATTACTTTTATAGCTCACTATAACAGCATTGGGGGCCATTTTGCTAGAGAACAGGATAAAAATGTTTTATTAGCAGCATTCCTGGAAATTGCTTAGCCGCCATCTTTCCCTTTGTTAATCACGGCTTAGCAGCACTTACAGCGGCGTAGCCAGGAATTTCTGAAGGGGGTGCCGGATAGTGAAAACATGGGACGAAAATGCGCAAATTTTCTACAGCAAATACAGTAAATGTATGGGAAAATTTCCGAGAAAGGGGGGGCCTGGGCCCCCACTGGACCCCCCTGGCTACGCCCCTGACTTACCGTGCAAATCGGTGAAATGAGATTCTCTGGCTTGCACTATTTCAAGATGCAAGATGCAAAGATGCAAAAGATGTACAAAGATGCAAGGGTATCAAATTACAGCATTAGTGAAAATTCCTAATACAGTGTTGACAGCCGCAATGTCTCATAATAAATAAATTATTGGCAGTTGTACGCGGGAGCCGAGTATCAATTTATTTAGCAATTTCGCGTTATTATACCAATTTTAGAAGCTTCGCAATGAAAACAAAAATACATAGAACTCAATTGCCCAGAACACCTCTTTTACTTCGAGCTCACCAAGATAATAGTTTTGAGCTCATATCATAATTCAAGCAGAAAGCGCGAGCCGAAAACAACGAGAAAACGTCACTTGAACCAGAATTGGAGTTTCTAGCAAAACAAGAATAAAAGGGGAAACTTATACACACGGAGAAAGCATCCATTTTCCACATTTAGTCATAAATAGTGTCAGGTTGAGATCTACAGTTCTATGTTGTTTTGTTTTCATCGAGAAGCTTCTAAAATTGGCGGTATAATAATGCGAAATTGCCAAATAAATCGATACTCGGCTCACGCGTACAACCACGGGCGATAAGATAAATTCGGTATAAATTCACGAAAAATTACCATTTGTGATTTTACAAAGTAATTCGTGCATTATTGGCTCATTTTACTTGCAAATTCTATGCAAAATTTGATCATTTCACTTCTTATTTGCCCCTTACCTCTAAATCGAAGTTCTTTTCAGCGTAGTGACATGTTTTAGCCATTTTCCCTTAGTGTTTGGCTTCATTCAGTCTCGAGACGCGCTTTTTAGCTGTGTTTGTGTTTGTTCAACTGAACTGACGGTTTATTGACCTCTCTGGTTAAAAAGTAACGCGCGCCAGGTAATGAGTAACCCTTGCCCTTTTCGCCCTCAAGAGAAGGGAAAATGGCTAAAACATGTCACTACGCTGAAAAGAACTTCGAGAATTTTTCGTGAATTTATACCGAATTTATCTTATCGCCCGTGGTACAACCGCCAATAATGTATTTATTATGAGACATTGCGGCTGTCAACACTGTATTAGGAATTTTCACTAATGTTGGAATTTGATACCCTTGCATCTTTTGCATCTTTGCATCTTGCATCTTGAAATAGTGCAAGCCGATTCTCTAGGCTAAAATGTGCTCTATGTTTACTCTATTTTGTAATGTATCAGTCTTCAACTAGGGTTCGAAAGCTTTAGCTTAAAAGTAGGTTAGCAAGATGGCATAGAGGTCTTTTTTCTGAACAAAGAAATTACAACTTGTGAACATGGACCATCGTGACAAAAAAGTGCAACTGTGTTTCAGGAAAGGTTATACCGTCACGTTAAGTCTAATTAGAAAATAAAACTAATAGAGCATCGTGACTGCACGTTCAGGCTTGTTGTTTGCGACTTATGACAAGCATCTTAATTAACCACACAGTAAATGTTATTGCGGCAGTTCTTAAGAACTCTTAGAACATGACCAATGCCACTCAACCAATCAGCGACCGGCATTTGCGTCCCCTATATCCCATATAAACTAAAGTGTCATGCGGCAAGGGCATTGAACGATAGGGAAATTAGGGGTTTGTACATAGTCATTAGTATTCATGCTCATAGTCATTAATATTCTCTGAGTTGCACCTTGCAATTTTTATTGTTCTCTGTAAGAAGAACAAAGAAAACCAAGGTACAACATAGAGAATACTAATGACTTTGAGCATGAATACTAATGACTATGAGCATGAATACTAATGACTATGTACAAACCACACCTTGTTCTTCCCTCGCCGCTTGACACAACTAACTCTAGAAAATAAAGGAAAACATTGATTTCATTGTCATCTTTTGCAAAATAGCCCTTAATATTACAAGTCTCTCTTCAACTTCTTTCTATAACAAAATAAAGCAAATCAAAATTGGTACATTATCAACATTGTTTATAATAAGCACGTTTATAAGAATTCGAAGTTTTATTAGGCAAAAAAATTAAGAACATGTTATTGGGGCCCTCACACGCTCAATATCCGTTCACAGTGGACATAAAATAAGTAAAATAGTAACCGTAAAAACTCATGCCTATTTGCCCATAGTAATCAAAATAATCCTCCAGATTTATAGAAAAACCTTTCAAGTGTTGGACAAGTGCAATTCTAGGTTGTTTTGACCTGTTAGTAAGACGATGGAATTGGATTGCGATTTGAGCTATTTTCTTGTCAGAGAAGTGGACAGCAAGCGTGCGACAGCCCCCTAAGAACATAGCTTTTTTTCTGTAGTTAAGCAAAGCAAAATATCGAAAATTATCTAAAAGTTTCTCCACGAACATTTTGCATTTTGATGTTCCCTTTTCATGTTATAACGTACTGTATTTGAAGAGAAAAACTTCCACTTTTCGCATCAGTTTATCGTCTGATTCACTCAACTCTTGCATGTCTCGAGGCATTTGAAGAACATTTGAGTCTCAAATTGCTAAAATTGCCTCGAACATCAGCGCTCTTGCAATTCTCATAAGAAATCCCCGGGAAGAAACAGATTGTCAATTCAAAAGTATGTTTTACTAAATGGAAATTTTGAAAAAACTCGACGCGGGTACCCTGTGGTTTTTGGCTCTAAACAAGAAACGACGCCGCATAGCCACGCCCACCAACGAACCCAGTGCAGACATCCATTTTTGAACTACCCATGGGTAGGGCTTTCCGTCGATAAATGTCTCCCAAAATACCCAAGGGGTGGGAGGGTTTCACTGTCTGGCTCATGGACTAATTGTAAAAAGCCTTATGAAGTATTGCTCTGAACAATGCTCTGTAATGATGTTGATATGTCAATGACAAGCTAGCACAAAAACTTTCACAAGACTTTCTTCGTGGCATTGATCATGCTCTAAAAAAGTTAGAGAATGGACGCTCGTGTCCTATGGGAAATAGACCACTAATGAACGCGCTCGCAGATTTTTGTTCATTAGTGGTCTATATCCCATAGAACACTCGCGTCCATTCTCTAACCCTTACTTAATTGCTTGAAGCATGATTGTTTCTTTCTGTTTTTTTTTCTCAGGTGGAACCACTTACACTAACAAAGTTGTCGAAGAGATGCAAAGGGCACTGACCTTTGCCAAATCTTTTAAGCGTGATCTGGTGGCTATTTTAATAACCGATGGTAATCCTACAAAGCAGTCATTATTCGACAACGCTATGACAGCGTTTAACGCGAATAATACAGGTAATGGAACCCTTGCAGTGCCTTCTTGCGACTTTGCAGAGCGAGTTGGGATTTACCGGGAGTCATTCACTTCAGAGTCTACTCGCCACGTCAACAGCTTTTGTGCTATTTACAGAATCTAATTCTCCAGTCCCTTATTACATTTGATATCACTACGCACAGAATCATTTTCGTTGTTCCTTTTGTTTGCCTCATTGACATCATTATCTTGCAGCTCCTAAAGCAGCTCAAATTTTTGAATAACAAAACAAATTCGAGGATTCTGGTAATAGTGCTATCAAGATGTTAGTATAAACCAACTAATGGTCTATTACAAATCCTGCATTCTGATTGGCTGAACTACTAATGGTATATTAGTGATAGACCGTGCCTGGCAAAACCACCACCTTTCTTTGCAGGAAAACATGATTTTTTCAACATAAAATAATGGAATTCATTGCCAAAACCGACCAACTAGTTGGTTTATACTAAAACAATTAGACCTCTCGTCCTCATGTGCTATGATATCAATAGACCATTCGGCCTTCGGCCTCATGGTCTATTCATGATCATAGCACATTCGGCCTTGAGGTCTAATTGTTAATTATAAGGGGAATTGTGAATTTTCCACTAAAACCTTCGTATATTCGTGATGAACAAAATGATTGGTTGGTTTGCTATTGGTGCTGATGGGAACATGCATATCAAACAATTGTCGTCGTTTACAACATCTAACGGACAAAACCGTATTAAAATGGAATTAAATCTTGATTTCACCACTAAGGGTGATAAATGCACAAGGAAATCAGCGGGGGAACCATGCAGCTTGATTGATCTTTGTCCAGCCCCTCTGCGAAGCTAGTTCATTGATCATCGGGTCATATGCTCTTTACTGATGGACATGTTTTCAACGATATGATGAAATTTGTTGAAACGTTGCTAGATAAACTACATAAATATATTCTCTGTTTCTGTTGGCCACGACAGGACCCAAAACATTTCAAGATTCTGCTTTATAGATGCGAGTTTCCTGATGTCCACTCTTCTAGTGACGAAAAAGAAATATCGAAACTTTGAGCAAATTGAAAGATATAATTTTGGAGAAAAAAAGAGGGGCGAGGCGATACTTTGATTAGCAAAAAATAACGTTTTTCTGCAATAACTTTGCCAAACCGAAATGTTGTATTCAACCAACAGAAAGAAAATTATAGACCAGAAAAATACGAGAGCAATCAAAAAAGAGGAAACAACTATTTTTTTATCACACGAGATGCGGGTGTGCATTGCAGTTCAGTATTCAACGGTGAATGGTGCAGGAATCGCAACGGAGGAATGGGAGGGGGAATGGGCATGTGATCCCTCCGTTCCGGACTGATGACATGTTAGAATTGTAATCAAACTTCGACTTACAGGTAAGTCTATTTTGATTTTGTAATTCTACCATGTCATCAGTCTACGTCACTACTTATCACAAGATAATTCAACTTCCAGCATCCAAGAACATTTTAATTGTAACAACAAAACGTGAAATTCTTTATCATAACCAACAATGCCATGCAATGAATTACTGTCCCAAAGCAGTAGTGCTGAAATTTACAGGTTTGGTGATTGGTTTCTCGTAGTATTGCATCTCAACGAAGCGCCGATTAAACACTCTGTTTAGAACTGTTGTTTATGACGGCCCACGACTTCAACGAGGCGCCGCCGTCATGTTTTAACACTCTAATAATACTTTGTTGTATTATAAATCGGTACAGAAATATCAATGAGTAGATGGTGTGGAGTTTGCAACTTTATTTTAAAACCTTGGCTAATCCTTTCCTGATAAGAGACAGACCAGAACTAACATTTAGTTTGTGCCAGCGAGGGTGAATTTCCTGAGGGTGGCTGATAACTTCAGAAGTGTTAATCTCGCTTTCAGTAGTTTTTTACCGAGTTCCCTTTTCGGCGCATCATCCGATTCAATTTTCGAGAGTTTCACGCTCGCAAATGTATACTGAAATGACATTTTTTTCATACTGGTTTCACGCTTAACGGGTTATGGTTTTGATAGGCAAGAAAAACCGCCAAGTGTAGATACTAAGTTGTATGAATATAGTTTAAAAATTCATGCGGCACATGCAAAAGCCATTTTCCGTTCGCGAACGTTTTACATGGAATGATTGTATTTTAAATGGATTGAGTCGGACTGTTTTTAAACATTCCAAGCCCAATGAGCTGAGTGAGATTCAGACTTGTGACAAGGTAAAAGTTCTTTTCCGAATATAGAAGTAATCTTAGCCAAAATATTGCAAATGTACATATCTGAAGTCTCCTGCTGATATGTACTGAAAATCAATTGTTGTTAAGCTTGTTTCAGCATAAGCTACGTTCATTGCCAACTCTTTCTGCATGCCTTATGAAATGATTATTTTCCTAGGTGTCACCAGAGTTTCTATCGGAGTGGGATCATCCATAAGCCAAAGTAATCTAGAGAAATTCGCATCGAGGAATGACCTTGTTATCAGTGTTGATAACTTCGACAAGCTCCAGCAAAAACTGGAGGATTTAAGAGCTACGATCTGCAATGGTAAGTATTGTATAATTCTACAATGCGAGCGCTAGGGCAGTACGGAAAAGGTACAGCCGGAGGGCGAGAGCCAAATACCGGCAAAATGTTTTTCTAGGAGGGCCGGAATACGTAATTGGGGGCTCGCAAAAATTTTAATTTCTAAAAAAATTGTGGCTTTTTTAACTAGGTTATGAAAATCGGTATTTTGTTACTTAATTACAATGTAGACAACAATTAAAACGGTACTGCAAAGAAAGCTGTGAAAGTAGAGGAAAAGGCACAAAAGTTATATAACGCTGAGTTTGCCTTTGCAATTTGCGCTCAGGCCTACTCCGGGTCCTAAAATCGCCACTTTTTACGGCAACATTGAGCGTTTTAAAGTGCCACTAAAGGCAGAAGTCAACTACATTTCATCAAAAAGATCCATTATCCAAAGGAACAGTAACGAAAGAAACATGTGTTTTGCGCGCGCCGTTAACATTTATTGATTTTGAATATTTCCGATTGGCGATTTTTGGGCGTTTTAGGGGAAAATGAGGGTACAGCACGCTATATTTTGGGGCATTTTTAGGCGTTTTAAGGTAATTTTAGGCATTTTAATACGTTAGTTAAGGCTATATAGCGCATTCTAAAGCGTTTTTTGCCGTTTATGAGGCGTTTCTGGGAGTTTTAATGCGATTTTAGGACCCGAAGTAGACCTGCGCTCGAATCACCGTTGAGTGCATTTGGAAATTCGAGTGAATAATCGTAAGTACAGACGCATTGAATTTTCTGCTTTTTGTTCGCATTTCATTTTGAAATTGGTTTCTAACTAGTCTTTATTAAAGTTTAAAAAAATCTCAAAGCCTTCCCGAAATCACCTAGAGCTGTTCACAGGATTGATTTACGGATTACGCCCAACCGCGGTTTCATAGTTGCAAACATAGTTAATGGAGTGGAATGGTTAGGAACCCGGCAAACTTCAAAGGACCAACACAATAGCTTGGGCTGGATGTTTTGTTTCATCCTCGTCTAATATGCATGTCTGGATGTTCACTGAGACCCCGTCCACACTACACCGTTTTCAAACGAAAACGGATACTTTTTGCTCCGGATACGGCTATCGTCCACACTATAACGCCGAAAACGATACCGAAAACGCGTGAAGCACGGGTGGCGCAGCGTGTAAAGCGTTTGCCTCTCACCTCTGTGCACCGGGTTCGAATCCCAGTCGGGGGCAGTTGGGATTTTTCTCTGCTGTTTCGAACCTTGTGTCCATCGTGGGTTGAAGTGATTCGGCATTTCTCCTGTGTTTCACGTCTTTCGGATGAGACAATAAAACCGAGGTCCCGTCTCTCAGCCCACTACACTTAACCACTATGCGAGGGACGTTAAACAATCACAGTGCTCACCACAGAATGTAATCTAACAACCACTCATGATTGTAAACTGCATTGTATAAATCGCAGTCCGCATCTTAGGAATCAGACATGTCCACATCTGTAAACCGCATTTGAACATATCCATATGATAATTTGCGGTATACAAGTGCCTACATTACATTTTTTTTACAAAACAATACGAAAACGATAAGTGTGGGCGCAAATCTTTTTGAAAACGGAGCAAAAAACTATCCGCTTTTGTTTGAAAACGGTGTAGTGTGGACGGGGTCTGAATGTTACTAGCTGGATTTTGGTACTTATGTATCGTGACCCTGCACAAACAAAAGGATTCCTCTGAAAAAGTGAACAAAGACATAGTACAATAACAGGGTGTCAGGTTTCCTAACCATTCTCCTCTATAAACTATAAACTATGTTACAAAGAGTTCGCAGAATTATGAAAGTGGCAGAAAGCGAATTAATAGTAATACCAGCGTTTGAACTGTAAATATTACGGGCAACTAAACTGTCTCTCACTTTTACTGGCATCTTATTCCATTTTTGGCCACAGCTTTTTGTTTAATCACTCTTAACGAAAATTCCCTAATTTCAAAATTATTTTTCTTGAAATCTTAATTTCTGAAGGAAAGTTTTGTTCACAGCCTACAAAATGTTATTAAAATTGCACAAACCGGAATCGGCTAGCATTTCTTGTTATCTGAGACATTGTTTTTCAAATTAGAAGAAAACACACTACTATATGCATTTGTAGGTGTACCGTATTTATCCTCTACCAGAAGCCCATTACCTAGGACCTTCCATCTATACCAGCGAGTTGGAAAATGAAGAAGAACAGATTGGCCGCTTGAATAAACGGGTCATATCCAGTTTAAGAACAATTCCCTGAGGACACCTTTGTGTTTAGTTACTATTTAGTCATGATTGGTTCAACCATCGTTCTACCAAACAAAGAAAACTTTGTGACGCAGCTGGTGAGTTCTTACACTGGAGATGAGCCGAATAAACTTCTCTGAACAAAGCAAACACTATAACCTGCATTCTAATTTGCGGCGTAGCCTTTGCGTGAAAATTTGAAACTAAAAATAGCTTCATTCTTCCAATACGACACTGTGATGGGTAAATGGACGCTCCTTGGCAATGGAATCTTGCCTCTGCTGGCCTAGTTATTCAGTAACTTCGTGTAAAAAATTAGCTTTGGTTTTCTGCGATCGCGAGTCCTTGTTTGATTTTTTTAAAGGCTCTACAGACGTGACGCTGCCTGGCCCTTTGTGCTTCTTCATTGGCAAAAGTCAACTCAAGTATTTCACAATACCTGCCACACAATTCTTTAATATTGGAGCAGGAACACTGTATATTGAGGTATGCACATGATGAGGGAAACATAATCAAACTTTTTTCTTCTTTATAGTAGCAATTCCCCCATTAATCTCCAACATCAGGAAATATAAACAGGGTGTGGTTCTTGTTTTCAATAATAAATGCTTCCTGCGCTTTCCTTTGCGTTTCTAGCGCTAGAACGTCGACCGCAACGATGTCCGTAACAATCTGCTCAATTTGGATCCCGCATGATAAGATTTTTAAAGAACAAAAAAGTAAAAGAGGTTTTTACACTAATCTCTGGGCATCAATTGGTTAAATTAAATTGTTTGTGCAAAAAGGCATTATGAGTTGATAACTGAGAATTAGTTATTTCCTGTACGTTTTCGGTATAATTTATTTTTAATTTCGCTCTTTCGACATAACTCATCTAAATAAATTATTATTACATGCTCATAAGGACACACAGTTTGGAATAAAAAACAGATTACGAGAAGTAGAAACTGTTTAACCTTAAAAGGTGCGGAAGGCAGAAAATATATAGAAGATATTGCAAGGTCGCCAAAGCGGTCAGGTAATGTTTTGTTTATTATAGGAACATCGATGAAATACCAAATTCTGATTTTATTTGAGTAAACTTTAAAATCGAGAGTGTTATTTTCACTTGTAAAATAACGTACTTTTTTCTCGCGCGGGAGATCACCCGGTTTTTCATCGGTGTTTTTTTTTTCGAGTGGCAAAAACAATATTTTACGAATGAGCGCAGCGAATGAGTAAAATATTGTTTTTGACTCGAGAAAATATAACTCATATCTTCAAGCCACCGTGTAATTTTCTTTTTATTATATAGACGAGCCAGAAAAAATATTCCAAATTGATTTCCAAGCACTATTGTTTGACCGATATCCTCACTAGTGAGGATATGTGAGGATATATGGTGAGGATATGGAAAATATGTCACTCAGGTCCCGGATGTAGCTTCGTATGAGATCTACGAGTGGCGTATTTCCCAGTAAAACACTCGTGTCTATATTATAAAATATGATCGTTTTGAATATCGTATTTTAAATGTAGCAGTGGGAGTAATTACAGTTTTGCATGTTGACTCTTGCTTGCCGATTGACTACTGACGTCAAAGTTAGTGGGTTACTCGCTGCTTTTACAGCTCAATAAATAAGGGTCAACGCACCACTTTACAGGGAAAATGGTGTAAACCAAATAATAAAGACTAAGGTACTATACGTGTATTTTGGGATATCCACAAATATTTCAATTACTTCCTTAGTAATTTACATCCTTAGACAACATTTCTTGAAACAGCTGTAGGCAACAGACCGGAATGACCTGCTAAAATCATTAAATTTAAAATAGTAAGGTCAAGTTAACTCAGATAAACCTGAGACTACTTATGTGTTGAAGAACAGACTATCAAAAATGAGATATTAGGCTACAAACTTTGGTTTACACGCCATTTTATGGAAAACTTATTACTTGGATCAGGAAATTAGCAAACTTTGCGATCTTAAAAATTTGGAATAAGGCTTTTGGTCAAAGAAACTCTGATAATAAACATTTCATTTCTGGTCATTACCGCCTCTCTCGCTGTATACAGGAATCTCGTGTTCAGAAGGAACTAATCGCATAACCTTCTAAACTTGTCTCTCGTCTTTACAGGCGCAGCTCAAACATGGCGTAGCTACAGTCTACTCGTCCCGTACGAATGTGAACCTCGACCCAACGAACGCAAACACTTATGACCAGAAGGTTGAAAAGAGTAAGTGCTGGGGTTGATTTAGTTCATGGGCTGGTCGACAAGTCAAGAGCTTCGAACTGTAACCAGCGTAAGACGTTTATTTTTAAAGGTTACCACGCGCTTGAGACAGAGCGGAAATGACCTGCTGTAGTTCACTAAATTTCAAATAGTAATATCGGGTTAGCTCATACAAGCTTGATTTCTTGCATACAGACTCCTTATCTGAGTAAAAACAAAATATCAAGAATGATTTTTTTTCTAGTGGATCCGTCTTTGAGATATTAGGCTTTAAACTTTGGTTTCTGTACCATTTTATGGGAGAATTAATACTTTGATCAGGAATTGTGCAAACTTTGATCAATGATATCTAAAATTCATATTCTTCAAATTTCTTTAAAATTTGGAATTAAGCTTTTAGTCACAGGAACTCCTCGTATACGGAATCTTGAGCTTATATATTGAAATATGGCGAAGTTAGACATTTCATTTGGTCATTTCCGCTCTGTCCGCGCTTGAGTAAGGAATTTGGTCTAAACACTTCGCGGTGAATGTTCTTTGTGTTACATTTGTTAACTTATTTTTTGGAGTGCAACAAGAAATGTTCAAGTAATAAACTTTTGCTGACATTTGCAAACAAAGTTATCTATGGTTGTTATTACTGGATTTTCATAACTATCAAGTCTCTGGCCCGGCAACAACCATACTTGATTTTAAAGGAATTTTAAGGTCGATTTGCAGAGAAATGTTTTGTTAAAGCGAAAACCCAGGGGTATATTCAAGGAGTCTTGTTTTGGCCTTTCATCACAACATTGGGTTGTGATATGCAGTACCAGGAACTCATCAACAGGAGGCTACATCACCTATAGTAGCCGGTGGGCAGCCGAAGCACAGGAGCATATAAATCTAGTTTTAGATTGTAGATGTTTGATTCCCGCGAGAATTAGATGTTAAGGTGGCCCAAAAAATTGTCCCTTCTCTCAAAAGCTCTTGCTTTTGGCTGCAATGGCAGTACAGCAATCGCGCGCACCGTGTGCATTGAACCCAATATACTTACTCTCGATGTACTAATTCCCATTAAAATTCAAAAGCCACAGTCTAAAAATAGACTTCCTTTCTTTCCGCCTTGTATGTATGGCTAGACGGCACTCCGGTTGATCAGGCTCCTGGTAATGCCTATTGTTGTCTTAGACGCCAAGTGAATGAGAGAAATAGATTTGCGCCTGATATTTTTCAAACCACATGCGGATTTTTTACATTATTTACGTTACATTTTTTTCTATAGCCGGCTTATAAACTATTTTCAGACTACCATGTTCAAGAAATTAAGCAAACTTTAAAAAAAAAAAACATGGAAGTCAATATACTACAAATTTCTCGTCGATTATTGACCTACGTACAGTGCCAATGAATAGCTTCCGTTAACGACAAGCATTTCATTTGTTTCTTCCAGATGCGAATTCTGACGTGGTGCTGTTATCGTTTGCAAATCCATGTGGGGGTAAGAAGTATAACAATATAATGTATACATACATATACAAACACCGGTCCTGTCGAGCAGTTAAGAAGCTTTAGGACCCGGGGGGGGGGGGGGGGGGGGGTTCTCCCAAGTAAGAGTGATAGGGGTGCTCGTCGGGACATCGGAAAATATACCCTAAAAAATACCAGGACATAAAAATCCACCCCCTAAAAAATACCTTATAAACAAAATGTCCCCTAAAAAATACCAACAATAAACCCTTTTTGTGATTGTTCATTGTTTCTTATCTCAAAACAGGCCATTTTTTAGAGCTATAAATGAAGAAAGAAAGCCAGAAAACGTTTGCTTGGTTTGTGACCCTTTCATTCATCTGCGTACCCCTAAAAAATACCATTTATTAGTGAAAACCACAATGTTTCTCCGATACACCCTAAAAAATACCGGAGAGTCGATTTTGACCCCTAAAAAATACGACGAGCACCCCTATCAGGTCGACATGTGAAGAACCCCCCCCCGGGCTTTAGGACCGCCGTAACCCCGCTTACTGAGAACCCTGTTACTGTAAAAAGAATGTAACAAACTTTGGAGGGCAGTAATACCGGTTTTTATATCAGAATTGGAACCATTACTACGTTAAATATTACCTCGAAATTCTTCTCATGTTTTTTTATACGAAACAATAGGAGCTACATGATCTACAGTAGCTGACCCGTTTCAAGCCAGCATTTCCAGTTTGAATCCCGGTCGTTGTTTTGTTATGATGTCTGCTCCGGCTCTGAGTCGAACCCGAAGAAAAACTTTATACACAATAGTGTTACATTCTCACTGGTCCCATTGTGCCATATAAGATATAGGGAGAGATCTGGCGGAGAGGGGGGGGGGGGGAATGTCAAAGGCACCGCCAGGTCCAAGGGTAAGCACAATGAGACGCCATCCAGGCTCTCGTTCTAAAACCAACTGATTATGCTAATCAGTTGATATCTTATATAAGCACTGCTGGGGGCCCAGTGAGAATAGCTGTTGCAGAACAAGTTTGTCCATGACATCTGCAACATATGGAAACCAGCCTTAACGCTGAACCAACCGTGCTCCCCGAAACACCTTATCCTTAATGTGTATTTCTTCTGTTTGTCTAGCTGCCGTTGATGCTGCAAGTTGTGATCCTATTTATTTGGCGGTTGAAGGAAGGAGTGTTACGAATGGATGCGTAGGTACGTATACCCTAGACCTCAACCTTGCATGCGATTTATTTTGATGTCAACGCACCTCAGTGGCGCCCATACTGGTATTTAAGTTTGATCGCGGACAACAAATATTTTTGGGGTTGCTTTGGGCGTGTACAAAGTTGTGTTTCGAGATCACGAAAGGAGACGTTGCTACGACGTTTTAAATTAGCACGTGCTAAAACGAATTAGTCTTCAGTAATAGGCGATTATATTGTGACGTCAGTGTTTACGATTTTTCTCATTTGCATAAGCATTAGTGAAAATCAGCAAGCGTAACGAAGGTACAAAAAGAAATGATCTGAATTTCAATAGCGTCTGGTGAATGAAGCGTACTAAGAAAGTTTGACGTTAGTAACTCAAATTATGAGCGCATGGCGAGAAGCTCAATTTGCAAGAAACATGTGGGCTAATGAGCTTCCTGCCCCACAACAAAATCAAGTCTTGAAAAATGTAATAAAATTGCTTAAGAACAAATAATTGCTATTCTGAAGAACGCATTTACGATTTTCACATTGACGATTTTTTAATGATAACCAGGTTTTTAAACTTCTGAAGTTAGACCCTCTGCTTATGCAAATGAGTAAACAAATAACCGCCTATCAAATCGTGGTAGTTTGAAAACTTGGTTTTCTTTTTAGCCTCTCTCGCAGGAAACGCTGGAATCGGAAGTCAAAAAAACCGAATGGCAGGAATTAGCGTATAACGCAACATTTGGAACCCTGAAGACACTCACTTCTGTTTTTCCCCTTTTACCCAGTGCATTTGATTCCCGTTTCAGAGCCCGAATGTCCAGGCCTTGACAAGATGAGGGTCTGTCTGCTGAAGGGTAAGTAGATGATAACTACGCAGCACACTTATGAACTATCACAGGAAATTCACTGCAGAAACCCATCCATGTGAAAAGCCGAATTTCCCATGTGCTATGTGGGCCAAACTAGTTTTTGTTATTTCAATATTTATTAATATTGACGTAATTTTTTTTCAAGGATCCACCCCCTGTACCACTTTCTGTGGTGGCCAATGTTACGACCCAGCAACCCAGGGATGTTGTTATAATGTTACATACGACAAAAATACTCAGGGCTGCTGCAATAACAAGGTGTACGTGACCGCCACGCATGGCTGCTGTGCTAACATGGAGTATGCGAAGGAATCTTCTAAGTGCTGCTTTGATAGATTTGTCCAAGATAAAAGTAAGACTTGACAGAAAACCAGGAGTTTTAAGATTAGGACTGTTCGCCAGCGCTGTAGAACTTACGCTATTATTATCATACAATGACCAGGAACCCATTAGCTAGGAGTGACGAATATGCATATTAGGACTGTCCACTAACACTGTAGATTATGTGGAATTCCAATTCTTTGTTCTTTTCAACAGAATATTAATTTCGATGTTAAATTATTATCATAAATAAAATAAATGTAATAGCTTGAGTTCTACAGACAAAATACCTCCTTGAAAATTGACAAGTTTTATTCCATTGATTACAGAATACAAGGGTTTTCGTAAGAAAAGTTATTCAATACTTTGCACTTATTCGACTGAGTTAGCGGCAAACTTAGAAGCAGATGAACACTAAACGCTGGTGCTCACTGAAACACAAGCACATAGTGGACGCGAGAGCAAGCGCAAGGATATCAAACTCATACATTTCCTTTTGTGGTTCATACTAGAACGCAAGCTCAAAACAAATCGAGACATTCCCTCGTGCTTGTGCTTGCGTCTAAGTCAACCTAGTAAACGCAAGCGCAGGCAACTAATCAACTTTGAATTTAGGCTTGCACTTGCTTGCGTTCCGGTGGCAAATCCTATTTTGTCCATCTAGATATGTGTGCATTTTCTTCCGTGGATTTGATATTCTTTAGCCGGAGCTAGAAAGATAGGAATCGGTTTCCTAGGAAATGAAAAACAAATTGCTCAAAAATAATGTCAAGTGCTACCTTTTCTGGTAACTGCGAGAATCTTTAGGATATTACCCCTTTTTAGGTCGCATCCACACCTGTAAACTGATTCATAAGATAATTTGAGGTATACAAGTGCATACACTTATCTATTTGTGTTTTGTTTGTGTGTTTGTTCTCTCTCTTCCCTTTAAATAATTCAGCCAGGCAAGAAACAAAATGGCACCAGAACTAAGCCGCCGATAGCCTCTATACGATGTCAAGCAATTTGTTCGTCACGACTTATCGGTGAAAGTCGTCGAGTGTGCTTGTCATACCCTGGTACCCCGAATATAATGTGTTGGATGTTGAATTTGTTTCGTGTCACATCGGCTGTGTGTCACTCATCTGAGATCGCAGTTATGAAGCAAAAACTTCCCATATCAATGTTTCTCCATTTTTTTCTAGACAAGGACTGTCAACTGGATTGCGGAAGTGCCATGTACGATCCAAGTACTCAAGGATGCTGTAACAGAAAGATCTATGCATTGGCGACCCATAAGTGTTGCTACGAATCCACCGTCCAAAGACGATTCAGTAAGACGGAAATAGAGAATACTACATGGAAAGTGCGCGCGTACGGAATTTACGCACGAGTTTGTTCGTGTCAGAAATCGAACGAGCGAGGCTTTGCGATCGCATGAGATTTCTGATACGAACAAACGAGTACTTAAATTCCGTACAAAGCACTTTCCATGTTGTATTTACTTTATTATATTCATACTGAGGCATCTTGCAGAAAAAGGGAGAGAAAACAACACCCATTTATCTCAAATATGCTGTCAAATGAATAAACTAAAACGTTTCACAGTATTTTACTGTAATAAGAAATCACGAAGCATAACTTAAATAACCAAAGACAATGTGCTCGTAATTTATGTTGTTACCTTGAAGTCATGAATTTGCGTATATTATTTCGACTTCACTATCGATTACGATGCAGCTTTCTGTTTCCATTGCCTGAATTTGTTTTTTGTTGCTTCGACTGTGGCACTTTCGAGTGAGTTTTCCAGTTCAAATTCGTTGTCATTTTGTGACACTGACTTGGATTATTTCAGCTTCAGAAATCTCTCAAAACTAGCGATTTAGCTTCTCAGACTTCAAGGCTCGTATTCTCCACCGTCATTCTTTTACAGGCTGGATCAAATCCACCATGTTTTGAACAATTTATTTCCGATAAATGTCATGAACTTCACGTTCTTCGTGTTTTGTTTGCAAACTTTCTTGAGCAGTTTAAATGGATGATCACTAGCTTTTTCTTGTGTTTTTGTTTTCCTGGCAATCAACGAAATCTTTTACAGAATTAGCTCAGAGTGACTGACAAGTCGACTTTCTTCCAGTGTTGTAAAGATTGTTTAAGAAATCAAAAACTGCGACTGATTTTGAGAAGACGGTGAATGAATTCTTGGAAAAGTGAGCGAACTCCCGCCAAAACACAACGCAAGCGCGTGTTGTCGCTGCAGTGAAAAAAAGCCGTTCGCGGCTTCTGATTGGACGAATCGTTTTCGTCACGTGAAAAAATGTCGTTCGCGACTGCTGAATTGGCTGGAAGCAATTTCCGAACGAAAATTTACGATATAGCTAACCGATGCGTATGTCTCAGTATGTATATAATAAGTCCTTTTTGTACACCCTTCATTGCCGGGTTTCATATCGTGAGTGCCTTGGGCAATCATCATGATAAAAAGAAAGAACAGGCTGACCTGTACAAAATGCCGGAGTTTGATGCTAATCGGTCAAATACCTGCCATTCAAAATCTCCAAAATTTAACGGGAAATGCTATGAGAGTCCGGACTTAGCGTCCGGCATACCATACAAAAGTTTTTAAATTTTGGAGTTTTTGAAGGGCTGAATATCGATAGTTCTATTCCGATTAAAGCTAAACTTCAGAATTTTGTATACTTCAACATGCTCTTTCCTGTTATGTATATCGTATGTTCATTCGCCCCAGGCACGATATGAAACCCGACAATTATGTGCCATTTTCGCCCCATGTAAGGGAATCCAATCTATTCGGAATCCGGCATTCCAGCATTTGGATGCTGGAGACTTGGATTCAAAAGCTCAGAAAAAGTTTTATACCAGAGACCTGATCCCGGATTCAAATAGCTGGATTTCGGATTTCAAAGCACACAACAATTTGAAAACCGGATTGACCTTCACATTGTCACTATTTGCTTCACTTTTCCGACACAGTGGCAGCCATTAAATCCTTCTTTCCATTTCTTACCTAATAATGTTTTTTAGTATATGACGTTTTTGCAGCACATAAATGAAGAGAAAAACAGTTTTCAGAAGAGCAAACACCATATGGTTTGCTTGCCAATATCCACCAAAGTACAAAAACCGGCCATTCCTTGAGCGACGCGACTGGGGCGACTATATACTTTCAATATATTTCCTGATATTTGTGTTTATCAAATTTGGAAATTGACATTTATTTGCAGTTTCTGTGTTTGTTTCCAGTCTTTTCAGCTATAGTATATATACATATATACGACTTCTCGAAACATAAATTATAAAACAACAAGGATGAATCAAAGGGCCATCATGAACCGGCAGCCTTTGCGCCCCGTTTTCTTTTGTTTTCAACTTGATCCATTGTTCTTTGGCTGCTCTCATTGGCTAGTAACCCGCAAAGACTGTCGGTTGATGATGAGCGCATTTGAAGTATTTTCGTCTGCAATGGAGCGGATGGCATTAGATTAGAATTGCCTGTCTTAATTTCTTACCAGTTTGAACAGTTTTCAAGTTTGATGAGAGAGTTCCTCTTTGGTGTTTAAGTACACCATAGGTCTCATTTTATATAACATTTTGTTGAAACAAGCGTGACACAGCCCCATTAAGTGTGTGTTTCTTTTGATATTTTTAGACCAGAATAATAAAGATCGAGAATGCAGGAGGCGGTGCGGTGTTGTATGGATCCGGCCAAGCAAACAAGGTTGCTGTAACCGAAAAGCGTATAAAAAGAACCACTTTAAGTGCTGTTATGGCCGAAAAATCGTTCGGAAAGGTATGTGTTTGCCCAAACAGTATTGACGTTGGCTCCGTTGAGTGTTGTGCTTTACTCACCTATAATGCGCTTTATTTTTACCACGATACTCGGCCCGAAAGGTTGAGGGTCACCGAGAAAATCCAACGATTATTTTCGGTAAAATATCTTTTCGGATGGCGCTACGAGAGCTGAAATGTTCGCTTTAGAAATTCAAGCTATCATTTTCGTATGTAGATTATAACACCCCTAGATATTTCATATGGTGAAATGTTACTAGTTTTGGGGGTATTTTTGCCGTTAAAAATATTCCCTAACATCGGAATATTTGATTTCAATCCCTAAGATTTTCGCATTCCATAACTACGAAATCCAAACAGATATACAATTTTTAGGGATCAAAATTATCCAATTTACAGTCATTTGTATACTCAGCATTTACTTATAATGACATGTTTAGCTATTTTACACAGTTGTGTCGTTGGGTGCCCTTTCATTATTGAAGCAAAATACAAAAATATTATCTGGAATTGAAAGAGTCAGTTTTAAGGAAGCTTAAGCAGTACAAACAATTTCATGGGGATTACGATAAAGGATTGCTTAATTTTTTGATGTCAAATTTAGTATGTTTGACACACGATTGAGGTAAATCAATTTCAAATGATTCAAATTTCATGATGTAAGCTGTGATAGACCACTTTCGATACCAGAGTGAAGTAAGCTTCCGATTCGCAGCCTCCGATTCAATTTGCCTCCGATTCAGTCAGCTTCCGATTCAGATCAGGGGGGGTACCAACAAATGCCTTTTTTTTTAGCCAAATACGGGAAATGCCAATTACAGAACACGCATTTATGATATTAATGCAATGTCTTCCTTGGAAAGCTTGAATAAATGGTTGATTGAAATCGAATATGCGCTAAACTTCAACTAACATCATTATAATTCCAGTTCTATCACATATCGCAGATCTCATAATTACGTTGAGATATTCATTAAATTGCCCTAATAGAAACTTTAAATTTTAGCTCACAGAGTTTAGTTTATATTCGATTTCAATCAACCATAATATTCATACTCTTGCAAAACAAATACTTATTCAAGCTTTCCAAGGAAAACATTGCATTAATAAAATTATAAATGCATGTTCTGTAATTGGCAATTCCCGTATTTTGCTTAAAAAAAGGCATTTTGCTGGTACTCCCCCTGATCTGAATCGGAAGCTGACTGAATCGGAGGCAAATCGAATCGGAGGCTGCGAATCGGAAGCTAAATTCACTCTGGTACTTTCGATATATTCAAATTAAAATTTGAATAAGTGGGTCAGGGGAAGAAAACAAAATAAATAAATTACCTACTTTTCGATGCCGATGCGGTTTCTTTTGAATTATTCCCCTGAGCCTCTGACTAAGAATATTGAGATATCGAAGTTGATCTATTAGAACCCGTGGATATCTTCGCAATCCTACATGGACGATACTCAAATATTCACCATATCAAGTTAAATACATTATTTACAAATCTGAGTAATTATCTTTATAATTGGCGATGATAGAATTAAGTTGATGTTTTCGGTGACCATTTCCTTTTAAGACCCTTCCATCTCAGACTCCGTTACCTTAGAAGTGACCAGTGCATCGCCCTTACAATAATAATCGTCTTTCCCAAAGTAACGCAACCCAAGGAAAAGTAACGATTTGGCAGCGATAGGATTGCGAAAGCCACGCAGCGCAAGAAACGGTTAGGTAGCAACCCCATTACCTGTTACCGGCAAATGGTGAACGCAATAGCGTCGGCTGGATTCGGAGAGGGGCTATCACGTGATATTGACCTTGCACAATATATTGTTTCATGCACATCTAATATGCATGTCTGGTTGTACACTGGATCTTACTGGCTGAATTGTGTACCTTGGCCCTGCACGAACAAAAGGATTCCTCTGAAAAGGGGAACAAAGATATAGTACAGTAACAGGGGTGTCTGGTTTGCTAACCACCACATAAACTGTGCCCTTCGATAGCAACTGGATTGTGAACCTTCTTTATCATCACGTTTTCTCTCATGATCTGTGCTGCCTTGGGGCAGTATCTGCTGAGGGAAGTGTTGCTAAAGCAGAAGCTTGAATTCTTCTCGTAACGGATTCGTTTTAGCCATCATTTGTGTGTAGCATTCGAGTTGGTTATAAGACCAGGGCAAACGGACTCTATTTGAATCAGTGTAGTAAAAAAAGTACGTAATGATCTCGAATGTTGTATTTGTTATTTTCAGGAAAACCGTGTTTGAGGAAGTGCTGTACTGTGAAGTATAATCCTAAACGCTTTGGATGTTGTCGTGGACGGATTTTCCAAAAATCTTGGCAAAAGTGCTGTTACGGAAAATACATATGGAGAAGAGGTGAGTGGAGACTTTTTCTAAGAATTATAATCTTTTGTTTCATCATTAGACTTCACATCTGTTCGTGCACTATTTAATAAGTGAAGGACAAAATGATAACGCTAGAGCTTATGCGTGATGAAAAGTAATGAGAGACGGATGTCCAGCAAGCTGCACGGATCATCAGTAAAATATGTCTATGATGTAATGAATTAATCTGTATTCGTATGCATTACTCATATTACCAGTTATGGTGGCGTGTAATAAATGTTATTAATATTATTATTTGAAAATCGAATGACAAATGTTGATAAATGCTATCATCTCGTAATATCTAGCCTAGTAAGCGTTTGCTTGGAAAGTGCGAAATGAGCGTTATCAATTTTCATGGGAAGCCACTTTTAAAGGCCCATCAACAACCGGGAGCCTTTGCGCCCCGTTTTCTTTTGTTTTCAAGTTGATCCATTGTTTTTCGGGTGCTCTGATTGGCTAAGAGTCCGCAAAGGCTCTCGGTTGGTGATGGGCCTTTAAACAATTGACCGCAGAAAGTGCGCACATGGTCTGAATGGAACGTTCCAGCTTTGTACAGTTAGATATCGAAATGCAGCGCACGTTGTATTTTAATTGAGCTGAAAAGGTGCGCGCTTCATGCTAAGAAGTGCAGGTTTTTATCAACTGTAGACTCACCATTGTAGCTGAAATAACCAGCTATGACAATTTTTTCTTTTAAAAATTGATAACCTGATACCAGGCATTCGAAACGTGTAAGGCCTACGGCAAACGTCGTGCCAGAGTCGCGCCGTTCCAGTCCGAAACAATAGAACGTTTTGATTATGAAGTATAATGATGTGGCATCCATAATGAAGAAGAGCGACTGAAGTTCGGCGTTTGCCGTAGGCCTAGCAGTCGTAGATTCATTTAGGATTCTCATTTAATATTAAGTCATTCCTTGTACCCGAATACGTCGTAGCATCTGTTCGCTTCATTTCAACTAACTTATGTTTCTTCTGACCCACCTATTTCCTGATTCACGTATTGTTGTTAAGAAATGAAAATTAATAAATGTTCCTTCCTGCCTGTGTGCCTATGCTTCCTTTCTTACTTTCTTTCTCTCTTCGATCGCTCGTTGGTACGTTGTTTCCTTGTTTACTTCTCGTTTTAGTATTACTTTGATTGTTGCTTGAATCTTCACTTTCAGGTGGAAAATGTGCCAAGCCTTGCGGTTATGGATGGTATAACCCCAAAAAACAAAAATGCTGCTACGGTGAACACGTCTTTGCCAAAGGTACGGCAAAACGTCTAAACGTAAATAAACGCATTGGCATTTACAGCTAAAACCGGTGCATCGCGACCAATTTTTTCAAACACATGACTTCGCTGTTCCGCAAACATAACTATCTGAGCCAATGAAACTCTTTCGCCTAGTGCAGTCATGAATTGGCTTCCCTCTGAACTAAAAACCAGACAACGTCGCGACAGGAAAGCCAGCTGCGACTGCACTGGGTGAAACAGAGCAAGAAATTCCGATTGGCTCATAAAAGATTGGACTGGCGGAAGACTGAAAAACGGGTTGCAGAGATGTAAGCTGTAAGCAATTCGAAACGGTTTAGCCTTCCTGAGCGGTCCGAGTTTGCAGAACAGTTCTTCCCTGCTTCTTCTCTAACGCGATGTGGCTACCGTAATAGCATACTTATAGGAATATATTTTCGCTCATTAGCATAACCAAATACTGAGACATTTTTCATCATTTTCTTTTCAGACGGCATTAAACATAATGTTCGACATGTGGTTGCAATTGGCATTGACCTAACATTTAAGGTTAAAAACATATCAAAACGACTGCCACAGAAAAACAATATGTGCTGTTTAAGAAATACAACACATTTTTCCATGTACCATAGCCAACAAATAACTGTGGAAACAGCCTTTGCCATCAGGCTATGGAACATAGGATAAAATGTGTTCTATTTCTTTATAAAATAACGACAAAACACGACACGAAAGAAATATAGAATAAAACATGGGCGCGCGGATATATTTATCTTCGAGTGTTCACATTGATATCGAACGAGTGAGCGCAAGCGTCCATGTATTATTCTGCTTCTTATATAAACAAGAACCACTGCCATGCTGCAGGAAAGCGTCTTTAATTGGCCACGAGGAAGAAAACATATTGACTAATATACGGTTGTTCTCAGTGGCAGAAATCCCTGTAAAACACTGAGGTTAACATAATAACAACATCGATCTCAGTGTGGCTTAACTATTTTGTGTTTTATCTTTACTGGGACCATTTGCAACATGGAAATTTATAAAGCACTTTTGTTCAGCTTATAACAAAATATATTTCATTCAGTGAATTATCTTCAACAGAAAAATGCCTTGAAAATGAATGTATTTACATTCGAATTAGGTGAAAAGTGGCAGCACGAAGTTTACAAAAATCTCCACATAAACTTTTTTGCGAGCCGTTGTTTTTGTCTGTTTTCACAGCACAAACGAAGTCGAAAGGTTGTTTAGCCATAAAGAAGCTATTTACCTCTATTTTGGATGCAATCCTTCTTGTATAACTATTTGAACTGCGTAAATTCCTAAAAAGGAGTGGCAAAACTTAACTTACCTTGCCGTTTTCCGTTGATTTGACGGTCGCGCGTTTAATTTTTCACTAAATCAAAAACTGTCCATCTCGTTATTTCCTTACGCTGCAAATCTTTTCTATAGTTTTCTGAAAGTTCCATCGTTTTATAGATGCTATTTTTGAAGATTTAGATGGAGAGATGATAGAAACTGTTGTATTTTTGTCATAGTTTGGCGAGTGGAAACACACTTCCGGTAAAAGCTATGTACTATAACATTTACCATAGCGTTAGGTAAATGGCTTTCGACCAATCAGAGCACGCGTACTTTCGTAGTTATTCTATAACTTACTTTTTAAAATTGAAGCGCTCCTATAACTAGTTTTGTAACCTCAAGCCACTTTAGTTGGAGCACCCTTTCGGTGTACTCGCCTTGCTTTAGTCATGTTTGCTTATAGTAGCATTATTTGCGATACGATCTTATGAGTAACCTTTTGCTAAAGTGGCCGCTAAGATGAAATTGGGACGAAACAACGAGCTGAGTTGTTTTGGCCTCATGCTCATTTATATTATTTTGCTTTTTATTTACAATATTTTATTTCGCTTTGCTTCTCATTGTAGGCGAGAAATGCCTGAAATGGTGTCCCCATCGGTATCCATGGGGCAAGTATGGAGGCTACCATGGTGGTTACTTTCCATGGGGGTACTTGCCAGGTCGCTCAGGACGGTATCCCTTTAAGCGACCAGGAAACCCATTCCATCGACCTCCTTTCTATAAAGGGTATCCTGGCAATGGCTGGAAGTGGGGATGGAATAAAGGGTATCTTCCACACAAAAGTTTCCCCGGTGGCTACTATCCAGGGAGGTACTATCATGGTGCTCGCCAGGGATATCCTAGATGGCACCCTCGTAAACCTGGCAATCTATTTCCTGGACATGGCTGGCGAAAGCAATGGAACAAGGGATACAATCAAAACAATGGCTGGAAGTGGGGATGGAATAAAGGGTACGTTCCACACAAGAATTTCCCTGGTGGCTACTATCCAGGGAGGTACAGAGGCTACCCTTGGGGAAGCGTCGCTTTGACTCAAATGGAATGCGAGATATTTCTGACAGTAAAGGGAAGTCTAGCGGCAAGGTGAACACAGGAGATAAAGAAGAGCCGGAGATGGTTTTCAGGCGTTCAAACAACAACAACAACAACAACAACAACAACAACAACAACAACAACAACAACAACAACAACAACAACAACAACAACACAACAACAACAACAACAACAACAACAACAACAACAACAACAACAGCAACAACAACAACGACGACGACAACAAAAACAATCAAGGTGGTAGTTTTTACGATCCCGCGAAGATGGGTTGCTGTGCTGGGGTTCTTTTCAATTGTGAAAAGAAAGAATGCTGTGGCGGTTATCGCGTGAAAGATAAAGGTACGATTGCTTGTCTGGCATAATACTTCAAATGTCAGCCTCAAATTTTATGTTTTAGAGCCAGGCGCCAATTATCAGGGTATAGCTGAATCGAGAGTAGTTTGGAATGGTAACCACGGTCTAGCCGATGACGAGCACACCAGAGCTCTGCGAAGACATTCCGGAGCTTAGCCGCCATACACTCGGCGTAGACGAGTGCTTCCGGGGCCTACTCGAATAAGCAATACAGCCAGCTACACAGGCTACGTGTAGCAAAGGCTCCCTAGTCGTGCCATGTACGACTGTACGTATGTTAGCTCGTGCGCTTTGGTCGACCTTTAGTCTACGATTAAACCTAGAATTGAGTGCAAGAGTACACTTGCGTAGGGAGAACAGTTTAGAAAAAAAAAGTCATTCATTTTGCATGCTGTGATTGATTCCGGAAAGAGCCACGAGCGATCCAGCTTTCTGTGACGTTGGTACAAGTGACGTCCAGCACACGCTCGGTGACATTTGTGGTAGCTTTGCTGCACAGCACCGTAAAGTGCTCATGCCTTTTTCATCATAAACCCAAAAACTACCCATACTATAACAAAACGTTTACGACCGTCTAGAGTTAAGTTTTTCCTCGCTGGTATAGTACTAAACGTGTCGATGAGTCCCTGTGGGTTTTCTGGCCGAGCGACTTCAAAAACGAATGTTTTGATCAATAAACGTTGTTTTAGGATTTGGTCATTGGAGAGAGGAATTTGCGTGACCACCAAACAATGGCGGTCGACCGCCAAAGCCGATGTCCAAATGCAACCTTTTTTATCCAGGTGTATACAGGTTTTGATTTTCTATCTATCTATCTATCTATCTATCTGTCTGTCTGTCTGTCTGTCTATCTATCTATCTATCTATCTATCTATCTATCTATCTATCTATCTATCTATCTATCTATCTATCTATCTATCATCAGAGCTGTCTTAAGGAATGCATTATCATAATATGAAAAGGATACATTCTCAAAGAACTGAACTCAAGGGTATTAAGGTATGAGTATACCTTTGTGCGAGGGATGTCACTTTTTCGCGTTGTGTCATTATTTACACTACAAAGGCCAATTATATATCGTCTTAAGGTAATTCCCCTGAAATAAAACTTGTCGTAGGATTTTTTCTTAATTTGTCTATTTACTATTTAGTATATAAGGAATGAAAATATGAAATAAAAAGAGGGGGTGCCCATGCTCGTTTAGAAACTGTGATGGCGCAAACATACCCCATTTTTAGTGGCTGAGGGCTATTTTGTGAAGGAATACGTGAAACAAGAAAATTGTGATAAAACGCTCACTAATGAAGCAATCCAGTTCGCTTGCAAGTTTAAACAGAACTATTGGATGCTTCACTACCTAGGACGAACAGTGGAATGTTTAATTTTCTATGTGTGTTGACGCTACTCTTGAAAATGTGCAAAAATGTGCGCACGCTCGTGATAATTTGAGAGTCTTTGGTGTCTCATTTTGGGGCTTTTTATGACGATAGCTCAAAAACTTGTCGTGGAAATTTCTTTAAACGTTTTTTATAACAGGGGAATGATAGTCTTATCAAAATGGTAAAATAAAAAATGGGGGTGCCCAATCTTGTTTTCGCGCAATATCCCAAAAAGTGACTTTTTCTTGGTGTTTCTCGCTGAAATGGGGATATTTAGCTTGCGCGCGCACGCTCGATTGCGTCATTTTCGAACGAATTGATCGCGCGTCCATGCGCAGAACAGCGTGCGCCGTGCAAAACAGGGGAATAACCTTAAAGCTTATGGAACGGCCTTACTTACTAAGTGGTATATTCTATGCAACGGTAATTTGATGGATCATTTTCGTCGTTTTGTGCTTCAAAGGAAAAGTACCAATTTTTGCTTTTTAAGAGTTCCTGCCACTTCCAGTTAATGTTAAAAGCTCCAGATTTCCTCAAAATGTATTCCTTAGAGTGCGATCTAAAAAAAGGTGTGCGGGATTATTAATATTTTACGTATTTGCGCAAATATCACGTAAATCATAAAAAAGGTTGAAAACAGATATTTTTGGCAATGCTAACACAAAAATTAGCATAAAATATGTTTTAAAAGGAAAATCAAAAATCCCGCACACCCTTTTTTAGATCGCCTTCTAAGGATTAGATTTTGCTTATATTTGGAGCTGTGCAATTTAATTGGAAGAAGATGGAACTTTTTAAAGACAGTCCGTCCTTTTTTCTTTAGAGCTAAAAAAATATATGTTCATGTACAATATAATGAAAACAAAAGTATTCATCAGATAGGCCAATCCTTTAGCTTTAAAATGATATATGAACGACGTTTGTGGTGTAAATTGTGACGTGATATTTTTCCCCGGCGCGAGACCCCTCAAAGGTATACTCATACCTTAAGCAGCCTTGAGAAAAAAAGGCCAAGTAGAGTTTTCGTGCTGTAAAAAATCTACACCTGTGAAAAATGGATTTGGTGTATTTTTGTGCGATGCAGCTTCGGCTTACTCGGTAATCTGTATTATAACGAGTTCCAAAGTTTATATAACGTACATTGATAGAGTCAGTTTGTATTTGTTTGCAGCTGGGGATGCAAACGATTTGTTGAGAACTCCAGACCCTTAGAAACCCAATTCGCATTATTATGCAGGTTGAGAAGTTGTTGAAGGAACCCCGAGTAAACAGAATGGTTTTCTTTGTTTTAATTGCAGGAACGTGTGGTCAATTCACACAGTAGATGTCGCTGTGATGTAGAGGACGACATGCGTAAACACGTACGGAATAAGCTCCATCACGTTGGAAAGTTGTAATAATTATAATTCTCATAAAAACACTTCAAGAACAATTTTTGTGAAAAATATAGGTGATACGTTACTTTTGTTCATAAAATCAAGTGTAATGCAAGCCAATCGGATTTTTCAGAGGCATTCTAGGGTAGAATTGGCTGTTCGAATGGCTCTATCTCCTGTCGAGAAACTCTCTCCGAGGCTCCTTCAAAATCCTGTTGAATTTGAAGCACCCTCTCTGAAAATTCCCAATTGCGGTGACCCCTGAGTAACTTGTAAAGTTGCAAATCAAATACCCAGGGTCAAAAGCAACGACCCCTATGCAAATTCAAGCGACAACGCGATTCAACGCAAAGTCCACCTTGGAAATTTCAGGGTTCCTCGATAGGATGATATATATAATGGAACGGTCAGTTCGTACTATTTTAGGAACCCTTACATGCCCCGTTTGTGTTTGGCCTCTACATTCAGTTAGCCATGAAGATTGAGAAGCTATTGTAAACATGTGATGGCACAATATATCTCAAATTAGTCAAATCACACTAGTGGTCTATTATATCAATGCTGCTTTCTGATTGGTTGAGCTACTAGTAGGCTATAAGTTATAGCCTACTAGTAGCGAAAGGTATCGAATTTGAAAGCCAGAAAATGGCAAATGACCAGAACAAAAACATGTTTTTTGGCAATACAAATTGAACTACTAGTGTGATTTGACTAAAACAATTATTCCTCTCGCCCTCGGCCTCTGAGTCAATAGCCCATTCGCCCTTCGGCCTCATGGGCTATTGACTCAGAGCCCATTCGGGCTCTAGGAATAATTGTTAAAGAGCCATTGGAATAATAATGTTTTACAACCGCGACTCTCTTGTAGAACAGCATTCACGAACAAACGCAGTAAACAAGAGTTGGGCCAATGTGGAAGAGGTCGAAGACAGGGCCCCAAGTCTGTACATGATGTACATATCTGAAGCTTGCGTGCTACCTTGGGGCCCGGACTTTCCCCTCTCCATTTATCAATCTTCAAACAACTGTCTGACTACCTTTGGTACACAGGAATGATACAATGACACAGGGCGGGTGGGCGGGAAGCTCATTCAACCAAGACTTGGAAGAAAACTCAGGCAGATTAAGGCTTGGCTAGACACCAATTTGCTCAATAAATTGATTTTTAAGACATTTCATCTTACAGACTGATGGAATATCAAAACTTTTGGTATGTATTAATAGAAAACCTTGAACCAAAAAAATTGATACCTGTTCCGGTACGAAGAGTAGTCACGTGACAAGCTAGCACTGGAATTTGAGCCAATTTTTTCAATTAAAAATGGGGAGTACAAGGAAAATATAGGATACTACAAATTACCATTCATTTTGCTCCTTTCCCAGAGTACTTTAAAGAATAGTTTTTGAAGTTTGGAAAAACGTTTCAGAAAGTGAGATATCCTGCAAAACAGGTCACGTGACCTAATTTGCATATGATATTTTCCTAAATATCTCCTTCCCAAGTAGCGGTAGCCAACCTGCAAAGTCTATTTCATATAGCTACCCTAACCCTCTCATAAATAATATATATTTCACTTAGCTATTTTCATGCTAAGTACTCCCCATTTTCGAAAATTCATTTTAGCTTTCTTAAGGTCACGTGACCCCTGAAATGAAATTTTATCCCCATCAAAATGTCACGGGTCTTAATATGTACCTCCCATAAACAGCTGAACATGATATGTCAAATAGCAAAAGTGCTATTGCAAAATATAATTTTATGCTATTTTATTCGAAAGCCAAGCCTTAATTCACCTGAGAAGCGTGGCTCGTTGCGAGGCCTGTGACGTCATGGGAAATCCCGGCTGTAAATCTGGTCGCTGATTGGCTCCTGGCACGCATTGGCACGTGGCTCGAACGTGATTCGTACAGCAAGCGCTAAATCAGTGTTGAGTGAGCTCCCGCTTGTAAACCCATGTTGTCTTATGGGAAACACGCCGGGCCTATAAGGATCAAAAATCGCCGGGGTTTGTTGTAAATTTGTGAGTTTTAATCCAATCACTACCAAATTTCACATGTAAATAGTACTCAAAAAATTAACAAACATAGTAATTTTGGAATTTTCAAATTAACGAGTTTTGGCGGGAAAATGACGTCATCAATCTTACACTAAAATTTCAACTCGATTATATGAAACTTTTATGACACGAATATGAAAGAGCTCATTGAGCGTCATTTTCCCGCCAAAATTCGTTAATTTCAAAATTCCAAAACGACTATGTTTGTTAATTTCATGAGTACTATTTACATGTGAAATATGGTAGTGATTGGATTAAAACTCACAAGTTAGAACAAACCCGGCGATTTTTGATCCTTATAGGCCCGGCGTGAAACATTTAAAATTGTAAAAGTGGAGGTTTTAGAAGGAAGGCAAGCTATACCTCATACTACTGGTCGCTCATGAATCTGCATAATTGGTAGATTTGTTACTCACAATCGGATAGGCTAGCCTACTTTCTGAATTTTCAACCTACCAGGGTTTAGAACATTTTTTAAAATGCTAAGCTAATTCTGTATAGAATTAAGTAAAATCAGAAACATATAACTTAGTTGAAACATGTAACGGCGAACCAAGCTGTGGATTATTCGCGGTTTGTTTATGTAGTGTCAGCGTATCATTGGGTAGCCTGTGGCTACATGCGCACGCATAGTGAGAACATACATGTGACTGATTGTAATGTAACCGAGTTGGATCTTGAATAGAGACACGGAGCTTTACTAGTATTTCTTGGTGTTTATTGAGCAGATATTTAGCCAGTACAACACTACATGGTGTCCAGAAGTGGGATATGTCTTTCACAGTAAAAGCACCGGAAAAATTCTCATTCAAAGCGGAAGAATGGCCGCAGTGGATCCGAAGATTCGAGAGGTACCGACAAGCTTCAGGTTTAGTCGAGAAAAACAACGCTGCTCAGGTAAACACGTTCATATATTGCCTTGGTGAGAAGAGCGAAGACATTTTAGCGTCCTTCCGCCTGAGCGAGGCTGAAACTAGCAAGTACAATGTTGTGAAAAAGAAGTTCGAAGAGTATTTTGTGATTAGAAAGAATGTTATTTTTGAACGAGCGAAATTCAATCGTAGGGTCCAAGAAGAGGGCGAAACGGTCGATGAGTTCTTGACGGCTCTTAACAAATTAGCGGAGCATTGCAATTATGGAGCCCTAGTCGAAGAAATGATAAGAGATAGGCTCGTTGTAGGTCTTATAGATGCAAAGTTATCAGAGAAATTGCAGCTTGATCCTGATTTGACACTCGACAAAGCCACAATACAGGCTCGCCAAAGTGAAGCCGTGAAAAAGCAACAGCACGAACTGAGGGGGGGTTCCACGGGTGAAGGGTCCAAAGTTGATTTCCTAGCCGGGAGAAAGGGTAACAGTCCCAGGAAAGAGAAGTTCAAGTCTAATTCCCCACAGAAAAATAAGGGCAAAAATAAATCTAACCAGGGTCAACAAAATAAATCTAACCCAACCCCAGACCGTTGTCAGAGATGTGGAAAATCTCCAAACCACTCCAGGAAAGTGTGTAAGGCAACGGAGGCGGAGTGTCATAAATGTCACAAAATTGGACACTTCGCGGCCGTGTGTATGTCTAAACCAGAAATCTCTGAGGTTCAGAATGAATATGATAGTGATGACGACTATGACTTTCTGGGAGAACTCACTACTGGTAGTATGGGGGAGATAATTAAAGATAACAGTGATGGTCCCTGGGTTACCGAGCTCAATGTGGGTGGGGTGACAGTGAAGTTTAAGATAGACACAGGGGCGGATGTGACCGTAATTCCAGAAAAAGTGTACCTACAAATTGGAAACTACCCTCTTGAGGTGTCTGACAGAAACTTGTATGGCCCAGGTAAAAATAAACTTAAAGTCAAAGGCTGTTTCTCTACTAACATTTCCACCGGTACCAGATCATGCAGACAAGAAATTTATGTTGTTGAGGGTCTGCAGCACGCATTACTGGGACGCCCTGCTATAGAGTCGCTGAAAATTGTTCAGAAAGTAGATCACGTGACAAGCGGTCATAAATATGAACAGCAGTTCCCAAAGTTGTTTCATGGGCTGGGAAAACTCAAGTGTCCTGAGTATACAATAAAGTTGAAAGCAGACGCGCGACCCTATACACTGACCACACCCAGGCGTGTACCCCTCCCCCTCCTTGACAAAGTGAAACAAGAGTTAGCAAAAATGGAATCCCTTGGGGTAATCTCAAAGATTGATGAGCCCACTGAGTGGTGTGCAGGAATGGTTGTAGTACCCAAACAAAATGGTAAAGTGCGCATATGTGTGGACTTGACTAAACTGAATGAGAGTGTCCAGAGAGAAAAACACCCTCTTCCTGCAGTAGATCAGACTCTAGGACAGCTCGCGCACGCACAAGTTTTCACCAAGTTAGACGCAAACTCGGGTTTTTGGCAGATAGAGCTAGCGAAAGAGTCGGCTAAGCTCACAACATTCATCACGCCCTTTGGGAGGTTCTATTTTAACAGACTCCCATTTGGAATTTCCAGCGCGCCAGAACACTTTCAGAAGCGCATGTCCCAAATTTTGGATGGCCTTGACGGTGTGTTATGTCAGGCAGATGACATTTTAGTGCACGGCGCCACGCAAATGGAGCACGATGCGCGCCTATCGCATGTACTGCGCAGACTAGAAGTGGCCGGCATTACACTGAATGATAAGAAGTGCGAGTTTTCGAAAGGAGAGATTAAGTTCCTTGGCCATATCGTGGGTCCCAACGGAATAAGCGCTGATCCAGATAAAGTGCGCGCTATCTCAGAACTGCCGGAAGCTGAAAACACCTCAGACGTGCGCCGCTTTTTAGGCATGGCAAATCAGCTTAGTAAGTTCTCGCCCAGTCTTGCAGAAAAAAGTAAACCTCTGAGGGACCTACTTAACAAAGAGAACCAGTGGGTGTGGGAGACTCCCCAGAGAGCAGCATTTGAAGCGCTAAAGAAGGAACTCTGCACCACACCAGTACTTGCGCACTACAACTCAGATTTGGAGACAACGGTTTCAGCAGACGCATCGTCGTACGGCCTAGGTGCGGTTCTGATGCAGAGACAGGAAGATGGAAGCCAGAGACCTGTGGCATATTGCTCTAGAGCAATGTCTGCAGTCGAACAAAGGTACGCGCAGATCGAGAAAGAGGCCTTGGCGGCGACGTGGGCATGCGAACGGTTCAGAGATTATCTCATTGGTCTAACGTTCCATATTGAGACGGACCATAAGCCTTTGGTGTCGCTTCTGGGATCTAAGAACCTGGATGAGCTTCCAGCAAGAATCCAGCGTTTTCGAATGCGATTGATGCACTTTTCGTACACCATTGCGCATGTACCAGGAAAGAACCTGTACACTGTTGATGCCCTATCACGTGCGCCACTGACAAGATCCCTAGAGCCAGATGAGGTGAAGCTACAGGAGGAGGTGGCACAGTTTGTCGACTGCATAATGGACGGTGTGCCTGCATCAGAGAGTCGCTTGACGCAGATTAGACAGGCACAAAACGGAGATGAAGTATGCGTTCGAATCAAGCACTATTGCATCCATGGCTGGCCGGAGAATGGTAAAGTCCCGTCGGATATCAGACCATATTGGGTCGAGAGAGCGTCTATTACATTACAGCATGGTCTTCTTATGAAGGAAGGAAGAATCCTCATTCCAGCTGCGCTTAGGTCGGAAATCCTACAGCGCTTACACAGTGGGCACCAAGGTATCGTCAAGTGCCGCAGAAGAGCTAAGGAGTCCGTTTGGTGGCCAGGCTTGAGCAAAGCAATTCAAGAAATGGTCTAATCGTGTGAAGCATGTGCGAAAGAGAGTCGCGCAACTCACGAACCACTAATACCTTCCGAGCTCCCGCAACGCCCTTGGCAGAAAATTGGCACGGATCTTTTCGCATACAAGGGTGCTTCATATTTGTTAGTTATCGACTACTTCCCAAGGTACGTTGAGATGGCGAAATTAGGTCGTGACACCGAGTCGCCTAGTGTCGTTAAACATTTGAAGTCTATGTTCGCGAGACATGGCATTCCAGAGACAGTCGTCTCGGATAATGGCCCGCAATACTCTGCACATACCTTTGACACGTTTGCAAAAGCATACGGGTTTCAACATGTACCATCCAGCCCTAAGTTCTCACAGAGTAATGGAGAGATAGAGCGTGCGGTAGAAACTGTAAAGCACATGATCAGGAAGTCGGAAGATCCTTATTTAGCACTGTTAGCTTACAGATCTACGCCACTGGAGCATGGAAAGTCACCAGCAGAGTTGTTATTTGGTCGACGATTGCGTACTACAGTCCCCGTGATATCCAAGAGCTTGGAGCCGGATTGGCCGGACATTGAAGAGTTCAGAGATAAAGACAAACGGATTAAAGATCGACAGAAGTCCAACTTTGACACGCACCACCGAGCGAGGGAGAAAGCACCACTGGAAACTGGTGATACCGTTTGGTTGCGAGACAAGAAAGAACAAGGGACAGTTGTCAAGAATGCAGTTACACCTCGATCGTATTTCGTCAAAACGCAACACGGAGAGCTCCGGAGGAACCGATATCACCTTGTAAAGACAGGATCTCCAGATGCCAAGTCAGTGCCATCAGCAGATAAGCCGCTCATACACGGAACACCATCAAGATTAGAGCGAGAGGGTAACGAGGCTAGCAGCGCAGTTGCTGCGCACGATGTTGCACAAAGGGATGGCACAGTTACGCGTTCGGGAAGGGTTTCTTTACCACCCAAAAGACTGGACTTGTAAAGAGAGACTCATAAGGCATTTGATTATTTACATGTTAGATTTTGCTAGAAGCATGTTAACATTTAGGTGCGTCACCTTCCCAGAAAGGGGGATGTAGTGTCAGCGTATCATTGGGTAGCCTGTGGCTACATGCGCACGCATAGTGAGAACATACATGTGACTGATTGTAATGTAACCGAGTTGGATCTTGAATAGAGACACGGAGCTTTACTAGTATGTCTTGGTGTTTATTGAGCAGATATTTAGCCAGTACAACACTACAGTTTATGACCACATTTGGTCAATAATGAACTCTCGACTGCTAACCCAAGCAGGTTTTCTCTTCATAATATTTCATTTTTCGCTCAAATAAAGTAGAACAACAGTTGTAAGTGATAATATGCTAATATTTAACATTTTGAAGTCTTGCAACAACATTATTTTCAAAATCTGTTCAATTGTTTATTCTGCGAATATTCCGCAGCTTGGTACTAAAGCAATGTATGTGTGTTACACGTTTCAACTTACTTATATGTTTCTGGTAAAATAGAAATTAGATAAAACAAGTACGACAAATTTTAAAAAGGCAAAAGGGAGATTTTATACAACCCTTGCCGATTTAAATAAGTTGCCTATTGTATTAAAATACGCCCAACAATTTTGAAACTGTCCCTGTCCCTTTGAAACTGTCCCGGGGATTTGGAAACTAAATGTACCTTGCGTAACATATTCTGAGAAATCAAGACAAAAATGTTGAGGGTGACTCTTCACTTTGATCTGCGAGAGGAGGTGTGTTTAGAACTCCCTTCATCCCTACCACCCACAATACCATATCTGTCCTTCACATGTGGCAAAGAGCGCGCACGTTGTTTTGAGGCTTTTTTTTTTTGGTAGAAGCTTTTTGAGGGCTTTCGTGTCCACGAGACCCTGTTGTCGCCTGGTCTATCTCCCTCTCGTGTTTGGTCAGGACACTTGCACCCAGGGTGGGACCCCCCACACCTGTAACATACATGTCGGTAACGACATTGTTCCCTTGAACAAGACGCCCTTGAGCTAAATAGTGTATTATTCCTCCCTGTGTATTGTTATGATAATCAGGTATGGGGAATCGCTCTGGCCTGGGACAAGCCCAGATCAGGCGAAAGATGGAGGAAATAACATCAACACCATTCAACTCGCAGGGAGGGTGGGTGGGTCGACAACCCTTTCTCTTTCGCTGCTTGACTGAATGACAAGGGATTGTTAGGATAATACTTATTTTATATTACAATCCCCAGGGAGTTTATTACCAATACAAATGGAGTCTGCATAGTGTAATATTCCTCCCTGTGTTATGATAATGATAATCAGGTATGGGGAATCGCTCTGGCCTTCCCCAAGCCTGCATTCATTCTGAGCTCTTTTAGCACGCGCCACAATCTAATTACTTCTTACAGGAAGATATAATTACATACATTAAAAACATACATTATAACATACATTATTTCCACTCATGACATAATAACATGTATTGCTGATGTGTTAATATTCCCACTATTAGCGCAACCATAACACTGATGGATATCCCATTTGCTCATCATAACATATTTCTCTATCCCAAACCTTATCTCCCAATCCTTATCTCCCAATCCTTATCTCTCCCAAACCTTATCTCCCAAACCTTATCTCTCCCAAACCTCAAACCTATCCCAGGCGAATACATAAAACCTTATGATATGCTAGTAAGCTTTAGTAAAAAGGTACCAGTAAGAACAATTGAAAAAAAACCCGAATACAATGTGTTTAGTCTCACACTTTAAATTTTGTGCTTCAATCTAAATTACAAAATTCTAGTGTGTGATATGTAAGCTTATGTGCCCACTTATTGTTTTGTCTTGGTGATAAGCCATGTGTTTATGTTTTTCCATACTTGCCAACCCTGAAAACTCCAAAACCAAAAGTTTGTCTCGAATACAACAACTGTATGAGAAATGAGCAAGAAATTTACCCGGGAGATATTCCAGTAGATATTTGGAAAGTTTTTTCAATATTTTCCCTGGAGACTGAGGGTGAAAACTAGGAGAGTTGGCAGGTAAGCATTTCGCTGTTCACAACTGCATAGTTGTAATTGCAGTGTCTAATTACAACTGGTTGGTTTAGACTGTTTGGTTTAGAAACAGCTTTTCATGACTATTTATGCAAATTGGAAATGCTAAATGGTATAATTTTCATTGAGACGATGCAATACCAAATTATGTAGCACCCCTATTAGTGATACCTGGGGGGGGGGGGGGGGGTACTCCCTTACAAGAGCTATACGGGTATGTGCCGCCAAACGGGGTCCCGATTTCTTCCTCCAGCCGATAGAACGAGGTATCGTTTAGGAACGATACGAGGTATGATATTGGAGACCACCCAGTAAAATCTTCAGGGAAGCGACGACCCGGCATTCACGTATTGTTTTAATATATAGATTTAGCCACTGGCTAAAAGCGGAGCCTCCTGGTTTTAAAATTTTCTATGTGAATGAAAGGGATTCCCTTTCATGTGTACATGGTTTATATGGTTGTTTTAGAGTCTTCCCTTCACATGATATTCATTTTTTAAGCATAGATGACGTCATCGATGACGTCACATCACGTGACCACCTCATTTCGCTCATCTGGTGGCCTAGACTACACTACCCAAGTTTGGTTGTTTTAGAGTCTTCCCTTCACGAGATATTCATTTTTGAAGCACAGATGACGTCATCGATGACGTCACATCACGTGACTACCTCATTTCGCTCATCTGGTGGCCTAGACTACACTACCCAAGTTTGGTTGTTTTAGAGTCTTCCCTTTGTCTGTGCCTATTCACGAGATATTGATTTTTCAAGCATAGACGACGTCATCGCTGATGTCACATCACGTGACCACCTCATTTCGCTCATCTGGTGGCCTAGACTACACTACCAAAGTTTGGTTGTTTTAGAGTCTTCCCTTCACGAGATATTGATTTTTCAAGCATAGATGACGTCATCGATGACGTCACATCACGTGACCACTTAATTTCGTTCATCTGGTGACCTAGACGACACTACCCAAGTTTGGTTGTTTTAGAGTCTTCCTTTCGTGAGACATTCATTTTTGAAGCATAGATGACGTCATCGATGACGTCATATCACGTGACCAGTTCATTTCGCTCATCTGGTGACCTAGACTACACTTCCAAAGTTTGGTTGTTTTAGAGTCTTTCCTTCATGAGATATTGATTTTTCAAGCATAGATGACGTCATCGATGACGTCACATCACATGACCACCTCATTTCGCTCATCTGGTGGCCTAGACTACACTACCCAAGTTTGGTTGTTTTAGAGTCTTCCTTTCATGAGATATTCATTTTTGAAGCACAGATGACGTCATCGATGACTTCAGATCACGTGACCACTTCATTTCCCTCACCTGGTGACCTAGACTACACTACCAAAGTTTGGTTGTTTTAGAGTCTTCCCTTCACGAGATATTGATTTTTCAAGCAAAGATGACGTCATCGATGACGTCACATCACGTGACTACCTCATTTCGCTCAACTGGTGGCCTAGACTACACTACCCAAGTTTGGTTGTTTTAGTCTTCCCTTCTGTCTGTGCCTATTCACGAGATATTGATTTTTCAAGCATAGATGACTTCATCGATGACGTCACATCACGTGACCACTTCATTTCGCTCATCTGGTGACCTAGACTACACTACCCAAGTTTGGTTGTTTTAGAGTCTTTCTTTTATGAGATATTCATTTTTGAAGCATAGATGACGTCATCGATGACGTCATATCACGTGACCACTTCATTTCGCTCACCTGGTGACCTAGACTACACTACCAAAGTTCGGCTGTCTTAGAGTCTTCCCTTCACGAGATATTCATTTTTCAATCACTGATGACGTCATCGATGACGTCACATCACGTGCCCGGGTTACAGCACCCCCTTGTGGCATAGACAAAATATCCCAAATATGGTTGTCTTAGCATGTTCCCTTGAGGAGATATAATTTTTTCTTTGTATACCACAGGGTTCCCATGTGTACACGGACGCACGACGGACGGACGGCGTACGCTATAGGTTTAATACCAGAAAAATAAAGAAAAAATCATATCTCCCGAAGGGTAGCTTCTATAGAAGCCAAACTTGGACAAACTTTCAATAAGAGGAACTCTATACCGAAGTCACGTGCCCTTACGTCATCAATGACGTCATCAAAAAGATCCATAATGCCCGTGACGTTCAAAAATCAACTCGATAGTATACTATACGTTTTTCTCTTAGGTATGGTGCTCCTACAGAAGGGCATTGGAAATTCCAGAGGGGTGGGGGTCAATTTACCTGATCATTTCCATACAAATACTGTATTTTTCCTTGGAAATTCCAGAGGGGGGTTGGGGGTCACAGGATATTTTCGGGAACCACACATTGCTTAAGAAGTATGTGGGAGATAGTGGTTTATAGATTGTGGTTGCGCTGCTATGGCTGGGACTGTAGGTATGGTTTGGGCTGGGATTCGCCATGAAATTTCCTATTGATATTGTGGCACTTGGCTAAAGTGGCAGGAGTTTTTCTCTGCGAATGAAAACTTATAATAATAATACAGTGTATTATTTATTATGCAAAGAAATTTGCGGGTTTGGGGGGAGGGCAATTTCAACACCCTTCAGTGGGGGTGTGAATATTTTCTGGAACCTAAAATATTATAAATTAGTCAAATCACACTAGTGGTCTATTATCAATGCTGCATTCTGTTTGGTTGAGCTACTAGTAGGCTATATATCCCAGTGATCAATTTTAACGCGCGTTCATTGGTCGAAACGTATCACGTGGTGCATTTTGACAGGACAGATATCAGACGATATTGTCCGTCGGAAGTGATATTCGTCCTGCGAGAAATGTTTTAAGCAAAAACTGGATATTTTCTGTTTAAAAAATAATGAAAAACAAGCAACCAAGGTTTTTGTCTACGAATGTTGATGAAATACGGAAACTGGTGGCTGAGGCGACACCGGAAAACACAAAAAAGTCAACTGAATTGAACAGGCTGTGAATGTTTTGAATGGTTTACAAAGTTGTTTGTTTTTTGTTGTTGTTTCAATCCAAGTTAATTCGGTTTGACATTCGGCGACAAAAATGAAAGAACTAAACAAAAAAGTGCAAAATGACGATAAAAGAATTGCTTTACTTACCATTTTGTCGTAGCTTGGCAAATAGAAAAACAACTTGCAATGGACGATTCCAGCTATATGCGCGCGCGCTCGTCTTCATTCAGAAATGCCCAAGCCGTGTCCCACAACTACCAGAATGCAGCGCGCGCTTTTTAACAGTTTGTTCGACAAATGTCCCACATCTACCGACATGCAGCGCGCGCGTGCGTTATAGCTGGAATCGCCCATTAGCTCAACAAAAATTCAACCACTTCGAGTGTAGCTAGTCCAGCAAGCCGACTTCCAAGTTCGATCGGCAGCGCTAAATTTGTCCAACTCTGCTGCATTTCACGGCTGTAATTTATACTTCAGTTCACAGCAGAACCATTAATATAACAGTCCGGCAAGGAATTAGACCTGAAAACCCGAAACCTGGGCTAGATTTCTGTAGAAAAGTACTCGGGAAAGCACTACAACTTGTGCGTTGTAAATTTGTTTTGTGAATTCGCTCTGATTTCTTCTAGCCCCACGTTAGGGTTTGATTGACAGTTTTTGTGTCAACCAATCACAGCTCGAACAAAAATATCTTAGCCAATCACCGCTTACGATTTGCCTTTTCGCGCCATACTGCAGTTTAGTGGCTTTCTCACGTTCACAATGTTTTTTTCTCTCTCGAGTTTTTCGAGTGAAGTCGCTGGGATATAAAATAAATAAACCCCTTCTTGGCTTGCTGCAATATCGGCGGATAATGTCCGCGGATGAAAAATGGTCCTCAAAATTTCACAGTTGCCCTCGAAGCTTCGCTTCTCGGCCAACTGTTCATTTTTCGTACCATTTTTCATCCTTGGACATTATCCGCCGATATTACAGCCGCCAGAAGGGGTTTATTTAGTTAATTATATAGCCAGCTCGAAATCCCATTGTGCTGGCAGATCGATTTTTCTTGAATCGTCCAATTATTTTTTAATTGGATCGCGCGCGCTCTAATTGGACAGTTCGCGCTAAAATTGGACAGTTTGGGTTTTAACATGGATGTTATATAATTAATAAATAACAGGACTCCATGCTTGTCCAATTAAGAAAAAAATGGATGATTCCTCGGAACTCCAAATTGGACTCGGCCTGCGGTCTCGTCCAATTTTGGAGTTCCTCTGAATCATCCAATTTTTTCCTAATTGGACAGCATGGAGTCCTATTATATATACAAATAGCCTACTAGTAGCGAAAAGTGTCGGATTTGAAAGCCAGAAAATAGCAAATGGACAGAACAAAAACATTTTTTAGCAATACAAATTGACCTACTAGTGTGATTTGACTAAAACAATTATGATCCTCTCGCCCTCATGGCCTCTGAGTCAATAGTGGCCTCTGAATAGAGGTACCACTGTAGTGAGGATGCTGAGGTACTAAGATGATTACATAGCAGTTAGCATAGGGTGTTCAGGACGACTGTCTTGTGGTTTGGAGAAAATAATTTATCCACTAGTTTTGGATAATCTGGTTGGTGAATACTAAAACAATAGATTAATGGCTTTAGATTTCCATGAGCTGATCGAAGATTACTCATACGAATCTCTAGCTTTATAATCTTATTGTTATATGTGTAATGCTAGGTTCCAGAAAATATTCATCCCATCCCCCTCCTCCACAGAAGGGATTGGAAATTCTGGAGTGGTGGTGCTGTGGTGGTACCGAACTTTTTTCATGCAAATACTGTATCACAGCACGAAATGCCGACTTTACGCATTTTTTCAACAAACGAAAAAATGCGTAAAGGTTGTAGGTCATCTTTACGCATGTGTTCTAATGCGTAAATTTGCGTAAAGCAGAGAAAGCTTCTTTACGCACACGTTCATGTGCGTAAAGCTTCGTAAATACAACACCATTTTTTACGATATTTTTACGTTTGCGTAAAGGTGTGTAAAGTGAAGGACTCTACGCCACTCGCGGTCTTGTGTTATGACATGTTTACCTCTGTTTTCGCTACTCCCCTGTTGACATATCTAAACAAAACACTTTGCAAGACAAGCTTTAGATATTATTTTAATTATATAAAAAGCTTAGTAGACAAAAGCGATAGATTCCCATGCGAAATCCATTGGTCTGATTCTTAAAACTTCTAAACTTTGATTTCGTTGATTTGGAGAACCATTTGATCATAGATGAACGCGAGAGAATCAGAGAGAATTAGGCACTAGGCAAAGTTTTCAAGTTTGCCACACTGAATTTCCAGCAAAAAAATTGCTCTCATGTTCCCTTGTTTCTCCCGCGATCTCCCGCCAATATTTCTGGGAGAATCGCGAATCTCCCGCTTCTCAATCGCGGACTGAGGTTGGAATCTCTGCACTATAGCGTGAAATAATTTGCCGCCGTTTTGTTATTTCTGCTTCTGTCTAGGTTTTTTATTTGATTGACTGCAATTCTTTTGTTCTACAAAACTTTAAACTTTGCCGAAAAAGGCGCCTTTGTGTTTGGTTGGCAAAGTTTTATTTCGCTGCAAAGTGACGGTCGCATCAGGAAATTAGCTTTTCTAGCAAATTCTTACCGCAAAATCCGAAAAGTTTGTCAAGTGCGACCCCGATGGATAAAAGTGAAGCGAATACCGCGTGACTTGTATCTTGACGTCATTGACTTCACATTACCCGAAAGGCAAAGCGAGTCGAGCGAGCAGCGAAAGTCAAAGAGATTGGAGTGTCGATTGGAGTTGTTTACTACCGTGCTAATACTTTCTGCAAGAATAGTTCGCAAGACAAGATGGCGCTAAACTTAAGCGATCACTATGCAGTTCTACTAAAGGAGACAATCAAAGAAAACAGAGCTTTGAGGCAGCAGCTACAAAGAGTCGAGTTCAGAACATCGGTGTGATATCGAGCGGCTACAACAGAAGGTTGACGGCTTGTGCGACCGACTAACTGAGGAAAATGCACCTCAAAGGAATCGAGCCCCGAAAAGAAAAGTTCGTGTTCCACTCAAATGCAAGGTGAGGCTTAAGATTTAGGCTTTAGATTATTAGAAATTATTTTAAAAAGCAAGTTATTTTGACACGATGCACTGTTCAGCGCACAACAAAAAAGTTCACACATTCGGCGCGTTGGACTGGTGACTAGTGTCATGGGCACCGGTTGATCTTTTTCCAGGCTGAAAGATTGAAGCTGGTACCTACAGGCTAAAATTTTGAATAACTGAAACAACCGAATATTGCAATAGGTAAGTCCCTAGTAAGAAAGTTTGTTAGACATATTCTTGATTTGCAATCATTCCTTTGGGAATAAAATAACAAAAGCATGGCGGCCATGTTGGTGACTTGAATAAAAGGAGCAAATGAACTTTCTTTTGTTCTGCACCACCAACATGGCCGCCAGTGACGTCACATGCAAACCAAGAATATGAAGTAGAAATTTCTTTGTTGTTCGGAAGATATGCAAGGGCGGACACAAGGGCTTTAGGACCTGGGTAAGCAAAATGTCTTGATCTTTTTTCGACGACTGAAATTTGTGCTAGGGTGCGATTTTGTTATGGATGTGCACAATTAAAAGTCCCAATTGAGACTAGGCATCTTAGATAATGAAGAGTTTTTTGTGTCTCAATGCTTGTAGTATTTCCTCACTCTTAGGACTTTTAGGATGATTTCTGTATGATGTACAAAGTAATGGTGAGGATAAAAGGATGAAAACTTCCAAGAATTTGATCTCAAAGAAAGATACAAATACTGTAGTTGAATTTAAACACCAGGTTCTGGTATAAGACATATACAACCTCTCACTTTCACGCTTGAATCTGCAATTATAATTGGATAACTTAATAGAAAAAGTCGAGAATTTTCAGTCTCCAACCAAACTTGCTTTTATAGGACCTCAACAATTTTAAATAACTTATTATTTTGAATAAATGACAAGGTCACTCTGTGTAGATTACTGGATAATTGGTTATTTGATGGCGATTGATGTTTTCAGTTCGCATTTTGAATTTCACAGTTCAGAATAATAAATTACAATTGTTATGTATACTACTTAGTCTCTCCCTACAAAAAGGTTTTATCTGGGCCAAACCTTTTGTAATAAAACATTTTCTGCAACAACTTGCTGTCAAAAGACATGAAGTGTGCCCCCTAGAGTTGAATATTAATTTCATTATTCCATTATTGATTTCATTATTCAATTCAAAAATGCTTTTTCAATTCAATATTAAAAATATTAAATGTTCAAATTTTGATTTCCAAATATGTTACTAATTGTTCACCCAGCTTTCCAATGTTGAATTGAACATGGCATTTTTGGATTGAATAATGAAATGAATAATGGAATAATGAATTGAATATTCAACTCTACGGGGCCATGCTTAATGTCTTTTGACTGTAAAAGGTAACAGTTTGGAAAGCAAATCCACTGTATATATTTATTTCTTTACAGACTCACATTTTGGATACAAATTTTGAAATTCACACCACAGAGATGTTAAGTCTACGACAGCTGAGTGACAACTGACGTCATTAATTTGGGGGACTTGTCAGCTTTGGAATGGTACCATATCGTTTATGGGATAAAACCCACAAAAACTTTTTATTTCTCATGAAAATAACACAGTCACTTGTCTGTGCTCCATGCTCTTTTAGGTTTAAACTCAACTCATTGATGTTTAGTAAATAATTAAAAATACACATGAAAAAATTCTGGATTCTGATTGGCTGAGAGCAGTGCTGTTTTTAGGTAACTAAGTGCCAAGAAAGGTAACAAAGTGTAAAAATGGTTAACAGAATGCAAATTTTCTTTTGAAATACTAATAGGAATACAAAATATTTTGATCATGGCTATTATGTTAATTCGTTCATGCTCAAATTCTGTCAGGTTTTGGTTCAGATTTCAATCAAGGAAAAATGTGTGTGGTTTGTTCAGTTTTATGCAGATTTGTGAATGACTCTGAAATTTTTACATGTGTATTATTAAAAGGAAATCAATCATACAACTTTTCTCATTCAATTTGCCACTGATAGTTGCAAGTATGCATACTGGGAAAGCAGCACATATGGAAAGCAAACATACAATTTAACAAAATGTGATTTTTATCCCAGCTGCAGCAAGCATCTATCTTCGATCACTAAGAGACACAGAGGCGTCAAAGTAGAAGAGGGCACCGGGAAGAAAGAGAGAGGTGAGTTATTAAAAACTCAGACCATGACTGTGAATATGTGCTTGGTTATTCCATTTTACTCTTTAAACTGAGACAAGAACTATTACCACTGTATGCATTGCTACGCAACCCAAAAATTCAATGTTGCGATGGGTGATTGGCAGTTATTAGCCGTCAATCAAACCAAAATGCTGGATTCGGCTACTTCAACGGGTCGCGTTTTACAAAATCAACCAAAATGGTTTGAAGCTATCCTTCGGCTTCCTTTACTCAAATGTTTTGCTTTCTGGTTTAAGAAAATTGACAATAATTTTCTTGCGTGAAATCACCAATCATCCAACAGGTGAATTTTGAAGTCGTGTAGCAATGCTTGTTTAGATCTTGTTTAGGTTTATTATCTGTATCTTGTGCAAAGAGCCAATCAAAATAGCTGATATTTAACCATTATCCTGCGAGATTGCGCAGAATATCATCTGATACTTAGCCGACGAGGGATGCAGTCCCGAGTTGGCTAAAATCAGACGATATTCTGCAAAATCGAGCAGGATAATGGTTTTATTATTCAGCACATTGATAGCACAAAACCCCCCGAAAAAAATGAATTTTGTGTATTATTTACGAGCTCAAAACATCATATTTTCCTCAGAGACAGATATCGCAGGGATAGCTGTCATGTACAGAAGACAGCTATTGGCGTTCCAATGACCATATTTGGGCAGTGCATCTATGTGCTGAATAATAATTTGGGGGATTTGTTTTGGATTGTGCATTTCTTGTCAATAAGCTTTGAGTTCTGTTTTGTAAAGTCTTGGCCCATGTAAAGGAATCCACAAAAGTTTTGGATCCGGGATCCCTACCCAAGGGTCCCTGATCCCGACCCATGGATCCCAGATCCCATGCTCTGGATCCCGGATCCATCACTCTTGATCCCGGATCCCTCACTCTGGATCCTGCATCCCACACCTCTGGATCCTGGATCTCTCATTCTGGATCCTGGATCCTGGATCTCTCATTCTGGATCCTGGATCCCGTACTCTGAAACCCAGATCCCATACTCAGGATCCCGGATCCCAAACCTCAAATTTAGCTGGATCCCAGATCCCTTTACATGGGCCGAAAAGTCATGATTCTATTATCTGACACGCACAACATTGCAGGTGTATGTCTGTAGGCCTTACAACTGTTTTGATATTCTAGGCCCTAGTTATACCTTAAGCTTATCTCTATGCTGTGCTTTTCAGAAACTGGCCAGACGAATTTCAGAAGATGATGATGTGGATGACAGATTGAGGACAAAGCTTTGTAAAGTCCTCATGAGTACATTGTTCATGAGTTCTGACGAGAGTGGGTTGGACGAAGACGGAGAGGCTCGTGTTTTGTTTATTAAGCAGTTGTCATGGACTACACTTAATGACTGTGTAACTTCATTAGCCATAATTTGGCGTGAACTACTTTGTTTCAGTTCGATTTATGATACATTTTTTTAGTAAGACCTCTAGCAGAAGACTGAAGTACATATATAGAAAATGATACATAAATAGAAAAATATTGCAATTTTATGACAACGAATGTAGAACCGTTAGCACGGTTTTTTTATTTTAGTTGTTTAACAACGGCAACAGGTTGTCTTGCCATGTATCGCTATGAATGTACATAAAATATGTCATTTTAATGCATGCTCACTGGTTGTAAATACTACTGAAATGAAATGAAATGAAATGAAATGGAATTTCAATACTATGTGTCACGTTTGTTTAATGTGCTAGTAAAATATACTACAAGATGATCGTATTTACAAAGGAATAATAAAAGATTGATACAGCTGAACGGAAGCAACTGAAAAGCAAGCCGAGACCGACCGTAGATAAAACTAGTATTTACGCATATAATCGCAAAAGTGGCGCGCGTAAATACCACTTTTAAACGGATTTACGGCTGGCGTAATTCTGCGTAAAAATGACCTTTCAGCTCATTTACGTGATGCGTAAAGATAGCGATTTTCGGGGACATTACGCAGGCTTTACGCACCCCCGAATCTACTGCGTAAAGACTGTGTTTACGCAAAAGTAAAGACGACGTAAATATGCGTAAACTTTATATTTACGCAATCATTACGTTATCTTAACGCAAGCGTAAAAATGGCATTTCGTGCTGTGTATGTTTCTGTTTTTCTTTGGAAATTCCAGAGGGGTGGGGTTGTGGTCACTTTTCAACACCCTTCCATGGGTGGGGGAGGGATATTTTCTGGAAGGGCCACACAATGCCAGATTATCCAATACCAAGAGTGGATTAACAAGAGTTAGAATCTTTCGTACAGTATTTGTCCACATCACAGTCAGAAAAGTGTCTATTTTTAGATTTGAATTTCGCGCGCGAAAGTATTCGAATGCTCAGGTTCGAATGCTCGTATACCAAATACACAACAAATAGAGAATATCCCACCTTATCTTTGCGACTTTAAAGGTTTTTCGATTGATCTGCGATTTATTTTAGGCTAATTCTCACAGCTGTTTGCGTGGCGAGAAAGTGGGAACCCTGTGGATGACGAATTTTCGCGGCAATCCTAGTTCTAAAGATAGACACTTTTCTGACTGTGATTCGGGCGTACATAGTAAATATGGAAACTCTTGGTAATCCACTCTTGCCAATACTCATCTCTCCATGGTGGGTTTTGCACACAGGGAAGGTTTTATTTTATTTTAAGGGAGGAGGGGGTAGGCTCGAGTCGATTGTGCTAGTAAAAGTGGCATATTATGCTAGTAGCACTGCTCGTTTTTTATCCAAATTATGCTCAAATTATGCTCGTTTTTCAAAATTATGCTACTTTTTTTCAATATTATGCTCGACAAAAAATGGGCAAAACAGTAAGAAAGGTGTGTTTTATTTAATAACCTTTTATATTAATAAATCTCTTAGATGCGATAAGTAATACTGTGCGGGCTGCTTTAGTGGTTTTAAGTATCCGATCTCTAGCACTGTCAGCTATTTTGGGTCCTTCCAAGACCTGAAAGTTCTAGGGCTCTGCTTCGGGGGTGGAGGACGCCATTTTGTCACGTTGTCACACCTATGAAAGTGAGACTGGGAACAAGGTTTTCTAGACTTCCGGATCCGGTTCTTCCCAACAAAAAACTAAAAAACTATCCCAACTAGGCCCTAGACATCGCCGACCGTTTATTTGGAGTGCTTAAAATTATTTCTGAAGTCAATTTATCATTTACAATAAGGATATTTGAGCGTGGTTTTAGCACTTCCGGTCTTCAAAATACAAATTATGCTAGCATAATTATTCTTATTACTAGAAGTATCTATGTAGATAGTGAAGTGCTCGGAGGGGAAGCTACTCTTTGCAGAAAGTGTTTTGTTTAGGCCCCGTCCAGACGTATCCGGATATTTTTGAATCCGCAACTTTTTCTTTCCGGATACGGCTATCGTCCACACGTATCCGGTGAATTCGTAGACGAATCGGGATATTTTTGAATCCGATCTCGAGAGTGGAACTTTTTTGAATCCGATAACATTTCGGAGACATGTGGACAGTCGAATCCGGATATTTTCTGATACGAATGACTGGATTTGTCTGCGAATTCGCTGTATGCGTGTGGACGATAGCAGTATTCGGAAAGAAAACGTTTCGGATTCAAAAATATCCCGATACGTGTGGAAAAAGTTTCGGATTCAAAAATATCCCGGTACGTGTGGACGGGGCCTAATGTATAAAAATGAGGCGTCTGAATATTGTAAACAGCGCAAGAAATTTAATAAACTATTAATTAATTGTAAACATAAAATGTGATCTGAAGGCTGCCAAAACAAGCAGATTCTAACTGTTGTTTTGTAGCTGCTCCAGGAATGTTTCTCAGTTCTGACGAACATTTCAGAAAACAGCACTCTTTTTACAATTAAATGTCTGCTTGCTCTGTTATGAAACAAAGTTTTTTGTTTACTTTAATCCTCTAACAAATCAACATTAGACGTGAACAGTTGATCCAATGGTTCTGCACAGTGATTTGATTTCTGAACAATATTTGCAATCTTCAGTTATCCAAATGTATGAGGGGTGTAGACAATTGCACAATAGTAAATATCAATGAACACATATGTTTCAGGAATAAGGTAGAGGTCAAAAACAAGCAGGATTTGCAATTGCAGTAGCTTGGTTTCTTGTGTTGGTTGAATATTGTTGCTGCACAGCCATTTTCTTGATTCAGTTCTGGCATTGTTTCAAACGAGTAATAATAACAGCATTATACTTTTCATGCACGAGATACAGCATCGAACCAGTTTTTTCACATTATTTTACCAAAGCCAGACATTTTGTTGTTGACATAATTATTTCCATAACAGACACTGGTGTCCTTCAAGTTGATGTCTATGCTTGGTGTTTCTGACACTCAGTAAACTGCTTCCAAATCGTCTGCTGATTGTCTCCAATTTGTTCCCGTTGTTCATAAAACGCAATAACATGGCCCCTTGCTATTATAATTGCACAACAACTTCTTGCTCATATCCATTTTAAAGCTTGTTTGGATTACCAATAACAATTAGTTTTGGTTCCTGTGACAGTTGTTTTCTCTGCAATGATAATAAATGATGTCTCTCCCTTGTTTTGTTGCTTGCTGTAGAAATGGAGGGTTCCATGTAGATTATGTCAAGTGAATCAGTTTTCACATAAATCAGTGGATGGCAACTTGCAACCACTGAAGAGTATGTTGTGCCGGTTGCTTAGAGGGGTAATTCGTTATGACTCTAGGATGGATCTACAAAAAATGAAAAAATGAAAAAATAATTAAAAAAGAAGAACAACAACAACAACAAAATATTCTATTATCATTTACTTACCTGGACAAACACGTTAAATGATATTGCATAAAGGGTGCGCTATTTTTGGGAAAATGTTTTCGCTTGGTACTACAGCAGCTTACTATGAGCTGCTGCCTGGTAATGTACTCAGCTTTATTACTGGTTTGTACTACAACAGCTTACTATTAGCTGCTCATCTATATTGGTTAGCTCTCAACTAATTGATTTTATTATAATATGCACAGCAAGTTGCTTGTGCTATGATTTCAAGTCTATTTTCCTCGTCTAGACGATATTGTAAGCTTGGTGCTGATTTTAAGCCAGATAATCGCTGGTAGGTCATTGGTTCTATAACACAAGAAGATAAAGCCTTTACTCTGCTTAAACCAACATATGAAAGACCAAAAGTGGTTTCTTTCTTTCCAATATCAACCCAGGCTTTTGGTAATGTCAGGCCTTGGCTTTTATGGATAGTTATAGCCCATGCAAGTTTAAGAGGCAACTGCTGCCTTTCATGAATGCCATCTGCTAAATTAGCTGTCACAGTTATAGGGCATATTGGCACACAAGATGGAGTTGTGACACTAATAGATGGTCCTCTATAGTTATCAAATTGAATAATTACTGCAATAGGTAAATCAGGAGGCTGATGATCTGTCTGATAGATTATATCTTTAACAATTCCTGTAGCTCCATTACAAAGACCAACACTAGGCCATAAATTCATGGTAAGCATTATTTTAGCACCCTTTGCTAAAAGAATAAAAGGTTCTAAACCTGACATTTCATCAGATTTAACTTTTTTTGCCAGTGCCGAGGAATGACGACCATTAATATTGGCAATAGTTTCCCCAAGTTTCTTGAGTTGGTCAAAATTGTAATTACCAACTTCATCATTACTGTAGAACAACCTTGTTGCATTTTCAAACTCCTCTATGTCTGAAAGTTTTACTGGTTGGCGGGTTAACAACAAGTTCCAGTCTTCAACAGTTGATTCACCTTTGCGCAACCGTGAAAGTAAATCACGGAATTTCACTTGATCTGGGTCAGAGCCCTGAACACGCTGATTGACGGTGAGTTTAACAACTTTATCAAACATTCTGTATGCAAGATAACCCTGTTCGCCAATACTATTACTTGGCTTAGCATGGTAAAGGTGCTTGTCACCTACAGGTGGCAACTGACCAGGATCTCCTGTCAAAATTATTGAAAATCCTCCAAATGGCTGATCATAATGACCTGTCACTTGTTTACAACGTTTGTCTATCCAACCAAACATAACTTGGCCTAACATTGAGTACTCATCAATGATTATGTACTCTATACCCTTAAGAGCTTCTTGTAATCTACTCAAGCTTTGTCCTGCAAGGTCTTTGTGACCTCTTGGTCCAACAGGAAGTTTCAAAAGGGAATGAATAGTAACGCCTTGAATGTTAAATGAGGCTTTGCCAGTTGTGGCAGTTATTGCACACTTGTGTTTTAAAAGTCCACGAACTGCATTAATGAGATAGCTTTTTCCAGTTCCAGCTACCCCATTTAAAATAAGGCATAGGGATTCCTTGTTGCTTGAGAAATCCTCAGAATGGGACTTTATAATATTATATGCTATGTCTTGCATTTCACTAAATGTAGCAGTATCAATAGTTTCATAGTTTGGCTGAACATTTGAAATGCTCTGTTCCTTTTTCATTTTCACCCAGGTTGGCATTTCACCAATCTCTTGATCAGTATAATTGCTCCTGTCCTGGTGCCAGTCATATTCTTCATCTGAACCATCATGGGAATTTTCAAATGGAGTGTGAAGGTCACATAAGATCATCCATTCCTCTCGGATATTAGTATCATGTTCCAAAGGATCTGTTTCATCATCTTTATCTTCCTGGCTTTTGATAACCTCTTGAAGTTTGTCAAACCAATCTGGTACAATTTTATGTGCATATGCTGTTTCAAGGAATTCATGCCATTTTTGGATGAAAGTGTCATTTGTTGGTTCTAAATTATCCCATGCATTATCTTGTGATATCTCCCAAGGCTTGTATCTTATCAGCTGATATTTACAATAGAGTGGGAAATTTGGACCTCTTGGGTTTGAGGAGTATGTAGGGAAAACCCTTGGTATAACATTATTAGACTGTTTAGTAAGCTTCTTATTTACAACTTTGTACTTAGTTGCAAATTCTACAAAATTGAGGTTACGTATTTCTAGGGATTTGTCATAATCACCTCGATTAGCATAAACATCTAGAAGGGAATTCTCTGAGCAAGCCTGCCCTTTGTCATCAGATGTTTTCTTTAACTTGCGAGACCCATTTAAACTAACAGGTATGACATTGAATGATGAACTGTAAAATTTCAAGGAAAGCAGGTGGTGCATTATCTCTTGTGCAGCATAATCTCTTTCACCAAGTGTTTTCATGATCACCTTTTTGATGGCTCTATGAGGACTGCTATTACTTGCTGCACTATTAACAATGGTATTAAATGCTGTTTTTAGCAGTGGTGAACGGGGTTCACCTTTAGCAGCATATTTGGTGAGGTATTCCACACAGGCATAGTGATCAATAACTACTTGAATATCACAGTTTGCTCGCCAGGTTTGCAACTGAAGTTGTTGATTGCTGTTTAAACGGGAATCATTTCTCGCAGTTACAATTTTAGCTCTGTATTGGGTTTCATTACTCTTGTTATGAACTGGTTCAAATACTAATTTAGTTTGGGGGCAATGCTCAATGGGGAAATTAAACCGGCATTTCAATTCCTTTTCATTGTTTCGTTTTTTAAGACAATAGCCAGTGCTACACCGAGTGTGACGTTGAACCATGTTTAGTAAATCACAATAATCTGAATTCATATCACATTCTAGAATGTCTTTGTACTTCTTTTGGCAAGGATGGGTGTCTGGTCTTATCCACATATCTTCTTCTGGTGGATTAGGATTGATGGTGGTGAGCAACCAATCTATGTACTGACATGCTCTCTCAGCAGCTTTATTTCCAGCAGCTATCTCTTCATCTAGAGTTGTAATATCTTCACTATCATGATCATGTTCATCTTTGTATTTCTGGGCTAAAAATCCCTTTAGTGCAATCTTAGTAAGGTCACATAAGCCTGGGTCATTTTTCAACTTAGCGGTTCCATGGCAGTGAATACTACCCCGACCTTGGTACTCATACCTGTACCAGTGCCACTTAGCATCAAGAGTATTGTATAGCCAGTGTTTGATAAAGCTGTCTAGTCGTTGAGTAAAAAACCAGTCAACAATATGTGGATTGTTTATGACATTATGCCGCCTCTCTGTACTAGTGCTATTGTCACTCCCAAATAAATCATGCAACTCTGGCCAGTGCATATCAGCAGAGGAAAATGTGAAAAAGAATGTTGGTGTACCAACAGTAGTCACAATGGCTTTGAGGTCTTCTCTAATCTTATGCCAATAAGCATTTGTGCCAGAAATGTTTCCAACATATCGTGAAACTTTGGACATAAAAGCTGCAGAGTTATTATTTGCTGCCATCTCTTGTAACTCATTGATTGTCAAATGAGCCTCACCTGGGTTTTGTTTCAAAAATATCCCACTTTGCTGTAAGGTTCGCTTTCTCTGGATCATGTCGAAAGCCCAGTATGAAAACCTGGGGTGGCTAGCAAAGCGATAAATCCAATTGCCATCAATATTTTCAGCAAATTTTAGTAAATGTTTGACATTTTCATGAAGTGATACATCCCTGACAGCTGATGGATTAGTAGGATCACCTTTCCCATCAGGAAATAATGTCGGGAATGCCATAGTGGCAAGAAATGGTGTATTATACTCATTTATAGGAGCATCATCATGAGAGGGCCAATTCATTGGCTTGTCTGCAGAGAGTTGATTCTTAATTGCATCCAGTTCTTGCTGTTGCTGTTCTCCAACTGGTAGAAAGCTGCTCATTTCTGTTGACTTATCATAAACAACATCATTATCTGAATTTTCACCTGTGGGTCCCCGATCAGGCTCACTAGTTTCATCTAATAAAATATCATTGTCAGACTCCACAGTCAAAAGGTTTGTTGGGATACCATTATTTGGTAAACAATTCAAAGCATTGTAATCAATACTAATATCTGCATAATATGGATTATTTTGTATTAGCCACAGCAATGCATTATGTATTTTCTGCTTTCTCACATTTATATCTTTAAATGTATTATCCTTTCCTTTCACTTTCACTATAATAACAGATAAATCCTTTGGATATCTTGGCAAAGTAGAAGCAAGTTCCTTTACATTTTGTGGCAAATTGATACAATGTCCAGAATAACCTCTTTGACCACCAGGTTTTATATATATTCTCATGATAGGCAAGGCACGAGCAATCAGCATTTCCTCAATTTGAGTCAACCCTTGCAATTCTTGTGGTACTGGGCTGGGTATCATTGTATTTTCAATAGAAAATGCCTTAGGGATCTGCTTGTCCCTTGTACACCGTGTACAAATGTAGGAATTAATTGTTTTTAACTTTCCTTTGACTGGCCAAGCTTCTTTGCAAATGTTACATTGATTCATAGAATATTGTAAAGAATCATGAAATTTTTGCATGTTAGATTTTGCCCAAGGCTGCTCATGCAACGGACCATCTAATGTTGAGTTGTAATTTTTTAAGTAGTTTTGCTGCTGTTCAGATTGAGAGGCCTTCAGTGATTTCCTTTCTAAATTTGTATCATTAGCATCTCTATTTTTCCTTGGTCAGATTTATCTTGCTGCAAGTTGACATAACTGTCAGTTTGATCAATGGCTACTTGATGTACATTTTGTTTCTGATTTGCCAGCTTTTTTGCCTGATACTGCTTCCTTCTTTTTGCCAGTCTCATTTCTCTAGCATCTGGGGTCTCGCAAGACATTTTAGCCCTTTTTTGGTCTCTTCCCTTTGCCAGTCTTCTTTCTCTGGCATCTGGGGTCTCACAAGACATTTTTATTTTCCAATATTCTCTTTTCTTTGCTAGTCGTTCTGTCCTAGCATCTTTGGTAACTAAAATAGTTGATTTAAAACTTCTATTTGGACTTTTGTCACTTTGGACAGCTGAAACATAATGCAATCCATTAATATATCCTAAGTAAACTGCAGTGCATTCTGCACTTAGAGCATCTATCCCAGGTGTTATAACTTTTGCTGGTGACTCTTGGGTAGAGTCAGTTATATGTATCACACAGTTAAAAGCATTGGACACTGCTTGTATAATAAGGTTATCACACCATGTCTCCGGTTTGGACATTTCTGTTATGTAACTTTGCCAAGAGTCACCCCCAAAACTTTCTACATAGAGCTCTGGATGATTATTTAAGTGATTCACTCCTGTGAGTCTAATATCATGATGTAATTCTGGATCGCCATATATTTGATGTGAAAAGGCACGGAAAAAGCATGCACCACCGCCGCCCATGTCAAGAGGTTCTAAACCAATCAATGATAGCTTTTGGACCAAAACATTCCAAGGTAAAATGCTTTCTTTACTACAGCTATTACAATCCATACCTCCTTTTAAATTCTGGAATTCAGAGTTTGTTTGTCTAACATGAGAACTGAATGAATAGCCATTGCTTTTGAAAGAATGGTCAAACTTGGATCTACAAAAATATGGCATTACGTTTCTAGCCAGGCAATAAAATTGGCTGAAGAATTGAACACTTCTGTTTTCAAAAACTACAAAATGCTGTTTGTAGTTATTAGCAAGAGCACTCAACTTTGATGACTTAGGGGCAGCTTTTTTCAGCAGAAGTTTAATTCTACTTCTCAATTTTCTTTTGCTTAATAGCTGCATTAGTTTTTTCACAGGAAGTCTAGATGGAGCACGATCCCTAATTTTCTTTGTTTGTTATCTTTAGTGAGTTTTCTAGCAGTACTTCTGTAGTAATTTTGCATGCTAGTATTTCTGATTTTGCTACACTGTTCAGCATGTTTGTCACAGGAATTAGACATACAACTACATGTACCTGAGGTCACCACAGTTTTCAAAGTTGTGTTTTCACTGGTGTCAATTGACAATTTGCATTGGGGCTCATTGGCCCATTGTAATTGATTTGTACCCAACTTGGGCTCATTATTATCTTCCCGCCATGTTAGGCATTGGGTTAGTTTGCTAGGCTGATTCTTTACCCAAAGCCATACAGCCATCAGACTATGGGGTTTGGACTGTTCATTTGATCCCATACGCCACACAGTCCATAGGCGAAGGGCTAGATTGTATAGTTTTGTAGGCTGACTTTTTACCCAGAGCCATACAGCCATCAGGCAGTGGGGTTTGGACTGTTCATTGAATCCCATACGCCACCAGTCCATAGGTGAAGGGTTAGTTTGTATACCCGCTGTAGTAGTCGGGTTGAATTGAATACCCGCTGTAGTAGTCGGGTTTAATTGAATGCCCGCTGTAGTAGTCGGGTTGAATTGAATACCCGCTGTAGTAGTCGGGTTTAATTGAATGCCCGCTGTAGTAGTCGGGTTGATATGGCAATCCCACACCGGGGATGATAATCCCTCCAAGTTGGAGGAGACCTGATTATTACAGGCAGCCCCCAATAGATGGGGAGATTTGGCAAAGCCAAACGTCTTGTGTTCTTGTTCGACAGCAACAACTGCAGCCATTGATGGTCGTCCGTTCGAAACTCGCTCTAGAACTCGGGAAAACGGCAGTGAAAATGTTCTCACACCAGTGAAAAATACGCTTTGAAAGCTGCGATAACTTGTTAAAAGGTAATTGAGGCAATTCATAGCTTTAACTTACCGATTATCTCAGACAAACTTCCCCAAAAACATCCACATCGAACAGCTAGCCCACGAGGAAAGAAATCTACCTGTGCAAAGGAGCACGGGAAGGCGTGCCAGCGAACCCAAAATGACACTCGCCGATCAGAAAATAATCGTACTGCGCATGCACCACAGGTACAAGAAAACAAGAGGCTGCAATCAGGGTTTGTAAAAAAGTATAAAAACAAATGTAAAGCGGTATGTAATGCATACTAACGTGCAAATGAAGGCAAGATTAGACTTGCTCTCCGCTCGCTGCGCTCGCTCCGAGCAATTATGTTCGTTTTGACAAATTATGCCCAAAATTATGCTAGCACAAGCGACTCGAGCCTAGGAGGGGGAGAGGAATTTTACCAATTGTTTCATATTGTGTTGGTCCTCCCTTGCATTTTTGTATAAAGAAAAACTTCTATCCCCCCCATCTGCAGCCCGGGGGCCGGGGGGGGGGGGGGGGGGGGGGTGACTCCCATATTTTTTGGTCGGGGATGATCGTCGTATCTTTTAGGTGTTAAAATCACGGTGGTTTGGTCTCTTTTAGGGGTGATCGTGATCTTCACTAAATTTTAGGGAGATTTGTATCTTTAAGGGCTAAAATCCGTGTAAGAAAGAGAGATTATTCGATGAGAAGGGGGGGGGGGGGGGGGGGGGGGTGACTCCCATATTTTTTGGTCGGGGATGATCGTCGTATCTTTTAGGTGTTAAAATCACGGTGGTTTGGTCTCTTTTAGGGGTGATCGTGATCTTCACTAAATTTTAGGGAGATTTGTATCTTTAAGGGCTAAAAACCGTGTAAGAAAGAGAGATTATTCGATGAGAAGACGATAAATTAGAAACAAACACGGAAATTTCTTGATGGGTATCTTTCACCTGTTACCTGTGTTCTTCGCGCCTACTTGGCACATAAGACCTCATCTTTTAGGGTATCTTTTAGGGTAATAAATTTTTTGAGCCACGTCATGGCCCGCCATGTATGGTATCTCTTAGGGGTGGAACTGAAAATTTCCGACGATCATCCCCGACTAAAAAATATGGGAGTCCCTCCCGGGTCTGCAGGGCTCTAGGAAAGGCAACTCTCACCTCACCTTGGTATATGTTTTGTTCCAAGCCGTCTGAGAAAACTATGCATCATGAAATCAAGTGTATATATTTAGTAGTTATGAACTAGAATGGTTTGACCTGCCCACAAAAAGCTGCTAAATAGGTATAACCCTCTTTTTATGCCCACATCCCCCTAACTTTTCTAGATTTCTCTGCTCATTCATGATGGGTATTTTCTGGGGTGGCACATTTTAGTAAAAATACACTGAACATGTAATAATATAATACACATAGTATGTATATGTTAAAATATTAGCGCATCTTTTGAGCGGAGCACCATACATAAGGAAAAGTGGTATCAGAATTCAGACCATCAACTCGCTTTTGAGTGGTTCCAGAGGTTTTTGTCAATTTCAATGACGTAAACAGTGACGTCATGTCACGTGACTTTGACAATAGACAGGTATGAATCTAAAGACAACTTTTGCCAAGTTTGGTCGTTATTGGAGCTTTCCTTCTGGATATATGATTTTTTCTTTTCATTCCTGAATAAAACGTATAGTGTAATTCCGCGTGTGTATGTATGTATGTATCGCGGCGAAACACGAAGCAGTAGATACCCATCTTCACAAAATCTCTAACGCTCCAAAAATATTCACAATTGCCTACACTGAAACATAATCGGTTGAAAAAGAAATATGAGAAATATTGTTGTATTTAGTGTAGCAGCTGTGAATTAATAATTTTAAAATTTCTGAGGCGAAATCCAAGATGGCGGACGCTTATACCAGGGTCTAAATCCCTCGGAAAATCCCGTGGTCTAAACCGAATCTATCGGAGTGTATGTTCCCTGCTACTTTGTATTTCTTTTTATTCACAAACAAATTAATCGATAGTGTCGAAATGCAACAAAATTGGCAATGCGTTATCGTGCGCCAGAAACCACAGGTGGCCCAAGTTCAGTATTTGTACTTTGTGGTGTCCAGATCCCTTTTCTGTTGGCCGCGCGTGACGGTTCGTCGATGTTTTCTGTCAATCCTACAACAGTCAAAAAATGTGTTCAAAAACTAAGTTAAGTAAAAAATATCGTATAAAAGTTACTTGTTTTATGTTGTGAAATTCTTTAACATTGTCCACGTGAACGTATATAAGGGATAAGGGAGTGGTCATTATTTAACGGGGGGTGGGTGGGGGTGGGGGGGGGGGTGGGGGGATGGGCCGGCATTTTTTTCAAACCCGGGGCCCAAAGATTTACCCCCCTAAAATGCAAGCCCAAAAATTTTGACCCCCTCAAATGATAGCCCAAAAAGATATGACCCCCCCTCTCGTAGTGTTACTGTTATGCCATGTGAATAGAAAAATCACAGTTTTTTCGAACTCTTAAAAGAGTTGATTGATCCACTCAAAACTGATAATCACCCTTGAACTAAAGTATTAGGATTCGTGGGAAAGATCGGACATTATCAACGTGTGTTACTATGCAGTTAGGGACGGACTGATGCTACTATAGCATCCGGAACAGTTCGGGTTTTTGGTCACGCGATTTTGGATTTTCGCTACTATGAAGATATTCAGATTCATGATTCTATTTCTTATCCAAGTGCTCTTTGGTGTATCAGTACAGAGCCTTGTGTTTGGAATTTGTAAAAATCTGCACAATTTGTTAAAAATCTGTTGCGCGCTAAGCGCGCCGCGATTTTGAAAATCAAACTTAACGCGGTTAATGAAATTATCATTTCTGGGACACGAAAATCACGCTGAAGAAATGGAGTCACGGAAGAAACATAATAGAAAATTTCCAAAATTAAACATAGTCCAGTACGGTGTTTTAGTTTGTAAATGCCACACCAAAATATCCTCTTTGCGCGTTAAGCGCGCTGCAAATTTTTGACATATAAGTTTAAAAAATGGGAAAAGTCCAGGAGTAATGAATGAGAACTTGGTGTTTAACAATTGGGGTTCCTGACATTTGCTAAACCTTTGTTTACTGCTGGCTGATAGTAAATTTACTCAATTTAAAAAAACATTTTAATATAATGTTGTAGATGGCGAGCAAGCAGCGCGAGCCGAACAAAAAAAACTAGTCTTTTTATAAGGACGTCGGGTTCCCTAAAAAGCAGTCAGGAGACAATCAAGTATCAAATGGTCCGTCCCTAATGACCAGCTTTCACGTTTCACGAATCTCTAGGCCTGTAATCACGAGTCACGTAAGAGAAATTCGTAAAATCACGGGTCACGAGGGCATGAGATTTCCGCGGATCACAGCAATAATTTTCCTGTTTTCACGAACGCAGCAAATTTGGGGTGAATCACAGAGAACCCCTTCACCACTCTGTCCTCCTACCCTACTAACCACCGCAGTTGTTCTATTTCCAAAGGTAAAAGTTGAATTTCAAAATAGTTGATAGAGACTTCTAAGATTGCGCGGGTCGAAGCATCTTTAATAATGCTTTGTAAACTTTCATTTTGCTCAAGCCTCAGGCAGTGGCGAGGGCTGACCAACTGAGTAGTTTGCTTGTATGTTTCCCGATGCGCGCGTAGTTTGCTTGTATGATTTACGAGGTGAATGAAATTCTCATTTCTGAGAGACGAAAATCACGCTGAAGAAATGGAGTCACTGAAAAAACATCATAGAAATTTTCCAAAATTAATCATAGCCCAGTACGATGTTTTAGTTTCTAAGTACTACACCGAGCATCCGCTTTTTATGCGCGCAAAGCTAGTAATGTTATTTATTGTTGTAGATGGCGAGCGCGCAGCGCGAGCCGACCAAAAAAACACTCTGTTTACAAAGGCATCAGGTACCCTAAAAGCAGCCATCAATGTCACCCTGTCTAACAATCAGCGACCAAAAAAATTTGCCCCCCCTCAAACGTAAGCCCAAAAATTTGAGCCCCCCCCCCTAAATCGGCGCCCAAAAAATCAAAGCCCCCCATATATTTGCCCCCACCCTTAAATAATGACCACTCCCTAAGGAGAAGAGGGCAGTTCTCGTTGAAAAGCGAAAAAAACACCCTAAACATGCTTGAATTCGCCCTATAGATTTCACGTGGACAATGTTGAAGAATTTCAGAACATAGAACAAGTAACTTTTATATGATATTTTTTACTTAACTTATTTTTTGAACACATTTATTGACTGTTGTAGGATCGTACAGAAAAACATCGACGAACCGTCACGCGCGGCCAACAGAAAAGGGATCTGGAAACCACAAAGTACAAACACTGAACTTGGGCCACCTGTGCACAAACCAATCTCGTACCCAGAACAAGTCATCTTTTGGCCAGCGGCAAGATTCAGATTCGTGGCTCTTGGGGAATGTAAATTTGTGAGCATGCTTGGAAGGTCAAGAGCACTACGATCTCGAACCGCGGTTTATGACAAATTGAGAACATTTTTAAAATCGGAAGCCGGGATTAACAAAAGCGATTCCCCTAGAGTTCTGAATCTTGCCGCTCTGTAGGAGATTGTTTAGAAACAAGATTCCAACATGTTCTACCAAGAGAATTCTACGCAATTCAATTTACGCCTCGTTTTCAAGCCAGTAGTTCTGGTTGGAATCGCCCAAAAACTTTAATCAAGTAAAAAAAATACTTGCAGTTCTCGATGCCATCCTACTGGGGCGTATCCAATCGCCTAGAAACATGTCTACACCATGTAAAACGTTCACATGTCCCCACACATGATGAAAGGGAAACGTAACTGCAGATCGAACATGAGAGATTAGGCTAAACAGAACTATGTTAAGGGAACCGGCGCGCGTGTGTTAGGGAGAGTGCGAGTTTATAGTTGGAGTTCGGAAGGTTGAGAGAGATAATAGCTCTGCGATATCAGGTTGAGGTCTCCTTTTGGTAGTGCCCTGTACATTACAAGTATATCCTGGGGCCGGTTCCTAGAAGGTCAGTTAAGAGTTATCTGTAGATAAACGCTTATCAAAATCCTATAACCATGGATAACTTTATCAACCTTCAGGAACCGGCCATTGGAAACTAAGGAGCTTGGTTACTTTAACGAAAGATACTTACAGGTCTTTCAAAATAAGATAAGGGGATTTCATATAAAGCAAGTTTCGACAGCGAAAGTTTCTATCAAAATTGTGATAACAGGCGGTGTTGTGTGGATTTTTGCGACGCCCATTGTAGCCCTGAAAGAGGCCCTCTCAGGGGTAAATTCCGACAAGCGACACCTTTCCAAAACAGCGATGGACGACGAGCCATTCTATCAAAATATTAACAGCGACTCTAGCAAAAGCCTGCGAAATCGTTACACGGTCTGTTTTGAAACGTAGACTAGCGACACGGTGACCCCCCCCCCCCTGGACCCCCCCCCCCGGTTTCTGCAAAACTCCAAACACCCAAGCCTGCGGGGGTGAAAGCCGGTTGATACACAGCAGATATATTCGTAATCCATTCGCTATTACGGCTTTCTGATGACAACCCAAATACAAGGAGGAAACTCACATATTTTAAAAAAGTAGATCGTCACGGATTTTACCTCGATTTGATAAACAGACTAATAGGACTCGCGGATGCGAAGAAATCTTTCTTTATTATTCTTTAATCAACAAGCGGATTCTACGATGTTGCCAAGGAAAATTGTCACACATTCACTGGAATTTTTTAGCCAGGATTATCTCGGGAATTATAGGATTTTAGAAGCGGGGGATATTTCCCAAGATTCCTAGCAATCGTGCAGTACAGGTGCAAAACCCACACAGGCCGAGCTGAGTTGTACATCAACAAGCAACTATGGCAAACCAAACTGAAGGTGCGTGAAATTAAAGTTTTTATGCACTAATAAACTATTTATACCGTAGCCAATAAGTTATAGGTCTAGTCTAGCAATGAGTTAGCCATAAAAAAGTTTTAAGGTCTCTAACGTAGCGGAAAATTATTGTTGTAGGCTTCGCTTTGACCCAGCAAAGGAAAGCTCTGATCTTTATGACCCTCGGCGATAAACATACCGCTCCTTTTATTATTTCTTTATTATTTCCTTTCTCCTTCGCAAAAATTAGGAATGGAAGCCTTTGTAAAAAGATTGTAGTGAGCGCTCGACGATTCTTCGTGTCAAGTTCTTAGAAATGTGGTTACATAGGAAGAAAAAAATAAGAAAATATTATAAAACAATCCCGCTGTTCAGGCTCTTGTGCGATTCATTTCGCGCGCCATTCGTTTTTGAGTAAGCGCCGAAATATCGAGGTTTTTTTTTCATTAAATGCTCTAATGCGATGATGTGCGAACGGAAATTGAAAAGTCTGTGTAAGATTTATCTATTTTGCTTGAATTTCATGCGGACAAAGTGCTCAGGTGTAATAAAATAGGAGACCTGTTTTTCTGGAAACACACAATTACATTGGGTTTCATTGGGTTTCTATAAAGTATTGTGGTTTGGCGGTTAATCGTTATTTTAACGCACGTATTGTATGTATTTCTTCTTGAGAGCTGTAAATTTACATATTTTAAGCACAGTTAATGTTTACAAGTTAAACGAATTAAAATAAGAAGAATTCCCTTTAGTATTCACAGCGGTCTAAAGTTGAAAACAGAATTCGAGAATTTGTAAATATATTTAATTTGAATATTTCTATCGCGAAGAGTATCACCGAGTATTTTTGCAACAATTAATTATTTTCAATCTAGATCTTCGTGACAAGGAAACTGTGTTTTCGCTTCTAGAATTAGGATAAAGCTACCCGAATGTGACACCTTTGAAGACAATGCGGTCAGAATATTTAACTCTCACTCGAATTAAATTCGAGACTAAATTCAATTTTCAAGAGCACAGTTATTGCCCTTATGGGAGGACTAGACTTGTATATAGGGTGTAATTTTATTCTATTTCAAATGTAACATTTGGCGCTCTTTTTTTTTCATCCTATATCACTTAAATACAGAACGCTCAATCGAAATTGAGAAATATTGGAGACTTAATTCTCAAATAAGAGCAAAAAGCTATTTCCCTGACGCGAAAGACCAGACTATTATATAGACTGTCTTCATTCTATTTTAAATTTAAATATATTGCTAGTTTTTCCCTTTCTGTTTAAATATCCGATAAATACGTAAAGTTATCTTCTATATATAACACTTGGCTACAGCCCAGCATTACGGGCGGATTTAGGAAAAAATCTGACGTAGCTCACTAACATCCATGACCAATAAATGATAAAAAACTAAAATAGTATAAACTTCCTGAAAACTGGCTGTAGCAATTGCTACAGTAGTATACATCCGCCGAGGTAAAAAAGGCAACAAATCGCTCATCTTGTCCTGCAAAATTGTTGCAAAACGAGCTGAAGAGTGACTCTAAGCGTTTTACCACCCGACCAAACAACTTGTCTGAAATCAACAAGTCGGCATGTTGCATTTTGGAAAATACCGACGCCTGATTGGTCAATGCCACAAGCTGTGACGTAATCCGATACAAACAGACATGTCAGATCGTAAGGGGAGGTAAAACGAGCAACAAAAACGCTCGCAGCTTGTCTCACAACATTGTTGCAAAACGAGTTGAAGAGCGATGCTGCGCGTTTTACCACCTGACCAAATAACTTGTCTTGCAACAAATTAGCATTTTGCAAGTTGAAAAATAGTATTGCAGAAAGTAGTCCGTCCTACTTTTTGCAACAAAACTTATCGTTTTACTCGTTTTACAACCGCGAAGGAGTATTCCAGTAAGTATTCCACTATTTCAAATCATGAGCTTTTGACTATTTCGAGCTTTCATAGCGTTTGTATGATAAATTTCTGCTAAAATGAAAATTAAAAACAATGAACTTTTTTGGTATCGAAGCGGCGAAGCCGGGCACTATGAGCAGGGTGAGTCGATTCCTTTAATACTCATCATACCCATTCAGATCCTGCATCTGTGGCGGTTAGTTCTGTCTGGCGACCCAAGCGGGGTTGGTTACTAAATCGTTATGCATTTGCTGCCATTGACCGACCAATACTCCCGTCCGATCCGGTCGCGTGTGTGACCGGGGAGATGGGTGAGGTCACGAAAGGTCACGTCTCGCTGTAAACATTGTCACATCATGCGCTAGTCGTCACGTCAGACTAACTCGCCCTCGGTCGGACTTGCCTCCCCCCTCGTTATCTTGCCAAAACCGTATGTCGTGGTTACTTCCGTTTCTCTCGCGCGCAGAGCGACATTAATACTTCATCCTACCCATTCAGATCAAGATAATTTCACCAAAAATTGTCTATGGTCTCCTTGCCGACTTTTCCAAAACGTCCTTATTATAGGAAATCTCCTTGCCTTAATTGGAAGATCTGTAAGTCTTTTTCTTCATTTCTTTTGGGAAAAGAGTAATTCACGAAAACTTGCAGATACTCGAGAAAGCGCTCTTGGTCGCCATTTTGTTTCATTCCTGGGCGAGGGGCCTGATACGAGATTTAAAAAACGCAGGCCGCCCGCTATGATTTGTATAAAAACGACACACTCTGTCTTGTTATTGAATGAATTGTGTTGCTTTCTGTAGATGACAAATCTAACCCGACCGACAATCGAGGCATTTGTGACTATGTTTTGACGTTCGTCTCCTTCGTGTTGGTTGTCTGTACGTTTCCACTTTCTGTCTGGTTTTGTCTCAAGGTAAGGAAACAGCGGTGTAGTCAGGTATGCTGATGTGTCAACCGTAGATTGAATAGCACCCTTTTTCTGTGAACCAATTCATCTCTGGTTGGCACGTTAATGACAATGGATGACGTTAGCGTGAACAGCGCTATAGGCTGTTGAAATGTATGTACCCACAGTTGGCTACCCACTGGCCAACTGTGGCGGCCCCTTACATAAAAACTCCGAAAACAAATTAAATGCATGCATGTTGTGTTGATAGCGTAGGAAAACGTCAGTATTGAAGCCGTTGGCTTCTTCTATCTTCTGCCTATCTAAACTGTCAACGCAGCTCCTACGCCATCAGTATGGAAGGGTCATTATAGAAGCTATCGGAAGACCTAACCCTATAGGATTGATGCACCTCAGTGAAAACAATGGAAACACAAGAATATAACGAGAATACAATAGAACAATAAGGTGCATCTAGCCAATAGCGTTAGATCTTACGAGCACCTGCTACATACTGGTACGGAATAGATTGTCGTTTTTGCTGAATGCACTTGGGAGGACTGGGTCGAGACGCCATATCAAGATAGTTCCCTTGAAAAAGTGTCGACATTCTCCAACTTCCTTATAAGGAAATATCTGCATACCATATTTGGAATCCCCGTAAGTTTTTCACTATTTCTATTGGCCTAGAAAGCTTAAAACTCAACCAAAACACAAATATACTCGAGGAAAGATGCTATGTGCATTTTCCACTGTGTTGCTCACGGTCAAGAGCCTGGCAACAAGGTAGACAAGATACCACAGGAAGCCCGGTCAGTCTCTAGAAAGGCGACGCTGCTATCTTGATATGGCACGGGCTAGCTGTGGTCTATTTTAGCATGGTTACCAAGCCAAGATCCAAGTCAATTATTCTTCTATGAGACGTGAATGGAATTTTGTTGACCGACGACCGGTTAGCGCAGTGGTAGACCGCCGCGCTTATTTGAGGGAGAAGGTGCTGCCTTTGCTTTAATATCTGCAAATGGTTAGACCTTCGCGTCTTCTCGGATAAAGAATCGGAACCAGAGGGACGTTAAAGAACCACGAGGACCGTCGGAAGTTGCTCAACCTCTGTGTTACAGAACTCACTATACTAACACACATTCATGTTTATACAACTGGTTTCTATAGGATGTGTTACCCATGTATGTTAAGCGCTTTGAGCCGTGAGGATAAGCGCTATACAAGCACAGTTACTTTACTCTACCTTTTATTTTTCAGATTGTACAGGAGTATGAACGAGCTGTCATGTTTAGGCTTGGACGGCTGTTACCGGGAGGAGCTAAGGGGCCAGGTAACACAACTACATTCTTGAATCCAGAGCTCGATTTGATCCCCGGTTCGTCACCTCACGTTGGAGGCTCTTCATTCTCGAACCCAGAGCTCCCCGGCTCGTTATCTCGCGGGGGACTACTTTGTCGACAGCCATTGACGCATGCGCGAGATTTAATACAGAGCCTTTGAGAGAAAGTCATTTCAGCGCATGCTCCAACGTTCAAAATCAGCCAATCAACGAAGGCCCTAAAATGGCCGCCACCAGAGCCTCTCCTGCGAAGTGACGAGCCGGGGAGCTCTGGGTACGAGAATGGAGGCTCTTGTGACAGGCATTGACGCATGCGCGAGATTTGATACAGAGCCGTCGAGAGAAACACCTTTCTGTGCATGCCCCAACGTTCAAAATGAGCCAATCAGCGAAGGCTCTCAAATCAAATGGATGTCCCTAATGCCTCCCCTGCGAGCAGACGAGCTGGGGAGCTCTGGGCACGAGAATGATACAACTATGGATTGTTAGGTGTAGGCAGGCTGCCTGCCTGTCCATGGCAAGCCTTTGTTTCTCCTCGCCCCCCTTAACTAATTCACTAAGTGTAGTATATTTACTTTTCGTATAAACCGACTAATGGTCTATTACAAATCCTGCATTCTGATTGGCTGAGCTACTAATGGTCTATTAGCAGATTAGTGATAGACCGTGCCTGGCAAAACCACCACCTTTCTTTGCAAGAAAACTTGATTTTTTCAACATAAAATAATGGAATTCATTGCCAAAACCGACCAACTAGTTGGTTTATACTAAAACAATTAGACCTCTCGTCCTCATGTGCTATGATATCAATAGACCATTCGGCCTTCGGCCTCATGGTCTATTCATCATAGCACATTCGGCCTTGAGGTCTAATTGTTAAGTATTGTGTTTTCCATATGTTTATTATCAATTTTCAGTATTCATTGCTTATTTTGTGTTTTCCATAGGAATGTTCTTTATCTTGCCGTGTATTGACACGTACAGAAAGGTGGACCTTAGGGTTGTTTCATTTGATGTTCCACCACAAGAGGTGAGAGTTTGTATCACTATCAGATAAAGAAAAAACACTGTTTGAAAGATGATGGGCTCTGGAATTCCTTGTATGGAGTGAAAAGGCTCCAATCTCATCCCCAGAGCCTTCGGTCATCTGGCCAGCGGAAGGCGACCAGCCAAAGGCTCAATCTCCTACCCAGAGCCCGTCATCGTTTGGCCAGCGGCAAGATTCATGGCTCTGGGAAATACCTCGTCCCCAGGGTCTTTTCGGTCGTTTCTCGGTTGAGTCACATGACCGTTTCAAAACAAAGGACAACCTCATTCCCAAGGAATCGGATTTCTTGTGCATGCGTATTAGATTATAGAACAAACGGATCCGCCCTCTTTTAATGCTCAAAATTCAAATAAAATTCAAAAACCGCCACAAGAACAAACATTCCCAAGCACTTGCATTTGCTGCTGCTAAGCTTTGTCACCGTCTAGACGAGCTCGTTGAGCCCAAATCCTAGAATCGTGTCGCGAAACTGGCGTATGGCTAATATGCAACCTCGTCCCCAGTGTCTTCTCGGTCGTTTTTCAAAATGGCGGTTGACTCGGGAGAAGTCCCTGCTGAGTCACATGACCATTGTTTGAAAACATGGGAACGAGGTTTGTTTCGAGATGGTCATGTGACTCAGCCTCCCCAGGGTCTTCTCCCGAACACACGCCTAAATCGAGGAATGCTCACTGGCACTTAGAATTTTTTTCTAAACAAGCGCTCACCTACAGAAATGAAAAAAAGCCAATTATGAAAATCATCAGGATTCGAACCTGTAACTTTCCAGTTACTATACCCAAACCCTAACCACTACGCTATGAGTGAATTCGCTGGTTCGGACAGCTCGTTTATTGATTACGTACCTTAATAGAACGAGTGATAGTATCTTTAATAGAACGAGACATATACTATAAAAATATACTAAAGCGATGTATTAACCCTTATCCTGACTAGTAGTCTTGATAGTTCAGATATTTTGAATGTTTTTAGGTCAATTTGAAGTAATATTATCAAAAATATCGTTAAATTATTCATGGTGAGCATTCCTCCATTTAGGAATGACGTTCTCCCGAGCTAACCGCCATTTTGAAAACGACCGAGAAAACCCTGGGAACGAGGTTGGCCAATATGCTGACGGCGGGGGCGTTGGGACCCTGGTAATTCAACTTACGACGAGCTGCAAGTCTTTGGAGTCGGCTTCAAACATTTTTTACATTTATATTTACAGATCCTCACCAAGGATAGCGTGACAGTCACGGTCGATGCCGTGGTCTATTTCAGGATCTATAACGCAACAATGGCAATAACTAACGTTCAAAATGCTAACGGGTCCACCCGGCTGCTCGCGCAAACCACACTACGGAACATGCTTGGTACCAGGAACTTATCTGACATTTTGACCGAGAGGGACGACATCAGTCATATCATGCAGGTAAGGGACTAATAATTACCAGGTAAGAGACTAATAATTAGCAGGTAAGGGACTCATAATTACCAGGTAAGGGACTAATAATTACCAGGTAAGAGGCTAATAATTACCAGGTAAGGGACTGATAATTACCAGGTAAAAGACTAATAATTACCAGGTGAGAGACTAATAATTACCAAGTAAGTGACTAATAATTACCAGGTAAGGGCATTATAATTGCCAAGTAAGGGACTAATAATTACCAGGTAAGGGACTAATAATTATCAGGTAAGGGGCATTGTAATTGCCAAGTAAGTGACTAATAATTACCAGGTAAGGGGCATTATAATTGCCAAGTAAGGGACTAATAATTACCAGGCAAGGAACTAATAATAACCAGGTAGGAGACTAATAATCACCAGGTAAGGGAATAATAATTAGCAGGTAAGGGACTGATAATTACGAGGTAAGGGACTGATAATTACCAGGTAAGGGACTAATAATTACCAGACAAGGGACTAATAATTACCAGGAAAGGGACTAATAATTACAAGGTAAGGGACTAATAATTACAGTTAATGGACTAATAATTACCAGGAGGATCGATCGGGTGCAGAAATAAGGAAGATTCGACGTAATATGGCTCCGCTAGCAACAAATCAACTCCCCGCTCCCCTATCAGGTCCAAACATGAATTATTATCAAAAGCCAGGAGATTTGATGGCTCCTTGGTAAAATGACTTTCGTCGCCAAGAAACCAGGTGGCTCGTAAACGCATATGGACATTTGATACCCCTCCAGAGGGTAGATGTCCAGGCAAGCCTGTGGCCGCGTAGCACTAAGTTCAACAGAGTGGAAATAAGGAATTAACCTTGTGTGAAAGCTAACGTGCTGCTAATGAAATGGTCCCATGTGTGCTTCTGAGCGTTAGCCCTAGTAAGCGGAGAAAGAGAAAAAATTATCTGACCCCGAGAGGGACAGGCAGCACGTTAGCTTTCACACAAGGTTAATTCCTTATCTCCCCTCCAGAGGGTGTTCATTCTCGTACCCAGAGCTCCCGGATCGTCTCCTCGCGGGGGAGGCTCTGGTGACAGCCACTGACGCATGCGCGAGATTTGATACAGAGCCGTTGAGAGAAAGATCTTTCTGCGCATGCACCAACGTTCAAAACCAGCCAATCAGCAAAGTTCCTCAAATGGATGTCACCAGAGCCTCCCCCGCGAGGAGACGAGCTGGGGAGCTCTGGGTACGAGAATGGAGGGTGTTTAGTTTCTCATGGAATCCGGCTACGAAACCTGTTTTACGAGTCTATTTTATAATCCACAATAATTACCTGGTAGCCCATTCTCGAACCCAGAGCTCCCGGCTCGTAACCTCGCGGGGGAGGCTCTGGTGACAGCCACTGACGCATGCGCGAGATTTAATACAGAGCCGCTGAGAGAAAGACCTTTCAGCGCATGCTCCAGCACTCAAAATCAACCAATCAGCGACGGCCCTAAAATGGATGTCCCCATAGCCTCCCTGCGAGCAGACGAGCTGGGAGCTCTGGGTACGAGAATGCATGTTAGCCCGCTTAAGGATAATGTTAGACCTTGTCCGCTGCCTCAGGTTAATTATTGCCAAAGTCCCTAAGTGGTGTTGTGGAACAAATATTGGCCAGCATGAGTTTTATAATTTTAACTAAAAGTCTTCATTTTTGTCAACATAATTTCTAAACTTTGTATAATTATTCGTTCATTTGTGCAGTCTACACTTGATGAAGCGACAGATAACTGGGGAGTCAAAGTGGAGAGAGTCGAAGTGTGAGTTTTGAACGTTACAATGAACTCCTCTCACAAATATATTATAAAAGCTCAGTCTAGTCTTTGTTCTTCTGAGTGGGCTCCCTGTGTTCGGAGATGAACCGTGAGGATGCGCGAGGGCTGGGCTGAGCTCAACCAAAGAATGCGTTCTAGGGGAGGGTCTCTTTTGACGTCACACACTTCCTATCTCCTACCCACCACAGGCAGCCCACTAAGAATGTCAAGGACTAGGTAACTAAAACCTTCTTGTAAATGTAAATGATTTATTTTAAGTCGTTAACGTGGGGAGTAGTCACCCAATCTCCCCAGCTAGAAGCTCATGTATGAAACGCTCGACCATGTTAGTATGAGTCCTATACACTGGGGATGGTCACTCCCGCGTCCCCGTGGTTCTTTAACGTCCCTCTGGTTCCGGTTAGTGTAGTGTATGTGAGGCCTAGTTTATACATCGTATTTCGGACGAATTTAATTCAGACGAATTTAATTATCGCAATTAAATTCGTCTGAAATGCGACGTATAAAACGAACCTAAAAAGGTCGAAAATTAAATTCGTCCAAGACGTTGTATACGTCGACCCCGGACGTATACAACGTCTGAAGTATGTCTTCGTTTTATTTTATTCGTCGTATAAAACGAACCTCCATTTTATACGTCGCACAGACGAATTTAATTGATCAATTAAATTCGTCTAATTAAATGCGACGTATGAACTCGGCCTGAGAGACGGGACCTACGGTTTAACGTCCTTATCCGAGAAGACGCGAAGGTCTAACCATTTGCAGATGTTAGAGCAAAGGCAGCACCTTCTCCTCAATTATTAGAAAAAGACCCTGAGTGTTGGTCCGGCCGGGGATTGAACTCCCAACCTCCCGCACATAAGCCCGGAGCTCTACACTGCGCTAACCGGTCGTCGGTAAAAATGTGCAAATAAAACATCTTTGTTTCCTGAAGTCGCCTTATTGAAAACCAAGACAGAACAAATTTAGCTCTATCGAGTCTAGTCGAAGTAGATTACGGCGACTTTTGGCACGGGGTGCAGGTCTGTACAGAGGATGCTGGGAGCCTGCACCTACTTTTGAGTATTGTTTATGTGAGCTTTAATGCCCCTCGTTTTGTGTTAAAAAATAGTTCTATTAAGCACGAAATAAGAACGCGCTATCTTAAAGACCCAGTGAGAGAGTCGGACGCTCCTAGAAATTACACTCTAGTATATGTATTCTATTTCTTTTCCATTTTTTTTTTAAGTGATTTTTTTTTTGGCGCGCGGGATTCCTTTGTCGCGGACACACAGGAATCCCGCGCGCTAAAATCAAATATCCGAAAAAAGAACATTGGACGACTTGCTATTTTTTTAGCACAAAACAAGGATGTGTCATCTCTACAGACCCAGCGGCGGAGATGGAGTCTCCTAATAATAGGGCGTCTGATGTATTTTTTTCTTTGGTTTTTCAGTAAGGACGTCCGTCTTCCTCAACAACTCCAGAGAGCCATGGCAGCCGAGGCTGAAGCGGCGCGAGAAGCACGCGCAAAGGTGAGTGGTGAAGATTTAATACTTCGGATCTCACCGAGCTGTCGCGAAATTCATGCTGCTACCACGCCCATAACATCTACAAGTTTGCCTCAGTCCTTTGCTGACGTGATTTTCAACGGTCCGCCGACTTCACGTCAGGATTTTCTTGGAACAACACTGCAAAATCATCAAAGAAAGGAAAGAAGAAATTAGCTGGAAATGCAAACCATCACTCATGCTCAAAGTATACTTAAGTACAAATTACTAAGATTGTTGCTTAATATATGTCTCGTTTATGTTTTTTCATTCATGGTAAATTCCCGCCAAAAAACGACTGCAAACATAAACGTTACACAATCCATAGGCTTCACAGGCTACTGGAAAAAGTTTGAAAAATAGCCGAATTGTTTAAAAAAATGTCTTAAATATCTATAGAAACAAATAATGGATACTTTCTTTATGATCTGGTGTGTATATTGTGATTAGATTCTCGGTTTTGAGGGGATAATTTGGGTCTGAACTTCAAGCAAGCCACTGGTCACTCGTTCCCATTCAACGTACACTCGCTCCCATTCAACTAAAATTCAACTGAATTTTTTCAACAGCCTGTTAGGCCGCAGACGTTTAAGCCTGTTAAGTCGCAGACGTTTGTGGATGTGAAAGCGGCGTGAATTTTCAAGGTGGTTCGATGAGATCCGTAATATGCGAAATCTTGTTGTGAATTCAAACGTCTCCTTTCGCAAAAAATTAGGAACAACGAGAGGGAAGGGACGGATGAAACTCGGGCTAACAAACTGGTTACCATTTTTTTTCCTCCAGGTCATCGCTGCTGAAGGAGAAATGAACGCATCCCGCTCGCTAAAAGAAGCCTCGGACATATTATCAGACTCACCCCAAGCTCTCCAGTTGCGCTACCTACAGACCCTCACGACAATATCCAGCGAACGCAACTCTACGATACTATTCCCGCTCCCCATAGATTTCATTTCACAGTTTATCAAGTAGAGACAAGAATACGCGCACTTGGCTGGTTATTAGCACTGGGTACTAAATCATTGGGACACTAAATCACTGGACACTACACAAGGAATTTCTGCAGAAACCCATCCATGGGAAAAGCTGAATTTCCCAAGGTACATGCACGGGAAGTGTTAATAATAATAGTTTATTAAGCACCTATTGCAGCTTACAGCTGGATTACAGGAGCATTGCGCATTCACACATAACTAAGTACATGTCTCTACTTGTTCTGAATTCACATGGATAGCCATGGGACATCCGAACACTTATCATGCTTCTACCCTGGGGAATTCAGCTTTTCCCATGGATGGGTTTCTGCAGACATTCCCTGTGCTAAATCACATGCATTTCGTGTTCCTGTCGTAACATAGGCCTAACCACAAGCTGCCACAATGATGCCGACAATCTCGCCCTTGATTATCCAATAGCGCTGCGCACAGATTCTAAAATTAGATCACGAGACTCAAACAAAGCCCTACGATTTGCGGGATCAACAAAGAAAATATCCCTTCCAAAAACCAAGTCCGTATTTTACGTTTTTTTAGGGAGGGAAATCTCTGGAAGAGCGGGCTTCAAGTATTTACGAACGCAAAGCCCTTCCATACCCGACCATACTTATGATACAGCTCGCTGTTAAGTTAAGTATTAAGGTTCGATTTTGAGATGTTTTTAACTCGACAACACAATCAGGTATTCACGTGCCAAGCTAGACTTGCTGAGTACACGAGCCAAACAAACCGGTTGCAGATAAACCGGAAGTCCTACTTCTGAGGAACAAACAGGCCCGTTAATTGTGTGCACGTAGAGATATCCCTTCACACAGACCGAGCCAGTATTTTAGATCTATATTTCAATACCTCCGCGGTGTTCCCAAGTGTGTGAGCTAGAAAAAAAATCTTCCACAGGGGAGGCTCTGGTGACAGCCACTGACGCATGGCGCGAGATTTGATAGAAAGCTTTCCGGTGAAAGAATTTCTGCACTTGCCCTAACGTCAATATCAAATAAATAGCAACATATCAAGAAAATTTCACGAAGTGAAAACTGTCGACTTGCCGACGTTGGAAAACTTCCTTATTGGGAAATCCCCCCTGCCTAACCTAAGGCCTAACCCTAACTGGAAGGTCTGTAAGTATTTTTCCTTCTATCTTAGCGAAGAAAAAATAAGGGAAAATTCCCCAGAACTTGCAGATGTTCGAGAAACAATGTTCTTTTTCTTTGCAAAGAGCCTGGTGAAGAGTTTGAAAAGTCCACAGGCAACCCGCACGGATAGAGACACCCTTCTTGACCTCTTCAAGGATTGGGTGGACAACATAGTCATACGTTTAACACCCTATGAGAAATAATAAAAGTGATACAATGGAGGAAAAAATTAAATATTTGTATCAAGCATTGTTCAGTTTTGAAGTTATCTTGCCCCACTGTGACCCAGTCAGGGAAACGAAAATTGCTGCAAACGATGTTGAGTCCGCAGTAATTATCAGTGATCAGCTTTTCATGAGGGCCGTGCAAAAAATAAAATGTATTGATCAGGGCAAGATGGTGGGAACAAATTCATCGTTTTGATACCCGTAAAAAATGACAATAATGCATGAGGCACTTAATGACAAGGACGTTAGAGCGGTTTTCCTATGACTGTAGTAAAACAACCGTAAAGTAATTACACCAATTCTGAATAAAATAGTATAGGATTACAATGTCAAAGCGGGAAAAGTCTTGTCCACAGTAAAGCGTTTCCTAAAGTATTCATTTTCAAACGATCACCGTGTTAGTGTTGACGATTTTGCTCCAAAAAAGCGATCAGTTTTTATTGATGTTGGTGCGCGCACTTGCAGTATCAAATTTTAAGTGGTACATGTACAGTTGACGTCGTTTTCATTTTTATCCGGATTCGACCGTCCAAACTAAAACGTTATGTATACGGATTCGTTTTTATCCACTTTCGAGAGCGTTTTCAGATTTATACGGATTCGATGATAACGATCAGCGTGTTAGTGTGGACTGAAGGCCTAAAAGTATCAAAAAGTATAATACGCATTCAAACTAAAAACGCGTGAAGTTGGATCTGGACAGGCCCTATATATGTCTCATATAGTTCTCTTCCTGTAAGTGCTCAGCACTCACGGTAGAACGCATCTGTTCTTGACTCTTCTCTTTGAATTGTATTTCAATATTTGGCAATTTTGTTAGTGTCCCGCACCGTTTTGTCGTCACAATTATCTACCAGGGGCCGGTTCGTAGAAGGTGAGTTAAGGTCTGGGTAAACCCGTGAGGGGTGTCGTCGGAAAAAAAATCTCGTCGCGTCGCAATTTATGCTATAATAATCAGCCTATCTTATGAAGTTGTTTAGTTTATCGAAGTTTAATTTTTTATTGTATTTTTAAGACCCCGAACTAAAAACTTCCTTGTTTACCTGAGAAGTTCCAGACCACTAGCGGTTTGTTGCACAATTTCACTCTTTGTCGGACTTTAATCTCGGAGAAATGAACTGCAAAACCGTGTCAGCGATTTTTGATATTTTGGAATGTTTACGAAAATATTAGGTCGCGAAGTTGAAAGTCGCATTTTTTACAGTTTGTGGCCGCAAAATTTATCATATAATCTTTTTCAAGTAAATGAAATAAAAATTCCCTGACACGGTTTTTTACTAGTTGTGATCATTTTCTAACCACACAGAAAATTTGAGGCCGATGTCTTAAATCGTGCGCGGTCAGGAGCTTCGTGAAGGTGAAAATTTGACCTAAAATTAAAGTGCTAGAAAGAGCTTGTAAAGTTAATTAAATTACAGAAAATGAGTGGCGGGCAATACAAAAGAATGCGCAATTGAAGCCTAGGAAAACAGTTGACGCGTCATTTGAGGTTATAGAAATATACATACTTTAGGACCGTATCAAAATGAAGTTTCGGGAAAAAAGTCATATTGTGGATTTTTACATTTTTACCTTTCACGAGACCCTAAGATGAGTTATCTGTAGATAAACGCTTATACAACAGATAAATCCTGAACAAATCCTATACAACAGATAACTTTTATCCATGAACTTTATCCAACCTTTTCATGCAGGAACCGGTCCCAGAGACCCCATATTCATGGGTACCCTGTGCTAGCTACCCACAATTCCTTTCTTCGAGCTTACACTGAACAAAATGGCGGAGAAGAAAGAAAGACTGAATTCAAAACTCTCTTGTGAACAGTACCGATATTCCAACTCCTTGCATATTGTAAGTACACAGTTACTACTTTAATCTAAATTTACATTATAGTTGAGAATTTCCTCGTTTTTCTGTGATATTTTGCGATATTATTGCAGTTTTCACACAGATTTCTGAAGCTTGGCGCGCATTTTATTTTGCTACAATCAAATGCAAAACGTTGGCGCACTTGCCTCCCTTTCCCTCCGCCTTCGCCCTTTCAATGTTGCTAGTCGAGCTGGCGATAAGCGGCCTGATTTTCCAGCCAACATTGAAAGAGGCAGGAAGGGAACGGAAGTGCAAGTGCACCAACTACTTTTGCATTTGATTGTATGAACCACAGAAGCGTGATTGACAGGCAATGACAGCTCGATTATCTCCTTATTGTGATAACCATAACGGTTGCAGTTCGTCAAAAGAGAGAAGCGTTACGGTGGAAATATGGCCTAAATCAAGTTTTAATATAACTAAAAAGATCCTAATGAGAAGTGGAAAGTGCCGTTGATGCTAACAAATGTCTAACTTAACAACAATTGGAAGATATTTGCGATAGAAGGGTAGAGAATGGTCATGAAAAGAAAAGTCACAGCGGACCTGAAAACACGGATGTTTTTGGCGTGAGAAAAAATACTCCAGTGAAAGAAAAATAGAGCGCACTTGTAGATAATTTTATTGGGAAGCCTTTTCAGTGTTTCGTGCATGCGAAGTCAACGAGTTACCAGGTGCCTCGTTGAATTTCAGAGTAACCTGAAAACACGGATGTTTTTGGCGTGAGAAAAAATACTCCAGTGAAAGAAAAATAGAGCGCACTTGTAGATAATTTTATTGGGAAGCCTTTTCAGTGTTTCGTGCATGCGAAGTCAACGAGTTACCAGGTGCCTCGTTGAATTTCAGAGTAATTTAAAAAAAAATAAAATCTCTATTCAATTAACGAGTTACCTGGTAACTTGTGGGGTTCGCATGGGCGAACTACGAAATTGCAGCCCTGGTAGAATAAACAGTTTAAGGCTGTCATGTTCTATGCTCTTCGGTTTGGGAATTCTGGCAAATAGCAACATGCCGAAAACATCCATTAAGCAGCGATTTATTCTAATTTGGTTGGGCTTAGGTCTAATGCGTGAATGAAAATGCATGTTTCATTGCACAGCCGTCATTTTCCTCTTGCCACTTTGCACAAGCATAGTTTCAATATTAGTTCCAATTACTTTCGATCAGTTTTCTCAAACACCGAGATCAGAACGTGCGAGTTTTGGTACATTTTCTTGTTAATATTTCCACTGTTCCGTTAAATTCTTTGCACACACCGTGAAGAAAAATATTTTCCACATACAAAACTATCGCACACTCGGAAAAAATAATTTTCAAAAATAAAACATCACAATATGTCCTCTATTTCATGTTTTCTCCTTTGCAATCCCCTATTTTCTCCTGCATTCCCACGAGCCATTGCACACAGACCTAGAGCTCAATTCACTTCCGGTGTAACATAACACCACTTTTGAAGCCATACAATCAAATGCAAACGTTGGCGCACTTGCCTCCCTTTCCCTCCGCCTTCGCCCTTTCAATGTTGCTAGTCGAGCTGGCGATAAGCGGCCTGATTTTCCAGCCAACATTGAAAGAGGCAGGAAGGGAACGGAAGTGCAAGTGCGCCAACTACTTTTGCATTTGATTGTAGTATCCAAAGAGTCGATCCGTCCTGTTACCTTTAGTAGCTTTAGCAGTGGGAAAATGCTCTAAATTTGTAGCAATTCAAGCCCGTATGGGAGGTACATTTAAGCATTTTGTGTTTTCACTCTTCCCGTACATCCTTACTCATACCAACCCATCTTTGTCAAATCTGATTCTCCCTCACGTGGCAGGTAAATACAGAAAATGTATGAAAAAAATCCAGAGGGTGACAATGCGGGTGAAATACAGTAAATGTATGAACATTTTCACAAACATTATGCGGGTGACAGTGTTCAAAATCTTATGACAGCTGCCTAATGTGGGTGAGTTGACAGCTATGTTACTAATGAGCACCCCCACTTTCTATGGTCCTGCGCTGCCTATGCCTGAGCATGAAAAACTGTGACCCACAGTAGGTCTGACCGTGATCGAGGACTGTTGATTGAGAAACCAATCAACTGGACCGCACTTGATCAATTGACGTTTCCAGGTATAATAGAAAATGCATGCAGCATGTCAGTAGTTGTGTCACATTTTACAAACAAAGTGTCTTTAGCTTGTGAGAAATAGAGAAAACAGGAGAAAGCAGTGAAAACTTTGACGAGTGAGTTTTACGCAGAACAAAAATGTGGTGTCTTTTATTTGCTCGCACCTTGTTGTGTGGCAAAAAACACGCTCATTGAAGTTCATGCCACATGGGAACACTTCGCAAGTATCTTGTATCAGTGTGTTACATCTTGGAAGTTGTGTTACATCCCAATGGCATTTCTAAAGAAAAGAATTATGTATACACATGCTTTATAGCTGGAATCACCCATTCATAGCCTAGGCCTTGCTCCATGGTCAAGGTACATTTTTTCCTACCCGGCCTCTTGACTTCCTATGTGTCTCAATGCTTTTGTTATAGCGTATTACTGGTATGGAAAATCTGGCCTATATTCAGGGTTCGTACACGTCCTGGAAATCCTGAATTTTCATTTCCTTTCTTGAAAGTACTTGAAAGTCCTGGAATGTCAAGGAATCCTGGAAAACTCCTGGAAAAACGTTTCAACTTAAATGTGTATGAATGAATCAGTTTTGCGAATCTTATCGAGAGAGTGAATAAAAATGTAAGTTGATGTATATTGGTCCAATAAAGTAAAGCATCTTCCTTTTAAAGTGTGTATTTTTTTTTTGGGGGGGGGGGGGGGGGGCATTTTCTACCCCTAACTCCTGGAAAACTCCTGGAAAATAACTGCAGACCTCCTGAAGAATCTTGGTTTATTTTCATTCAGAAATTGTATGAACCCTGTATAATTTAATGCTTCCAAGGGAGATGCACTCAAGGTAAAACAAGCTGTCTGAATGTAATGTCCGTATCAAAGAAATACCCTGCTTATTGATTGCCCTGCCCTTTATAAATTGCTGTCACTACGAGATGCATTCCTCTACTAGATGCATCCCTCTACTCTAACGGTAAGCATTAGAGCATAACCTTCTATGACTTTATTGTTAAAATAGAGCACAGGTGATGTTGGGAGAGCCACAAGAATGTTGGCTCATGATTTTAAAAATGTTTCGTGTGTCTCTAAACATCACATAGTGCTCTATTTCGCCAATCATGTCATAGAACGTTGTGCTCTTATGCTTTTATGATATAGGTGGGAGAACCATTACTTTATAGGTGAAATAGAACATAGATTTGTACCGGGAGAGGACAAAACATGGAGTACTACTCCATGGAGTACCCTTTTGGAGTACCTAAAATGGAGTACCCCTAAAAAGTGCCCATGATCATTTCCATGTACGTACCTTTATTCATTTCAAGCGTGAATGCTCATCGATGTTCAAGTATTATTAAAGTTCAGCGATTTTGGCTGCCATCTTGAAATGTTGGTACTTCAAGTACGGATCCTGAACTGAAGTGTATCATGTTATGCACCAGTCAAAGTAAACCCCGACCCCGCACCATCACCAGCTATCCGCACCATCACCAGCTATCCACACTATCATCACCTATCCACACCATCACCAGCTATCCATTTTGTCACCAGCTATCCACACCAACAGCTATCCACGCTATCACCAGCTATCATCACCTATCCACACTATCAACAGCTATCCAAGCCATAGTCACCTATCAACATGCACTATCATGGATAGGTGGCGATAGTAGGGATAGCTGATGATGGTGTGGATAGTTGGTGATAGTGTGGATAGGTGATGATAGTGTGGATAGCTGTTGATATTGTGGATAGGTGATGATAGTGTGGATAGCTGGTGATGGTGCGGAAAGGTGACGATGATAGTGTGGATTGGTGACAATGGTGTGGATAGGTGATGATGGTGTGGATAGCAGATGATGGTGTGTATAGCAGATGATGGTGTGTATAGCGGATGATGGTGTGGATAGCCGTTGATGGTGTGGATAGGCTGTTGATGGTGTGGATAGCTGTTGATGGTGTGGATAGGTGATGATGGTGTGTGGATAGCTGTTGATTGTGTCAATAGGCGATGATAACAGGTCAAAACAACCTAGAATTGCATTTGTCTAACACTTAAAAGGTTTTTCTATCAACCTGGAGGATTATTTTGATTATTACAGGCAAATGTGTTTTGTTTTTACGGTTACAATGTTTACTTATTTTAGCGTGTGAGAACCCCTTTTAATGATGATGTATATGGTGGTGTGGATAGGTGTGAAGATGTATGTAGATGTTGTACTAACCGATACTAACATGATACACTAACATGATGCATACTTGAAGTACCAACCACTAAATTTCAAGATGGTGGCAAAATCGCTGAACTTTAATACTTGAACATCGATGAGCATTCGCACTTGAAATAAACAAAGGTGCGTACATGGAAATGATCACGGACGCTTTTCAACACACGCCTAAATCGAGGAATGCTCACTGGCACTTAGAATTTTTTTCTAAACAAGCGCTCACCTACAGAAATGAAAAAAAGAATTATGAAAATCATCAGGGTTCGAACCTGTAACTTTCCAGTTACTATACCCTAACCCTAACCACTACGCTATGAGTGAATTCGCTGGTTCGGACAGCTCGTTTTATTGATTACGTACCTTAATAGTATTAATCTTTAATAGAACGAGGCATATACTATAAAAATATACTAAAACGATGTATTAACCCTTATCCTGACTAGTAGTCTTGATAGTTCAGATATTTTGAATGTTTTTAGGTCAATTTGAAGTAATATTATCAAAATATCGTTAAATTATTCATGGTGAGCATTCCTCCATTTAGGAATGACGCGCTTTTCAGGGGTACTCCATTTTAGGTACTCCAAAGGGTACTCCATGGAGTAGTACTCCATGTTTTGTCCTCTCCCGATTTGTACCAATGATCAGAGCGTGCATTATTATTATCATATAGCTATATAAAGGAAAATAAACACATTGTTTATTCAATTATTTTTTTATTAAAGGAATAAACCTTGTTATTCAAAACATGGATTGTGTAATCACATAGAATAATAAAATCCTGGGGGGGGGGGGGGGGTGCTCCATATTCTAATGATTAGGTATAATGTCTAGAGGATACGCCTATGTACTCTTTGTATACGGCTCTCTAAATAAACACTGTCTGTATGTTTGTCTGTCTGTCTATGACCATCAATGATTAGAAATACATCCTCACAAGGATATATATCTTGAAATAGCCAATGTAAAGATTTAAAAGAAAAAGGCCCATATTCTTGAAAGGAATTTATGAAATTTGTTAAAAGGTTTCCGCTTTTAAGTAAAGTATGTGTCAATAAGGCAGTTTACCTTGGTCAAAAAAACATTTCAAAATAAAAGTTTTTGAAAGAGAGACAACAGTTGTGAGGACAACAGTTAATTGTTCATTCAGCAATGTCAGTGAAGTTTCTTTTGTTTTCTTCTCATAGGCATTGGGTCCCAGTAATAATTTCTTGTAATTATCAAACACTACAGAGCATGTTTCATTAGGATTTCCAAACACTGAGAAGTGGGTTGAAAAAAACGAGGCAAATTCAAGTTTTTTTTTAACCGACTTTGAGGTGTTTGAAATCCTGATGAAAAAGTATATCGAGTGTTTGATATTACTTCTCAAACGATTGATTTAATGCCGAGAAAAAGAAGGAATAAAATCTCAGAATTCTATGCAAATTAACTGTGTTTTCCGAGCTCCTCAACGGTTGTGATTTTCTTTGTTAAAAACGTGATGAATTATTAATGAGTTTGAGAAAATAGATCAAATATGTTGAAAGTGCCTGTAAGCCAATGAAGCAGTGCCTTACAAATGTTTCGTGATGTATTGAAGATAACCATGTATCTACTATAACTATTATCTATTTATTAGATCTAGCTCGCAATAGTCATTGCTTCCAAAAACAAAAGGCCTGGATACCCCCCTGGATGGAATACATGAACTAATTTTAAAGAATGGCAGGGGCAAATCTGCCTGTGAGCTAATGAAGCAGTGCCTTTTTTTTGTGAAGTATTGAAAAAAACATGTACCTATCTACTATAACTATTATCTATTTTGTAGATCTAGCTCGTGTTAGTCACAAGTCTGGTCCCACTTCCAAAAGCTTCCAAAAACAAAAGGCCAGGAAACCCCCCTGAATGGAATACATGAACTCATTTTAAAGAAATATAGCAGGGTTAGAAATTCGTTTTTGTAGTCACTAGGTGAATTTATCTTGTAGAGATGAGATCTACAAGCTAAATGGGCAAGAAAAATGCTTTCTTCATTATTGGATGTAGTAGCAGTACCAACAAACTCCGCTAGAAAATGCGAGAGATTTTTTTCCACATTCGATAATTGCAAATTCTACTCGCATTTAGCAAGTTAGCTTGTGGGATTTTCGAACCCTTTTCTAGCCTCACCCCCATGCTCCTTTCGGCTGCTCCTTTTTTTTGGTAGTGACATCAAGGCCTGGGGGGGGGGGACTGGGGGGATTGTTTTGGTCGGGGATGATAGACATAAAACATGTCTTTGTCTATGATTGTTAGCAATTTTCTGTTTCACCACTAAAAGATACCAAAAAGGGCGTGGCTCAAAAAATGTTTACCCCTAAAAGATACCCATCAAGAAATTTCTATCTTTGATTAAAATGCTGCCTTTGATGTTGTTTATTGTCTGTCTTTCTTCCTTGAAGGTTTGTCTCGATGTTGAGCCCTAAAAGATACCAATCTACCTTAACTTTTACTGCAGATCAAGGCCACAACGATCATTTCTGACCTTGATGCCCCCCCCCCCCCTATTTTTTGGGCTCGTCTACCCCTAAAAGGTACCAACAAGACGTATTTTCCCTAGTAATTTTCTCTTGTATTTTTTACGAGGGAAAATACGTCTGAAATTCAGGCTACCAACAAGTGTTACTTGTTTGTTTTGCTAAAACAGACTTTAACAGGTACCTATCTGGAAAAAATTTCAAGTTTTCGAATTTTACCCCCTGAAAGGTACTAGAGGCCTGATTTTAAACCCTACAAGTTACGACGAGCATCCCCGCCCAAAAAATAGGGGAGTTCCCCCGGGGATGTCGCCCCGGGCATCAAGGTTAAATTGCCGGATGAGGCTAGGCCTGATATCGTCTATCTAAACTTTTCTTAGCAACATAAATATAATAGGTCTAGTCTAATGATTACCTCAACAAAGTAATACAAGTTTTAAAAAGGTTATGCATAATACAAATCGTTGGGGAAAGCTTGAGTGTCTATAATAGCAAAATTCCATATCAACAGGAGCATTAGTTTTAGTCATTTTTATATTGCTTGTCCGTATTAGTGAGTGTCTGCATTATTGGGGTGTTCACAAGGTGACAGTCGACTCTCATTCTAAAATAATTACTTGTCACTTTAAAGCCCAAACCATTGTTTCGTGCTGCAAGTTTTCAAAACGTGGTTTCAATTTGCTCTGTCCCGCCAGTCAAATAATCTAAGTCCTGTTTCGCCTAGTGCAGTCAACTGGTTTTCATTGTGACATAAAGCCAAGGCTTAGAATGGCTTTAGATAAAAGACCCAGATCCCAAATCAAAAGCGAAGTTTTGAAACCATGCGGCTCCCAGGTGGGGGGAGGGGGGGGGGGGGCACTCCCCATTAAAACAGAAAATAGACAGGGCTGTTCATACTATCCCTTAGGGTATAAAATTCACCCAAGTTCTATCCCTTAGTGGGTCTCCCGCCAAAGATAACCTAGAATTTCAGCGACAACGGAATGAATTGTTTCAACTTGATGGCAATTTCAGGACCATAATTATTAACATTAGGTATAAAACTGAAACATTCTTTGTTAAAATTTACTTTTTCCACATCCAAGAGACCGCTTTACCTTGGGCGTAATGTTGTCCCATTTCAGATCATGTGGCATTCCCATGAGTATTCTTTCTTTGTTTTTCTTCTACACACCAAGGGATATATGAATATGGAAGCAACCCAAACAAAGAAAGATTATTCAAATGAATGCCGCGTGATCTGAAATGGGACAACATTACGCCCACGGTAAAGAGGTCTATTTGCCATTTCTTAGGGGTAAAATCAGTTTTCAAGAAGCCGGCACACAGCACGAAACAATGACCTAAGCTGACAATTATTTTTAACTATTTCTACTGTCACCAGTCTAGCTCATTGTTGTTTGTTTTTCTAGTGTTGAGCCTAGGACTGTTTTCTGTATAGAATTGGGAGAACCATCTCCTGTGTTTACTGATTAGTTGATCTTCCTTAACCAGGAGGGGCTTGGATACATATTTCTTGTGGTTCCAAATCATAATATCACGCTCAACCTACAACATAACATTTTGATAACTCATTAGACATGTAAAAATTGAGTCTACAGCTTAAAGGCCCATCACCAACCGGGAGCCTTTGCGCCTCGTGTTCTTTTGTTTTCAAATTGATCTATTGTTTTTCGGGTGCTCTGATTGGCTAAGAGTCCGCAAAGGCTCTCGGTTGGTGATGGGCCTTTAATTATTAGGGGCTACAATAAGCCTAGTTGGAGTTTTTAGTGCGCATGCGATTTTAGTCCGAATTTCTTGATTTCTCTTGTTTAACAAGAACAAAGTGAAGTTAAACAAAATATTTGGACTAAAATCGCATGCGCACTGAACACGAAATGTAAACCCCAACGAGGCTTATTGTAGACTGCGTAGTAGCTCTAAAGGGAAGGGGAGGAAATCGGGGCGAGCGAAAACCGGAAATAGCGCGGCCGCGAGGGGTCCTTCTTCCTTTCCCAGAACCCCTCGCGGCCACGCTATTTCAATTTATTAAATTTGGGTCAGCCGGCCGCGAAATCCTCACAGAGCGAGGCTCCAAAAGACCTTTATCACGCAATATTGATTATTAATATATAATAGTTATCCGAAAATGAAATCCAGTTTCCAATTCTACACATCCGTATTAGTAAAACTGCAAAGTTTCAAATATTACTTGAAAACTGACTGAGATATGAATTTTCAAAACTTCCTATTCTGACTTACTTTTTACAAAGAAATGTATGGGCAAATACGTCAAGTCGAGGCTGGACGGGCATCGATGCCCGTCCAGCCTCGTTTCGATTTATTTTCCCATACATTTCTTGTTAAAAAATAAGCCAGAATACGAAGTTTTGAAAATTCATATCTCAGTCAGTATTGAAGCAATCTTCACCAAACTTTGCCAATTTTACTAATACGGATGTGTAGAATTGAATACTTGATTTCATTTTCTGATAACTATTATATATCATTAATCAATATTGCGTGATAAAGGCCTATTACGGTCAGTGTGGTGGGTTAGTAAGTTGTAAGCCCGGCACTGAGGATGGGCAACTTCCGACGTCCTCGTGGTTCTTTAACGTCCCTCTGGTTCCGGTTAGTGTAGTGTATATGAGAGACGGGAGCTACGGGTTAACGTCCTTATCCGAGAAGACGCGAAGGTCTAACCATTTGCAGATATTAGAGCAAAGGCTTAATAAAAGACCCTGAGTGTTGGTCCGACCGGGGTTTGAACTCCCAACCTCCCGCACATAAGCCCGGCGCTCTACCCACTGCACTAACCGGTTGTCAGTTTTCGCTCGCCCCCAACCCCCCCCCTTTCTACACAGGCTGTTAGGGGCCATTTTACATGGGGAGGGATAGCCCTCCAGACCCAGCCTCTATTCTATTTTCCGTTTGCGTTTTTATGGAGTTAGGGATAGCCCTAGGGTTAGGGATAGGCCCTAGCAGGAAGGTAGGCTAACCCCCTGGAAGGGCTAACTTTTTGTTTACATAAGCCATGTAATCCCGGGGGGTACTTCTTATATTCGGGTGGTAGGTATGGCTGTCAGATTTTTTTGGGGTCAAGATCGGGGATCCGGTATTTTTAGGGGTTCTTTTGACAAAAACGATATGCTGAAGAAAATCCGGTATTTTTTTAGGTTTTTTTGAACCAAAACGCTGAAGAAAGTATTTTAGGACCAAAGAGTAATTTTTAGGGTGGAAATTCGGGCTTCGCGACGGTCATCCCTACCATTTTAACCTTGAAGTACCCCCCCCCCCCCCCCCCCCCCCCCCCCACGGCATGTAATGACATAGACATAGAAATCTTTATTGGCACCTTGTAAAATATAATATACATCGGTGTTGGCCCAATAAATAATTTAGCAGTAACCTTAGCTTAAATTTATATTTTTCTTCCTTTTTTCGAAAAATCGAATATATATTTTGAACACATTTTTGTAGACTGGATGGAGGGTTAATAATAACCTTAAAAAGCTGATCAGGGGATAGCTTCTTTTGTCTGAAGTGAGTAGAGCTAATGAGGGCTTGCCTAAGATCTCTATATAGAGGACAGTTAAGGAGGAAATGTTTTCCGTCCTCTACTAAATCCTTGCAAAAGGGGCAAAATCTTTGATGGGGCTCCTTACGTTTCGGGCCGTATCTGCCCCTTCTATTTCGAGACTATGATTACTAATACGGAGTTTAGTCAAGGCTATTCTGTGTTTTACAATTTTGACCTCGTCTAAATACTTTTCAAAAATAAACTCCGTCTTGAGCAAGAGTACTCCTAGAAAGAGACATCGTGAATACCCCCCCCCCCCCCGGCATGAAATGTAGCAAGAGTACACATAGAAACAGACACCTTGAATAAAGTTTTATTATATAAACCCAAGAGTGGATTAACAAGAGTTAGAATCTTTCACTACTGTATTTGCCCACATCACAGTCAGAAAAGTGTCTATTTTGAGATTTGAATTTCGCGCGCGAAATTATTAGAATGCATAGGTTCTACGTAAGCGTAGGTGTCAAAAAAGAAAAAAAGCTGAGGGGAAAAAAACAGAGTTCTCATACAAACTCGCTCGCTACTAGTAACCTGCCAAGCAAAAGCTTTTCCCCTTGACAGGTTAGACATTAGAAGGAGAAAAGATACGGGAAGATCGAGTGAATATTCTGAAGAATCGGAGATCTCCTGGACTTCAGAAAGCGAGAGTATTTTAGCTAAAAGAAAGCTCGGATGAGAGGCGAAAAATCGCTCAAAGACGGCGAAGACAGCGAATAAGTTTGCCAGATCTGGCAGCAAAAGAAAACGGCAACAGAAAACTATAATACTGCAGAGTACAGAAAGAGATTGCTGTATGGATTTTGAGGCCCTGGAAGCTACCAATTAAATCTTGATAAGCTAACACGGACAACAAGAATGGCAGCGTTTCCAGCTCGCGAAAAATTTGCTAAAACCACCTCTTCTGCTGTAAGTGAACGACAGAAAAACAACTTTAGTTTACTGGACAGGGTTTTGCAGAAAGTTTTCAACTCTAACAGAGGAATTCTTAAAGTGATTGCAACAGACAGGAAAGCTCACTTTGCCTGCAGCTGGATGAAAATCATCGAAATTGTTCGTAGTGGGCAATCAACTCAAGAACGTAAGCTAAGTTATAGTTTAGCGCCAGTTTTAGCGATTTCCTTGCAAGACAGATTGAAGTCTCTCTTCGACTCTACTCGTGTGAAGTACTTGGACGAAGGATACTGAACATTTTCGAGGCAGCCTTTTTTTCAGTCAGTGGATATTAAACGAGGTAACTTTAATTTCAACTGCTGCCAACTCACAAATATACCTACAAACAGTACAAAGTTTCTAAAAATGTGAAGCATCAGTCGAAGCATCATTGATAAATAAAAACGAATTTGGAGAGTATTAGACATCTTTTTATAAGGAAGTAAGCTCGGAGAGTGTAGGCGTTCTAGTATCCAATCTGCCTGGCCAATACTAGAAAAAAAAAGGACAAGCGGATATTTATCAGCTAAAGAGCAAGACCTGCAAAACTATAGCCAGATATTAGTCCTTGATAAGAAGTTATCGATGCCGATTTCAGGCCGAAGCTGTTGAAATCTTAACCAGACTCCAAACGCTGCATTATATTTTGCTCCATTTTATATAGAATTACTTTCTCTAACAAGAAATGTTTTGCTACTGAACACGCAGTCAAAATTGGGGGGGATAAATGAAAGTTTCTTCTCTTCAGCGGTTTTTTTTCTCATGCCTCATCGACAACTACTTCGACAACTGATTAAATAAAAATGCTGTACTGTTGTTCCTCAAATCCCCTCTTGATTCCCCTTAATTATACCCACCACACACAAAAAGAGAATATCCTACCTTATCTTTGCGACTTTGAAAGGGTTTCGATTGATCTGCGATTTAATTTTAGGCTGGATCTCATAACTCTTCGCGTGGTGAGAAAGCGGGAACCCTGTGGCAGGCGCATTTTCGCGGGAAACCTTGTTCTAAAATAGACACTTTTCTGACGGTGATGCGTGCGCATATAATAAATATGGAAACTCTTGGTAATCCACCCTTGATAAACCTCAGTGTTTTGTTTTACAGGGATTTCTGCAACTGAGAAAAACCGTATATTTTTCCATGTAAAAATATCAGCCAATATGTTTTCTTCCTCGTGGCCAATAAAAGAATAATACATGGACGCTTGGAGATATGGAATTTATCTTCTCGTGTTCACATTTGATATCTCACTCGTTCGCTGTGCTCACTCGTTCAATATCAATGTGAACACTCGAAGTTAAATTCCATATCTCGCGCGCCCATGTATTATTCTCTATCAACACTATTGCATTTACATACCTGGATGCTTTCGGCTAACAAATAGAACTTCGCAATGAAGGTCATAATGTAACTATCGCCATAAATACGGTGGATAAGTTTCTGGAGTAGGGGTTCCACAGGGGTCAATGTTTGGCACATGACGCCTTTACCAAAACAGGAACTAAAATAGAGATTCACTATACCAGGGCCATCCTGTGGAAAAACAACAACAATTGAACGTCTAGAGAAGACATTGTTTGTTTATCTTTGTTTATTAACGTTTTTTACTCGAATTATAAGATGTAGATTAGGGATTATACCTAATTGGCAAATGCGCTTATTTTAGGGACTATCCCTAATTAGTATATACGAAATCAGTGAATAGTCATTTTCACGCGCTCTGATTGGTTCCTGAAATAGTAGATATCAAACACTATTTACTGTTTTGAGAAAACTTTCAAAATGGCGGCTCTTTTCGCGCGCGATACTGCGTATTGAATCTTCTAAAACCGTATGTGTCATTGTCGGTGCCTAGCGGTGGATATATACCTCGACGCTTCGCGTCTCGGTATATATCCACCGCTATTCACCTCCCCTTCGGGGGATAGTTGTTAACTATACTTCTAATAGGACGAAGCAATGTGTATGAATGAACACTCTGAAATAGTCCAAACCAAAAAAAGACAACCCATGGACCCCCGCCCTTTTCAGAGCGCTCTACACAAGTGTACTACTGCATCCCACAACCATGTGGAGTACTTAGGCATGTCAACTAAGTATTGCAAGAAGTGCAATACAAAACAAATTACAATTTTGAGATGGCAATACCACAAATATTGACGGTGTTGGAAGAAAATATTTTCTCCCAACTAGCCATTGTCCCCACGCTATAAGAACCAATCAGAACGCAGAATTCGTTACCGTGCCATCGAGGAAAACAAACTGTTTCCTACCTGTCTCGCTGACACATGGAAATCAAGCCCCGGTAAGCGGCGTCCAAACACAAAAGCGTAATGAACCAGCTTTAGCACGGAAACGTGCTTAAGCTCCCCCTCGAGGGGTTCCCACGTGGCTTCCCATGAATGATGACAATAGTCGAGCCACTTGGAGGTAAAAGAGTGACGTAGATCGGTGCCGGCCAAGATGGGGGAGCCGTGGAGAAAGTTGAAGTGATTCATGTCAGCAGCATTCTCTGGTATTTCCTGTAAGAGTGGAAGGAAGTGAAACATGGACCTGCATCGTAATTTTCCCGCACACAGAGTAGTATAGCGTCGCAACGTAAATATCATTCAACTCTAAGTGCAACCTGCCGCTAGCTGAGCTACCTAAGTCTCCACAGGGAATTTCTGCAGAAACCAATCCGTGGGAAAAGCTGAATTTCCCAAGGCAAACGCAGGGGAAGTGTTCGGAATTCACATTTGATAGCCATGGGAAATCCGAACACTTCCCATTCTTCTACCATGGGAAATTCAGCTTTTCCCATGTGAAGATAAGCGGGCCGGCAGCTCTTCTGGCACTGGGGATTAGACTGGGTAGCAGTCTTGGACTTGCACTTGGAGATTTCCACTCTCCAACCTCTCCAAACATTTCAAGTGTTCTACAAGAATTTTTTTCCCTCGCAATTCGCGCAAGCATTTTTTTTCCTTTGCCAGTCATGTTGCACATGCAAGACACAAAAGCAAGGCCTCATCTGTAAGGAAACACCTTTGCAGTAAACACCCGGGACCAGTTCAGGATGACTTTTCCAATTGTTTCTCTGTATTGAAAAAATGCCGCAATAAGTTCGATTGCCTTGTGAATGAGATGTTATTTAGAAGACAAATAAGACCGAGCCTCAACGTGCAATCGGATTCCATCCGAGCGAAAGTCTTTGTCTAGACTATGTAGTGACTATTATTTTCCAGAAACTCTTTATGAACTTTACCTTTAGATTTGTTAGTAAGTTTTGCCTTGACAATGGCGTTAAGATGACGCCGAAACGTCGGACACCTTTTTATCATTCGTTTTTGCTTGTCTATGTACATGAAATTTTTATTGATGTATAGGTTATGCACGATTTTTTTCACATTCACACCTGTCACCCCAGTCTATTTTTTGGAGTCTCCCCCCCCCGGGAGGTGGATTTTACAGTCGGATGAAAACCACTCTATTATATTTACACCGTCACCCTCTATTTTTATGGGAGTCCCCCCCGGGAGGTGGATGGTCTTAGTAAAAAAGTAAGTAAAGTATGTGCTTATATAGCGCTTATCCTAAAAGCTCTAAGCGCTTTACATTTTTGGATAGAATCAGTTTTATAATAATGAGTGTATGTTAGTATGGTGAGTTCTGTGACACAGAGGTTGAGCAACTTCCGGCGATCCTCGTGGTTCTTTAACGTCACTCTGGTTCCGGTTAGTGTAGTGCATGTGAGAGACGGGACCTACGGTTTAACGTCCTTTTCCGAGAAGACGCGAAGGTCTAATCATTTGCAGATGTTAGAGCAAAGGCAGTACCTTCTCCTCAAAGGTGCTGCCCCTTCTTCCCTCTTTTTTTGTTCCCGAGGAGGGGAAGGTTCCTGATACACAGGCTAGGATGGACTCCAAGCTCGTACTGTTAAACCAAACTTTTATAAAAGTATGGTAATCACAATCTTGCCATCCTCCTCTTAGTGTACAAAAACACCAACAGAATAGAAGTGAAGCGGCGTGTTTGTGGAATGAAAACTTTTTCGAGGAGACGAGCCGGGGAGCTCTGGGTTCGAGAATGGAGCTCACCAGTACCCAACCTCGTACCCAGAGCCCGTAATCTTTTGGCCAGCGGCAAGATTCAGGGCCTGGGGGAATCCGATTTGTGAGCATGCGTGGTAGGTCAAAAACGTAACGAACTTTCATACAACAATCAAACCGGAAACCCAGAATCTGGGTTTTAAAAAAATCGATTCCCCCAGAGCCCTGAATCTTTGTAGTCCAGTGATATTGTAGTTCCAGTTGGAACTAATTGCAATAGAATTTTTCTCAACGGCATATGAACCAGTTTAGTGAGCTAGTTAACAGAAAAAAAGTCCTCAAAAATCCCTTGAGCGGAACATGCCGAAAACGAGGAATTAAAATTTGGCCGAAAACCACAGGGTACCCGCGTCACGAAAAGTTATATTTTTGAAATGAACCGCTCAAATTCTTGGTATCTTTTGTATTTAGAGATCCATAATTATTTGCAAGCAATGTTTAATAATTCTTATCTGTTCTGATGATTAAAAAAGTTTTTTCGTTGACCGAACCCATTTCTAGAAGAGTCGCGATTGGCATGGGCCAAGTAGATTGGGCAATTTTGATTGAGTCCGAAAACTACTGGTGACCGAAGTCTAGAAATAAGCTATTTTGTTTGTAGTGCTCATGCGACAACTAAAAAAGAAACAAACAAACAAACAAATAGTTTTAGCTGGTGGTGGTATATGACGAAGGAAAATAAAGAGCGCTAATAAAATACTGCAAGTACTCAAAAATCCCTTCTGGCCAATGTCAAAAACACAGTGACAATGCAATTATATCGTTTTACTGCGTTTTGCAGGATTTGAATCGAATCTTGAGTGAGTGTATGAAATGTGAACTACAACAAATGGTACAGCTAGCAGATAACACCTTGTTTATCAGAAACTAGAGTTATATTTGCAGATAAAGATCATCATCTTGCATTTTAATGTCTAGATCAGGAGGGGGGCGAATCGCTGCAGCTCTGCGTTTTGCACTCAGTGCAGGCTGGGTTACAGCAGTCCGTTCTTTTTACATGTGCATCTATGGGTCCTGCAGTCACTTTTGCACTTACACCTTACCATTTCAAGCAAGGAGAGTCGTGTGCTGGGTTGTCAACTGTGGTATGACGCTGCTGCAGGAGTAGGGGAAGAATTTCCGGCTGCACGCTTATAATTTTCGTAGCTACTTTTCTGCAGAATGTAGCGCACGGAATCGCACGGATCTGCACAAAGTTTCGCCTCAATCCGAATCCGCAACGTTTGATTTATGAAAACAACTGATAATTAGACAAAGTATTTCACCAAGCAGAAGCAAGATTAAAGCCAACGTTTCAGACATTTAATTCTGTCCTTCATCAGGACGGTTACAAAAATAAGTTACATGTCACGCGTACAAACTATGAGGCGCGCGCGATATGGAAGATGAACGCGCACGTGTAATTATAATATAATTAAGTTCTTCTCACAGGTTGAGGCCATCAGGGGCCATTGTCTTGAGCTTCTATATCCAGTAATCCTCAACTGACAACATATCTTCCGCCTTCGAAACTTTCTTGGTGCATTTTATCACCAGATCTTCTAGGATATGTCCTGCGTTGGTGGGACTGAAATGGGCCGCCACTGCTGATGTCTCAGCATAACATCTGTAATGGTTGATAGTGCACTTGTGCGTTCTAAATTGTTCATGTAGAGGACAGCTGGTTTGGCCTACGTACTGCATGCGACACTTAGTACACGATATAAGGTATATAACATTGCTACTCTTACAGTCCAGCGTGCTGTTGTACGAGAGCTGACGAAAGTGTCGTTTACGTCTACGACCTTACACCTGCGGCTCCAACAAGTCATATTCAAGTTTATCCCACCACATGCAGTTGTCTAAGAAGATGGAACCCGGGCTCTCACTAAGATATCTCTCAGGTTAGGTTGGCGTCTGAAAGCCACCATAGGGGGTTCTGATATTATTTTCTTCAATCGTTCTGAGGCACAAATGATGGGGAACGTGGGTGCGTTTTGTAGCCGAGGGGGATATGTAAGCACCAGCTACTCTGTTGCTCTTCGTTCCTCGTTGGCGGGTCATCAGAGTGTCTGCTCTGGATTGCAGCGCTTGTTTGTTTGTAGCCTCTCACTGTAAGGTGGGTGGTATAAGCTCTCCTTATCACCTTCGACACGTCTTCTCGGAACTGATTCTTAGTAGACGGAGTGCTAAGGGGTAGGGGATACTCGACTTGCAGTGCGCAGGGTGACTGGAAGTCACGAGCAGATATTGTTGTTTATTATTCAGCACATCGATGCACTACCCAAATATGGTCATTGGAACGCCAATAGCTGTCTTCTGTACATGACAGCTATCCTGCGATGATGTTTTGAGCTCGTAAATAATACACAAAAGCCTTTTTTTCAGGGGTTTTTGTGGTATCGATGTGCTGAATAATAAAACCATTATCCTGCTCGATTGTGCAGAATATCGTCTGATTTTAGCCAAGTTGGGACTTCGTCCCTCGTCGGCTAAGTATCAGACGATATTCTGCGCAATCTCGCAGGATAATGGTTAAGTGTCAGCGCGTTTTATACCACAACAAAAACGAAAAAATACAAACAAAAACAGCACGCGCGAGCAGCCAAAAGGTGTTTTCATTGGTTCTTTTAGCGCGCGCACTGATAATGGCGCGTTCCGTGGTATATTTAAGCATTAGAGCACAACTTTCGCGTGGTGTTGGAAGAGACACGAGAGCGTGGCTCGTGATTTAGAATTTCGAGTTTCTCTCCCAACATCACAAGTGCTCTATTTGCCGATAAAGTCATAGAAACCTGTGCTCTCTAATGCTTTTATGATATAGTGGGGGAGACCCATTGCTTTATCGGTGTAAGAGAGCATAGATTTGGACCAATCAGAGCGCGTATTAAATCGTAGCTATATTATAAACGTTTTTTTATAAAATAGCTAAGATAGTACGCGCGCTCTGATTGGTTGCGAACTGTCCATCCTCACATTATAAACGCACAGCAGATACAATGCTATTTTATAAAAGCACTAAAAAGCGGATTTCTGCGGTTTATAATGTGATAAACGCACTTGAGATGCTGGAAAAACACTTGAAAAGTTTGAAATTCACTCGCCTACGGCTTGTGAGTTTCAAACATTTCTCTTGTTTTTGCAGGATCCCTCGTGCGTTTATCACATAAACCACTGAAATCCGCTCTTTATTGATGTACCATGGCTGAAAGCCAATCAGAATTCGAGAAACGCGCGCGTTGTGGTATAAAGAAAAATAGACAGGGATAGAGTGTCACACTTTTCAAAGTGACAGTCACGATGTCTAAAACGTTGAAAATAGGCGAAAAAGAAGACTATTTATCATATTCATTTGCTTAATACGAGTGATAGACTTGACAATTTGGCTTTTGTTGTGTCGCATCACAATTTCCGCGTGAATTTTGGAAAAACATTAATTGGGTACCCTGTGGTTTTTGACATGAAATAAACAATGCCGCCTCACGGTCACACCCGCCGGTTTTTATGTAAACAACCTCATTTGGAATGTTCTCAATCTAAGCTTGAAAATGGTATATGTCTCTTAAAATCCGCAAGGGGGAGGGTTTCGGTTGATGGCCCACACGGCACACGGGCCGGAGTACAATATTGATTTTTCAAATCGTTTTAAATGTCAAAACATATAGAGAATGTATTAGAAATTGCCTGTAAATAATTACGGTACTTGAAATGCAAAAATATACCAATAATTGTGGCGTTCTTTTAAATAATGGAATTTATTTTGACGCGGGTACCCTGTGGTTTTCGGCCAAATTTTAATTTCTCGTTTTCGGCATGTTCCGCTCAAGGGATTTTTGAGGACTTTTTTTCTGTTAACTAGCTCACTAAACTAGTTCATATGCCGTTGAGAAAAATTCTATTGCAATTAGTTCCAACCGGACCTACAAAATCTCGTAGATTGACTGGACTATTGCGGCTGGCCAAAAGATGACGGGCTCTGGGTACGAGATTGGCCAGTACCACTCTGATTCTCGCGCATGCGCAGTACGATCATAGAACGTGAGGGGAAGATTTTTTGGATGGACCGTGCGGGGCAACATGCCACAGGATACCCGTTTGATTAATTTGGTTTCTCGACGAAGCGTACGTGCTCTGACTTTCACAACACCAACAGAATAGAAGTGAAGCGGCGTGTTTGTGGAATTTCAGAGAATATCGGTAAGTATAAACGTTATAAATCACCTTGAAGGCTATCACAGCTTTCAAAGCATGTTATTCACTGGTATGAGATCATGTTTCATGCAGATTTCTCGACTTCTAAGACGAAGCTAAACGATTCGGGAGCCCGATGGTGGCCATCGAACACAACACATTTGGTTTTGCCAAACGAAATACAAATCTGTGTTGCTAAATGAACGGCAGTTTTCTATTATTTTCCATGGACCATTTGACAAGTAATTATAAACCTGACATGGATGCAAATCAGTCTTGATCTGACAATACTACCAGTACCAGTGAAAACACTGTGATGACCTCATAGGTTCTGTACTAGTTGTACTTTTATGTGATGAATCTGTTTATCAATAATGACAGTATGCAGAGTTATTTCAGGAGCTCTGCTAGAAAACTTACTAAATCTAGATTTCCAGAGAAAAAAGAAGGTCATTTAAGAGTTATCTGTAGATGAACGCTTATCCAACGGATAAACCCTGAACATATCCTATACAACAGATAACTATTATCCATGGATAACTTTATCCAACCTTTCAGGAATCGGGCCCTGGACCCCAAAAGTTATCCTAGTGCAGGAATTTGGTGAAAAATTGTTCATTTTGATGGAAAAAGCATGAAACTTGGCAGGGTGATAGAGCGTCCCATGCCAAGCAATTCTGGATGTAGACCCACCCTCGATAAGTATACTTCCAGTTTTCTAGCAGTGGAATTAATTATCATCTAAACTAATAAAATAAAGTGTTACCTTTTGAGTTCAGACACGAAATTTTGTATCATGACAGAGTATTCAATACCCTACAATTCTACAATACGTAACACCCCCCTGATCATGTACTTCCAGAGTTCCAATATGGAATTCATTATACATAAAATCAGTAACAGAGGGCGTCGCCTTCAAGATACACGCATGTACATTCGTGTAAAAATGGACCATGGTGCAATGGGCAAATTCGCATGTAGACCCACGCCTTAACTCATGCACTTCCAGTTTTATCGAAGTGGAATTAATTATCCTTTAAACTTAACAAATGACTTTTCTCTTCAGACACGTATTTTGTATCGTGTCAGGGTATTAAAATACCTTACAACTCTACAATACGTAACACCCCCTGATCATGTGCTTCCAGTGTACAAATATGGAATTTATTATCACATAAAATCAGTAACAGAGGGCGTTGCCTTCAAGATACACGCATGTAAATTCACGTTAAGATTAGCAGCAATAAGGGTCAAGATGGCGGCGGCTCGTATGCAAATTAGGTCAAAATGGCGACTGTGACTAACAGAAAAGCATATGGGGAAAGATAATTTCTCGGGGAAGATGCCGTCGGTTCAGTTTTGCGCGACTTAAATCCGAAACAATGTTTATTGTACTCACCGGGCTACAACATAGTTTCCTAGGCAGACAATAAATGGGTTCCTGAGCTTGTCCTTTTCAGTGCTTTAAGAAAGCTCCTTATGTTACACATTTCCTTATAATCGAGGTTCACGGCAGTTGAGATCATGACAAACAGTCGCTGATTCGAGAACAAACGCTTTCGAAATGTAGAGTTGCGCGACTCGGGAATGCTTCTACGATATACATAGTATCCAAATGAGGGCAAAATGTTCCGTAAATCTCCCTTGAAAGTGGTTCCATGATTGATTAAAAGTTCCCTATTTCCCGGCCGTGGATTCACCAACAGGACGCCATGTTTATAGTAAATATAAGGCCGCTAACGAAAGCAGAAAGACCGAACATCTCGAAACAAGCTTCACGAGCAGCCATGTTATTTGTTGCTGCTTAACCAGCAATGCTTGATGGGAAATCAGGGCCCCAGGCTCTTTGCATAGCAAAATCAGGCTTGGTTTCTTCAGAAGCACACTGAGCGGGAAATACAAAGTGAATCACCAGAAGCTCGATAACAGTTCCAATGCTGAAACATTGAACTCTACAAGCTTCTGATAGTTTCTTCTGTCCACTATATCATTTATAGAATCTGTATAATCTACAGAGTTTTAATTTGGAAAGAAAAGGGTACCGGGATCGCTTTATTGCTCTTCTAAATTATCGAAATTTTCAGTGTAATGGGATATACCGCTGACGAAATCGACCAATTTTATCACGGGCTCGTAATGACCTTAATTTCTGCTAATGGCATGCCATGGTGTAATGGGCAATTTTGCATGTAGACCACGCCCTGATACATGCACTTCCAGTTTTATCGAAGTGGCATTAATTAGACTTTAAAGCGGTGTTGGGCTTTCATGTCAGGGTCAAATTCTGTATGTTAAGAGTTATGCATTATTGCATGTTTTGCTATTCATGATCAAGGGAGGTGTGTGTGTGGCTGGGGGGGGGGAGGGGGGTTGAGGTGGCTCTTGATCATGAATACCAAAGTTTTCGAAAGCCTGACACCACTTTTAAGACTAATTAATTCCATTTTGATAAAACTGGAAGTGCATGATTTCGGGCGTGGGTCTACATGCAAATTTGCCCATTGTACCATGGTGCATTTTCACGTGAATTTCCAAGCGTAAATCTTGAAGGCAACGCCCTTTGTTACTGATTTTATGTGATAATGAATACCATCTTGGTACACTGGAAGTACATGATCAGGGGGGTGTCAAGTATTTTAGAATTGTAGGGTATTGAATACTCTGTCACGATACAAACTTTCGTGTCTGAAATCAAAAGGCAAGCGTCATTTTCTTATAATTTACAGGATAATTATTTATTCCATTTCGATAAAACTGGAAGTGCATGAGTTCGGGCGTGGGTCTACATGCGAATTTTCCCATTGTACCATGGTGCATTTTCACGTGAATTTCTATGCGTGTATCTTGAAGGCAACGCCCTTTGTTTCTGATTTTTGTGATAATGAATACCATCTTGGTACACTGGAAGTACATGATCAGGGGGGTGTCAAGTATTGTAGAATTGTAGGGTATTGCTTACTCTGTCATGATACAAAATTTCGTGTCTGAACTCAAAAGGCAACACGTTATTTTATTTGTTTAAAGGATAATTAATTCCACTGCTATAAAACTGGAAGTATATGTTATCGAGGGTGGGTCTACATCCAGAATTGCTTAGCATTGGACGCTCTATCATCCTGCCAAGTTTCATGCTTTTTCCATCAAAATGAACAATTTACTACTTTTTCTGCACGATGTTCCTGCACTATCCACGGATAAACGTTATCTGTTGTATAGGTTTTGTTCAGGATTTATCCGTTGGATAAACGTTTATCCACCGATAACTCTTAACTGGCCTTCTAGGAACCGGCCCCTGGGCTTTATAGGCTTTGAGTCATGTCCCCCTGGAATTCCAGATTTTGTCAACATCAACCCCCCCCCCCCCCCCGAATTCTGAGGTCCTCTACCTGGGGGGTACTTTGTTTTTGTATTGAAAAATACGAAAGCCCAAATCATCCAAGCTTTACAATTTTATTGCCAGTAATTACAAACTGTAATTACAAACTGTCAGAACTGTCTAAATTTCAGACTATACGAATTGGATTCCTGAAACATACATGTACATTGATATTTAACATGCAATTCTCTACTGCACCCCTTGTATAGTTGAATAACTACAGCAGAAGTCACACTTCCAGGAGATATTCATTGTGGATAATAACAATGTCAAGATAGCGCACATGCATTGATGTTCTGTGCGCCTGGATCAACTGTTATGTCCAATATTGAGTAAAATTCCATGATAGCGAGAACATTGTTTAACAGGACGACCAAAAATATAGTTGTAACAAGAGTGCTAATTCCTGAACTGTTTGTGACAACTCTAGAAACATTCCTGAAGCAGCTACAAAAACAGGTGATGTTATTGGGCAGTTGCAAAAATCCCCCCCCCCTGTTGAGGACCTCTGGATTTCCAGGGTGGGTGGTCAAAAGGGAGCTCTGAATTTCAGGATGGGTGGTCAAAGTAGAGCTTGGAATTCCAGGGTGGGCACCCTTAAAATACAAAATTCCAGGGTGGGTAAGCGCCATTTCAAGGGTGGTCATGAGAAAATCACTGGAATTCCAGGGTGGGTGGTTTAAATTAAAAAAATCCTTGGTGGGTAGCTGTGACTGGGGTCCTCAACAGGGGGGGGGGGGGGGGGTGCAATTTTTTTTTGGCAACTGCCATTGCAGCCTTCAGATACCAATCACAACTCTAATCAATAACATTGAAAATAATGTATACGATTTGATAACTTTTCTTGCAAGGTTTACAACATTCACATGCTTTATTTTTATAACTAGGCCAAACAAGATTCGATTTCTAGAAACAGTAGCTTTTGGCTCGAGCACTTCACTATCTAAATAGATACTACTAGTTTACATTTGAAGTATTTTGTATAATGTCATATCCAACACTTATCAATCAAATTTCCAAAATATCAGACTAAGCAGGTTTTTCCTTAAAAATGTCTCGTTATGATATGAAGACCACCCGAAGACTTTAGCTGCTTTTTGAAAGTTCCGATTAGTGGACGTAGACGTACCTAGCTTGTTCTATCACGAGCCGCTTTCATCCGCGCTAGATCTGAATTTCCCATGGTAGAAGAATGGGAAGTGTTCGGATTTCCCATGGCTATCCATGTGATTTCCGAACACTTCCCATACGTGTGCCTCGGGAAATTCAGCTTTTCCCATGGATGGGTTTCTGCAGAAATTTCCCTGTGATGCCAAAGGTCAGCCCCTTTTTTACATGTAAAGGCCGGCAAAAAAAAATCCCAGTGCCGAATCCATGAGCTTGAGTAGATAAAAGCACAAAGGTTTTATTAAAACTCGAGCTACAGGTCAACCAAGAATTACAGCAAATTAAACAGCAAACTACCCCGCAAACAGGTTCTTTTTGTCGGTATTTTATCATCTAGCCCGGCATCTGGCAAAGTTGTTCGCGTGTATTTCGCGTGCCTGGTTGTTTTGTTTTCTGAAGTGGTAGTGTTATCTTTACATATGGAAACAACTAGTACGCGAAATACCAACTCGAATAACGTTGACTCAAAGAAAGAAGCCTCCGCTTGCACATGGGACATTAAATTAACGTGATGGAAAAAAAAGGATGTGATCTAATATGAAATAAACACGTTTTGTGACATAAATCAAGTGCTAGTTACTCGGGGATTTGTCAGACAAGACAAGACAGGACATTACTTATTTTTCAGATTATTTTGGTGGTTATTATTTTAAGAGCTATTGTTACGATTTTAGGGTCGAAATACCGACTCGAACAACGTTGACTCAAAGAATGAAGCCTCCGCTTGCACATGGGACATTAAATTAACGTGATGGAAAAAAAAGGATGTGATCTAATATGAAATAAAAACGTTTTGTGACATAAATCAAGTGCTAGTTACTCGGGGATTTGTCAGACAAGACAAGACAGGACATTACTTATTTTTCAGATTATTTTGGTGGTTATTATTTTAAGAGCTATTGTTACGATTTTATAAAAATCGCTAAAAACGGACTCAGAACTCAAATTTATCGAAAGTACAGGATGATTGTTCTATTATTTATCTTACAGAAGGGATATTTGATGACTCACTACAGTCACTAGCGAAGCAAACGTTCATGTAAGTGAAGTCAATAACAAACATTATACGGTATTGAAACCACTTCAGCTTTATTTAACTTATTATTTTAAACTCCCACGGAGCTTGGGGAACCTGTGATTTAGGTAGCTTAAATGCAGTCAGATTCACAAGAAATGAGCAAAATAGTCGTCTAGGTTTGTCAAGTAACCTTTCAGCTACTAGATGAATACAAATTTGACGTATTTTCGTGTGCTATCGAGCGGATGGAATTGGAAGTTGTGATGTAGCATTTTGATTTCTTATATACCAGGCTGAACAGTTTTCTAACTTGGAAATTTGATAGCGAAAGCTATTAAATCTTAAGTAAGAATGCCTAATAGAATGCAAGTTTCAGTTCCTTTTTCTTTCTAAGGCTAAATAATAGCATAATATAGGGTTATGAGCTGTTATGTATAACACTGGTCTTATTTTATAACATTTTGTTGAAACAGCCGTGACATAGCCCCTTTAAGGTGGCGTACACCTATTCAAAGGCAAAACAACAGGAAAGTTTAGACACCGAGTTTAGTCATAAAACGTTCCCCGATTAGTGTCATTTTTGGCAAGCCAATAAAACAACTATTCAGCTTTCTACTTGGTATCGTTTTCTTTCAATAATTTTAACCGATTTCCTGAAATCAGTGAATGGACAAAGTGGGGTAAAATTAAACATGGCATCCTATTTCTATAAAAACACGGCTAAGTCCCACTTTTTGGTTTATAATGACAGCTCTACTACCCTTTTATGTGCCTGTGAAAGCAAATCGGAATCGAGTTCTTGGCAGGCGCGCGATGACCTCGACTATATCTAGATGGCTCAGATGCTTACATTTATTGCAGGGCGCAATATTGGGGCTATATTTAGACATGAGTACTTGTACTCTTCTTATCTTACCTGGCATTTGAAAGCTTGATGTCATAAGAGGTTTTTGCAAGGAAGTACGTTAAGCTTCGACTCAACACAACATTGCGTACCGGCGTGAAAATTTGAAACTCCCATGAGAGGACAGTCACCTTAGTAGACGAGAAGCGTTATCCATTGTTTACGACCATAATAGATCACGAAAAAGGAAATTAAGATTCTAGGGAAGCTAATTTCGGCAGGAGCACCCACGACATGCGTAACGCCTCTCGTCCTCTCAACGTGACTCCTCTCAGGGGAGTTTCAAAAGTTCACGCCGGTACGCAATGTTGTGTTAAGTCAAGGCCATGCATTTTTGCTTTGCCTTGAGTTTAGTTCAGAACGAATTTTGAGGCCCAACGGCCTTCGCTTATTTCTCGACACCGTATTGGAGTTATTCACTAAAATTACGGTAGGCAAAAGTTTATCTATTCTATTATACTGTCAGGAAACAGGAAAGGAACATCTCAGCTGAAAAGTTGGAAATTAAGCAAAGAGGTAAAGGATGCATAAATTCAGTTCAGAAGTGAAACAAAATCCTCAATTTCAAGCTATCAGAACTTTGTGGTGGAGAGCATTCAGCTTGGCGCACTTCCTTGCAAAAACTTCCTTGGGCATCAGGCCTTCAAATGTCAGGTAAGATAAGAAGATTGCAAGCACTCATTTCTAAAAATAGCCCCAATATTGGGCCCTGTAATAAATGTAAACATCTAGTGCGATATCTAGATTTAGTCATTGCGCGCCTGCCAAGAACTCGATTCCGATTTGCTTTCACAGGCACATAAAAGGGTACTAGACTTTCTGTAAAAGACCAAAAAAGTGGGACTTAGCCGTGTTTTTATAGAAATAGGAGGCCATATTTAATTTTACCCCACTTTGTCTATTCACTGATTTCAAGAAATCGGTTAATTTTATTCAAAGAAAACGATACCAAGTGGAAAGCTGAATAGTTGTTTTATTGACTGGCAAAAAATGACACTAATCGGGGAACGTTTTATGACTAAACTCGGTGTCTAAACCTTTATGTTGTTTCGCCTTTGAATAGGTGTACGCCACCTTAAATGAAGTTCAGTTCACAACGAGATAAGTATAGGAAATCATACGACTTCGAGTTCAATTTGGAATTTATTTGCACGAGTGGGTTTTTCAAAAAGTGGCTCGTGCAATTTTGAGGTTTTTGAAAAACCCACGAGTGTAAATAAATTGCAAATTGAAGGACGTTACACATTGCTAACCATGCATTGAAAATATTTACAGAGGTTTAATGTGTAATTCTGAAAGCTTGTTCATGAAGAAATGTTAAACAAATATTTACAATCAATTACTCGTTTTTGCTTGATCCTTAAAAATAATTCTACATCTGGATCTGGATAAATTTGAGACTGATCAATCTCTATCAATGATCCGACCGAAATGTTACATGTATTAATTCTGAAATTTGAATAGAAAAAGACAACTCCCACAACAGACAATAAACTAATGCTAAGAACTACAACAAAGCCTCCTTGCTTTAACTAAAAGCCTGGTCTACCCTGAGGTTTTTTTTTCGAGAAGACTGGAGCTTGTATTTTGTTTCTTTTTTCGAGAGAGAAAAACCTGATACGTTTTAGTGTAAAACAATATTTTGTTCGGCACGTTAGACGATTTTAATTCAAACTTCCCTGTCACAAAAACAATAGCTTTTCAAGTTCAATTGATTATCTTTTAAGATCACCTGTATCATTTGCATTAGAGTTTCGTATGTACAAAACGGCCAGCCAAAAGTTTATTAAACTTTTTGCAAAAGATTGAAATGTGTCGCTTGTTTAGCTTTTTGAGGCCTTTGCGATAAAAAAATGAAGTTGCTCAATACAAGCAAGACTGAGCTAGCAACGGAACGTTTGTTTTGTCCAAACAACACGGGTGTTTGTATGATCCGAAAAAGAATGAATGGACATAATTTAGGGTCATCTTAGCGTAGCGAACTACATAATATCGGATTCTAAAAAGTCTTAGGCTTTAGGAAGCCGAATTTAAATGCTTTGGGCTTTTAATGACACCCTTCGAAGTATTCCAAAAGTGGCTTCAATTTTCTAGTACATTGCATCCAGTTAGCTAAACGGGTTTAACAGATGGAAATGATTATCTCAGCGAAAGTGAAACTAAGTTTGTCGCGTGTCTTGAATCACGTTTATACGAGACTAGAGCATACAAATTAGCATAACGACCTAACATTATCATAACAAGCGAGCTCAAACATCAAAACATTTAGAGTAACTCAACACCTGGAACAACCCGCATTAAAATGTCAAATAAACGCTGGCATGAAAACGAAATTGAAATGTTTTCATGAAACTGTCATTTTCGGATTCATGCTTATTGAGTTTAGCAGGTGTTTGGAGGGTTCTATGGGGTTGTAGATCATTGAACGCTTAATTGAGTAGCGAGTTTAAGATATTAGAAACCCTTATATCAAGCATTTAGTTAAAGTGAATGAGACACAGTCCTACCTCTATATGTGAGTTGACTCGGTGTTCGGTGATCCCACGATAGGTCCACGATCCGTTAGTGATTTCCTCTATTTCTTCCGGTAAATAGGTCGGCTCTGCGCCTTCCGCGTGATACCAAATTAGTATCGAGCCGTTTCGCTCCAAGCAAGGCCACGATTTCACTTTCGCGTACTCAGGGACCGTCTTAGAGTAGGGAATCTTAGTGCATTTGCCGTCGTCACCTCGGAATGTCCAGCCATGGAAAGGACACTGTAGGCAGTTACCAACCACTTGGCCTCCCACGCCGAGATTAGCGCCTAGATGCGGGCAGTAAGCGTCTAAGACCGCTGCCGTTCCGTCTTCACCGCGAAACACAGCAAGATTTTCGCCAAGGCAGCTAACATTCTTGACCTCGCCAGTTTTGAGTTCATGAGATCCAAGGACCTCGAACCAGCCGTTAGGATAAACAGGAGGGAATTCGCCACTGTTTTTGGCACGACGAATGGATTCTGCAACATCTTTCAAATTCTGCTTTCCATCAGGGATGTAGCCCGCATCCTCCAGACGGCGGATCAGTCTGATAGGCACAAAGAGAAACCTCCATAGTCTAACTACCGCGTAGCACAGCAAGGCGAAAGTTATAGCAACTAGTGGGTTGAGATTCTGGACTAGGGAACCCCATAACGACAACACATAACTACTGAACACAGAGAGGTGCTCCGCAGAGGGAGCAAGTGAAGCCACGTTCATATCGAACATGGCAGGAGATACTGCTACGATAATTGCAGCTATGACAGCTAGCGAGATAATTTTAGCCGCAATCATACTGGACTATGGACTACAACACCACAAAGAGATAAACTAGTGGCCGTGCGCGGTTACCAACAAGTGTTTTCAAGAGTTTTGTCAACTGATTATAGTCCTATACTCCAATGTTTTCTGCACTGTGATTGGCCAATATAGATGACGTAATGACAGACTAAACCCTTCAAAGTTTCCTTTTGATAAACGATACTTCCGTTTGGTACTCGAGAACACGAAAGTGGAACACATGACAGAATTATACATGTGAATTAGAAACTCATTGGCATTCGGTTTTGTCGTAACTAAACTTAGTATCTTCAATAGTACCTACGTTCATTGATGTCTAAGGCGAGATTAGTTAGACAAAGTCTCGATTAAACTAATCACTTATATTCTTTACTTCCCTCTATCAACAAGTTAAAAAAAAAGAGAGAGACGTCTACAGAGTAATAGGACTACAAGTACTAATGAATTATTCTTATAATCAGCACATTTTAAACATCGAAAATGTTCAAAAGCTTGTCGAGTTCATGTTGTTACAACAAACTTTGAGCCCCTGTTTAGTAGTTGTTCAACCAACATTCATTGTTTCCTTAAGTTTAAATAATAATAATCTTGAATGACACACTTCGTAAACAACTCTTTTAGTATTAGACAATTGTTTGACTTTGACCTTAGAAAGTGGAAATGAGGTGAAATAACTTTATCAGGTAAAGAACAACTGGAGACGAAATGTATCTTCGACGTAATTGCCACATTAACTCTGAGAGTTTTTGTGAAACGATTTTGACATACAGTGTAAGTTGCGGAGCGCCACGCGGACGCGCGCGGAGAACCATACTTAAAAAAATTGTATACCTATCAAGTGGCCGTGAGAACATCATTTGATGACGATATGGCACGTGACTTATGGTGTTTAGCTACTGTACGTTTAACTTGAGCTAAACGGAATTGAATTGAATCGCTATGGAAACTATTGCTAGGAAGCCAGCTATAGATGCTTCCTTTCGGGATGTATTAATTTTTCTTTCATATAAATAAAGAATTGTTGCCTTTGCTAATTGCACTTGGGAGGACTAGCTCGAGCCGAGCGCGGGCTAGCTGTGGTGCTAGCGGGGTTATCAAGCGCACTGGTGGATAGACCGAGACCTCGATTCATTGTAATTCCTGCAAAGTTCCATTTAAAAGTTTATCATTTTCTTCTGCTACATTTTGCTGCCGAAATTCTTATTAAAAGAGGTTATTCTGACACTCACGCCATGAAGAACTTTTAATTGGGGCTCTGCTTTTAGGCGATGCTTCTCCGCTGGTTCTCAATCGCGCGCGTGATCATATGAAATTGTGCTTTTTCTTGTTTGTTGTTGGAGTTTTAGCATTGGTCAATGGGTTTTTAACACCTTCCACCTAGGTGGAAGATAGATTTCAATGTACGTGCGCTTGATCGACCTCTTGCACGTCCGCCCGTTTTGCCCCTTTCAACCTCATAGGCATTTATCACGTAAATGTTGATTGATAATATCTAATATTATTCAGCACATCGATGCACTGCCCAAATATATGGTCATTGTAACGCCAATAGCTGTCTTCTGTACATGACAGCTATCCTACGATATCCGTCTCTGAGGGAAATATGATGTTTTGAGCTCGTAAATAATACACAAAAGTCATTTTTCTTCGGGGGTTTGTGCTATCGATGTGCTGAATAATAAAACCATTATCCTGCTCGATTTTGCAGAATATCGTCTGATTTTAGCCAACTCGGGACTTCGTCCCTCGTCGGCTAAGTATCAGACGATATTCTGCGCAATCTCGCAGGATAATGGTTAAATAGTTATCAAGAAATGATACCCGGTATTCAATGGTACACAAGTTTCAGAAGAACTACTTGAAAATTGGCTGAGATAGGACCAAAACTTTGTATACTGGCTTACTTCTTACTATGAAATGCCCTCCCTGCCTCGATTTGACGTATTTGGCTCATGCATTTCTTTGTAAAAGGTAAGCCAGACTATGAAGTTTTGAAGAGATATCTTAGCCGGTATTTTAGCAATCTTCACCACACTTTGCAGTTTTACTAAATACTGGATACCCAGTGCTCAGTGAGTTTAAGGAATGGCTCTAAGACGAGGGCTGCTTTTTGGTAACTTCCTTATTTTTCAACGAAAATCTTTCAAACTTCAAACTCATTTTGGAATTCTGATTACGATAAAATTGTTGTTACCATGGTAACGATGTCACGCGACTCACCGTCCGCCATCTTGGATTCAACTTTTAGCGCCCGTGTAGGTATGGAAAGAAGATAAAAATCAGAAATTTCTTTTTAGCATAATGTTTATAGCATTGATCTTTCTGTAAACCTAATTGGATACCTAGGATAATGTTTTAATAAAGACAGTTTTTCAAAATATCATATATTTCAAAACACAATAAATTATAATATATATATTTTTTACTGAAGAAATGCGACTTATCCAATTAGCTTCATTTGAAGGTAGTTCCCCTGTATCTAAATATGTGATTACCTTTCAATTTCACCTTTCCATGGCTGTCCTAAGAAGGTTTAAATATAAAATCCAAGATGGGCGCCACTGAGTCACGTGATCGCGTTTCCATGGCAACAAAATATATTAAACTAGGAGTTTCCGATGGAAAGTGAAGTGCTGCGAGAGAGGCCTATGGTTTATTATATTATGTTGTTGCAGGGAAAAACTTATGCCAGAAGTCATTACAAAGCAGCAAGCTGATTGGTGGTACGTGATAACGAGGCTTAAGATCCGTCCCTCCACCAAAACGACTCCAGTACGAATTCGTTATGCAAATTGCCGGCTGGTTCGCATGCAAACCATCGCGTCCCAAATGAAAGTCACCACCGAATATGTTGCTGCTCCTAACGTCGCAGCAAATATAGCTCGTCTTGAAATTATTGTTCTGACCAAATTGATGATGATCCATAGTATAGTTAGACTCAGGTATGAGAGGTCGAGGTGAAGATCAATGCATGCTGTAAAACATGTTCATTCTGTTGATACACGGGCACTAAGTTATTTACAGAGACGATAAGAAGATGTCCCCTAGCATGTCAAACAGTGCACACACTTGTGATGGAGTTTGATCCCAGTTCCACTAGAAAAAAAAAATTGATTTGAGGTTCAATAAAAATATCCGATCGCGAGGTCGATCCGAGGTCAGCCACTCCTTTGTTATTGTTTTCAGAAATATCTTAATAAACATCTAAAAACAAAGTCTAGATTTGATTTACCAAATTCAAGAACATTGCTTTTAATATTCTCTAAATCAGCCGATGGAAATGGCAGCTGAGAGGCTCTTTTTAAAAAGGTTTGGTAGTCTGGCTGCCCTACAGAGGCAAAAAAAGAAATTCGCGACTTTTTAAACTTTCAAACAAAGTGTGTGCTGACCTCTTCAGCCGTTTGACTTCTGAGGGAGGGTGGGAGGGGGGAAGATGATTTTGAAAAAAATATCCTGCACGGGCCGAAGGGCCGAAAACATTTTCCTGCACAGCATATTTGTTATAATCCTCAACTAATTTTACGAAATAAATATCCTACAATATCTCATCCACCCCCTCAAAAGTCAAATGGTTGGCCCCTTAGTCAGGCCTTATAGGCCAGGTTCGAATTACGCTCCAATGCTCACAAGACAAAAGCTTCAAATCGAGGCTTTCTCCAAGTTCTAATACATTTACAGTAATTTCAGAAGAAAACCTCGACTTGAGGTTATTGTTTTTAGGCATTGGAGCGTAATTCGAACATGGCCTGTGGCGCTGCCCTGTCGGTTGTCGGTATTTCGTTTTTATAAGAAAGGCCAAGCTCGTCTTGTCTTGTCAAGGTGATTATTTTGCTATTTGTTTTTTAGAATAACAAATGCATTAAACTTGTCTGACAAACTAAAATACATATGGCGAGGAGGACCATACAATAGATCGTTTTCAGTGTTAAATCAGATCTTTGCTCGCTATATTAAAACAATTTCATTAGATGTATCTGAAAGAGGACTAAAAACTATGTAATTCTGGCCAAGTTTTATCCGCATAGAATATTTGGTATCCTAGATATACGCATTTGAAAACCAATATTATTTACAGTTAAATGTATGGCGCCGCCAAAAATATTCACCGAAATTTGGCTGTATTACATAGATCTATACTATTTTCAGCGGTCTTCTGCACTATTTAAGCTAGATACATATTAATGAGCATCACTTCGCACGAACACTCGGAGCCATGCCTTACGGAGCTCCTACTTCTACATGGCCGGGGCTAATAGTCCTCTAGGCCCACAAGTCCAAGTTGTAAGTTGTTCATTTTCGTTTTTTCCTTTTTATTCCGTCCGTTTCGCGTTACTAAGTCACAGGGTTGACAGAAGCTTAGCCGCCGGGACGGCCGAACCTGTTTGTACTATTTGTATTGCAAAAATTTCATGAGTGCTTGGTCTAAGAGACTAAAGTGTGCATTTCTTTTAGTCACTGGGTTGACTCGTTTCAGTTTCTCTGGTCGCTGGGTCGACAAGTCTACACTTATTTACTAAGTTGTCACTGGGTTGACGTCAAGTTTTAATGGTTCTCGGTCGCAGAGTCGACTTGTGTACTTTCCTTTCGTCACTGGGTTGACTTGAAATGCATTTCTTTTAGTTACTGGGTTGACGAGTCTACACTAATTTAGTCACTGAGATGACGCAAAGTTTTCATGAGTTCTTGGTCGCAGAGTCGACTAGTGTACATTCTTTTAGTCCTTTTAGTCACTGGGTTGACTCGAATTGTTAACGAGTTTTTCTTGGTCGCTGGGTCGACAAGTCTGCAGTCATTTAGTCACTGGGTTGACACAAAGTTTTAATGGGTTTCTTGTTAGCATGGTAGATAAGTGTGCATTCTGTCAGTCACTGAGTTGACTCAAAATATAAACGAGTTTCCTTGGTCGCTGGGCCGACGATTCTGTACTTATCTGGTCACCGTGGTTTACGCAAAATTCTAGGTTTTTTGGTTGCTAGTCTACTAGTAGTTTACATTCTATTAGTCACTGGGTTGACTCAAAATGTTAACGAGTATTTTCCTGGTCGCTGGGTCGACGAGATATTTTTCTGATATTTTTAGTCACTGGTTTGACACAAAATTTTACCAGTAATATTCGTACAATTAGCTCTACTGGTTACAAACCCTACTTGTCTCTTTTCGTTTACTCATACTGGTTTACAAAATTTTACCGAGCTTTTCTTTATGCTTAGTTTACTATTATATAAGTGTGTATTCGTTTTGGGTTCTATTTTCTATAGTATTTCTATTCGGTCAGTGAATTATAAGATATTTATTCTGTCCAGGCACTTCATTATCATAATACGCTTCGTTGCATTGGGTATGCTGGCCGCGCTTCGCTTCGCCGGTCTTATGTTATGTAAAGTTGGGTTCTTACAATCAATATTCACTCTTTGTCGATTTGATTTGTTTCGACCTGGACGCATAGACAATGAGTTGATAATGTATTACTTTTATTAATAATCTATACTCGTGTAGTCTACACTCATTTAGTCACTGAGTTGACGCAAAGTTTTTAAGGGTTTCATTTTGACTTATCTTTGTTTACTTAACTTCAGCTTCGGCCTCTATAATTTTCTCGTAGTTCATCTCATTTTCCTTTTCCCATGCTTTCCTAGGTTTTATTTTTTCTTGCACACCACTTCGTTCTCTTTTGTCCATACTCACTACTAGGGTTGGGGGGTCCCTACCCCTTTTCCTCTTAGGTAATTTTGGAGAGTGTCAGCCTTGGAAAAGACCTCTAAACTGGTCTTCTCGGAATACCGTACTCCGAGGCTGTCTACTCCCAGTATTTGCCCAGGGAGCTGACAGCCTGTACTACAGCCTGTACTCTCACACATCAGGTATTTTGTCAGTCACGCAATAGCAGGTCTAGCCATAGTATACCTTCCTCCCTCCTTTCCACTCTGCTACCCTCTGCATTTTCCGCTGGGAATATATACATAGTTATCCTATCTGCCAGGAACTTTTCTCCTTCTCCTATGCCTATTTTCCTCGAGCCACAGAGGTCTTAGATTGGGTTGTATATAGAGTAGATGTTTACAAGTATTTTGGGCATTTTTAGGGTAAAATTATCTACGTGGCAAGGGGGTGCAACTGTGTGGTCACGTAGTACGACGTCATCTATGACGTCATCGGACGACAAAGGTATATGTCTTGGCAATTTATGAACCTTGAGCAACTTAACTTGGTTGAAGTTGTTAAAGTAGCAAGGGGGGTGCAACCGCCCGTGGTCACGTAGTATTTTTGGTGATCGGCTATGCTCATAGACTGCCTAGCTTTTGTCTCATTCTAACCAGAAGGTACGGTTTTAGCCAGTGCCTAAAATCTATATATTATTCCCTCTTCCGCTGTCAGCATAAAGCAATTTCATTTTCTATTTGCGCTATAGGATAGATTCCGTTCAACCTCCCCGCGTATACATACTTTTACTTTTACACATTTTTCTTGCGCTTTTCGGTCTCTTGATGTTGTTTTATTAAATTAAGATGAGATTGGGAAGGAGTAAATCGTGTAAACATTCTAGGCTGGTACTATAGCTATTCATTCCTGTGCAACCAACGTTTTCTCCCATAGCTTATAGAGTGAAGAAGAGCGCTGGAAATAGATCACTATTATAATCGGGTTGTCTGCGCAAACGTTTCTGATTGGCACTCACTCCGCTTAGGCCTGAAGCTGTGTCGCCAAAAAAAGTTCACAAACCTGCAGAGAAGGTGGAAATCTCGACAGTGAGCGTGTTTTGGTTGAAAAGATTCACCCTGGGCTAAGTTCTAATTCAAGCGATTTCTTAAGCGAGGGACAAAGCTGCCACCGCCGCCATTTTAAAATCTCCCCAGAAACTAAAACAGAACTCAGTTCGCACAGCCGAAAGCACCATAGTCATTCAGACCTAAATGGTTCTGTCACAGATTATTTGCAAGAATGTGCAGGGATAATTCTTATTCGAAAGCTTTAAGTTGAGAAAAACTTTCATTCAGCTTGAGCAAACGTACACCAGTGCCTTGCTTTCCTGAGCGCGGGCTAAGGCGAAATGAGTGACATATTTACACAAAGCAAAGCCATGAATAGTATTCTCTAAGTATAAATCCTTACGCCGTATCGCAAAACGAAGGACACAAACCCGAAGAGAAGGAGGAAATCTCTCCAGTAGGCGTTGGAAAAGATTCACCTTTGGCTAAGTTCTTATTCAAGCGATTCTTCCAGCGAGGGACAAAGCCGCCATCGCGGCCATGTTGAAATCTCACACATAAACTAAGAAATAACTCATTTCCCTCTGCCGAAAGCACATAGAGATCCAAACCTAAATGGTTCTATTACCGATTACTTACTGATATGGGCGCAGGGATAATTTTAATTCGAAAGATTTGAGATGAGAAAAATTCTCAGGCATATTAAGGCATGGGTCTTGCATGCTTTCAAGATGGCGGCGGATTGATGTCGTATAGGAATCATAGGCTTCCTCTTAATTTGAGCGAATTAAGGACGAATTGAACGTATAATAGGGCGTGGTCACACTGACCCATGCCTTAATATGCCTGAGTTTTCATTCAAGTTTGAACAAACTTACACCACTGGCACTGCCTACAGAGCGCACGCTAAGCAATGAATGAAATTCTCTTAAAAAAATCCTCCGATAAACTAAAATTTTCAGAACAGTTTTACTTTACCTGTTTCTTCTCTTCCCTTACTGAGGTATAATAAGCATACAAACAATTCCGAAGTCAAATGGTTTTTCTGTGTAATAGGCTTGCGTTTTCAATTTTAGCGGGTTCTTCGGCCTTTTGGAGAGCCGTACGACACTCACGTGCGTCATTTTCTCCACCATATCAAGATAGCAGTGTCACCATTCTAGAGATTAACCGGGCTTCCTGTGGTATCTTGTCTACCTTGTTGCCAGGCTCTTGACCGTGAACAACACAGTGGAAAATACACATAGCATCTTTCCTCGAGTATATTTGAGTTTTGGTTGAGGTTTAAGCTTTCTAGGCCAAAAGGAATAGTGAAAAACGTACTGGGATTCCAAGATATTTCCTTATAAGAAAGTTGGAGAAAGTCGACACTTTTTCAAGGGAACTATCTTGATATGCAAAATCAGGGAGCCCAGTGCAAAACATATAAGG